>OZ010744.1:44119856-45369856 GCA_963932245.1 Tachinus rufipes | reverse complement strand
TTATTACAAATTGTCTCTTGATTAAGAACTTTATTTTTCTGTTGCTTTGATGTGCGTACTCTTCAAACCGTGTATGTATTACAGATTGCTTGTATTTGACAGTATGTTGCGCAATTGAATTAAAAAGATTGTGAAAGAACTGTGAGGTCTACTGTCAAATATCTCATTTCTGGAAGAGGAATCTGCTACGTTGAATCAGCTGCCGTTGCTTGTTTTTAGATTATTTTACGAACATGGTTTTCCGTTTTAGGCCGGTGACACACGTTACAATTTTCCAGAAATAAAATCTCGGCCAGGAATACAACAAAAAAACATGCATGTGTTTAAATCTAATGCGTCTCATGCTTGTTTTGCTGAAAATAGTTCTAAAAATGAAATGCATTGCGGATTTAAAAGGCAAAATTAAAAAAAAAATAGGGAAGCTTTACTTACAGATAAAAAATGTTTCAAGCAGTCAAATCACACCTTTTTTGCCTGTTGGTTTATAATGGTTCGTAATGGTATACCAAACCTAGCGATACAGTGTGTGCTGCTTATGATTGGTAAAGATGATAAAGGTTCTGGCTTTGATCATATCATGAAAATATTTATGGGCTTTATGAAAGGTAACTTACTCTCTATTATAAGCTGGGTTGCCTAGCCATAGTCGACGCGCGTGAAGAGCTGAGCCAACCGTAAAATCTAAAACAATGCAATTTAGGATAGGCGAATAACGGCGTTACTGCTCAGTTTTCATTGGAAACTTTACATGTTTTTCTGATTTCTATTTTACTTGAGATTTGTTCGTTTATGTTGTTTTAGTAGATTGTTGCACCTGCACGTGTTTTTTTGCAGAAATTAATTATTCTTAATTTTTTTTTTTTTTTAATTTTAAAATGTGATATTTATATGGTAGCCGGTCGTGGATACGATCGTATAGCTTTAACCTTATCATTGGATTGGATTTAATTGCCCGAAAACGAGATAGCCAAGAAACTTATGATTTGAAACTATGATTTCTACTAGATAGGATTTATTGTTGATGATTACTGCATTGTCTTGAAAACTTTTAAACAAGCTGTATATGTCATCTACATATATGAGCATAACAAATTGACACTTTGTCGATAAATCTCTGGAACGTTTGACGTTTGGCCACTCCGGAGAATGGCTCAAATACGTTAGCACATCTATGGTGGTATTCTGAAATGTTAGCGTTAACAGCGCTGTAAAGTTCTAACGTCGATAGATGTTACGAAAATGCTATTCTGTACGCGACTGACTGTTAACTACATCGATGTATATTAATATTTTTGCTGTTATATTAAAATCCGTCAAAACACTCGACGCTACGACTGTGAGGAGATTGATTTATCAATTGGTGTTGTTTGAACTGAAGTGAATTAATCAAAATAAATTGTTTACCAGTAATCGTTACATGCTTTGTATTAAATAAATAAACATAACCACTTGAGATGGATTTTTTATTTTGATTTATTTCTTGGTTAGGAATCATATGCGTTTGCAACAAACGATATTACGCGATTCTCAAAATCCTCTTGACGTCCTTGATGATATTATTGTAAATTTTTTATAGACTGAGCAAAGATGTGTCAATAAAATAATTGTATTGTATCACTGCCAAATACATAATCACCTTCTATCTCTTCTAAATACAATTCATATTGCTCATCTGCCGTTTTTCCTTTGCGTTATTTGAATTGTCTAAAAAGAACATTTATTTTATAAGCATAATGACCGTTTATACGTTTCTTTTTTAATTGAAACATATATTAATATATAAATAAAATGATTAAACAGCAGGCTTGGTTACACAGTGCGAGCTAGCATCCGAGCACCGTGTGCCCCATCATACAATAAGGACAGTAACTCGTATGATGCGGTCACACGGTGCGAGTAGCTGCACTGCAGTATAGTATGCTCATAGGTATAGTGTCTTTACGACATGGCCTTAAATTATCTCAGAGGATTACTTCACTACTATTTGCTTTAGTGAGACAATTATGTTTGTATTATATACCATAAATAGCTTATAACACCTCGATGTTCAATGGTGAAAATATTATATAAATATACAATATTTTTACCTTTGAAAACTACCTCGGGTTTCAGGTATATAATACATTCATAATTGGTTGCTAATGAAATAATCCGCTGATATAAATTAAGCCCATGTCGTAAAGACACTATATTTATGGGCATACTATAACTGAATAGGCCAGCTCAGATGGTAGCTCGCATTGCGTAACCGGCCTTTACTGTTCAAACGATGTACTGTTGAGTGGATCACACATTGCTTTTAAAAGATTTAAAGCGCTAACCTAAAATTAATATTTTATTTGACAGACGGACAGATGAGTGAAGTTAGCCGCGCTAAATGTGGCGATGTAACAAACCAGTTAACATCGGGTTGTTCAGAATACCGTTTTTAACAGAGCTGTTCAATTTGCCTTAACATTGCATGTTCATTACATCGATGTTAATTTTGTTCATTTGTTCAGAATACCACCACTAGGTTCATGAAATAACAGCTCGGACGGTAAATTTCAGACATGATGATATGAGTCAGACGTACGTATATGTTTATTGGAGTGTATTAAGAAGTGTTATTATTTTATAAATCTATAAACAAAACTTTGTTTTCTAAAATATATAAAATAGCAGAGTAAAAATTATATCCAATTTAACAATCAAAGTATGTGTAGTAATTTTAATTTGGAGGTTAACTTGTGTCTGTGGACAGATGGATAATAAGTAGAAATTTAATTTTTAAAGGAAAAAAGACGTATCTCCGATATTGTTTGTTAGGACGTTTGCCCAAACTACACTCTCAAAATCGAAACGCGCCAATGTATGTTCAACGTAATTATTTAAATTACGGATCGCCGACATCTTTACGATTTCTCATAAGCCGCTATCATCTCAACTTTACTATAGTGTATCTATATAATTACTTATGTTTGAATGCTACTATTTGTGTTATTCTAACAATATAAAATGCCCACGCTGATGCAATTTTGTTGGCATGCCATGAAGTTAAACTAGTACGGAATGTGTTGCATATCTGCAGGTAATACCGCTTCACATACATATTTTTACTTGATAATATTGCCTTTAACTAAATTCATGTTTATCTACACATCGACTTATTTGTATATAATATAAAGGATGGCTGAGAACTTAGTTATCGTTTTATTTCATCATTGTATTTATTTTTCTAGCTTGATTTATTTTTCAATTGTAGATAGTACAAAATCACCAGTTCCTGAAATATTAAGCGATTCATCCGTGCACTGGGATTTAGAATATAAACAAATAGCTTCTCCGACCAGCAGCGATCCGTCAAGTCTCGACGAGATGGACGTCTCTAATTCCAACACCCCAAAATCTCGTAACATTTCGGGCCAACGTAAAAAGATTTCAGACAGCTTCCACAAGGAAATGGAATCGGATGACGAGGAAGTTGAGTTTGTTATGCTTCGAACGAAAAGTGACCTAACTGATGCTGGATATCAGACCGGTTGCATGTCTGAGGAATCGACTTCATGGGGTACGACTACGACGACGCACTTGTTTGCTTCTACGCCCACAAAACTCAGATTATTTCAATAAATATTTTTTAATGACGCGTACGATATTATATTTATGTAATTAATTTTAAATCTACAATCTTTTTTTTTTTTGTATATTTATAGTTTTACAAAGGTGAAAGTACAAGAAATAGTACTAAGATGACTGAATTATTGTAGTTATATAATTGTTTTGCTTTCTTAAAGTCTGATTTTAAACTGCCATAATATATTGATTGAAGAACTTTGTTGATTACTATTTAATATTAATTTTAATGTATAGAGCCCATGTGCAATTGCTAAATATATATTTTATATTTATATACTGTAGTTTTATTTTTGCTTATTTACTTTGTCTTTATCTTTCCACACGGATTACATTAGCTTAAGGGCACGATTGACGCGCGAAAATCAAGCAAAATCATATTTGCTTGATATGTGTTGGTTCATGATGGTAAATATTTGAAATAAGATTGTACGCACAAATTTCGGGTATAGAACGCATCGTCGCCGATCACATACTTATTTATCGACTTATCACCCCACCCTGGTACAAAAACAATTCGTAGGTTTAGAAAAAAAATATTTTGTTTTGTTTTAAACAAACTCTTGTTTAAAAACATTATAATATACAGGATGTTTATTTTAATGTTGATATTTAGCCTTTTAACTTTTTTTTTTTTAATAGAACACCCTGTAAATATTTTTTGATTTTAAGATTAATTTTAATTTTTTTTGTAAAAATGCACCATTTTTAAGTTATAAGCAATTATGTTGGGAAAGTAATAATATAATTTATATACTTGTATGCTTTAGTTCTTTAGTATTTTCGACTAGTTTCGACTTTTTTTAGTCATCTTCAGGTATAAATTTTTGTTTTAATGTAGATCTACAAAATAAAGAACTCGAGCATACAAGTATATAAATTATATTATTACTTTCCCAACATAACCTCAATGTATGCATCTCTGAATAACAACAATATTATAAGCAATTAATTCAAACTCTTAAACATTTTCTACACACATTGATTATATCCAAACGTTTAAAAAGAATAATAACATCAAAAACAAAAATGTTAAAATATACGGGATGTTTATTTTTTATGGAAGTTTGAAGCTTTTTAATTTTTAAATACAACACCTTATATATTTTTACATTTTTTAATGATTATTTTGCTATTTGTTTTTTATGTTATTGTTTTTTTTTATATATTTGATTAAAAAAAATGTGTATGTGAGAAAGCGTTCTTTATATATAATTGCTTAGTTATAACTCAAAAATGGTGTAGTTTATAAAAAAATATTTCTACTAAAAGATACTCAAAATTAATTTTAAAATTAAAAAATATGTGTTCATTAAAAAAAAAGTTAACCAAATTTCCACAATAAAATGAACATCCTAAATATTAAAAATATATTTAAACAGTTTGTTTAAAACCAAATAAACATTTGGTTTTAAATTTTTTTTACGGTTCGAGAATTATTTATGTTAATTAATTTTGACTAACCCTGTATATTGTCGGTGAAAGTGCAAGACCTCGTATTTGCATTTTTGTCAAAAATTATTTTATTTCATTCAAACCGGGGTTGTTCTATACATGTGTGTACAAAACCTCGAATCTTTCAGTTTATTTTAATTATTATATTATGATTTATAACAATTCAGAAAGATAGAAAATGAAACTCTTTTATCTATATTTGCAGTATGACGTTTTTATCGTCTCCTGTAAAATTTTTGTAAATGTACATACGAGGTTTTGCACTTTCACCGACGATATGTAGATTGTAGAACATATTCGTAAACACTATGGCAAAAAATCCTGTTTGTTATTTTTACATCTAGAATGCTAAAATAGTATGTTTAGATACATAGTCAGAAAATGCATAATTTTTTTCCTAATTTTAAAAAGTATATAATTCGTATATTGTTTTTTGTATTATTTATTTCGTATTATTCATACAATCGAAAAACGAGGGCCTAGGTCTGAAAAAATGCAATGCCCAATCAAATAAATTTTACGACGCCAAAATAATACATTACACAACAAATAATATACGTTGCACTTCAGAATAATACATAGCACGATAAAAAATATATTCCACGACAGAATTATATAATCACGATAAAATAATTCTGTATCGTCAATATTAACCGAATAGATAAACTGAATATGCATCTCGCATCCAATCAATAACTTTCTTCAACATCACATTTAATATTAAATAAATGATATCAAAATAAATAACTCTTTCAAAATAATTAATTATTATTATGCAAAAACAAAAGCAGAAATATAAAAAATAACTGGTTTTTGCCAATTAATCTACAGCAAATTAATAATTATAATGTAGACTATTGTTTTAATTATTAATTAGGATAATAGTTCAAATTATTCTAATTATTAATTTGCTGTCGTTCAAACATCCTATTATGTCGGCATTTGTTTTATTTTGTCTTGTTAGTTATCGTTCTAAAAACTTTTTTTTTCCTGTTGATATGTTCTATTCAACCGTTCATATGTTATCGTGGCTTTCATATTTTTACCGTGTATTCTCTATTTTGTGGAAAGTATTTAAATGTCAAATATATTTTACTGTCGTTTAATATATTTTACTGTCGTTTAATATACTTTTTTCCGTGTGAAATATGTTTTTGTCGTGTAATATATTTTTCAGTTGTGCAAAACCTTTTAGGGATGTTATTTAAAAATGTTCAATCAAATTTAACTTAAATTGCATTTGTATACATTTTCTACGTCCCTGACTATTTCTTTTGCAGTTCGCCGATAACATTCGAAGAAAACACGAGCAGTGAGCCAATGCAATATTAGCGCCACATACGAGATAATAGCGGAACTAAACGACTTAACTTTGCCTAAAAAGTTGCCTAGTAATTTAATAATTCAACGTTACATAATATTGAAAATTTTTTAAAGGGTTTATTTAAAAATTACGTGGAACAGCTTTATAAAAATGGTTTTAATTCAAAGATATGTTACTAAAGTTGGATATAGTTTAATCTGCTTGTCATAGAACATCAAGGATATGATTAAACAACGTATTTACGAAGATTTTGGAAGTGCCGGTTTATAATAATTAATATAAAAATCTATTCTCAACTTAAAAAAATGAATCTTTTTTTATGACTTGCGCAAAAGTTCAACCTTTCAATCTCTACATTGCATGACATGATCAGTTATGTAATTTGCTTGTAAAACGATGCAAACGTACTATATAATTTCTCATATACGACGCAACCAGTCGTACGTCGGTACCGTCACCTTAAACATTGGATTTTAGAATAATGTCATATACAGAAGTGCCCTGACGTTAAATCTTGTTAGCCAATTGACGTGCGATTATGGTTAGATTAACGCGTACTCGTTCTTGGGTTAATTGAATTTTGTATCAATGAATGTGTTAGAGCAGCTAAATAACGTATTTAACTAAAATAATGACCGACAGTGACATTGAGGTAGTTGACAATAAGACTATAGAGCATGTAGACAAATGTTTATCTTGGCTACAATATCGAACTCGGCAAAGAAAATTAAACCGCTGAGATAAACAGAAGAATAAGTCTTGCATGGACAGCTTTCGGCAATCTAAGACATTGTAAAAGACCGGAATATTCTTATTAATCTGAAAATTCACGTGTTCTTCCGGTTGCAAACTAAGGCCTAGAAATAATAACCCTCACGAAGAAAAGCACGAATAAACTCAGAACTACCGAGAGGGAAATGGAAAGAGCAATGTTTAGAGTTACTTTACGTCAAAAGATACGAAACGAAATAATAAGAAAAAGAACTAAAGTGACCGATATCATCGAGCGTCTAGCCAAACTAAAATGACATTGGGCAGGCCATGTTGCTAGTTAGCACAAAAAGAAATGGCAAATAAAATTAATATCTTGGCGCCCAAGAAAAACTAAAAGAGGGTTAGGCAGTTCACAGACCAGATGGCTGGACGACGTAAAGCGAGAGGCTCGGAATTGCTGAATCGAGCTAAAGCAGGGCTGAAGGGCATGGAAGAGTATGGGAGAGGCTTACGTTCAAGAGTGGATGATTAGTGGCTGAGAAAGAAGAAGAATAAATCACTGTTTGAAAATACAAAATTAGGAGGTTAGGTTAGGTTGTAAATGATTGGGAGAAGCCATTAAAAAAAACGTAGAAGGATATTTGTATGAAGCGAAATGAATGTTATGAATATTAAAACATGTTGATAGTCATTACCAAGTCGTTAGTGTCTGCAGTAGTGTATACAATTTCCCAATTTTTCCATTTTAAATTATTACAGATTGATTATTTATTGTGGATTGATTGACAGTTCTTTCATAATAACTATTATGAGTTCTATTTAAGTTTAAATTAAATTAAAAAAAGAATGACAAAGAGCTATAGCTACGGATTTGTTTAAGACGTAAATCTGTGAATCTGCGCTACTCTGAGCAGCTTGCACTAAGTTTGGGGCCACTCTTTTCAGATCATTTGTGCATCTAGTCGGCGGTCTACCTCTGTTCTGTTTATGGGGTCTCTTCTAGTAGGAGTCTGTTCGAGTTATTAGGCAATGTGTCCTGTTCATCTCTATTTCCCGATTATGTCACATATTCTCGTATTGGTTGGATAATGTCGTTCGTGATTCGGTCTCGTAGTGATATACCAAGCATATCTCTCTCCATTGCTCTTTGCGCTACCCTCAACTCGGCAGATCCTTTAGTTCTGGAATTTCATGGCAAATATATTTATAGACATCAACATGCCCTATTTTGGCGCCGTAAATGGTCCGATCTTGAGTCTTACACTTTCCGATGTCTCTTTAAGATCGTTTAGCATGATGGTTTTTGTATCCCCTATATTGTCTGCAAATATACACTATATCGTCAGCAAAACTTAAATGATTTAGTTGTTCACCATCTAAATTAACTCATAATTTTATTTGATAATGGGAAATGTGTACAAGTGGTAGGCAAGCATACTTTATCCGATATACCGCAAAGAATTACAAACTTTTTGAATTTAGAAGACGTTCAAAATTATACAGGTCATAGTTTTTGCAGATCTGCTACATTGTTAGCGAATGTCGGATCAGATGTTCTTTCACTGAAAAGACATGGAGGGTGGAAGTTTTTAAATTGTACCATTAAAGTTTCTATAAATAAATAAGTTCATATTGTATATTTATTTTTGTATATTTGTTCTGTTGTTAAGGATTAGGTTATTTGACCATGTGTGGTAAGTGACATAACGAGGTAAGTCAACTTTACTGTCCTTAGTTACGATTTGTTTATATTAAATTCAATCTGTTGCTATCGTTAATGGATAAATTACTTTCCACTACTGTCGACTTTTTATAGGATAATGCTAATTTTCTAGTGTGGTAGCGAGAAAATTATTTTTTATACATTGATGCAGAAAATACTACTTCACAGTCGGTGTATTTTTCAAAAATTGGTAATAAATGAGTAACTTATTATCGAATATTAATCAGGCTAGAAGATATATTAGAAAAATAGAATGTTTCTTTTAGAAAAGTTAAAATAAACTTTTTTAGCAATAGATACAATGACAAAAAATTATGTAAGAGTTTAAAATTCAGACCCTTTGATTCCAAAATGGATTTCCAAGAGATCCAGATGGATGAGTTAGTATCTGCCACAACTGTCAGATTTTGGGGGATGACATGTCAAACTGATTTACAGCCTACTCAAAAACTGCGTATTATTTTTTTGGCGTCCGCATTTTGTAGCTGAAAAAATGGTTTTAGTAAAGGCATTTCAAAAAGTTAATATGCATCTTTTGTGGTGTTTGAGTAGGCTGTAAATTACGATTTCATATGTCACACCCTAAAACCTGAAGTAGTGACAGATCATAATTAACACTATTTTTATGGGGGGCAGGCGAAAAGCCTATTTTCGGCCGTTGGTACACTATAGTTGTTTATTTTTTTATCGGTTGGCTGTTTATTAGCATATTATTTGAGGAATATGCTTGCTTCTGAATGACTTATAAAACTTGTGACGAATTATATTCTCAAAGAAATGAGTACCGAAGCGCTGACAAAACTTATAATTCTTTAGTTTTAAATATATTTGTCATAATAAATATTGTTTTTCTTATTTACTAAAATGTTTAATAAACTTTAAAAATAATATCCCAAAATACAGTATTTATTGGCAGTCAAATAATTATGCCATGGTCAATGAACCAGTTCTTCGTCTTAATCAGCCATTCTCTATCCCTTATATATAAGCCTCCCTTTTACTTCTCCTAAACCTTTAGACTTTGTGCTAGTTGGTACAAATTTAAGCCCGCTGTACGTTTGATGTCGTCCGTCCATCTCATCTGTAGTAGTCCTTTCTCTCTATTTTCTCTCTTTTGCCTCCATTTGTGTTGTCCTCTTGCCACATGTACAGGGTCTCCATAAATGTCTGGGATTATTGATTACATAATTTTAAATATGCCGCCTTTTTAAAATTGTGCACCAAATTAATGGTTGCGTTCAGTACAACTCATCAGTTGCCAGCGCTGACTCATCAATCAATGTTGCCAAGCGTGTAAACTTTTATCAACTACATAAACATAAAGCTCCGAGTTTTGAATTTAAATAAATGATTTAATTAGTTTATGAAGCCGCTGCTTAACGAGATATAATATATTCTCAATAAGTAATGCCATCTAATCCTACTTTGTAATATTTTTAGGTTTGATTATCTTTATCATTTTTTACTTCTCTCAACCATGTTATATGTTAATATTACGTTGTAATCTCATAGTTACTTATGTTGCTCCTTTTCCCGTTTAAAAATATATAACTTTTATTTAGTTTGGTTTTGACATGATTAATTTACTTTTTAAATAAAAGCGCGGACCAAGCGAACCTAGATGTATGATGAGTAAAATGACAAGCGCTGCCAGTAAACGATAATCATCAAGCGCGTTCAGTACGCAAGATGAGTCGTCCTGAACGCGGCCAATGGTTGCGTTCAGAACGACTCATCAGTTGCCAGCGCTGACTCATCAATCAATCACTGATTATTGAGTTATTTGTCAGCAACCAATGTATGATGAGTAAAATGACAAGCGCTGCCAGCAAACGATGCTCAGCGGTAGTCAGCGAGCGCGTTCAGTACGCATGATGAGTCGTTCTGGAGGCGGCCATTTACTTTGTTTTGACAGTTCAAATGTCAAGCAAGGTTATAAGGATGTATACAGATGAAGAGAATATTTTTATTATTGAATCCAACTTCCGGATTGTGTTCGAGAGTTTCGACAACAGTAAACAATGTAAAAATATGAAAAGAATAGTTTTATTATTGAATCTTAAGATGGGCAACTTTATTTACGCATGTACTAGAGCGGCACAAACGTACAGCTAGACACGAATTGTGTGGCCGGTATAATAGGCAACTTAATGTACACAAAAATTATGTTGGATGTGGATAAACTCATGCCTTTGCCCGTTTTAGCATTTCTGCATAGTGGTATTAAGCACCAGTTGAATTTTCCACAAACTGCTCGACCATTTTGACTTCACTTTAGCTTCAATTCGAATAATATTCATTATGGTTCTCATATATCTCTCGACCTGACCATTACCACGATGCACATCCGGTGTAATATAATGGTGCTCAATCTGCCACGATTCCAAGTATTTAGGAAACGTAGTGTTCTTAAAATTTGAACCAGCGTCCATTACCATTCTTTTCGGTGTCCCAAATAAACTAATTATCACCTGGAATTGCTCTTTTGTTTCTTGAGTCGTTACAGACTTCAACGGAAGTAGTAAACAATATTTTGTAAGCGCATGTACAACCACCAATATGTGCTTGTAATCATCGACTGTAATAGGCAATGGACCAAGACAATCCGCATGGAGAGTATCGAATGGCTGAGAAGGTTTTTTCATGGGGTAAATAAAACCTTGCAAGGGTCCTGTCCTCGTTTTCTTCACAGCACACACCAGACAATGACCAACATAATTTTTCACAAAGTTCCGCAGTCGAGGGAACCAAAAAGGTTCAGTTATCGAAAAAATCGTCATATCTGTCCCAACATGACATTGCTCATCATGAAAAATTCTGAGAAGTCCCAGTCGACTTTGACGAGGCACAAACCATTGGTAACCGACAGTACCTTTCGCGTTGTTACGTTTATGATACAAAAGTCCGTCCTTTTCCTCATTGATTACTGTCCAAAGTTCCATCGCGTAAGGACTCCAACATACCTTGAACTTCAGCACTCCCTTTCTGCTCGATGTAAAGCCAATTCTTGTTGGTAACTCGTCGCACGGCAGGGTTGCGACTTAGATAATCCACATGAGGTAACGCACTACCTTTTCTGTACACGATATCAAAATGAAAGTCTTGCATATAAATCCACCATCTTGCAACACGTGGAACAATGTCTTTTTTTAAAGCAGTGGACTTCACAGCATTACAATCTGTTACCAGAGTAAATTTAATGCCCAGGAGGTAAATTCGAAAGTGTTTGAACGAATTTACAATCGCCAAAGTTTCCAACTCATAAGAGTGATATTTCGACTCGTCACATGTCGTTCTCCGACTGAAGTAGGCCACGACACGTTTTTCACCCTCATGGTACTGCATTAGAATGGCGCCATAGCCCAGGCTACTTGCATCCGTATGCAGTTCTGTTTGCAATTCTGGATTATAAATTGCAAAAAGCGGTCTTGACGTCAAGTGAGAAATGACGTAATCACGAGCTGCAGTTTGCTCTTCTCCCCAAATAAACACTTCATCTTTCTTTGTATGTTTCGTAATACTGGCAGTACGAGATGCAAACTCCGAAATAAACTTTCGAAAATATCCTGCTAATCCCATAAACTGACGAACTTGTTTGACATTCGTGGGAACTGGTGAATTTATCAGCACATCAATCTTCCTTTTCCCTTGTCGGATTCCTTCTGCTGAGATTTCTCGTCCCAAATATTCAATCGATGTTTGAAGAAATTGGCACTTATTAATATTGAGAGAAAACCCGGCTAATTCCAGTGCATCAAGCACTTGGCAAAGAAAATATAGACCTTCCTCCGGAGTCTCAGAGGGGATTAGAATGTCATCGATGTAAACTACCGCAATCTTGTTCTTTAAACTTCCAAGAGCATCATTAATTGCTCGCTGAAACACAGCTGGCGCATTTGCAAAACCAAACTGCATTTTCAAGTACTCGTACTGTCCTTCAGGCATCACAAAACTTGTCTTGCAGATAGACTCCTCACATACTGGGATCTTATGAAACCCCGATGCCATATCGAACTGGTCATCAATCAGTGGTAAAGGGTACCTCAATTTAACCGTATGACTGTTCAATTCACGAAAATCGACGCACATGCGATAAGATCCTTCCTTCTTTTTTACAAGAATAACTGGACTTGCAAACGGAGAGTCGCTTTCTCGTATGATGTTGTTCTTAAGTAAATCTACTATAATCTCACGTACAGCAGCTTTCTCAATTGCAGCTAATCGATAAGGAGCACGATTAACAATAATATCCTTATCTAAACGAGTTTCAAAACTTGCATTCTTCACGGTGCCAACTTTATTACCCGATGTTATTATTCCAGCATACTTTTGCAATATGTCAAGTATCATCGAACGATGTTTCTCAGGTACAATCACATCGTGTTTTTCAGTAGACTCCATTACTCGTCGTATTTCAGGCAATTGTCGTCGAACCACCCTCGAACCTTCATGATCTGTTATCGTAGCCAGCGAGGTATCTTCATAAAGATCTCGTCCAATAAACACATCGTAATCAAGAGCAAAATCAGGTACTATTAAATAGTTGATAGTCGTACTCTGTCCAGTAATTTCCGTAAATCCAGAAAAAAATTTCATCGCTAACAGACTACCAGGTACGATTCCCTTCAATGACATACTGCATGGTTTGATTTTGTGTTCAAACAATGAAACAAATCTATCCGAAATGAGCGATACGTCAGACCGAGTATCAATCAGTCCACGGAAACGATTACCATCTATTGTAACTTTTGTCGCTCCCATTGGATAACCAGACTCACAAAAGTTCACACTTTTTCGTTTATCGATAGCAGCCTTTGTAAAGCAATTCAAAACCGTATGTCCTTGTTTTCCACAAAAGGTACAATTCGCTTCCCCAGAAAAAGTTCCACACCTGATGAAGCAGCAGTTTGTTGTCTGGTGTCTTTGTAAAACGTGGTGGTGTTCTCGCTTTACTACAATTTGCACGAATGTGTCCTATCTTGCCACAACCAAAACATTTAGGTGCTGAACGTTGCTGTTTTTGGA
This sequence comes from Tachinus rufipes, assembly GCA_963932245.1. Taxonomy (NCBI): domain Eukaryota; kingdom Metazoa; phylum Arthropoda; class Insecta; order Coleoptera; family Staphylinidae; genus Tachinus; species Tachinus rufipes. The sequence continues at coordinate 45,356,000 of OZ010744.1, read as the reverse complement.
TACAAACGCTTACGTGAAATCAAGTTTGAATTATCACGTTCAGTGGAAAACGAACCAGCAAATTCAGGTGCAACCCTTTTTATAAACGTAGTTAAATGCATCAACAACTCCGATACAGTCTTACAGTTACGATTGACAGCTGAATTACGCACATCAATTTCAAATATGCCATGAACTACAAGCTCAACCACACCAGCTTCACTCCAAGATGCACGTAAATTTTTCAATAGCGAAACTTTTTCGTGTACATACATTTCGTAGGTGTTGAAACGTGTGCTATTTAAAGCAGCGGCTTTTTCCAACAACATGTCAAGATTTCTTTTAGGCGGAAACGCTTCCACAAAATCTCGACAAAATGTCATCCAATTTCTATCGTCGGGCGACCATAATTCGTACCAACGTTTAGCGTTACGCATTAGAAACCGACCAATCCTCACAAGAACTTGTAAATCAGACCACTTAAATTCGTTCTTGATCTTCTCCACATAACCAATCCATTTTGTAGTATCATCACTTTCCAGTTTGAACAATGGCAGATCCACCTGTTCGGGAGCCGTTCTAGAGTTTTGCAATGCTCGCACTAAATCAACTAACACAGATTGCTGTGCGTCCGTCACTGTTCTTACAACACAAATGCACCACAGTCAGGTTTAAACACACCACGGGTCACCGGCACTTGAGCGTATCCCACTTCTGATATTAGAAACAGTGAAAATGTACCACGCGTATTCATTATTTTCTCCATTTTCCCCATGTCAATGTCAATCCTCCTGTTTTTTTTACATCCGCCTATTACGTTGTAATACTACAAATTGTAATCCAGTAATAACAGCTTAGTAAGCACTCGACGATCCATTCGTACTCGCCTAGCTCAGGGAATTCTGCCACATCGATTCCCGCCTCAGTCCTCACATATATCTTCAAGGGACCGCAAATGATGATTGCTAACAATATCCATGTCTCGACGCCGTACGGTTGTTGCCAGTACAAATATATTCACTAATTATACAGTTCTGCTCTTATACTTAATGGTATGTCCAATTTTAATACATTCTTTGATTACTATACGCAGCCAGCCAAGTCTTAAAAGCCTGTTAATCTCTAGCCCCTGACTTACCTTTTCCGTTGTGACTATCTGACCTAAGTACATAGTTAATATAGTTATAGCGTTGATTGAAAGAGTTTATAAAGATGCGCGACGTATATGCGAATTGCCGTCAACTAATGCTAACTTCAGTTGTAGGAAATTTGTGTTAAAAATGCAAACAGGCATATATTTAGCATATTTGTTCAAAAGATCTATCATAATATAAAATTATTGGCGCTATTCTGAACTGAACATATTTTAAAATCACTGTTTAACCAATCGGGCAATGAGTTTTTCATATATTACTTAGCAACGTTTAAAATATTAATTGACACCGCTGTACAAAATGTTCAGAATACGGCTATATATATAATTTCAATTTAATTAGTAATTCGAGTTCGAGTAATTAATACTGAATTAATAGTATTGATTATTAAAAGACTGAATTATGAACCGTAAAACATATCATTTATATGTATTTTAAAAAATTTACTTTTAAATAATGATTTAAAGATTTATGAGCAGGATAGATTATCTGCCGCTAGTATTTATAATATTAAAAGATAAAAATAATCATTTTTATAATTAAGAATAAAAATTCGATTATTAAAGATTTTCTATAGACAATTGAATATTTTTTGGCTTTAATTTTATAATTTGCTCACGAAAATTCAGCCAATCCATATTTTGTAATGTTTAGCATTTTATAAGTAAAATATGTTAATAACTAATTTTTATTTTTTTGTTATACACTGGGCAGATAAAATAACTAAATTAAAAAATATATTTTTTTTTAATAAGTTATTGTTTAATACATAATGTAAATTACCATTTTTTACATATCCATTTCAGTCGTCAGTGATTTTAAATTTTGAAAAATGTGACACTATTTCTAATACTTTCTGGACAAAACCTAGATACGTTATTTGAAGTTGTTTGTCAACATTTATTCATATTTTCCAACCGGAAGGTATAAGCCGTTTTAAAATTTTGGAATTTGTATATTGTTTATTCCATGCCCAGATATTTTCAATTTTTTGTTGAAAATCTACACATTTTATTTGCACTTTTTTTACCGTCAACGTTACATTGCCATCTTCACTTGTGGTCCAAGTTTTGTTTCTAATTGGTCAAGCACTTCAGATAGAAGTTGTGTAGTTATGCTGTGTTTATTACTGATTTCATTTTTATTGGTTTGTTTATTATCTGACGTTACAATTATCATATTAGATCTGACATTGTGATGAGCACATTATTAAGATTTTTGCAAAGGCTAAAGCAGTTTTTAAGTAGAACATAAAAACCTCTAAGTGGAACTTATCGTAAGCCGAGTTCGGTTTACGCATATTTACTGTAATAGAACTTATTAAGCAATAACAATTAGCTGCTTTCCCGTTACCTTCTGACAGACCCTGGTGCATGCCAGGGCAAGATGCACTGCGTTCAGTAGTTCAGTGCGTTCCCGTTACGTATACAAAAGTGGGGTAACTTGCACAAAGTCGTCCTTCCCCTCTTCTTCTAGCCCCAACCTTTCAAGCGGGGCGAGTTGCACTTCTTCATTTGATTGGTTGATTTAAAAATTACATCTGACAGCAGCCGTTAATTAATTAAAATATATATCAGGAACAGTCAACGGAAGAAATTACAAACAAAAATTAAAAATTAAAGAAAAATAAACAAATTAAATAATAAAACACATAAATGTAAGTGAAATATTAAAAAAAAAAAATTACATTTGATATATGCACAAACGCTACAGAAACATGTTCCCATAAAGGTGGAAGACGCTCGAGTGTAACTTGCACTGGCGCGCGCTGGGTTAAGATGCCCTGGGTTAGTAACCCTAATAACGGGAAAGCAGCTAATTCGTACAAAAATTAAAAAAAACTTTTATAAACATACGTTTAAAAATGTGTGCCTAGTCGAATACAATTTATAAATTATTGCTTATATAATGTTTTTAGGTAAATTTCTTGTTCCCACTAGTCCTACAAAAGCTAAATCTGGCAACCCAAAAGTATATGCCGAAAAGAAAAGAACAATTAGTACAATCAGCACGTTAACGGATTCAGATTCGGAAAGTACATCTGTTAGCTTTTCCAGGCAAAATTTTCAATGGTTTCAAAGTAGTTCTAGCAACAGTGAAGTTAGTGAACGTTTGCTAAATATGTTGTGTCAAAATAAGAATTTGGCTAAGAAAATTAAAAACTAAGTATTCTCAAACATATAGACATATCTATAATTGCAGTAACAAATAATTTATTAAAATTTAAAAGTAATTCGGTAAAAACTTTGATGCAGCTTTTTCATAAATTTCGAACCCAGTGGTTAAAAGCAACAATTAGCCCTTTCACTTTACTATAAATTGCCAGCGACTTATAAATTTATGATTAATAAATTAAAACTATGTCTTCCTTTATTATTCAGTTTAAGAGCGGGAATAACAACAACTTTAACTGATAAACTTGCTCTAAAAGCCAAAACGACAGATTGTTAAAAAATGTGTGTGAAATTGCTCTAAAAAAAAGACTTAAGTTTAATCAAACTGAAGACATAGTTGAAGAGTATCAGGATCTTGGAATTTTAGGAAGAGAAAATAAATTGCGCACTCATGCGTTAGTTTTTCTAATTTGTGGCCATTTTATTTCTTCAGGCACTATAATTCGAGGTTTTACCTCTCATCAGTATGGCTTACTGATGAGAGGTAACCTCGAAACGCGTATATGGATGTTTTTAGTTTAGGATAATTTTTTCATAAATTTAATTTTTTAATGTCAAACATTATCAATATGATACAACCAGTTCAAATTTAACATCAAACGTGACATGATTATTAGGCTCTTTATGAACTAAATCAGCACAATAAAGTATATATATATATATATTTATATAAATTTTACTAAAATATCCTAACCTCAAATATTTAATATATAATAAAAATATTAAGTTTTGGTATATGTATATATTGATTTTTGGTTAGAATCTTATTAGATTTATGCTATGAAAATATAATTAAAAATACTGTATGTTCTTGCAAAAGAAGATATTTTGTGTCATAATTCATTTTTTGTGCTAACATTTTGAAAAATAAAAATAAGAGCGTGATATTGATAGTTACTTAAAGCTGGTATTATAAACCATAAAAATCTGTAGATTTTATTTACTAACCAAGTAAATTATTTTACTTGACTGATTTTGGTATTATAAACGTCAATTTATTAAACATTAATCAACCGAGTATACAATGATGATAAGCAACAGGATCGTTTCAATCGTGCAACATCGATTTTTTTTATCTTACGTAAAAAAATGTGTATCAATACTTGGAATAAAATCAATTTTTTTTTAAATCATGCTTTTAAAATTTAATTGCCGTTTATATGCATCATATTTTAAGGTTATCTCTCTATTTAACTGTCAAATAAATTTATTTCTCGATTAGTTAATTTAATGTTTATATTACCGGCGGTTAGTTATTAATAACAAATATATTTTATATGTTATGTATTTCTTGATATTTATTATGTTCTCAATTGAATAATAGATATTAACCATGGATTATTATATTTTTATTCAACTAAGAAACAATAAATTAAATTATAAAACTTCAATATTAAAACTGATTCCTTTTTGAAATAGCTATTGATCGTAGCTTTATTACTATATTAAATATAAAACATTTTAATTTATTTTTATTAAATACTACTCCTAACTTTAAATAATGTTTGTTTTGTTTATGCTTCAAATAAATATATCATTTAAAAGCAACGCGACCTCTTCGGGCTATAGAAATATGCGCGCCTCTTACCCTGTTACGCACCGAATAATATTAAATAAAATAGAAAATAAGTTCCGCAACTGAAGTACCGACAAACGACTTAAATCAGCATGCTGGCGCTAGCATTCAGCAAAACGAGTTTTCATATGAGAAATGAGCGAAAAAGAAGATCCATAGAAAGAGTTATGACTAGGGATACGGTTTTTAACATGAGGTCGTGCATCTTTATATACTCTTTTAATCAACGGTTATAGTGTTGTTATAATCGTTTTCCTGGTTTGTTATGTAGTGCGTTTTATTAAAGTTGATCTCTTGTTGAAGCTGTGCAGATCTCTTAACATGCTTATTAATTCTTTAAATACTTTCCTTTGGCGGTTAAAAAAATATTAAAATACATAGCAGAATTAGAAAACAAATTCTTTTATTTTAAAATATTCCATAAATTAAAATTACAAATTAAAGGATATAAAAATGATAAATAAATTATTTATTAAGTATCGTCTTCAAATCGATAACCCGCGATTTGATTTCTGGCTGATTATCCTTAGAAATTTCAGGCAAACATTCAGAAAATTTGAGAACAATTTGCTCAAAATATTTGTCATTGCCAATTTCTGCAAAATAAATAAACATGAACAATTGAAATAATAAAATATATACTAAATTACCTTTAAGTTTCTTTGCTAATGAAAAGAACACATTTAGCGCTTCTTTCCTTAACCTAGTATGTTTTGTAATACCTATAAAACAATATATTTTAAAAAGTAATTCAGGAATTTTAAGATTGAACCTACCTAAAGAATACGATAATGCAGTGAGTACATCTTCAATTATTTTACCCAAATTTACATCATCATCCTTTGATAAAGTAGCGTCAGTTAGTAATACCAAATTATCAACAAAATTACAAAGTGATGCAACTATGGCAACCTGCACATTCCTTGTAGTTATTGGCAAAGATTTAATACAATGCTCCACAAACATATTACTATATTTTGCTTGTGTTTCTTTTGCATTCTTGGGCCAAGATTTACCCAAGATGGTATAAACCATTTCACGTAATTTCAATTTATTCTCCCTCATTGAACTGACATCTTCTTTGCAAACATCCTCATCATCATCATCTTTTGAAGAAGAATTATTTGATAAGATATTTTCAACTATATTATACACATCTTCAAATTTATCTATTTCTAAAGATGAGAGAATATCTCCTAATGCTTCAAGAGCACTAATTTTGTAAACAATCTCTTCCTTCCGACTTTCTTTTAAGATTCCTTCAATTATTAAAGAAACATCAATTTCCTTATCAGCTTTTATAGCATCCCTGTAAATAAAAATGATATAATCTTAAATTAACTTAACTTTGGATTTCTTTGTTGTATCGCAACATATTAACAAATTACAATAACTATTAATATATTAAAAAATAAAATAACTTACTTGCAATTACTGCATATACTAGCTAAAGCTTTCAAGAGTTTATCTTTTCCATTCCATGTACGTCCTGATAACCCATTCAAAAGAATTTGTATCAAAACATTCCTATGTTTTGATTCCATACTTGTACCCAACTTGGATGCCACAGTACTAACAGCATTGGCTGCCTGCAATAAAGTAATGCTAGAAAAATGTCTACATAGCAGTTTAGTTATCTTACTTGTGCTTTCATAGTCCATGATGGTGATTCCAATGCCGTTTTCAAAATCTCACAGATTGCTTCGATATTTTGGCGAATACCGCTTTCCGTGCCAGGACTTTGCTCAGCCCAAATCTCATTCCAAATTTCAAGCGTGTGTTGAGTTTCTGGCGTCTTTTCAGCATGCATTGCAAAAAATACCAATGGTAAAACTACATCTGAATGAGATTTTAAAATTTCTTGATTATGGTTGCCAATAGATTGGATTGTAAGTGCCACAGCTGACCTAATTGAGTCATCTAAATAAGAATGTAATATTTTATTCTGCGTTTATGTTTAGTTTATTAATTACCTTCACGTTCAAAATACCAGTGTTGCAATTTGGCAAATAGTTTTTCCAAACTGGATTCTTTAGCTGTAGACACCAAATGACCAATTGCTGATGCATAATGCTTTCTAATCAATGCGTTTCTATCAGTAAGACCATTTACTAATGCGGCCAAAAATTTTCCTGGAATAAACAAATATATAAATTTTATCAATCTGGTTTGCAAAATGACAAGTATAAAATAAGTTAAAATGAGTTTTGAGGGCACTGAAAGTAAGAAGCATGAAAACAAATGCAATAATAACAGGATTAAAGAAATTCTTAGAAAATCGGCTAGTTTTGCTCCAAAAACAAGATAATATCAAGTTCAGGGGGGTTATTCTGGCATGTATCGCATATCGCTTATCGCAATTAATGGAGGGGAAGTGTGACATTTAAATAATAAATTTGTAATTAATAATACATATTGACAATAAAAAATACAATTAACACGAAGCTTAGTATGGAGTTTATATTACTAGATGGTCCTATAGTACGAAAAGAGATCACCAGCAGATTTTTTTAATTAATGATGACGTCATTAATTGCGATATGCGATACATGCCAGAATAACCCCCCGAGTGGTGTTCAAATAAGATATAGAGTAATAGAGTTCAACACATAGTCTCAGACTTGCAGGCAGGAATTGTAAAGAAACAAGGAAGAATTGGCATTGGTTAGTGTACTAGACTGTTATACCAGGGGTTTTCAGTTTTCAGTCCTCCAATCTTTTAAAATTGACGTGACATTTAAGTAGTACCTGAGTACTGTCTAGATCAGGGATGGCCAACCCAAATGATCTTGCGGGCCACTATGGAAATGCATCACAACTCCATGGGCCGCATATAAAATTATATATCCATATATTAGATTTAGACCCACTATAGCATTTTTTTGGAGTAAAGAATTGAAACATAATGAGTTATTATTTTGTTTACTATTATTCTGAAACTGAGAGTCTGCTCTACTATAAACTGTGTGTGTGTATCTAGGGATGATCACTTAAGAGTAGGGTGTCCATGCGTCCCGGTTTTAACTTTTTAGTCCCGGTGTCCCGACAATTTTTTTGGTCTAGATTATACATTCACTTTAATACCGGGCATGAATGTTAGAATGCAATAAGTACAATACCTCCCAAAAATGTATACAGGTTTGTATATTAGTTTCATTATTTAGAATCCAGATATTCTTGGTCCATATCAATTCTCATGAACAAAACATACCAATTTACAAAAATACTAAAATCTAGAAAACCTCCAATAATGCTGATATTTAATTGGAAGCATGGAAAACAGTATGAGGTAACGAATAGAAGATTTAAATAATTAAACAAATGGCTCCATCTAGTACAATTTAATACTAAATGTCTGCATTAATCGATATCATTTAGCAGTTATGGAATTTTTGTATTATAAAATAAATAAATAATTTATTCAAACACAATCCAACGATCACAACGGCCAAATACAAACCTTGCCAATGTCAACAACATTTATCTGTGCTTGACACGTGGCAGGCAATTGTTTTGAATGATTTTTTTGTGGCACAATGAGATAAAATCGAAATTTTAGAAATTGGTAAAGCAAAGCACTAGTACACTAAATTTTAGCACAAACAAATGTAATCATTAATAGAAAACTGAAGCAAATTAGAATAGAATAGAATAGTTAAATTTCTGTAGATGGTGCATTTTATCAAAAAGTATATTTTGAAGTATAAATATTCCTATTAAGTGAAATTAGACTCATTCATATTATCCAAAAAAATATACAAAATGTTGTGTTTACTAAACTATTACTAAAAATAAAAATAATTAGTCTACTGGCAAATTGCTAAATACAAACAATCTTTTTAAACTGTACAACAATATTTCAATAGCGTCGCGTCAGTGTATTCCGACAACACGCGCTAGATTTTTCGCTCTGAACCGCGCGACTTTTTGCGTTTAGTGTAGTTCTGCTATAAGACAATCTGCACAACTATTCTTCAGATTAAATAAGTAATAAAAATTGTTATTCCTTTGTTGTTCAATTAATAAAATAAAGAATAAATACCTGTATAAGGTTGTAAGTCCTGTCGTAACTGTATAGTCAGTAGTGTTATGAAATGAGCACAAACCACTCTAGTTCCCAAACCAATACTGCCCTTCATCAATTCAGTCACTTTAGGAACAAGTTCTTCCAAAATCGAAGCATCGGCATATTGCAAACACTAAAAATTTCATGTATTAGAAAATAACATGTATACATATATAATAACTGATACATGTTTTCAATTAAAACATACTTTTTGAACAGTTTCTGTAGTAAAATGTGATTTTGCCATTGAAGCTCTTGCATTATCAACCACTTCCTGCACTTGACTTTGAGCCCCGTACATTGTACTTAGGTAGGATAACTTAGATGATTCCAAATCACCAGTTGCCAACAGCAAAGCTGGGATGAGTTGTGGTAAGAATGGTTTGAGCTGCTTCCCAGCTGAACCAACCAACTCAGATATTGTTTGCAAACTTTAAAGAAATAAATTAAGACATGATTACATGTAATCTATAAGAAACTATCAACTACATACCTCACTAGCCTTACTTCTGCAACTGGGTTGCTAATACCGGTATTCAAAAGTACCGGTAAAATGGATTCCATCATTTTAACACCATCCTTGCCTTGATTTAAATCACATCCTCTGATACAAAGCTTAAAAAATATTATTAGTTATTATTTAACTAATTAATAAATATCAAAATTTACCTTGCTTAATATTTTTGTGGTTTTGGTTGCAGCAACACGAGTTTGTTCATGATGGTCGTCCATTACTCTGAATAATTGTGTCCATAGTTCATTCATGACATGTACTGAATCATGTATTGATCTATTTCCAGCTCCCTTTAGAAAATCTTGTAAGGCTAAGCAACAGGACTGCCGTACCCTGTATTGAGGAGATGTTATATTTGATAATAATTCTTTTAATACTTCATTATGGTATTGGTCCAACTAAAATAAACATTTAATGAAAACAATGCATAAATTAATTAATAAGAATGTAATAAGTTATAATAACCATTTTTTGTGGTTCTGCTACTAAAACATGCCAAATATTATGCATGGATGCTTGTAAGTTTGGTGAAGGGTCGTATTGATACCTGTACAGTTTAGGAATGATATTTGGTAAATGCTGCTGTAAATGCTCCCCACATTTTTCAGCAATACTTGAAAATCCAAATGCAGCACCCTTCTTTGAATTCCATATAGCATTGTGATTGGCTAAATGCATGAATTGGTAAATTAGATCTGGTTTGTTCAATTCAGATGCCAGCGAACATAATTCTTTGTAGGTGGACAGATTCCCTCTGAAATAATCGAATGATTTTATTTAACCATTCAAATGTTTCAAAGCTGGTTATTAAATAAATTATGTATGTACAATAGGAGAGTGATTATTTACAATTGTTTTTGAATAAGCAATTTTTCTCTTAATGCTTCATTCCCTAAACAGTTTGAATTTTTTCATGAAAACAATGCAACAAAAAATTCAAACTCTTTACTTACTTCCATCTAGTGCTGCAAAAAGTTACATTTAAAGATAAACTTAGTGTTAGATTAAAAGTAAACAATTGCCAGCACTAGAAAAAATTAAATGTAGAGCTTGACATTTTTTGTTTGGACCCTACACACATTTTAAAGAAGTTACATAGCATTAACAAAAAGTTTATGTTATTTTTATTGAGAAAGTTAGCCAAGCAAATTCCATCTGCTGGCGGAATTTAAAAAATTCCATTATAAGAAAAATCACCAAACGTCATATCAGCCGTCAATCTTCAGACATATTGGCTGTTCACTGAAAACGAGCCCCAAATATGTTTCTGGATGTCTCAATACATACTGTAAACTGATTAGGAGAGCTCTAATAATAATTTAAAAAAATGTGATCACTATGCAAACGTGATATTATAGGCGCCAAGTGAGGTAAGCCAAACTAAGCTAAAATACTCACTTAACCTCACAAATATTTATTCATTTTTTAATTAAAACACTTGTTGTCTTTGTTTACAATTTTCTACATTTATAAATGATTTTAAAATATTACTTAATTAATTTCCATCCCTTTATAGGACACCAATAGGCAAAAGGAAAGTAAAATTTTTACTTTGGCTTACTTGATATGGTACAAATGAAACGGTCTATTAAGTGAGATAAAGTAGGAATAGCTGAGAATAGTGGCAAAAGGAAAGCACTTTATATCAACATCATTCATTGAGGTGTGGTAGTGTTAACATCTAGCATGAAAGTTAGAATGCAATACCTTCCAAAAATGTATACATATCGGTTTCAGTATTTGCAATACATTCCCGGTCCAAATGGATTCTCATCAATAAAACATTACCAGTTTACAAAAATTCTAAAATCTTGACAATCTGCCGCCAGGTAGCGTATTCCTTAGCTGGAATCGCCTATATCTTGATTAAAATAAATAAGGGGTTATTGAAATACTATTGGAAAAGTACTCAACCAATGTTTCTATTATTAAGTAGAGCAGATAAAATATATTTACCCAGTAGGAGTTTTACCCAGTTGCCCTTCTTCAAACAATTTCGTATCTGAAGTGACTTGGACAGCTTGCCTCCTACCAGTAGTCAATTGTTCAACCAATGCTGTCAATAACTCTTCTGATTTTGAGTAATCATAGATAAGGCACAAACCTTTTGATGCAACATCCTGTACAATATCTGCAAAATATTAATTAAATCAAGCAACTTCCAAATATTAATATTTTTACCATTATTCTCTCCAAGCAAATTCATAAATGCATTCTGCAAAACCTTTAATCGGTTTTTAATAGGATCTCTTTCAACACAACTTTTAAGCAATGCCAGCAACCAAATGCAAGATGCTTGCTTGGAATTAGGATGTAGGCCATTTGCATACTTTAATAGTTCATCCAACAGCCATTCCAAATTATCATTGTTTAGATCAACTTGCATGGCATTAGCTGGACTGTAATCAGATGGCACTGTTGTCCAAGGATCTCTAGCTTCTGGTGAAAATACTCCCTGTACACACATTACTAATGATTCACCAATTGTAAAATGAACTTCAACATCTTTAGTCTGAAATAAATCAAAGTTTAAATTACAATAGGTTCTTTGACGTAACAAACACTTAGTCACATGCAACAAAAGATCTATGCATATGCCAACAAAAGCACTCCTAATTGCAATAAGTATAATAAGCTACCTAAAATATTTAAAAACTTAATTCTTGCCTCTTTAACGGTATTCAATAATCCTTGAATGACTTCTTTGGTGAATGGAAAATTCTCTCCTACACAAATTAAACCTAAAGCTTTTGCAGCCCTTTCTCGACATTTTGTTGACAACTTAGCATTATTCATAACATCCAATAGTTGATTCACAACTGACAGCTTAGTTTTCTTTTCTGTTGTAGGTCGCTTTGCATCGGGACTGTCTGTTCCATTATTATCACCAGGTTGTAATGGAATTGCACAACTTTTGCCAATTAAGCCAATTGCAATGCAAGCTGGACTCAGCAGCAGTAAGTTTGTGTTTGATAAGAATGGAACTACCAAAAAAAAATCAAAGTTAATATCATAAATAAATGATTTTTGAACTACAACCTACACAGTATATTTTAAGCTATATTTTATGTCAGAATAATTCTAGATAGGAACCTCAATTAAGTTACACATATTCAAATAATGTTGAACATTTCTTGAGAGATTGCTTATTTTTAATCTGTTTAATACTTTCCGTACCTATAGCATCAACAACATCCTGCAAACATTCCCAGTCAGCCAAACTCTGATTCTTCTCCTTTTTGATCATAATTTTCCTCTCCATAGAATTAGCCAATCCCAAAATAGCTCCGTTCTGATTTTCCAGTAATTTATTACTAGTTTGAGCTATCAAATACTTCATAGCCGCATTGAATTCCTCTTCAGAAGTACCTTCATTAATAACAAGTGCATACAACAAAGCAGCATGTTCTCTAATTTCTTCTTTGGTGGAATTCAACAAGTCTCGTAACCACTGTTGATCCTTCTGTAGTACTGAATGTAATTTAGGTACACAACCAATAATTTCCACCATACAACCAAGAGGCTCAATACCTAAAATTAATTAAACAGTTAATCAAATGTTATAAAATACGTTGTACAGAGCCTACCTGGATTTGCAATTAAAAGTTGTCTCACCAAGGAAACATATTGCAACAAAGCATTATTTTCAATTGGTTCATTTTCCTTATAAAGACTTTGCAAATATTTACTAATAACCGGAGTATCATCTGATGGGTGCTTAATAATTTCCCTTGTCAATGGCACATCTAAACTTTGCGTTAAGCACAATCTCAAGTAAATTAAAATCTAAAATTATTTTTAATATAATAACAATAAAAAAAATATATATAGTGATTACTTCAATGTAAGTTTTGATTGGAAATGCCAAAATATGGTTGCCAATTGTGCTGCATTGTGATTTATCCTTCAAACGTATCTGTGACTCATTATAAATATATTTTGTAATCTCAATAAAAGAGGGCATTGTTATTTTAACAGCATCTTTAGGTTTATCTTTCATGGACATATCTACATCTTGTTTACGTGATGTTCCATATAAAGATTTCAATGCTTCATTTGAGACATCATCTTTCCTAAAATTAATAATATTTTTGAAAATTAAATGTCATTATTACTATTAATTAATGCTTACTGATCTCCAATCGCTAATAATAGAAGAAATTTTGAAGCAACATGATTGGCTGGAAAGAAAGTTGCAAGACTCTTCACAACAACAAATCTGATCATTGGTTCTTCACTTTTAATATAAAATTTCAATAATAAAAATAGTATATTTAATCGATCATTTTTATCTGCTTCTTCTGGATTTACTTCATATTTAAAAGCTGAAACTACATTTAATGCACCTTCTCGTACTTGCAGTTTTAATTCAGGATCTGCTTCACTTAATTTCTTAAAAAATAACTCTAGGAGATTAGCATCATGATAAACAGTCATTGGAAACCGACGACTTAACATTCCAATAACAACAAAAGCCTGGCCCTGATGTGCCAATTCACCTTCATTTGTCAATTTAATCATTCCTGATTTTAACACATTTGCTACTTTTGATAATTTTGTTTCATCAGCACTAAAAATATATTAATTAATTTTTTTTAATAAGATTTTAGATAGTTACTTACTATCTTATTAAGTTTCCTGTGAAATTTAAAGCCAGAGTTTTTAATCTGGAGTTAGTATTGACACCGTAAAGTGAATCAAAAATTACTTGTATGGCCGGTGGTAAGATAAATCCGGCTTCAGTCACACGGCATAAATAGGTCAATAATTTTAGACGAATTCTTGTACTTGCTGATGATTTTTTCAAATTAGGTTTGATGTTGTGGGATTGTGTTCCAAGGAAGAGCATGTAAAGAGGCATCGATATTGTCATACTACTCCAATCCAATGAGCTACAAAATGGTTAAGGTTGACTATCATTCTTGTATAAATAGTAACTGATGTGTATGTAACTATCTATTCTTACCCTACAACTTTTTTCAGTTCCATGTCTGCTAGATTGGCAACACTAAATCGAGTATCAGCAGCTGCAACTACCAAATGTATCATAATATCCTCATTTGAAAATATCTCATTGGCTAAAAATTTAACAATCCCCAATTTAATCTGAAAATTTAAACTTCCATAAAAATATCTTAATTTAAATTTAATAAAATTACCTGTTCCAATTCTTCTGGTCGTAAAGGGTTATCTGTAGTAACTCTTTTAAATGTATACTCGCTCATTCCTGGTGGAACAGGCAGTGTGACATCTGTATTTGAGTCACTATGCTCTACTTGCGGAGATAGAGCTCTAAAATGGATAAATATATAATGTTTTAAAGAATTAAAATTTTTAATTGATTCGTACCCATAAGGTAGCAGCAGCATGTCCAATAAGAGGCCTAATAAATGCTTTGATATTTGAGGTTTCTCATTCAAACCAAACAAGTTTCCTCTCTTCACAGGGTCTGTTGGTACATTAACTTTTCCCAATAATGGTATGATCAGTAGCAACAAGCTGTCTTGATGAGTTTGTGGCTTTGATTCCAGCGAGTTTAAAATCATAGGTACCAATTCCACTTGTTCCTCCACTGTCAATCTCGGAAATCCCAGTTTTAAATAAATTATAGTGAAATTCTAAAAGATGAAAATTATATACTATTTTTGGCTTCTATAAATTCTAATTTTGACAAAAATATTTATTGAAAATTTTGGATTGTCATATATTTCATGATTTTAAAATAGAGTTAAATTGCGCGTTATGGTCAGTTTTATGACACTCAAAATATCACGCCCTTAAAATAATGAACTAATGTTTTATAAGAATAATTTTGAGAATGAACATAGATAAATTGTTTATTATTTCATAATAAATAGTTTCGGCATTCAATACACAGTTTAATAACTTGGAATAAAAAAAAAACTGTTAAAAATCACAAATTATGTACTGGTGAGGTTTTAATTTACAACAAACTGTTTGTGTGGCCATAAAAAACTGCAAAAAAACATCATTTTGGTCAATAAATATTATTTTTACAAGTAGATGAAGCCAGTTTTCCCGTTCAGTTCAAATATCCAGAAACAAAATAAGGTAAGCCAAGTCAACATTTATAAAAAATCAGAAATACTATAAATATTTTAGTTAGACATTACATTAATTATTAAAATTTTGCTAAAAACGTACATTGGTTCACTCAACTAAAAATAATATCTAGGAAACTTAAAAAATACATAGGAACAGTTGATTATTGTTTGCATGAAAACAGAAAGGTATTAAAAAAAATTAAATAAAAAATAAAAATATGCAAAACATGTGTGCACAGTGTGCTAAATTCAACACATCTCAATAACCAAGATTATAAGATATGGATATGGAGTGTTTATTTTATTAAAGAAATTTTTTTTTTTTATTTTTTTTAAATAGAACCTCTGTATATTTTCACATTTTTTAATGATTGTTTCGTTAATTGCTTTTGATGTTATTGTTTTTTATTTGTTTGGTTAAAATAGTTTGGTTAAAATAGTGTATGTTTGTGAAAAAATGTTCTTTATTTGAAGTTTAGGAGTTTGCTTATAACTCAAATTTTATTAAAAAAAATGTCTAAACAGAAAGTACTCAAAATTAATCTTAGAATCACAAAATGTGATAATATATTTTATTAATAATATATTTAAGAAAAAAAAGTTTACCAAATTTCCACAATAAAATGAACACCCTGTATATTGAAAGTATTTTCAATCAATAATGGGTGCGTTTTTAAATGACGCGAACAGCGGTTCGAGCACTCGAACAATAAAATGGGCGTTTTTAAATACAACCCGAACGAACACAACCGCGTTTTAATATTACTAAACTTGTTCGAACACCGTGTTCGAACAACATTTGCACGCACCTAGTCTAGAGGTGGTGCATGTACAGTGTTGCGAAAATAAAATAATATATTTATCATGGTTTTATCAGAGCGTGGATAAGGTTTTATGTACATTATAAAAATATAAGATATAAAAGAAATATGCCCTCATACAAAATATGTGTGAATCTAGAATAATAAGATTTGAATATTTTACTTGATGCAGATTTTAATTGTCGTATTAATTGACAACACTGGACATGTAAACAAAACAAACAACATAATCTTAAAAAAACATATTTTTACATATATATTTATTTTTGATCTGTAATAATAAAATTTATACATGTCATTACTAAATTTAAAATCACAGCTGCAATTAAACTGCTACTTGCGCATATTATTAACTTATCAAAAAACTTTACAAGTTTTGACGTATGTTTTTGACGTTTGAGTGCTATATGCTGAGAGCACTTTAAAAACGCACCCAATATGTTTAAAACCAAACAACTTTTGTTTGAAACTTCTTTTGAATTTTGTTACGGTTAGAGAATTATTTAGGTGTTCCGGTAATTTTGACTAACCCTGTATAACAGATTAGTACTTTTTAGTAATGTCTTAATAATAATGTAAAATTTAATTTGCAATCAAAATTAACATCTAGATCCTTGATACTTTTTACAGATTCCAGAATAATAATAAACTGAAAATTATAGTTCCATGTTATTTTTTAGACATCAGTTTTATATATGAGTCATTTTGTAAGGATATACAGTCATTCGCATTCACTATCTTTTTATATATTAAAAGTATCATCAGCAAAAAAGAAGACACTATCATTCCAAATCAACACTGAACCTTTAGAAACACCAGAAGTAACACTAATCTGATCAGATTTAAAGTTGGTAATAAAGATTGGTTGTATTCTGTTATTTCAATATGATTTAATATTTAATAATTTATATAAAAAGAGGTTTGTGGTAGTAGAACTTGTAAGACAGAAACCATGATGTTGATCAATGATAAAATTAGAAAACAGTTCCATTATCAAGTCAACAACTTCAATTTCACAGAATGAAAAAGTATATTTAGCTCAACATGTAAGGTTCCATAATTATTATTAAAAATATTATCTTTTATGAACAATGGTTTATAAGTTGAAGTGAGCAGCAAACACGTTAACAATTTCTTCTTTATCCAGTGAATGTTAACTGTATAACCAGCTGTAAACAATATGAGGTATGAATACTTCACTGAATATTTTGACTAGTTGACATAGAATTTACTATGTCCCAGTTAAAGAATTCCAAATAATTATTTATTAAATTATAAAAATAATTCACAATAGTTGGAAAACATGGCACCACGACCATGACTGCATTAAGTGTAAAATAAAGTGTAGGTTACATTAAGCAGCAGTACCAAATTGTTAAAAAAATTAATACACTCGAGAATTTAAAATTTCACATTTTATCATACATTCACAGCTATGAGCAGAACTATAACAATTGTTAATTTAGAAAAATAACTTATAGCACAATAAAAAGTACTAAATTTAATGTTCAATGAAGTATGACTCTTAAAGTTTAAGCTAATATTTCAACAACAAAATTACAATTTAATTTCAAAATTGAGTGAATTCTGCTAGTAGTTTTATTTATTAAATCGCGCCCTTAAAAGCACAATAAACGAACTAATTGGGTTGAATATATCACTTAAAACAGCTCAAGAAATAGACAAAGCAACAAGGTCCAACTAACCTAATATACAAAAAGCAGTCTGGGAACTGGCAACAAAAGAACAAGAAAACTGCAAAATAAAAGACCACCCTATAGCAATAAAAGAAAAAATAGCAGAGAAGAGAATAATCAATAAATATGGAAAATAATCGAGCAGATGAGAGTATACAAATACTCAACAAAGCTACAAAAGACCTTATGCTACAACTAAAAAATTAAGGAACACAAAATTACTAACAACTAACAAAATGACAAAATACTCTCTGTAGCAAAAAAAATTAAATGACCACAAGTTGCAATTCCACCCATACAAGACAAAACAGGGAAATGGGCTAGGTACAACAAAGAAAAGGCTGTCTCTTTCCTAAAACACCTGAAAAGCACTTTTAAACATGAATCCAAAACAACTGGACACAAAGTAGAAATACAATACCTCAAACTACCTCATCAAATGTGCCCACCAATAAAAAGGATAACACACCAAAAAGTGAAGGAAGTAATAAATGAAACAAACCCAAAAAACACCAAATTTTGTCCTAATTACCCGAAAAATTCTACAAGCCTTAAAAGTCACCCAAATTTTCAACAAAATTATGAGAACTGGCCATTTCCCAAGCGAGTGGAAAATAGCACAGAATTATCCCATTAATTGATAAAAATAAACAATTCCTGACTATCAGTAAGGATTTAGATAACGGTACGTAAGAACTGACAAATCCATAAGATAGTCAACAAAATTCACAAGAGCCTAGAAAAAAAAAATACTGTTCAGCCGCCTTTCTCAATATTGCACAAGCATTTGACAAAGTATGGCATCTATAATTGTGCTACAAATTGAAGAAATTATTATACCATCTATTTGGTACTAAAATCTTACTTAACCAACAGAACAGATACTTCTTGGTAAAAATGAAAAAAATAGAACTACAACAATTATTAACAGAGGTACCACAAGAAAGCGTATTATATTTGCTGTATCTGATTTACACACAACAAGACTACCAACACCAAACCAAACTTCTTTAAAAGACCCAGGTGTGGCTCAAAAAAATGAAGGTTCAAGTCTATTGCAGGCAAGTCCATCCATGTTACATTCTCTATAAAAAAAACACTTTACACCTAGACAGAAGATTAAAATGATAGGTAGAAAATCTCAACTAGCACTGTGTGGTAAATTTCTCAAGATAATATATTATCATAATACTAAATACTTATTCTTTTTGACAGATAAAATGTAGTCATTAAAAAAAAATATGATAAAAAACAGTAAATTGCTTAACTAAATTTTTATTCCTTTTTTTCAAAGAAAAAGTTACTTTTTAATTTTTTTTTAGAGAAAACTCCATTAATTATAACCTATTTTAAAAATATGCATAATTTAGTTTCCATCTTTTTGAAACACAATTTCCTGTTTATTAAAGTTTCTGACACCCAATGATATTTTGCTTTTATATCAGCAATATTTTTAAAAATCATAATCTTCTTCTGTCTTCACCCTGTATACACAGTACATAGCAAATTTCCTTGCTAGTGCTTTGCCAGATATTGACCATAAACTGCAAGATGTTCTGCCATCCTGGCAGAGCATTGGTGAACAACTATAAATAGAAGAATCATAAAACTTTGAACAGTCAATTCTTCATTGTTTCTAGTTGAAGGGTATGGTTCGAAGCAGTACAAATATACCAATAAAAATTATTTAGACACATAAGACAACAAATGTCCTAACAATATTGAACACTAACTGATAAAAATCCAAATCAATTGAGAGCAATATTGCTCATTTGTGTTTGTATGATATAACCATTTTGTTGTACTACATATTCTTCCTTATAAAATAATGAAAAGTTTCCTTTATAAAAGATCATTACAGAAGATTTTGATGTGCCTATTCATCTTAGTAAAAATTGTACTGGTTTTAATTAGGTGCTGCATTGTGGTAAATTGGTGAGAAGCTGGTTAATCTTCCATTACATTATCATTCGACTAGATTTGATGAACCTGTTCAATGTACACCTCATATAAATAATAATAATAATAATTGGCAATTCAAAATTTATACATGAAACACGTGTTTCTTTTATTTATATTAAAATTCCACTCGCTAATAGTAAATAGTTTTATCTTATTGTATGTTTTACAGCTATTTTATATTATCTATTAGATTTGTTTCAAGGGGGATAATGGGACCAATGACTTATTAAGTGACTTCCGAATCACACCGTTAGATAAAGAGCAAGTTTTTATTTTAGCAATAGACAATAAACAATATTTAAATTACTTACTATAACAAATGATGAAGATTCTGGATCTTGATACTGCACTAATAATGGTTCGACAGGTAGCCTCACCAAAGGCCGACTCTTCACCCGTTTATTAACATGAACAAGCAGTTCCATCACCTAAAACTTCCAAAATAAATACAACAAAATCAAGTTTATACTCATGTTACCTTTTTGCGAACTCCTTCCTGTTGCGATGAAAGTTTGAGAAGAACGGGTGGTAAAAACTTTGATAAAACATTTTGTAATTGATCATCTGTTTCTGCCGATCCGACTCTGAGAAAGACTCGCTCGAGTAACACTTAACAAACATTTTTAACTAATTAGTTATATGCAAATATCTATTGCAATTATTTAAACATTCCTTTATTTATAGTATTGACATATTGATAACATATTAAATTATACTTTGTGCTTCATTAATAAATTGAATTAGAATTAAATATATGTAAATTTATATTTATTTAGGCTATTTTACCCTTTTGCTACAATGACAAACAAGAAATTCTGTCACTTTCTTTGGTTAATTCATTATTAATTATGTAAATTTAGAGCAATTACGTATTTCTCAATTTCTATCAATTCTCTATTAATTATAATGAAATTAATTACTCATTTAAGTGAAAGAAAATATGAAAAACTCACCCAATTCATCAGCTGCATTTGCCATTATTTTGACTTTATAATGTCATAAATAATGATTATGTTCCTAACTTCGAGTGCTAACTTCACTATGGATGTGTGTTTAGTTGCCTATAATAAAAGCTTACTTAAAATTTATATCAAGAAAAATGTAGTAGTACGCGAGATTAAAATTCTAAATATACTTTTTTTGAAAAAAATAAAATTTATTTAACCAAAATTTCAAAATTAACTGTTTTATGCCCATATTCATAAAACGTCATTAAATATATAATGATTTGTTAAAAATATAACGAAACGTTTAATCGAATTTTCGTATTCATAAACACTCATTCGCAATAATAGGCGTTTTGCCGTGAGAAAACGTACATACCAGCGATCAAACAGCGGTTTTATTTCCATCTCTCTCTATTTTCGGGTGATCGCGGAAATCTCACGAAAACGTACTGGTTGTAAACGGTTACACCTGTCATTAATTTTCTTATGATTATTATTAATTTAGTAAAATATTTGCTATATATATACATTTACTTACAAAGAATATTCATTTTATTTAAACTTAATAGCAATTTTTACTAATTATTTTCATAATCATTCTTGACAATTCATCTCATTATAGGTTTTCATATTTAAATTTGACATACCGGACTTATTAAACTGCTTCCAACAAGGGTTTTAAATTCACCTCGCTGGTTGGTACATTCGGAGTCAAAAGTAAATAACCGGTAACTCGCGACAACGCAACGGTTTAAAACCATTTCATACCACAATGTCAACGGTATCTCACGGCAAAATGCTTATTGTTCATTAAATTTTTCATTAAATTTAACGCATTATTTTTGTTCAATTAAAACAAAACGAATCATTAAATTGACACATCTGTTTGATTTGAAAATGTCTAATTATCTGTATTAATTCACAGTATAGTAAGTAACTAAAAAGTTACTAAATAATTTAACTAATGACAATTTATTTATGAATATCATTATATTTTTAATGTTCATTAAATTATAATGATTCGTTTGATAATGAATCGTTACAAAAATGTTTTATGAATACGGGCTAATAGTGTATCAAAAATTAAACAAGAAAACCAAGATTTAACAAACATTTATCAAACAATGTGCAAATTAGTTATTTATGTATCAAGTGTGTAAAAATAAGTTTTATGGCATAAGTTTGTAAGAAAAACGGAAACGGAATATGTAGTTAAAAAATCATATTTACAGAGAAGCACATACAGTTTTTTTGGTAAAAGTTTACTATAATCCCGGTTCACCAAATTTAACCAAATATTTTTTTTTTTTGGGTTCTAAATGTGTAGATTTTACTAAAATTACAAAAAATTTGCGTCGCTCTATTTGTTAAACAATTTTAAACAACAATTAAAAATCCGTCTTTTCACACATTATTAGGCAACTTTTGTTACAAAGCTGCTAAAAGTGTAGTTTGAACTTCAAAAAATGCAAATAACTTGAAGCTTGGTATTGAAATTATATTACTAGATAGTCCAGTAGTACGAAAAGAGGTCACCGGCAGATTTTTTTAATTAATGATGACGTCATTAATTGCGATAAGCGATATGCGATACATGCCAGAATAACCCCCCAGGGGGGTTATTCTGGCATGTATCTCGTATCGCTTAACGCAATTAATGACGTCATCATTAATTTAAAAAATCTGCTGGTGATTTCTTTTCGTACTACAGGATTATCTAGTAATATAAATTCAATACCAAGCTTCATGTTATTTGCATTTTTAAACGTCAATATGTATTATTAATTACAAATTTATGATTTAAATGTCACACTTCCCCTCCGGTAGGGGAAATCTATGACGTAGTGCGAGATCGCAATGAGTGCCAGAATAA
Organism: Tachinus rufipes; assembly: GCA_963932245.1. NCBI lineage: Eukaryota > Metazoa > Arthropoda > Insecta > Coleoptera > Staphylinidae > Tachinus > Tachinus rufipes. The sequence continues at coordinate 45,333,172 of OZ010744.1, read as the reverse complement.
CCCCCCAGGACCCCTATTTTGCCCAGTCGCGCGCGCAAGTTTTAAATTTCACGTTTTATCATACATTCACAACTACGAGCAGAACTGTAACAATTTTTATTTTACAAAAATAACTTACACAGGGAGTTTATAAATGAATGGGATTATGTAATCACTTTAAATATGCCGCCTTTTTAAAATTGTCCACTATACTACATATGTTTTCATATGTTTGCTTGACAGCTGTCAAAGTTGATCTGTCAAAACAAATAGTATAGTGGACACCAACACATCTTAAAATTTAAGCCCGAGTTAAATTGCTAAGTCCTGGTTAACACCTTGCACTGACAATGTAATCGCGGACTTAATGCTTAATTATTGTATAAATATAAGTTGACAGTTTCGTCTAAACTAATAGTTAAGCTTCAAGTCCACGTTTATAATGTCGGTGCAAAGCGCTAATTCAATCTTAGCAACTTAACTCAGGCTTAAATTTTAAGATGTGTCGGTGAGATCGGCCATTAAAGTTTTACGAAATATTTCGACAATAAAATTACAAATTAATTTCAAAATTTAATAAACAATTAAAGTTTTTGGATTTTTATATATTTCATTTTATTAGAAATTTCATTCTCAACACGTTGCAAAAAACCGATTTTAAAAAGTAGTTAAATTGCGTGAGTTCTGCTCGTAGTTTTATGACACTCAACAAACTTCCCCCTTAAATTAATTGCAAACTTCATTTTGTAGCAAATTCATAATAATTCAATTTAAATTAACTGCAAACTTCAATTTGTAGCACAATTCATAATATATCCCTTTAAATTAACTGCAAACTATAGCTGCTTTCCCGTTACTAGGGTTACTAACTCAGAGCATCTAACCTCAGCGCGCGTCAGTGCAAGTTACACTCCAGATGGGAACATGTTTCTGAAGCGTTTGTGCATATGTCAAGTGTAAGATTTTTTTAAATATTTATTAATCACTTACATTTATGTGATTATTATTTTATTTGTTTCTTTGTCTTTAATTATTAATTTTTGTTTGTAATTTTTTTCGTTGACTGTTCCTGATATATATATATTTTAAATAATTAACGGCAGCTGTCTGATGTAATTTTTAAATCAGCCAATCATATGAGCAAGTGCAACTCGCCCCGCTTGAAAGGTTGGGGCTAGAAGAGGAAGGGGAAGGACGACTTTGTGCAAGTTACCCCACTTCATAAAATGTAACGGGAACGCAGTGCATCTTGCTCTGGTGTGCACCAGGGTCTGTCAGAACATAATGGGAAAGCAGCTTTTATGAAGTGGAGTAACTTGCACGAAGTCGTCCATCCCCTTCCTTTTCTAGCCCCAATCTTTCAAGCGGGGCGAGTTGCACTTGCTCATTTGATTGGCTGATTTAAAAATTACATCTGACAGAAGCCGTTAATTAATTAAAATTATACATCAGGAACAGTCAACGGAAGAAATTACAAAAAAATTAAAGACAAAGAAACAAATCAAATAATAATCACATAAATGTAAGTGATTCCTAAATATTAAAAAAATCTTACATTTGACATATGCACAAACACTACAGAAACATGTTCTCATAAAGGTGCAAGACGCTCGAGCGTAACTTCCATTGGGGCGAGCTGGGGTAAGATGCCCTGGGTTAGTAACTCTAGTAATGGGAAAGCAGTTCATGATATATTGGATATATTGAAAATTATAATCATTTCAAGGAACTTTGCCGTATGTGTAAAACTCTTTTAATATCTTTGTATAAAGAATACACGCATTGTGCTAGTCATAATTCAAAATACTTTTGGAATTTTGAGAAAAGAAGACCGATGAATTTCCAAATTTGTTTGGTGATTTCTTTTTGTCAGTCTTTGTAAATGATAAATGTGTTGTACCGCATTTTAATGTGTTAGAAAATGTATCACCATTGTATGTCGACATAAAAAATATCTTTGAGACTATCAACAACTTAGATGGTTCAATTAGCTATGGTCCAGATGGAATACCTAACACATTCTTATGGAATTGTATATGTAGTATATAGTCTCTTCAAATTAGATATTTTTCAGAGAAATTTTACCAACAACTTAGCGACCTGGACTTTGGACTATCTGAAGACTATTTTCACCTAGCGCGCGCATGAAAATGAGTGGTTTTGGAGTAATAGACATATTTATATCAATTTTTGCGTTTTTGAATGTTTTTTGTTGCATTTTTAGCGAAAACTATGTGTTTTGGGTACAAATTATGTCTATTAAAAGTTGTAGAGCAATACCTATATCAATTGGAAATTTTCCGCTCTACAACTTTAAATAAAAGTAATTTTTATTAAATCGGTAGAAAACTGGGCCATCTTCAGTCTCCTCCACTCACTTTAGCTGATATTTGGATGCTTGTTCAGGAAGCTTGGGTTTTTAGGCAAGTTGCTGAGTGCTCCAGAAATCATAGAAGAGCATTATTGAAATAATAGAAAAATTTATTATAATTTTTTGTAGAAATTTTAATCATGTTTTAGTATTTATCTAAAATTGTCATAAAACTTGAGCTACAGGTTCTCGATGTGTTTTTACTTTTGGTGGCCAGTATGTTATAAATAATTTTTGAAAAAAACCACCATTAAGTTTGTTACATTTAAGTGAGCGTTTGAGAAACTACTTATTACAGTTGATGCATTAATAATGCGATTCAGATTTCATCCATCCTCAAAGACAAAAATCAAGAAAACCTCTGCCAATCCTTACCTTTTTGCAATTCTATCAATTTCTGTTTTAATGTTGAATCAAAGTTTTTTTATGCATAATTGTAAAATATGTGTCGCTTTATAAAAACAAGCTCATCCGTTTTCATTGGGATACGGGCTGATGCATAAAATTGAATAAAATAAAAAAAAAAAGGAAATCTTATTTGACTCGACAAAAACGTCACAACTTTTCTTGATCTACAGTCTACTTTGACAATATCATAATGTACTTACATAATCATTACAATCATCTACAGCATATCAGGTTAGTCTTAGAAAAACTGAAAGATTACAGCTCAAGTAAAAACCAAATGAAAGCAACTTTAGGCAAGAACACGTTGAATACCTACGGCATAATGTCACGTCCCAAATTAACAAACTGTTGTTATCTACAAAGAAGCAATTTAAATTCCTTGAACTGCGCATGTAGATTTTCATACTTGCCGATGTCGTCCAGCAAACATTTAAACAAAACTGCAAAATTTGTAATTTGAGAAAGACAGAAAACGAATATTGAATTAGCCGCTTTTTTATATAAGTTACGATCCAGGTTATAATTTATCTTACAGATCAACACCTGGAACACCTAAATGAGAACTGTTTTGTACTTCGAAGATTGACCACAAAAATGTCAGATTATCGTAATAATGAGTTTAAATCATCATTAGCATCACTTTTCACTCTACTACTGGCGAATTGGCCTATTCTTTGTTCATTATGCTGGCAACTTAAATAACTTGCAAATCTACAGTTTTAATTTGATTCTGAACCACTAGAGAAATTAATAATCTACTCCGGACCAAAGAAAGATCTTAGTCTTGAAACACCGCGCTGATAAGGCGGGCTGGGGAGTGGAAGAGCGTATAAACGTTTGAAATGATTTCCGTTCAATCTTCAGTGCAGTAATCGGATGCCTAGACACTGCGCCACGCTCTCTTTAAGTTAATAATGAGTGGGTTTGTATAAAACAGTAGAACACAACCTTGGCAAAAACAACCAAATGTTTTGCCGGGCTCAAAGACCTAAATAAAAAGTAAAAAAAAACAAAGATTGCAAAAAAAGAATTGCTAAAAAGAGCAAACTCCAAATACAAAATAAAAAAAAGCTATTTTGGAATAAAGCAATCTAGCAGGTAGTACCATCACGACAGCAAAGACGCCTGTTACTTAAAACACAAAAAACTATCTAATACATCTTTCAGAGTTCCTACTTTCTATTTTGATTTGAGTTCAAGATTTAAAATCTGAGGGTTTCATCATCATCATTGTTTATTATACCTTCACACTATATGTGTGTTTTATTATAAATGTTATAATGAAGTTCAAACATGTATGTAGTAAGAAATGAAGAAATGTTAACAAAAACTAGAGAAGAAACATCATTAGTAAACACAATTATAAACATCAATAGACCCTCTATAAGCCTTTCGTTAAAAAAACGATTGTTTGCTAAAGAAGGGGGGGGGGGGGACGACTCACGCGTACTCTGCTTAAAACACTGGCCCAGTAAATGCCATTTCACGAAAAGTAAAAATCTAAATGAGCAATCTGCGCTAGTAACGTAAAATAGTTTGTTGGTCTTCAATGTAGTTAGTTGAACCTCATCAGATGCGGTGCTTTCTTCGCTTATACCTAGCGTCGTTCCTGCTCTCCTGCAAGCCAGGGGTGTGGAGTCGTTACAAAATTGTAGCGACTCCGACTCCTTAATTTTTTTGTGTAAATTTTTAAATGTTTTTTTTTTTTTTTTTTGTAAAAATTACCTTATTAAAAGCATTATTAATATGTATAATATTTTTGTATACTATTTCTTAATTTTTGTATTATTAAGGAGTCGGAGTCTGATTAGTTACAGTCGACTCCGACTCCTCAAATTTTGGCAGACTCCACGACTCCAGACTCCGACTCCACACCACTGCTGCAAGCCACATGGTAATTTTAGCAATGATGCTACTACTGACATACTTTATACAAACATTATAGTTCAATTTTAAATAGCATTAAAATTTAAAGTATATATATTTTTTAGGTTACTTTATAGAACATGATATATTGATAAATATACCATAATACAATTAATAAACTATACACAGAAGAACTTGTTGTCGTTTTGTTTAGGTAAAGAATATAAAAACGTTACACGTTTGGCTTGAAAAGTGAAATTAACTTATTTTATTCAAAAGCCTTGTTTTTGACGCAATTTAATAAAAAGCTTAAGTGGTTTATGTTAAATTTGATGTAAGTTAATGTAAAAATCTAACCAAAAAAAAAAAAAATTACTTATTAAAGAACGGTATATTCATCTGTTTGGTAAGGTATTAATTAATTATGTGTTCAGTCCCAGTTTATTTGTCAAGTAATTACTGAACGCCACAACGTCATAGTTTTAACAATTATTTTTTTACATAATTTTGACAGTTAACATAATTTTAACAAATAATAAAATTTTTGAGCAATTGACAGCAGTTTCAAATAAAACTTTGACAAATAATAATAGACTGACAGATAATATAATTTATACAATTAACTTTATATTATGAAATGTTAGACTATAAAAGATGATAAATTACAAATTTGGAAAATGACATTTGACAGATGATAGAACTTAGACATATGACCGTAGTTTAATAAATAACAATTTTTTACAAATAACAAACCTTTAATAAAACCATACTAAAAATTTTGATAAAATTTAGTTAATATAAATTAAATTGACAAAAGTAAATTTTACATAGGGGTTATGAATTTATTATGAAGTTGGGGTAACTTCATAATAAATTCATAACTTGCAAACCATATATTGACAACTGCACAAATTCTATACGATAGATTAAATTCATATCTTAAAAACCACACATTGCGTATAAAAATATTCAATGCAAGGGTGCTACCCTTGCATTGAATATTGTTACGAAGTACGGGGAGGAGTATCCGAAGCTTCAATATCACTTCTAAATTCTATTCAAAAACGTACTATTAAAATGATTGCCGATGCAAAATTGACTAGGGACATAGATAATTTGTAGACTTTTGCTTTTTCTAAAAATATTTCTATGGGCATTAATAAAATACAAAACATATAGTCATCTAAACAAATATTTACTCGTAGCCTTGTAGGCTTGCTAATAACTATTCACTGATAAGTAGAACAAATTCTTTGTGACAAATTGAGTAATTCCAAAATATGATATTAAAATTTAAAAAAAAAAAACTGGTTAAGCAGCTGAAACGATTTCTTGAAAGTGGTACGTTTGGCCACCATTCGAATACACAACATGGTTATAGTATATATGTAATTAAAAAAAAGTAACAATTTTGAAATTGTAAAAAAAATTAAAACCGTGAAACCACATGACAGCCAAATCTAAGCGCTTCTGGCCATACAGTTATAATGCAAAATATGAAATGCATCACCGGTGTGACAAAAATTCGGGCCTGCTGCACACTATAAATACAATAAAAACTATAATTACTTATAATGACTCGAGGCAGTTGAAGGATGATCTGTAGTTAAAAGTTCTTATAACTTTTGAAAACAAATCAACAAATTAAAATATACAAAACGACCAGTTAGATTTAAGTTAATACAGCCTAAATTTGATTGCTACGTCTTTGTAAAATGTGTTCTATTATCTTAATTATTCCCATTTCTTGACTGCTATTAATAAATTAAATCATAAATAATTTATTTAAATTCAATCCAACCTATTCTAAATAAAGACTATGTATTGATTTATATATTTTAAAATTTTAAGCGGTTTCTTTTACACTATCTATAACAAACATGCTCAAATCTAAATGTATTGTAAATAAATATTACTAATAGTGATAGCCTACATCAACATATACATAAATATTGACTTATTGACAGATTACCTGGAATAGTATTTTTGCAGCTGTATCAACAATCTTGTGAATATGTGGTTTTTCATCTTAGATTTTTAAGTCAAATATCAAAAGATCACTTCGATATTTATGTTTCTTATCACAGTTATCACATTAAAGATTATAATATAATTAAAAGCACATTGGGTTTGTTGTTTCAAATCCTATAGTTTATAGTAAAAATGGAGTATAGGAAGTGATAGGTACATAATAAATAAATAAATAACAACATTTAAAATGGAGAGAGCTTTACTTGTGTAACATAGCTGACATGACACGTAGTATCTATACATATATGGGGCTGAGTATTACACCAACAGACATATGAAATATATACAGATGTATCAGTACTGAGAGCGGGGCACCTCCTACGGTAAGGCATGGGACAGAAACAAATAACTCCCAGACACACGAGATTCAGTCAAAAAAAGCAATTAACAAAAGGCCGCGCCAGCGCGGGGTGGCGATGCGGGGCGCCAGCGCCTTACTGCCGCACTCGCCACCACTGCTGCACCTTTTCGGTCAGCTTCCTACAGAGGCCCACCATCCTCCGTCACATTGGAGCCTCCTCACCCTCTTCAACCGTCACTTGGAACCGGATGCCTGGTCTCTGTTGGTCTGGCCCCTCCTCCGCTGGGGGACTAGGGGGTATCATACTTTGGTACCAATCCCTATTTTCCTCCAGAGTATCGAGGATATCTTGTGCGTCGGGATGCACCAGATCCGCCCAGGTTTCCCAAAGCGGGTGTACGATATAATCAATGAAGCCAACTTGCGACTTCTCAATAGTCGCCGAGTGCCGGTCACACATGGGACTGATATCCATGCGGGCCTCTCTCTCGCGATCTCCTTGCTGGAAGAATTCCTCCATCAATAGCTCTACCCATCTTCTATACAATGCTAAGGGTTTTGTGGGATTGCTTAAATCTGCGCAGTGCACCAGGTTTTCAAGCACCTGAATGCGGTCCGTGTAGTTATCCAGTAAAAGTACTCCAGAACCAGCAACCTTTTTCGTTTCAACCATAGTTTTCAAATCGGCAAGCAAACTCATATGTTTAGACATATCGGTGCTGAGCACCATATCTATGACCATCTTTCTTAAAGTCTGTCTCTGTTTCTTGCTCAAGTTTGCGAAGATGTCGCAACCATCGTTCTGGAGAAGCTTGAAAGCTACAGCTAAGTGGTGATTTTCGAGAACACTCTCGTCGTTATACATCAATGCTAATTCGGAACTGGAGTTAATAAGAAACTGGTTGGTCAGACCTGGATGGTCGACATCGTGGATGCAAGCGGCGAACAATGCTGCGGTTATTTCTAACGGGGTGAATACAGATTCTAATGCAGGGGTATTAAGCAACACATGGGTACTCTGCGTCACGTCTGCCGCGTGGAGGGAGTTGTGGAAGGGGTTATCCTTCACGTAATGGTCTTCCAGGGTCATCATGAACGTAATGAACGTCTTCGGCGGAATCAACATGTGTTTGAGGAGTTCACGCGACGTGAACGTGGTGTAGGCGACGCACGTTAACGGACGTCCATTGCTAAGCTCGCCGATACGAAAGATGTCCACTCCCCATCTCTCAAGCTCAAACAAGCTTTTGCCGAGTTCTTCTTCGTGTGGTGTTTCGACACCATGCGCAGGTAAGCGCTCACCGGTGAAAGAATTGGTGTGGCACAATGACTTGCGATTAACGGGCGTTATCTGGGACATTGTAGTATGTGCGCCTCGTGGCCGCTCCTTTCTGGGGGCGGCCTTTGAAACTGCCTCGGTTTCCTCATCGATACGAAGGGATGGGATATCTAACTCTTGTTGCTTATCTGTAATTAAAAAAAAAAAAAATAGTACAAAAATAAAAATCTGTGTAAGTAAATAATAAACATTGTATTGTAATAAAGTGTTGTTACTTACCAAGGAAAGTGGAGCAAATGTACTCCGATATCTGATTTCCAGACTTGCTCGACTCTGAGAAATGGGACAGCTCCTTGTTGAGCATCCGTTTGAACTGCAAACAAAACAACATTATTAGTACAAAGTTTGAAGTTTACATTATTGTACAAATCATCTTTTATCTCTAATTAAGATGCGATTATGATAAAATCGCATCTTAATTAGAGGATTAAAGACAACATTATTGTTACTGGATAAATTAATCGATTAGATTAGAACCCGGATTTGTAATTAAAAAACATTAAATTATTTAAATATTTGCAGATGAATCAAAAACATAATTAAAAAAAAAAAAACAACGGGATTATAGTTACACACAAACAGTCCTTGAAGTTTATAAAAAATAATGGATTAAAACCATAAATAAATTATGTAGAGACAAATAATGTGTTAGAACTTATTAAAATCACGTGTCCTTATTATTTTAAGGAAAATTTCCAATTTATTTTTGTTAGTTTTATAGGTAATAAAGCTTTTGTTAGACACTTAGCGCCATGTAATTGTTTACATTTACCGGGCCGCTAATTGAATTATAAACCTTTAACACCTCCACATTATATTTATAAAGCGGTTTTCACCTTTATTCAAAACCAGGCAATCGTTTTCTCAGTGGAGATGATTGGGATGTCAATTGCATAAAAGCAATTTTCTGTAGTCACTCCATTTCATGGAGGAAGGTCATGGAGTAATTTGCATGGTAACAAGTTAATGCATGCTATTAGAATAAATGGCAGGAAGTTTTTTATAAATTGAGGTAAATAACGATTTATTGCGGAGCAATTATTGGATTAGAGGAAAATCATGATGTGAATAAATCGATAATTGCGTTTGATGAAAAGATATTGCTCAAATTATAGAATGCACATTGTAAATGTAATTTCTTTATCAAATACACAACCGATTTGCTTTACATTTGATTTAAGACTGCAACTATATGCGTTGTTTTGTAATATTTATCTAAACATGATTTAAATTTTTGCATTTTCATATCACTAAAACTATTGTTTCCATGCAGTGTTTATCTAAGATATGTATACTACTACAAATAAACGTAACGCGGTGTAATAAATTGTAAATAAATGACATTTGAGGTTTGCACATCCTGTCCGTATTAAAATTACTCACTATGAGTTATGGCAATTGATAAAAATTAAGATATATCAATTTTCTTAAAACCAACATTTAAAAAATGAATCATATCCACTTTAAAAATGATACAAACAAATATTATCTAATACAATTCAATAGTACTTATTATTTGTGGATAATTAGAAATTCTATAAATATTCAGTTATGCCATTTTCAATGATAAATCCTTCGTTAATAGCCAAATTTTTATTATCTTTACCGGCGTATATATTCATTTGTTTTTATTGCATGTTATAATATATTTTTTCGGTGGACTGAATTTTGTTCGCCAATGTCATGTCAAAAAATGGTTTATTTATAGAAAATATAATGACACCCAAAAATTTTGCATGAGTTATATTTATATCTGTATTGTTAACGAATGTCGATATAAATTATGCATGTTCTAAAAATTCCTAGGAAACTAAATTAAGTATAATGTTAATTTCTTTAACTAACATATTTCTTAATACATTAAAAAAATTGCAATTAGTAGTAGAGTTAATTTTTAATAATGTTTAAATCTGTTTAAGACTACTGCTGTTTTATTATACCTATAAAGTATGTTATCACACAGCCTTCGCACACGCACCAATTATCCATTTCATGAGTGGAAAATTGCTGAAATAATTCACTAATACACGTGGATGGATGCACGTAGACACCAACTAAATATCTTCCCGCAAGCGAACGAAACACAACTAGTGAGATATGTTAATTGGTAAGATAAACTACTAACAATGTTTGTAAAAAATCTTATCTTTTCGGTAACGAGTACACGAGTTTTTTACTTCTTTTAATGTAAACTTGTTGTTTTGTTGATAATATTTTATTAAAGGTTAATTTGTTGTTTTGTTTTAATATGGATCAATTTAATAAAACTAGTATACAGACAGTTTACATAAGATTGCGTTAATTAATATATAATTAGTAATTCATTTTATATGCGTCACATTTTAAAACACTGCTAGTATTGATTTTCCAGTGAAAAATCAATATAATTAGAAAATCAGTCAGTAAATTAGAATAATGATTCATATTGAATTGACGTGGTTCTCAATACTACATAAATTCTGCAATAGGTTTTGTGAACGTTTTTTAATTAACAAAAAGTCTCTAATTAGCAGAAATTATAAATAGATTCTACTAATGGAATTGTTCAATTAAAATATAATTTCTTATTCAAGGATTATTAAAGATTTATTTATAGTATACATATACATATTATATATTTTACGGGTGCATTGGCTTTATTTAGAATGTGTTAAGGAATTTACTTTCTTTGTTTACTCCACTTTAGATGATTAAATGTTTAACCTGCAATTTTCTTCCCACGCAAAAATCAATTAATAATAAAAATTTTGCAACTTCTTAAATTATGATGAAACAATGTTGTAAATAATTTTTTTAATACTATTTAAAAAAAAATCTGTTAATTATGCAAGCAAACCACTAAGATTTTGTATGTACTCTAAAAAGATTTTGATTACCTTAGTTTTGCCAAAAAATGTCGACAATAACAAAGAGTGGTAGTATACAAGTGTCCTTAAACTATCTTTTTCTAAGCAAACTGAAACCACGTGAGTGTATAAAGCTATCAGGTTGCAATGCAGATCATGTTGAAACGATTAACTACTGTAAAATTCCTCAATTTAGAATAATTTATTGTCTAAGGAACAACAATGAAGTGTTTTTGAAGTTTTGTACAAACATTTGTTGAAGAAGATACTTGTAGATTTGCAGATTTTTTCTAGATCAAACTAGAGCTAAATCTTATACAGATATTATTCCAAAGATCTAACAAATTTAGTTATACTACTAATAGACTAAAAAAGAAAAAAAAGCGTATAGCCAAAATTAAAAAAAAAAATATGTTTCGGTTGTATCATAGTTAGAATATAGATACTATGCCGATTTGTATGTGTGAAGAGTGGGGAGAATTTATCGTCATATTTTATGCGCATAACTTTAGTCTGCTGTTAATAGATGGAGACTCACTGATCTTTTTGCAATCGAGATATCAAGATTCTAAAAAACGTGTTTTGAGATTTTTTACAGCCATTACAGTTTCAAAGTTAATTTTTAAAAATATTGTATTGTTCTGTAAGTAATTTTTACTTGAATTTATTTTTTACAATTTTCCAATTTAAAAAAATTATGACATTTTTAAAAAATGCAATAATGTCCTAAACAGAAAAAAAATGTGATATTTGTTTCAAATTATGAAACCAATTGTATATTGTAATTTAAAATAGACTAAATTGATAAAAAAAATATTAATTTAATTTTCTAATGCATTGTATTTTTGTACTGATGGCGTCATATGACATATCAAATGTAATCTAATTTATATTGCAATTGGTTTGCAAATAATGATAAAAAAATTAAGAAATAGTCGGTTCATTGCTTAATACATTGATATAATATTTTGCACACAGCAAATATTTAAGTGTCTAATTTAAAAGTATATTTTAAAATTTCATTAAGAATACGTATTCTTATTAAATTTTTAATAATAAGAAATTCAAACAATTTTTTTGTTAAAAAAAAAACATTTTAGTAAAAACTTTAAAATATCTGCATAAAGGTGAAAATAAAATCAATTAAATAAAATTGATTTCCATATTTAGAGAGCCATCCAATCAAAAGATTTCACCACAAAATCCGTTCCACTTTCTAACCGAGTTAACTGTGATTTACAAAAAAAATAATTACCCTATATTCTGCGATCGACGCAGTGATTGCAATATCTGCCATAATACTGAGCCAAGGGACACTATCAAAAAGTTCCTCAGAATTTGGAGGGATCCTGCTAACTTCTTCCTGATTAACCACTTCACAACTCACAACCCTTTTCAGGGCCACTGTCTTATCATCAGCTAACATTATATTGTTTATAACTTTAATAATAATAATAAATAGCAATAAATAATCACTTAATTAAATAGATCGCGCACAGTGCGTATACACATTTAATTGTAATACTGTTACGATCTACTGCTGTGTGAACACTGAACGGCAATACCGAGCGCGCTTACTTAAATATGCAACATGGAAGCGCGCGCGGTGCGTCGCGGTGTGATTCATGTTAACTTATCTGTGTCATTTTTGCGCGACGCTTTTCGGAATTTTCAGTGGGCGCAAGATATTTTTCAGGGAAAATATTCAAATGTAGAAATATTATTGAAGCAAATTTAACATGTAACCCAATTTTCTTCTTCCATTGAAAATGTTCATCTCAAAAGATTCTATGAATTTATATAAAAACGTTGATGAAAATGAAAATTTTCTTTGTATTTTGCATTAAATAAACGTTACTGAATTATAAAATAAACTATTAAGTATATTTAACTTATTAAAAAACAGTTTTTGTTAAAAATGTTTTTTTGTAAAAATTAATAAGAATTAAGTTTAATTTAGTATGTTTGTAAAAACTTTTATTAAATTAAATTATTAACCAATTTAAACAAAATTATTAACCAATTTAAACAAAATTATTAACCAATTTAAACAAAATGAATACCTCATTTTTTAGTAGTATTGAAATGTTGATACATTCTTAAAAAAAAGTTAGCAGGAATTTTTCGTATGCTGTAAAGTTTTATATATAAATCCACTTCTTAAACTTAGAAATAGATATTTAAAATATTTTTTAGAAATGATTCATTTTTGGTCAAAGTGTTCTAAACTCATTTAATACTTTACATTTTTAATAAATTTTTATTAAATTTCAAGAAAAAGCCAAACCTAAAAATAATCAATTTTTACAAAAAAAACTTATAATAGTTTTTAATTTTAAATCGGTTAATGTAAATTTATTATTTTTCTTAGGTCCTGAGGTATAGTCTTCATTATGATAAATATTTAAAGTAAAATTACTCATTTATTACATAACAGCTCAATATGTTGAAACTGCTTATTATAGAACTCAATCATCAAGTCTTACATCAAGTGATCCCCTGTGTCTTCAATGTATTTGTTAGTTGCATTGTTTCAGGATTTAAATACAAGTCTAACTGTTAACAATATTATGCTTTAATGTTTTTCTTATTGAGAAGTTGGCATCAATAATTTGAGCAATTTTAAAATCAAAGTTAGAGTTTAGTAATATCTTTTTCGCCTGGCACTACTAAAACAATCCCTAAAATGCGGGCCAAAACGACGATTTAGAGAGCCCAAAGGACAAAAATCGGCGTTAGCAGCACTTTGCTTTTAGCAGCCCTCGCTTGCAGGCTGCTAAAGCCGATTTTCGGCCCTTGATACACTATATACTATTTCAAAATACCTAAATATTTTCACTCTTTCGGTTTTATAATACTCACTTTCTCTCAATAAAGTTCTTTTCTAAAATAGTACACTTCTATAATTCTATTAATTCTCTATCATTCTAACAATATTTTTTTGCAAATAACTTTGTATAAAGAATAAATAATATCTAAAAAATTCAGAGTGTTCATAATAAATCCTAATTGTCTGATTGCAACCGGCGATCATAGTTATTGGTTAGAACTGTTTTGCCGCTGTAAAAATTACTATTTCTATCATTTGGTGATTGGATAATCAGGCAACAAAAAACAAAAAAGCAGTACCCTACACATATTACAGAACAGTCAAGTGTGAAACAACATCCGATGCCAGCAGACAAGTTACGCACAAACTGTGTATATTGGAACAATGCGCAGCTTACCAAGAAATCACTCCTGTCAAGAACGACAATCATCAATACGGGATAATGCATAGTGAAAAACTAAGCAAACATTCAATGTAATACCTTCAGCAATCTGACCTACCCTAATCCAAAACAGAAATGAAGATTAGATGAAAACAAAACACACTCGGTAAGCGTGACTCAAATGCCCAGAAAACTAGTAACAATTAGGGACCAAAGTACATCTAGATAATCGCAGTGCACACCCATACATACCCATCACATTCAATTTTTTTTTAATTCTGAGTCAATATTTTGCTTTTCTTGTGTTGTCATTTCACAGCTGAATTTGAGTACGTACCTGTCAATTTGTTATCTCAATATTACAAGAATCTATCGATTTTTGTTAAGATTGTTAAATTATCAATTTGTTTGTGCATTTGCAACAATTTTATTGTTGTTCGTATATTATTACAGAATTTAAAGATAGCAAATGGTCTATTATTGCATAAACGACTTGGTAATTTCACTATTTTTAACTTTTCAAAAATATGACATACAACCTTGTAATATTGAGATGACAAATTAACAATCAAATAGTTAAATCTAATCGGTAATTGTTTCTGAAGTAGACTTGTTGTTCTGAAGAAACTCAATAGTTTTGTCGATATGGTAAGGAAGAAAACTCAGTAAGCTAACGGTACTGTAGTAGTAGCGCTAATTTAGGTACATACGATTAACTAGTTCAGCTGTAAAAATAGTGAAAATACTTTGTAGTTGTACTAAGAAACATAATATAATATGCATAAAACTAGTACTAATAGCTGATGTTTCAAAAAGTTTAAACCAACAATATAGACCAAATCAGACTACGTACGTCAAAATGAATAAATTAGTACAAAAGCTATAACTATATCTTTTCTATTTTAATTTTGTCAAGTAGTTATAAAGGCGGGTACACAGATGTATGTTTTGTTAGTATACTTGCAATGACAACCAACTTTAGTTTTTTAAATGGCAACATTTTTATTATTTTTTTAATCTCAATAATATTCATCAATATTTTGCGTTAAATTATACATAAATTAGCTATTTAAAAAATGATCTTAATTGAACAGTTGGCTGTGAATATAACTAATGTTTAATTTCTTTGGAGTTTTTATGTTATTATGCATAATATAGTAGCTTAAAAATTCATTTTTTTTTAATACAAAAAATAATTTTTATGTACATTTTTTTAACTAAATTATACATAATAACATAAAAACACCCCAGAAATTAAACATTAGTTATTTTCAATTACGATCATTTTAAATAGAAAACAAATAACATGTTTTTTAAATTTATCATAAAATATTGTTATAAAAGTATATTATTATTTTACATACTTTAAATATAACTAAAATAATAAAAAAAAAATAATTAAAAAATACATGTTGCTGCTAAAAAAAGTAAAGTTGGTTGCGCTAAGCAAGTATAATAAAAATAAAAACATATATGTGTGTACCTGCCTTTATAATACTCAAAGAAACATTTTAAATAGTTTTTGAATCTTTCAAATCGGTTAAAAAATAACGGAGTTATTATTATTTATACATTGTTATTAACAATATGTATTACTGATTAAACTTTTTAAATAAACGTATTAATTCAAGGTGGATAATAAAAAAAAATATTTATATGTGCACACGTACACGTGGCTTCTACTACCAAGTGTACTTGCACTATAAATAAATAATATTTATTGTTTAAAACAATGAATTTTAGAAAATTTATATATGATTATAATGATAAAACTACAGTTTTTTAATATTACGTTAAACCAATTTTGTTAACAATAGTGTTCCATTATGTGCTTTTCAAAACTTATAAAAATTGAAATTTTTAAAACAATTATTTTCAAATATTAATTTTAAGTATACGTAATTCTAACATTTTTTTATTATATTGTTATTATGTTCAGCATACAAAAAAATTTGATTCACAACCGTTAGCTGTATTTATGGCCTCGCAGTTCACGCGTCTCGCCATAACTAGCTCACTCCGCGACTGCTACCGGTATAATATAGTAAACAACTATTATTAGTGCAAAATAATTACAATTAGCAATTATTTAAATTTTGCTTTTAAGTTATTGCTTAATACACTTTAAAATAAAAAAAAATAAAACTTACTTGCATTTTCGTATATTTACTAATCCGTTTTATAATATCAAGGTTGATCTAAATTTTCAGATAATAAATTGTAGGTGTGGCGCCACAATCATGCTTTACTAAATGGCGTCTTTATAGAATTGCCAAAAATCGCGCAATTTGATTTTATTAAATTTGTTATTGCTTTGCGTAAATATTATTAATTTATACGCACAGCTTTTGGACTAAAAATAGTCCCGATGTTCTATTTTTAGCATACATTTATCGTGTCGAGATATTTTTCTTGGTATTTTCTTTAAGAAAATAGAGAGATGCTTCGATTTGTATATATTTAAACAGATTGAGTTTATTACAAGCGATAGTACTACGAAAAACGTTATAAATATAAAGAGCAAATGTTTCGGAATATATATTTCAGATCCAAAATCAACTTTTCATGTATTATTACGTATAACCGGTTCTAATACAATTTATTGTCTGTAGCCAGTATTTGTATATTATCGTATGTATTTTTAATGCAAAGATTGACCAATCATAAAATTTAAGTCTACTTTTTTTAGTTTAGAAAAAAAAAACGGATAAAATTAATTCTATTATCCATTGCGGATATACAAGATTCGACCATCGTATTTGTCAATTAATTAGTAAGTTTTCATCCAAGAAAATGTTCATTAATCGGTGATTCGATCCGACTTTCAAATAAATAGCACAATCAAAGACAAACTACCAATCGTATGGCTTCCCTAAAAATGTAAATTCTCACAGTTATTATGTTTTCACAGACGTACCGAAGCACAAATTGCATAACGTAAAAAAAAAGAGCTTCAAATATCTATGTTTTTCTAGCATATCATTCGTTGGTTTAAATGAACAGAACATGATTTATTTACTACTGGTACATAGCTGTAGGGGAGCGCAGTAGTCTAGACTCTAGGCATTCGACTGCCGCACAAAAGGTCGTGGGTTCAAATTTTACAACTGAAATAATTTCAAACGTATATACGCTCTCCCACTTCCCAACCCGTCTTGCTGGTTTTATGATTAAGATCCTTCTCTGAACCCACTCAAAAACTGTAGGTCCAGCCGTAATGTAAGTTGCCAACATTATGAGCAGAGAAGGGACTAATGCGCTAATACTCGCGTGCGTACGGCTAAAAACGACGCAGACGACATGCTTTTAGCATAGCAACACTTAAAAATAAAATACTGTCAATTTCCTAGTTAGGTTATTGCCGTGCACAATTTCAAATCAGATTAAATGCAACAAAAAATTAAATTATGTTAGGTTATGTATTGCAAGTGTCAAATCCAAACAAAAGTTTAAATGAAACATTTTTTTGATAAAACGCAATTTCTTTAAGCCAAGGCATGGGGCCTTGGTTTGAGTCTAAAAAATCCGACATCTAAATCAACCTTATACAGTGTGAGAAAAAACTGAGGTTAACGATGCAGACAACCCTAATGTACACTATTGGTAAACATCAAAAAAGGAATATTTTGTTTAATAAAAATCTGAACGCACTAAAAATTTTTGCGCTCGCTATTTCAAAAACCTCATTGTTTATTGACTGACACCGTTAAACCCGAAACTAAGTTTATCCCTATGATAGTTAATCTCTTGCGTTAATAATTGTCTTTCTAAGTTCAAATATTACACAAAGCCTTGTTCAATCATTTTGGTTTATTATAAGGTTAAAAACATATTATCAGCCGCATTACAAATTGTTTGCTGTCTTGAGAAATTTATGTCTATAATATTAATTAGTTATTTCCTTAAAAACATTCATAAATATTATTTTATTTATAATAATCTGTTTTGATTTTGATATTTGAATGCCAGATATTCAAACTTTAAGAAAAAAACTGATTCGTAACTTAAAAGTTATGTAACTTGAAACGTTACGATTACAATTACTTATAAAAAATTACCTGTGCCTGTCAAACAAAAACAAAACTTTCTCAAAGAAAAATATTCAAAATTTATAATTTATTTATATTAATTAATAACTTGTATATAATTACTTTAAACAAAGTTATTTATTATCGATATCTAACAATCTATTAAAATTTAAAAAAAATATTATAATCCACCAAAGTAATTGTTGTTAGATTATTTAATATCCAATATATATTTTTTTATAACTAGAAAAAAATTCTAATTTCATTCAAAACAAACGTGATAGCAATTCGATATTCTTTTTATATTCTAAGGTATTATTAAAATCTTACGAGTATTAAACACATGCTATCTAATCTGAGAATCTACTAATACTACCAGTCAGGTCATTTATCGCGTCTGCAAAAATGCATGCTAATTAATTATTACCACATAATTAATTTATTACACTTAAATAAAGTGGATATCATAATGTTATCGGGTTGTTTTATTAATTAGATTAAATTGCTGCTTGAGGTGAGGCGCCTTTGTTTTTTTTTTGTTTAAGTTGATCAATAAATTACAATTGATTATTATGTAAAAACGTTATCGGTTATTTGAAGAAGATGATGTATTTGTTGCTTATTATTTAATAGGAATATTCCACATGACGCGTGTCAAGATGTTTACCAATATAATCATACGATATGATTAGATTTAGGTAGATGAGAATGATATCATAATCCAATTAAATAAGCAATGCATTTCTAATTCATAATATGCTATGTTTTACACCTATAGGCAAGGTGTTAACGCGATAGGTGGTATTGTTTAATAGTTACTGTGATTTTATGTTAATTGTCTCTTCGAGCAGGCACACTGGTGATGGGTGCATACCCTGAAACAGGTGTATGTGTCTCTTACTGGATGAAAAGGCAATTTACAAAAAAAAATACATCATTTATTAATTTTAAATGATGAATTTGTTTCGGTCATCTGATTTAAATAAAACGCGCCAAAAATGTCGTTGTCTGTCCGTGTAAAGATTTAACTGTATTGCAGTCACACACAAACAGTTCAACGTTTCTCCTAATAGGAGGCATTGCGTTAACACCTTCGACACCTTCAAAAATAATCGAGCATTGTTTGAGCATTTTCGCTTTGCTCCAACTTCGTTTAGTTTCCACACGGTCATCTAATTACATTATCAAATGTCACCGACTGAAACCATAATTTGTAATAATTATAGTAACTCTCTAACAAGAAAGCATACTTTATGCAGACTGCGGACGTAATAGGATGAAGCAACATAATATTATGTATCTGAAAGACAGACAGAACATGGAAAGTTATAGAGTCCTTATGGTTTCCGGTGTATTCGTCTCAATCAACATTGTAACAAATGTAAAGTAAGTTTAATGTCCATGATTCAAGTTGTAAGCTGCATGCTCAAAGGCTTAATTGAATTAAAATCCGAGTACGTTGGAGATAAAATGCACACCTTCTACACATGTACTCAATAATACGATACTTTATAAGACAATTAAAAATTCATAGACGTACCTAATTGCAAATTAACTTATTATCTAATACAAAATATACTCAATATAAATTTAACAACATTAAAAGTCCATTACTTATTTTATGGAATAAATATTTGTTTATATGTTGTTTTGTATAATCTAGGAAACGTTATTCAAAATTTCAATTAATTCAATTCTTGTTGTATAATGATTTTGAAAGTAATAAATTTTTCCGTTGTCAAAAGATGTATGATGATATGTATAACCAAGAGCAAAATTAAAAACGTATTCAAACTATTTCAATAATTTTAAATAATATTTTGTGATGATGAAATTACCATTACAAAATATTACTTAAATTCTTAACTCCTTTCCAAGTGGTAGTAACAGAATTTAATCCTATCCTATCGAGGTAATAGCAATAATTGTATAGATAAATAAGCTTAGTAATATTACGAAATTTATGATTGTGGTTCTAACTGGATTTTCTGAATTTTATTTACTTTATTTTTAAGAGTTAATAACATTAGCACAATACATAAGCAATAACATATTGTCTTGTTTAAAAATAGTAACAAAATTTGTTTAACAAACTTTAATTCCTTTGAACTGAATGTGAACGCACTAATTACGGAAAGTTTATAATAATTTTTCGAAATAATTATGAAACGTTAAAAACACATTAGTCGGAGCAAGAAGAATATTATCAGTGCTGTGTACAGGAAAATAACAAAAACAATATTAAATTAATAAATGCGATTAAAATCTGTTGGAATAATTTATATTAAAATAATAATTAAGAACCAATCAGATCAATCCATTAACTATGTATATTATAATAATATTGATTAATTAACAACAACAAACCAGGTTTATAGAAACAACTATTGCGTCTACACTCAATTGTATGCAACTTTTTGTTTAAAACGATAATGATATTATTCAATTAATCTAATTACGTAGGTAAAATAATTTGCGCTTTTTCTCTTGTAAAATATTTCAATTGCGTCAATGCGCAGTTAATTACTTCGTGTGTATTAATAGATTTTTTTATGAATGAATTATGAATTGTAATTTATTAACACCCGCACACAAAATTGTTCACATATTTTCATTTGCGTCATTAAGCAGATTATAACGCGATCTTGTTTTCTATATTTTCACCCGAAAATGTTTAATAAATTTATATGAAATGGGCACGTGCCGTGATACAAAGCAATAATTATGTTGTTGTTCGTGAATGAAATTTAGAAAAATTTCAAGCATGCCAAAATATATGAAAATATTTTTGAAGTGAGTTATGGTTTAAAATATATATGCGCAGTTTTTATGGTGGCCTTACGTATTGTTTATTATATAAAATTAGATTTAATTGTGTTGCCCATTATACTTTTATTATTTCAAAGTATGAAGGATTGACGTAGGTAATTGTAATACGTAAAGAAATCGTGAATAGTTTCGTCATTTTTTAATGAATTTTATTTTTAAGAAATATAATATGAAAAAATCATTTTTAACATTTAAAAAATATTTTGTTTTAAATTACAAAACTAGTTTATACACAAGAGATGTTTTATTTTAAGATAAATAAATGTTCATACAATTAATCTCAAAATAAGGTTTTATATTAAAAAATATAACCAACAATGCTTTGAGACCACTCGTACTTGCGCTCACACACAAAAAATGTGTTGACTCTTCTATTAAATAACATTTTTTTTAAAGATGCATTGTACAAATAGTCAATGATAAGCAGCGGCAAACAACAGCCTAGAAATTCTTGCGTAATTGCTAAAGTAAATAACGATGAAGCTCACTCAACGGACTATTTTACTGGACATATAAAAGACTCGTTCGTGTTAGCTAAAGCCTATTGTCGGCCCTTGATACTCTATATACTATTCCAGTACCCAAAATCTTTCTTGCGTAATGAGAACAAGAAGTATAGGTTAAAATATGCTCTCAGTATGTTGTCCGACTCATCCAATGAAGATATGTGGAGTACATTTATGTGAACAAAAAATGATTTTTGTTAACAAAAGGAAAAACTAACTTTTATGTTGCTCCTGACGAGAAAATTTACCATGCTTTTAAAGAAACAACAATTACTAGGATCCACTCAAGGACAAACTGCAGAGAATATTGTTACGCAATGTAGTTTGCTAAAAACTTGACCGGTATAGTTACTAATTTGTTAAATGTTACTAATTAAGTGTTAATTTTGAAATATTTTCCATTTTATGTTATAGTTTAGATGTGAAAATACACGTTATATATCCCGTTGTATATTTTTTTATAAATTTGGACACTTATTAGAACAAATAAAATTCCTAAATATCTTAGTTTTTGTAATAAGATATTTGGGGAGCGTGGCGCAGTAGTCTAGGCATCCGTGCGATCGAATATCACAACGAAAACCATTTTCAAACGTTTATACGCTCTCCCACTCCTCAACCCTGTTTGTCAGAGTGAGGTTTCATTACTAAGACCCTTTTCTGTAGTAGATTAACAATCTCTGCAGTGGTTCAAAATCGACTTAAAACTGTAGGTTCACCCGTAATAGTAGATGCGTAAATCTCAAGCAGTTGTATTGTCAGAGAAGCAATTTCCAGATTGTATAACATCACAAAATAAAAATAAGTGTTTTTTTTTATATGCTATTAACCCATAAACAATTTCAAATATAAAAAATGCGTGTTGAAAGAAATCTTATCATTATGGCTATAATCAAAATTGCAACCAAAGTCAAAGTAGTCATTTGTCCAAAATATGTTTTTTCTTATTTCTTCAGCTTTGGTGAAAATAATGACTACTAGAAAAACCAATAAAGTTGATATAGTTAGACCGACAATATACTATTAACTGAAGTAGACTATTTTCAAATCCAGTACAAAATCATTTCCAGTTGTTGATAATGTTTTCAAAAATTCTCAAACTTTTACAGACTATCTCTCACATCTAATTAATAAAATTCTTAACTTCTGCCTATCTCATAATCATCATAGTCTTGTTTGGCTGAAATAGCAAACTTGTAAACTGCTTGCACTAATATAACTTGAAAATAAAAAACGTGTTATTTTTTCGTTCGCACTGATATCAATCTCTCATGAATATTGTTAAGGCTACTGCCTTCTTTCAAAAGTATTCAAGTATAATATCAGGGTGTGGGTAGACCTGATACTAGGCCTCGACGGTATCTACAGCGCCTCCATTTTCTCAATTAACCGGTGTGGTAGTATATATCTGTATTTTTTTTTTCAGGTACTTATTCAAAAGTCAGTTTGTTTGGTAGTAGCATAAGCGTAAATTTCTCCGGAGTTCCTTGTTCGACAACCAAACAGCATATCGACATTTCAAGTTTTTTGCAACAATTCTGATATTAAAAAACTAGACATGTGGATCTATTCTTGTCAGTCATCGTGCAAACAAAATTTGTTGCAACATGATTACTAAAATCATAGAAGAAAATTTCCGTTAACTGTAGCATAACAATCGATCGTCACTAGTTCCGATCAATCCACATTTCTAGACTAATATGAAATAGTATTTGCAAACAAAAATTACAACCTGAACACCGACATCTTCAGATAATTGACGATGGTTTTATCTGCACAAAGTTGTTTACGATCAATACAATCTATTGAAACATTTGGCCTGATTCAGAATAAATACGTTACGTACGAGCATCGACATTTTGAAAAAAGTCACAATTATATTAGACGGTTACCCGAATGACATGAGTATTGCAGAAACTAAAACTTCGGAAAGAGTACAACGTTTGAAGAAGTAGCAATTGCCTGAATTTAGTAAGCTAAGAAAAATTTGTTGCAAACATAAATAATTTTGCTCTAATAGTTGAACCCTTAGACACTTCTATTCTTAATAAAATAATGTTTAGTCAAAAATTCCGTTTATCTCAACTTTTACAAACCGTCATTTATTTGTACAGATATCAAAAAAATATTGATAATTTGTAGACGCAAAAAAAATGATTTAAAATTTTGTGCGTGCCCAAGTCTACCAGTGACAGACTCTCAAAAACAGCTTATATTAATTATGTTTAAAAACAACTAAATCAAAAGTAGGTTTTTACAAGTTCTTTTTTAAAATTTTCTACTTTAAAAAAGTCTTATAACGTTTTGGCCTTAGATAATAAATAAGCTAGACTTTTGCAAAACATAATTTTTGACTTTAAAAGAAAAAAATTAGTGACGCCACTAGAATATTATGATAGTCACAGGAAAGAAAATAATTCCATGTTTATTCTAAACAATTTAGTTTATTGCGCAACCTTTTTCTGACAAAAATACCAAAATCCCCTAAAAAATAGCTGCGGCCTTGGTTGAAGTACACCAAGTTGGTGGGTGCAGAAAAGTATAATACTTGCTTATGTTCTGTTATTTGCCTGGATTTATGTGGACAAACATGCAAGAACAGCAAAAATGTTTAAATGTTGGTCAACAAAGAATTAGAGGATGAGGATAATTCTACTATCAAGAAATATGTGGTGGAAAATTTCCATGAAAAATATTTTCAGCAAAAAATATAAATAATAAAAACGGATTGTGAAATAAGGCTTATTGGAGATACCACATTAAAAAAACGCGCCTTAAATGTTTTTTCTTCCTTGTTCAATATCTCTACAATAATCACTAGTACGTAAAAAAGTCTTATAACCTAAATTATAGAACGTACAAAAACATCAAAATATATATATATATATATATATAACAGATTTTGTATCACGTTGGAAAGCCAAGTTAACGTAAAAAACGTTTTTTTTTTGTTTTATCAAGATGGCAGAAAAAGTTCATAAAAATGTTGGTCAACAATTGAGTTTATGCTTTTCTAGCCAAACAAACTGCAAAGAAAATCCTAAAAAATCTTATGTATGTTTTGTAAGGAAATTTAAGGAATCTGACCTAAAAACCTACTTAACGAGTAAGTTAGCCATATTTAACTTGACATTGCACCTAACTGACACTCACTCGGCACACTTTCGTTTTCACCACCTATATTTTTTTCGAATTTGACAAAATTTTCCATCTACACATTTCTTAAAACATTAAAATATGCCACCCAAAATATCAATATGAATGTAAAAATAATAGTTAAATTTGCTATAAAAGAGAATAAATAAGAAGTCAAATATAAGTTGGACATATGTTTCTATTTTTTTTTTTAATGTCAATCAAGTATTTAAATTATTTATTTAATTAAATTTCTCTAAGCGTATACTTATTATTTTTTATCAACCAACTTAAGTAAACATTATTTTGCCAGACTCTGTATAATTTAACTTGCTTTGTAGAATATTTATTTACTACTACTATAAATAAGTATGTTTTTCTATCAAACATTGTTTATTGTTTTTGAGGCGATTACATTCTTCAAGCCCACGTACTAATTTGGTAACATCACCATCGGCAGACAGGCGACTTTGCAGAAGTCATGCAAAATAAAAAAAAAAACAAATGCCCATCTATTGCTCTTGCAGCGCCACATCCTAATTAGGCATGGTAGTCGAACGGTAGCGTGGGCCCAATCCGTTTTTCTCGCTACACAATAAAAAAAGCGACTATAAAACACCTTTCTTCACTTCCAAGAATTTGTATCAGTCTTAATGGTGTACTTTATAACATTATTCTTTGATTATTAGAAACAATTATTCGTGATAATATTAAGCGTCGATTATCACTGTATACGCATTTGGAAATAATTACTGCCCGTGCCTACCAAAACAAATTAATAGTTAGAACGAAAGAGGCGAGGATATTTTAATTTATATGAGAGTGTGTGTATAGTACAAGTAAACAAAAGTATAAATTTAAATATACATTTTTTTAATTGTTAATTTCCAAAACAATTAAACTTTATTTATGGTTGTCAGCAATTATAATGCGCACTAGTGGTAAATTAAACAATTGATTTATACATTGAAAGAATTGGGTTATGACAGCATCTGTTTAAAAAACTATCTACAGCGACGCAATTTGCAATGAAAAAAGTAGATATTGTATTAATTAATCTTAAATTATAAATAAATATTATAGTAGTATTGAATTAAGTACATGGTAAATATTATGTTAAGTTGTATGATTTTCAAGGCCGAAAGGCAATAAATAACTGTTTATTGTTATTTTTAATAAAATAAATGTAGAACGGGATTTAAAATATCCATTTCCGGAAAGAGCATAAAATTATTTGATAAGAGATTTAAAAAAATAAATAAAAAAACAATTGATAAATTTTTTTTAATATTTATGTAAATTTGTTATAAACGTAAATTAATTATAAGTGAAAAAAATTGTTAATAGAATTGATTCTTTCAAACCAAAATATTGTTGAGGTATAACTGAAATAAAATCTGGTGGATAAAAAAGCAAGACTTTATATTAGTCATAATTGCGTAATTTTAATTTATTTATTATAATTAACAACTTACAAACATGCGTGCACCATTATCGGTCGCTAGCCGCTTAATAAAGTTTTTTTTTCTTTCAGCTAGAACAATTTCAAACATGTGCACAAAACACATGTTTAATAACAATCAAAAAAGTAATATAATCATTTTACAACATTCTGATGTAAATATGAAATAGTTTAAAAAAAACTTGCATCATCTGATAGTTAACAGCTAGAGTTGACATTCTTAAAAATCCGGCTTTTAAACTTTAAATTAGACATTCGGTTAACATTGTGTTAAGTTTTGCTACCAAACTGTTAATTTGCAGCTTTCACAAATAAAAATCCGGCTACAAATACCGTATTTAACTCCTTGAAATTTATACTTAAGGCCGCTTTTACAATTGTCAGATATGTATCGGATAACTATACCCAGAATCTATAAATATCTATAGTATATACCTGATATAGCACAAATTGCATTTTACCAACGTTGTGTTAGTTATACCCTTGTTATACTATAGTTAACTAATTAAAACTTCAATGCTGGTTAAAAAATTGACGTATAAATTGTTTATACGAACATTTGTTGTGCGCGTTACTTGGTTACTATACTTGAAGATAACTACTGCTAAAAGCACCGGATAAGCTATTACTGGTTTATTCCCTTCCAAATCCAAATGCTCTAACTGGGAATTGTAAAAGCGCATTTTCATAATTATTCCGTAAATAGCATATTCCTGGTTTAACCGACGATTGTAAACGCGGCTGTTAAACATTAAAACAGTTTCAGATAAACTAAACTAAAGTTCGGCTTTGAAATATTAAAATATTGCCAGAAAACACCAAAACCCGGTCATAAACTATTGACAAGTGCAATATTCTTTTCATGAAATATCAAAATTAGTAAAATCCGACATAAAAAATATTGTAAAAAAATACCAAAATTAGACAATAAATTGTGCATTTTGGATACTTTTTAAGTTTATTTCATAATTATATATATATATAATTCAATAGAGAATTATCGTCAGTGTCATACGTTCATTAGACAGCAGTGTGTTTCAATTTTGCTGTGACATGGCATCGTTCTGTTGAACGTTAAAGCCAGGCTCATTCAACGTCAAATACAGAAAGTCTCTGAAGAGCAGTATATGTTGTTGTAATTATAATAGATAACGAAATGGTACACATCACTGTTCTGTTTAAATAATGTCTCTGCCATAACGCACGTTGCATTCCCAATTACTTCTCTATATTTACTAATAATTCGCATGTGTTAGCTTTTTTCCAGAAGTGGTAGCGCGCCTACAACTTTTATGACGTTTGTACAAGGAACGTTTAAGAATTAAAATGTACTCTGAATCACTTTTATCTCGGATCACAAGTTTGGACATTCAAATCGAAACGTAGACAAACGCCCATACGAATGAGTCATACACAGTCTTTGCTGCAAGTCGCTAGACTCTCCACATTAAATGCATGAAACATGATCATAATAGCCAATGACCACATTAGTCAACAATGTAAAAATATTAGAGAAGGCTGAGATTGTACAAGTGGCTTATTTCGTTTCAGTGCTTTGATAATTGCATTGAACAAATTTTAATTTAAAAAACTAAAATTGCAAACCACTTAAATTAAAATTCAATAAAGAAAAATGCAATTAAAGATAAACCAATGCAGCAGAAAGAAGGCAAATACTGTAACCCTGTGCAAAAATATCTTTGTATACCATTTCACAACTATTATTAGACAAAACTGTGATTGTTAATGTTATGCTCTGCAAAAAAATGCTAGTCAAACAAGGTAAAATTTAGCTTCTAAGTTGCATGGAATTATTAAATAATTCATGAATTGCTGTCACACGAATAAGGAAATATCTTAAAATATTATAAAAATTCCTGAAATTTACGGCACGACTTTATTAATTTTAAACTTATGTGAAATTAAAAAACTGCTAGGTATAAATACGTTATTTATATCTTTAATAATGCACAAAATCAAATTTTAAGCAAGCAAAAATGACAATCGTCTCTGCGCAAAATATTTCATTTCAAAACGTTCGTGCATCTAGTGGATACAACTATTAAGTCTTGTTGTGGTTTCACCAATTAAAAAAAAAGTTTTTATAATATTTCTTCTATTTTAACAAACTAATTTAATTTTTTTAGACAAAACATAAGTACGTGCAAAAAATAATTAATATTAAAAAAAATGAGAACAATTTAAAAGAAAAACTCCCCTATGCTACCAAAATTCAAAAAAACTTTCACGGATATGTATTCTTATATCAAGTAATGTTAATTGGTTATGTTATACTAGATAGTAATAAGTTACAGGCACAGAAAAATAATCAGATAATAAGATTATATTTCGTTAACATAATCTAACCTCATTTAATTCTAAAGACAATAAACTAAATGTTATGGTTAACCTTTTAATGGAATCATCACGTTTCGGTTATTTCCCATAACTTTTGATTCTGTGATTTTTAAAACTCATCCCTGAGCGGCAGTTAGTATCAACATAATAGACAAGGTAAGCAAATTTTAAGAACTATTTACTTTCTAATAACAGTATTTGGAAATCTTTGACGAGATCTAAAAAACCCAAACGTAACTGTATGAAAATCCTTTTGCAAGCAGTCTGTCAGGTTTCCGAATTACTACAAATAAACGTTTAATATATTAACGAAACAATAACAATTGCCACAAATTCTGCGAAACATTTCAAAGTGATATTCCACTGGCGCTATCCTTCTCAGAAATGTATTTTCGCCGAGTCTGACATTTTCTCTTCTTCTTTAAATAACAAAGTAAGAGTTTATTATGATATCAATAATTCGGACATATTATAATAATACTCTATGTTATTATTATACGCACACATGATTTTTTTCGTCTCCCGTGCAATAATTGAAAGTCCTGTTTACGTAATGTGTCCAAACAAAGAGCGCACTGCCAAGATTTCTATTTAAAACAAATAAAACGAGTATGCAACGTAATAGGGACTTGACTTTTTCAACCAGGAAATTTCACTTAGTCAAATAGGAATTTCCTGCTAACATTTATAAAGGAAAATGTGAAGTCATTGCAATATAATCAATAATTAATATTCGTCATTTTCAATTGCTTTTCAATGTAAAAATAATTAATGAAATTGCACAATACGTGATAAATATTACTTATTTAATGTTTTATATTAATAAAGAAATATAGGAATTTCCACTAAAACGCATTTTTATGCATTTAAAATTAATAATTAAATTGCAATATGTTGATTGATTTATTATTATGAATTGAATCCTACCCAAATATGGAAAGCCTTTAATCTTCCAATTTAAACACAAACATACCCAGGATATGCAATTTTGTTTTAAATATTTACATTCATAAAACCCGTTACTTCACAATTTTCCCATTCATTTTATAATCATTAATTTACATATGTACATCAGCTATTCTAGGCTGATATGCCAAAAATTTAAATCTAAATATATTTGTAAAAGTACAAGTAACATGATTATACATCTGTTTAGACATGATCTACTAAACGTTCAACATTAATATTATGTAGTAGATTTACAATTAGAAAACACAATTAAGTAATTTTAGTTCAGTTAATCTGATCATTTGTTAAATCAATAATGTATACAGCATCAATAGAACTCAAATTAAAAAAAAATAATACAAAATAAATTAGGAAATAATTTCATAAAATAAAATCTCGTAATATTAGTGTATAGTAGTTATTGTATTTAATCTCCTTTTAAAGTAGTTTATTGTTTTTAATATATTATTTATTTAATGACATTGAATATTTTCAAAATCGGCTAATAACCTAAGTTGCAGACGTTGCAAAACAAAACTAAAAAGAAAATAAACAGATATTGTTATTCCTGGACCACAATTGAACATGATCGGAACAGGTCACGCCTTCCATACACGTACGCATTATATGAGTGTGATATTAACAGTTAATCCATCTTAAAGATATTAAAACGACGGTAAGAATCGTATCCTAATTCCCATCGAAAGTACATAGTTTCAATTTTTCAATATATTTATTAAAGTTATGTCATGTTTTGAAATTGTCGCTATATACCTTCATTTAATGTAGCATAACGATTATTTACAAAAGATTAATTTATATTAATAAAAAAATAAAAACCAATATGGAGTGTTCTCAAAATGATCTCAATATTCAGTTGATATTCAGAATATATTTCAAGTATTACTAAAGTTTACGGACTAACAATCATCTTGAACTAGTAGATATTGATTGTGCTGAAAGTTTGAAGACGGATTGTGGAAAAAAGAAACTTTAAATATGGAAATAACAAAACAAAAAATAAAATATATTGGACTCATACCATACAGTCACTCAATTCAATATAAATTGCAAACACTAAGATAGATGATAACAAATTTAAGTTTATCCCAAGAACATAACAAAGCAAAGCATTTACTTTAAATGAACAACAGAAAACTTAAAACCCATCATTCAAAATGATCTAAAACAAAAAAAAAAGTGGATTTATGCCCAAAGTCGGGTATAGATATCGTACTATTCTAATGTATGTGTTAATGACCTGTCATAATATATTTCATATAATGTTAATATAGTACTACTTGATAACAATTCTAATCAACTTATTTGGTGTGATTATTGTTTTGAATATAACTTGAATAATTTCAAGACCTTGTATCGAACTTATTTCAAGATGCATTCCAGCTTAATCTACGAAATTGTTTATACCTAAAGCGTTAAAAAATACAATTTGCAAAAGTAAACAAGTGAGTTTATGGTGTATATACTATATACCGGAAAAAATATGACCTTTTGAATACTTGGTGAAAGTATTTAGATTCTTCACAGAATTAATCGCATCCGAATCTATATTAGAATTGTTGAAATAAGAAGGAATACAATTTTGATTCCGGTCATTTTAATAATTAATAAATAGCAACAAGTAAATACTCAATATAGAATATGTGCATAAATATTTGATTTCAATGTTAAATTAAATTTCAAAAAGTACAAAACTTAATTGAGTAAATAAATCCAGAAATAGAATCTCGATAACGGACATAACGAAAATACAACTTTGTTTACATACATTTATTCTGCGTCGCAATAATCATTATCATTTCTGGTTTATTTTCGTTTTGCATCAATGGCATAATTATTTTATTATTTCAAAAATACCTAAATCGCGTCAATTGATTAAATAATACTTCCTTGATATTAATCAACTTTAACACACTTCGAACACATGGTAATTTTACAAATTATCAAGATTCATGCAAACCAATCGATTAAGACATAAAAAATGATATGAAATTAACGCAATGTTTATGAAAATCGAGATAAGAATTTAATGAACCTTTGTACCCCATGACATTGTTATTTTTCTGTTAATCGTGCTTAGACAGCAGTTACGTTTAGATGAATATCAGATTAATATATTACAAAATTTGATTTTGTTCACAATGATTTCCAAACTTTACAAGAAACTTTTGGAACCAGCAATTTCCTTCGTGATGTTTTTGCACGTTTCATTTAAAGAAAGCATAAATTATATCTACTTCCTATAAGCATATTTCATATGTTCAAGTTTCCTAATATTGCAAGCGTTTACTCATACTGACTGATTTATACTCACTTTAGCTAAACTGTGGTTGTGCGATGAACATCTTACTTAAATCATCAAAATATTTAATGCTTTCTAATAGAAGTTTAAAATTTTAAGATATTTACATAATTTGAATAAGGAAGCCATTAATAATTTATTATATCCGCTTCCTATATAAACAAGTTCCATATATTGAACTGTTTATTATCTCGGAGCTTTGCCAAGCTTGGCGATACGCATATTGATATTTTACGTAAATATTGTATTTACTACATCGCAATGCTTCAAAAAGTAAAGAATCTTTAATCATCTAATCGTAAATGAATTCATTAATTAAATTTTAAAGTTAATGATATTAACTGGTTTTAATTATAGAATCCATTAATAATTTTATTATATCCGCTTAGTAATAATAATAATTTGTAGTTCATGTTCAAGGATATAGCGCATTTTGTACTGATAATTATTTTGTTGTATTTGTTAGATGTTTTTCAAGTACCATATTTCTTTATAAAAAAATAAATATTTACATAACAATTGTTCACAAAATAAATCAGAACACCCTGTATAATATAATATTATATGCTTGATTTAATTAAACCGTTTCAATAATGATCTTAAAAACTGATAAAAATAGTAAGTTTTCTATCTGAAAAACCTATTCTATACCAAATGCACCCAAAGACTACAACTTAGTTTCATCGTTGTTTACATTACGTTTGTTTTATTATTCCTATACAATGATGATTATGTTCTTTAAATATTGCAATATTATGCAAATTATCTTTCCATTTGTCTTGAGCATACACTAGTGTTTCAAGATATGGACCACTCATTAGTGTGCCTAGCATCACTCTATGTAAAGTAGTTGTGTTTTAACTTAAATTCTATTCTTATTAACTCTGTATACATAGTGTCACAAATCGTTATCAGAAATGAAACAGCTTATTCCTTCTAAAAAATTATGATAATTTTTAAAACAAAAACCGATACAACATATGTCCTTATTTTGGTCAAAACTTGTGTCATTTAGACACCTGTATAAACTGAATTGTTGTAATAATAATAAATGTCAACAATATCAACTTTAGGATAAAACAAGCCTTTATTTTCGGCAAATCAAACCCTTGACCTTGAGTTAAGCTACTCACCATTTTTACCACCACAACAAAACTTGCAATTATTTAAAGTACATTTTATTTAAATAGTCAATTAATACATACTACTAAATTTTATAAATGTAGCATAACTTCAAATCTTAACAACTAAAATTATTTCAATCACTAGACATGTTTCACTCACTCGGCAACAATGCTTTGTATTGTAAATTAATCTATAGCTAATTCCTTTATTGTATTATTTTTTTGTGTCTACAATAATCCACTACTAATCTTTTTATATTTATTATCGTCATAAATGTCAATAATTGATTTTTTGGATTTGGTTTTAATTTCAACCTTATTTAAAACATTTTGTTGTGAACCTCCTGATATGTTTATAATGTTCTTACTTATATACAGCAAATTTATAAAACACATAACAATAATTATATTTTTCATCAAAATAAATCAATATAAAAACAATTGCTTCAACATCCAGTTCTCCACATATTATGATTGATTATATTTATGAGTATCAAATCTAAAATTAAAAATAATTTAAATATATTTTCTAATGACAAACTAAATATGGTTCTTATGGAGATAATAAAAAAGTTAAAAAAAATAACTTAATGCAGAAAAACAGTTACAAATATAAAAAAAAACTAAATTCCATAAAGCAAGAACAAAATAAGTAAACAAATATTATCTGATGAGTTTGATTATGTTCAATACGGTCAGAAATGAAGACAAAATTTAGATAGAAAAGAAAATATTTATCAAATTGTATGGTATACTTCAAGAACACTTTTTAACAGTTTATGTTTTGGTGCTTTTTGGCAATATTTTCATACTTTTTGACCTAATTTTTAACATTTTATAATTTGTTATTTAAACACTGTATCACCGGATTTTGGTATTTTGGTGCTTTCTGACAATATTTTAATAGTTTGGTTCTTTTCAACAATATGTTAATACTTCATAATTGAATTTGAATTTTTGATAATTCATTAAATTTTTTTTGCACTTTTTAACAGTTAATGTCGGAATTTGGTTATTCATAAACTTTTTTAGTAATTTCTTACAACTCTTTGACATTTCAAGGCCGGATTTAGCTATTTTCAAATTAACAAAATTTTGCACCTATCCACCGCTTTTGGCCAAATTTTGTTTATTTTTTAATATCTTAATACATATTTTATGACAATTTTTTTTCATTTTTGACTTAAATAGAATGTTGCAATTTTTTACAGTTTATGGTGAGTTTTGGAACATTTTTACAATATTTTTATACTTTATGGCTATGTTTTAATGTTTTGTATTGTACTGTACTATATTGTAGTGTATTCTGAATCTTTCTGACAATATTTTGATACAGTAAAGTCCGGTTATAACAAACTCGAAGTTCGTTATAAACGGTAATACAAAATATCGTAATTTGTTTTATGTGTTTATTATTCTATGTTAAAAGTAACGTAAGGATCGTTTCTATAAAAAAAAACGGTATGTTGACATATATGTATAAAGACCTACAATTTGTAAAAAAAACTTTGAGCGATTAAAGACAATTTTCCCATTTTAACCAAATGAATAATTTGATTTGCCTGCAGGCACGCGAAAATACGGTTACCAATGAGTTTTATTATTTCAAAATAGTTATTTATCATGAAAAGAAGACATTTAACTAGTCCTTTAAAAAAATCGCGATTTGTAAAATAACGGACACCCTTATGAGGGTATACGATGTAAACAATATACAATACTTTCAAGAAAATACCGCGCAAATCCATAAATTTAAGATATATTTTGGTTCGCTTTATCCGAAAGTTCGTTATAAGCGGATTCGCTATAACCAGTAAAAAATAGCGTTGAGATTATGAGAAAATTTTCGTTGTTTCAAATTAAGTACGTTATATCCGAGAGTTCGTTATAACCGGACTTTACTTTCATAGCATATTTTTAAAAATGTATGAACTTTTTACAGTTTTTTATCAGTTTATGGCCAAAACTTGGTTCTTTCAACGAAATTTTGGATGTTTTGACTGTTTTTAGCTGAATTTTAATTCTGATAACATTTGTATGTTTTATGACCAAACTTTTAACGATTAATGACTAAATATTTGACATTCCATAAAAAGAATTTAGCATTTTTTAATACTTTATTGTAAAATTTTGTTACTTTCTAAAAATATTTTGATGTTTCAAAGTCGGATTTTTCAACAGTTTATAGCAGGATGTTAGTGCTTTTTAACAATATTTTGATAATTTATTTATTTTATTAAAAAATTAAAAACAATTCAAGTTTATAACCGGATTTTGTTTTCTAACAATATTTTTATGTTTCTAGGCCGGATAACGGCGCACAGCTAAAATAGTGGTATTTGAAGACCGGATTTACAGTTTTAAAAACCAGATTAACAATTTAGACCGAATTAAATTTTTAAAGACAGGATTTACAGTTTTAAAGACTGTATTTATAATTTAGAGACCTAATTAACAATATGGTGATAAAATTCAACATTTTTACACCATTGGGACTATGAAAAACAGCAAAGCCCAAACTCGGCAACGCACAGATGGGCCCTGCGGATACACCGTCAATTTTTCAATTTTTTGGGATAATCATTTTTACTATTTTTTAATTATTTGTTGCAATTGTGTGGGCAAAAAACTCGTCGGAGGCAAACGGAAGGTCGGATTGACACGTAGCTTTTGGCATCGGCTTCCTCGAGCCTTTCTCCAATCAAGCTAAATTGGTGCTTTTATGTTAATTTTTATTATAAAATTCAAAAACAAAAAGATTTTTGTTCAAATAATTAGGATTATTAGGACTCAATTAAAAAAAGTAATTTTTTTGTTATTTGGAATTAAGAAGAGTAAGCAATATTCTAATTTCAAAAAGAGTACTTGTTCTAAAAAAGAGCATGTCACATTACTCAATGCAGTAGACCGAGTTTAGTTTCTGGGGTCACAATATTAATCAAAAATGGTTTTTGGCAATCATCACTTCAAATTGATGAGTAAATAACAAAACCAAAAGAAGTAAAAGCAATCTAAATAACACTTGCATAAAAAATCCTATACTGACGTGGAACAACCCCCGTGTATAGAGAAATAACAAGTACAATAATCCTAGCGCTATCAGCTGTATAAAAAAGTGCAAAGTCACAAAATCTTTCCAATCTCTCTTCCCCGATTACCAGATGACATGACATTCTCAACTTGCAATACCTTGTGCAAACAAACTAACTAAATTTTCTGTATAATTGTCGCTCAATATGTACGTATTAGCAGCTTTAACTAGATAGTTCAGTGGCGTACCTAGAGGGGGGGGGGGGGGGAGCGGTAGGAGCTGGTCCGCGGCATTTTTTATATCTAATAGTTCTACGAGTATGAATTACTATATGATTTCAAATATTTTTCCTCATCGTCAAGTCAATGTAGGGTTGAAAATATTATCTCTAAAAATTTTGCTCGGATACGGAGATCAATTTATAAAAACCACAATTTAATTGACGTAGAAAAGGTGGCAAATTGGAGACCGCTTCAGGCGGCAAAAGTTCTAAGACGCTACTGAGATAGTTATGTTATGTTACAAATGATATTGCTCACATTTTATGTGTAAAGCTGTTTTTACATTTGTCAATTTATTTTTCAATTTTAACGACTTATTTTATTTGATTAATTACCGGTCAATTTTACTACAATTTATTGCGGATTTTTTTCACTTGACACTCAATATCACAATATATCTTTTAAACATCTGATTGTTAACTTTAAATTATAGCTATTGCCATAAGTTATCATTAAACAATCTTTCTTTTTGTATGTATGTTTGTATTTATGTGCTTATCAACATAAAACACAGATTATACTACAGGAATGAACAAAAAACACTTAAAATTATTGTTAAATAAATTGAGGTTATACAGCAATGGTTGGCAACACTTAACTTCATCAATAAATTGAAGCAAAATAAAATATGTTCTAATCAGATGTTTTAATCTGACTAGAAATTGGTCAATAAATTGACAGATGTGAAGTGACAATTTAATATGATTAAGGCTTCAAGGTCAGTAAGTCCTTAAAATTGAACAATAAATTGACAAAAGTAAAAACAGCTTTAATTATAAAGAAAAACTTAAACATTAAATTTTCAATCTATAATAAATTTGATAATTATTTCTGCATTTTCAGACTTTCAAAGTTTTATATATAATTATACATAGATTAATTGGCAGACAAACGTAGACCGTGCCAAAAGAAAACAAAAATCTGAATTTCAAAATGCTGAGAACTCTTCGTTTGGCTCTTATTAGCACAAATAAACAATACATTTAATATTATAGACATTTTTTAAATTATTCATAGTAAGTAACTAACTTACAACCATAAACTTTAGTACCAGTGGTAAATACAAAATTTTATGAACAAATCAAAATACAAATCAAAACCAAATCTTTCAACAATTTTTAAATTTAATTAAAAAAATGTTGCTGCCGGTCAAAGCTAGTGAAATCTACCAATGGGTTGATACCTAAATATAACAGATACACTGAACTGAAAGAACTGCTCTCTAGAGTGACGTCAAAAAGTTATAATAAATCTTATTCGCTAACAAAAAAAATAATTAGTTGGAATTTTGTGTATCCAGTGCTAGAGCACAATTTATCAAATCTAAATTTAAATATTCAAGATTTTCTAATAAGAAGTTCCATTTTAAATTTTGCGGCATTTTTGATCTAGCTAGCTAGCAACAAGCCTTGAATCGTTGACATTTGTCATTAAAAACTATACGATTTAAGAAAATGGTACAATACACGCTTTCATAATGTAGAGAAATAATGAAAATTCATTAAAGACTGGTTAAAAATTTTACGTGGCCGGTATGAATCATCTTTCTGCAAAGCCATTGTAAAGTTAATCGCAAAATTTAAGCAAAATGATGAAGTCACTAATGTTAGATTGCTAGTTCAAACTTACTGTCAGGTCAGCCTAAAACATTGGCCCTGTCACTAACAGTATTTGTTAGTCTATCCCAAGATGTTCGCAACAATTAACAATGTCACAGTCCAGCCTTCATCGCATACTGCATAAAGATCTTAGCCTACATTCTTATAAAGTGCAGCTGACGTAGGAATTAAAACTTGCTAATCATGAACAACGTCGGACTTTCGTTTCTTGGGTGCTGGAAATGCAAACAAAAAATCCTGTCTAAAAAAAAACATCTTTCTCGTCAATAGACAGAACTGCCGCATCTGGGGTACTGAAAATTCTAAAACAACAGTCGAGAAACTTCTTTATCCCCAACGAGTTATTGTTTGGTACGGTTTTTGGATCGGAGGAGCCATAAGACTTTAATTTAAAATAAACAACGTAGGTTATGCGATTACAATGCGGATCGCAACCGTGAGATATTAACTGGCTTTCTTTGATCTATATTAGACATTAACAGTTTTTATTTCCAGCAGGATTTCGTAAAACTCAGACATAAATTGCCTCCCCAGATTGTGCGATTTAACTCCGATAGACTTTTTCTTTGCGGTTACGTAAATGGAAGAGTCTACTCATACAATTACAGCCCTCAAAGACAATATTTGAGCTGTTATTTGCCAAATAGAGCTTCAGTTGTACAAATATGTTTTGCAAAACTTCCTCAAAAGAATGACCCTTTGAGTCGAAGTGAGCATTTACTAGGTATCATTTTCCACAAGTAATCGCAGAGTTACAAACTCTAAATTTAAATTTAAAAAATTGTACTACTTAAGAATAAATTCTTTTATAATTGAAGTGAGACTTCTTATTAGAGAACACTATATATGCGGTGTGCCAAGTTGTAATAAATAATGAACTAATTATTATACTGTTATATTGTATTTAACTTATTTATAATTCAATTATTATTTAATAATGTTTATTTGTTGATATCTAAAAACCTTAACGTAAATTCGTTCATGATTTTAGCCTCATTTCATCCCCATGAGTCATCTATAAACGCAGGTTTTATGTAAGGCAATAAAGAATAACACCATTACATTTAGTAACATTATTATCATTTACAAAAAACTTTCTAACCACAACTCATTTAGTTACAAATTTCATTTTTTGGCGTCCGTTCTCACGCCGAAATTATTACGAATTAGTTACTTGAAGTGAAAATTGTTTCCGGACTGTCCTTAACAATAGGCTTTTTGTTTTCATCTTGTAATTGTTTAATTTTATAACATGTATTAAAATTTCTTTTTTTTTCTTTTGTTAGTGAGTGAGCGCACAATTTCTATCAATTAATTTTTGGGAGAACGTACAAATGAGTCACTCTAATCAAAGTAATTATGAGAATTGCAAAATAAAATCAAGTCTAATTGGTACTTATTAGTTGAAACACTAACAGTAAATGTAAATTTCATGAGAACCATGAACATTTTCGATTGAGTCACTATTTGTTTTGATTACTAAATATTATTTTTTCATTTATATAAAATTATTCTATAACAATACAATCAAGGTGATTTAAATAGTGATAATTTATGTTTTTAATAAGTAATTTGATTCCAATAATATAGACATTTCATAATATCGCCTTGATGTTATTATTTGATATTACCTTGATAGGAAAATGACAGCTTTCATAACATCGCATTTCCTGGTGCTACAGCTCATGCACATCTTAAGCTGGCTATATTTGCTCCACAAATACACACAGCACATTTGTGCTAAATTTAAGGTTGACGACGTTGTTTTTATTCCCGAAACAAATGCCAGACAACACATTTTTTGTTGTGCGAAGTGTAATTGACCGTTGTTCGGCCACAATGCTTTTTGTCAAGATACGCACTAAGAACGCATGAATCACTAAATCTATTGTTAATGCAGGTTAATAATATAGCAAAATATGCTGAATAATAACAGCCGATGCAATCAATTGTTATTGGAATGTATGTTATTTCATAAATGAATTTGCAATAATGAATTAAATTATTATTGTGTAATATAAATGCCGATTCATGAATCATATTATTGTCGCTTGCTGGTTAATTAGTACTATCAAAATCTGTCTTTATTTATTTTTAACAAATTTGTAATGCGTCAGATAGTAAATCTTTATTTATAAATTAAAGATATATTTTTTAATAATTCAATAATTTTGAATTTAATAGAGCATTGTGCAATTAAACCTCTCTTAAATAGTTAATTGGATTATTTTATTTAATAACACGGAGTAATGTCTGATAGAGATTTGAAAAAGTCAAAACCGGTCACGGTCAATGTACAAATAAATGGTAGTTAGTCATTATTTGCATAATCATTACTTTATTCAAAGAAGTAATAATGTACATTATATATTAAATAAATGTGTTCTATTTTTTAAATGTAATATTCTGCGTTGCGTAAATTGTTAATTGGATTAATGTGTAGTGTTTATCTAATGTACAGTCTATTACCTTGTTTACTTGTACTAGCACTATGTAAACAAGACATATAGTTTTTGATTATTAGATATAATTGCAATTGAACAATATCGATGAAAAAAGTATTTTTTAAATATTTTTGAAATATTCTTTTTATATCAATCAAGATTATGTTCATACGCTAAAATAAAGATGTTCCTAATAGGTGCTAACAAATTATACCATTCAAACATTTTGTAAAATATATAACGGAAAGTGAGATGAATAGGAATGAATCGCAGTTTCAAAGTATATTATTAGACAGCTATATACAGCCAGATTTTGCGCGTCTTTTAACTAAAAATATGTCTATTCTAACAAAGTAACTTAG
Organism: Tachinus rufipes; assembly: GCA_963932245.1. NCBI lineage: Eukaryota > Metazoa > Arthropoda > Insecta > Coleoptera > Staphylinidae > Tachinus > Tachinus rufipes. Next base: position 45,292,369 of record OZ010744.1, on the reverse strand, counting down.
CGATATTGATTTAATCCATACATGTACAGCAAAAAAAAAACTTTTTAAAAGTTTAATCAGTTTAGGTGCTGCAAGTAGGTAGAGTGCGGTGCGTTTGATGGAAAAATAATGGGGTGTATTAGAATGTTCGCAAAAATAGTAAATATTTTAGTTTAGATTTTTCAAGTAAAAAAGTTTACATAAACACTTACGGCAAAAATAACAATTTAAAACTGATGGCAAGAATTCATTACGTCTGAATTACACCTAATAGCTGTAACCTGATACTGGTAGTATGTATTATATTTTGTGAGTTTTCTGCTTGTTGGCTGTAGAAACTATCTTAGAAAATTTCCTGACTTCAGGTTATTAGATTCATAAACGTTACTAGTGTTTTTAATGAGTTAAATTAGTTTAGCAGTAATATTTCTTCCAAAAGTAGAAATATAAATAAAATTTGAATAAGTGAGCATTATATAGTTAGTAGAACGTAACACTCATTGAATTTGTCCACAATTATTGGAGTTTCACATTTAAATAATCTATATGTAATCTATAACCGTATAATTAGCTTATTTAATTATTTTGTTGATACCTTTTGTCGGGTTCCTTAAGAGTAATATTTAAAACTACTGTTTTTTTGTAACTAATGAGAATCATGTTATTCGTTTTGTATGCATTAGTATATTATTACGACTAGAATCACGTCCATAAGTACATTTGTAAGTAGTAGTACGCAGTAGCCACCCACACGCAATACTTGCGAGTTTTAGTGCAGCTTAAGTATCTTATCAGTATCAATTACCATATTGTTACGTTTCTATTTAAACTATGAAAAGAGATGTACAATGTCAACCTACTAACTGTCAGCAACAACAGCTCTGATCAACAATGAGCAGACAATTATTAATGTGGGTTATATTATTAAAGTTCCATTAAATATAGAAATGACAAAAATAAAAAAAAGCTTTAAATCAAATGAAGAACAAACCAGGAGACCAAAATGATCAAGTTAGGTGAAGAAACTCTGTTAAAAAAAGTTAAAGTACTACTTAACAAGTGTTAGTGTTATTCAAAAAGAAAGATAATTCTAACGTTGAAAACTATCGACCGATAAGTTTGCTCTCCCACATGTACAAATTACTTTCTAGAATAATTACCAACCGTTTAACAAAAAATTGATTTCAATCAACCAGTGGACCAGGCGGGATTTCGCAAGAACTATAGTACAATTGAGCACCTATAAACACTGAAGAGTGTCATAAGTAGTAAATACAATATTTCTTTGTATCTGGCCTTCGTTGATTATAAAATATACTCAATATCTACGAAAATGCTACAAACTTAAAATTAAAAAAAATAAATATGATCACTAAAACCATACAAATTCCGAGAAGTGTACGGCACGGTAATTGTATATCGCCAAAGTTAATTGCCCTTGCAATAAAATATACTTTCAAGAACCTTTGTTGGAAGTCAAAAGGTATTAGAAAAGTACATATATCTAGGCCATCTTATAATACTTGGCAAAAATAACCAAAAAGCAAAGATTTCAAAGCAAATCAAGTTGGACCGGACTGCATTCCAAAAACTGGGACATCTTAAAAAACTCCAAAACACCGCAATTACTAAAATCCGAAGTAAACGGCTCGTGTATGTTACCAGATTGCAACTTATGCAATGAAAACAATGGCACTAACTGCGGCCAAAAAGCTTAAACTTACACAACGAGCAATGTAACAGAGTATGCTTAGAAAATACGCAGAAGGAGTAAAGATCTCAAGGTGAACAAATAGAACGACCATTTAGCGCCCAAAAACTTCTAAAAAAGCGTGGGAAAACCTCAAAAGTGTTGATTGAACAATATCAAGACCATGGCAAAAAAAGTGGCACTAAAAGACATAAAATAGAGAAATATAACAGCAAACAAAAAAAGCTTACGTCCAGTAGTAAATAACGACAGGCAGAAAAAAAAAGAAAAAGTATCAACACAGTAGACCTTACTTAGACTAACCGAACAAGACCACTATAACTGCTAGTCTCGCTCCCTAACTATATCATTCTCAAGCCTCACTAATGCAAGCAAGTTTCAATCCATCCCTACCTATATCTAAAGTATGTTACCTGTAAATGTAGAACAGACCGTGTTTCCGTACTTTGATGGATGTTATGTAAACTGTTCCTAGTCATAGTTACACATAGTTACACTATCAATGATTGTCCCTAAATATTCAACCTAATTTAGTGTAATGAGCTAATCACGTAAGCAATACTTAATTTTAAAGACATCTGTCTATTCCGCGGTAACATACTAATTAACTCGCGGAAGAAACTCCAACAGGTAAATTCTCCCCAGCAATCTCGTCAAATAAAAATGAGTGAATTAAAATTGATGGGTGGTCATGATTAATGCTAAATAGTTGGTATAAGCAAGTATGTATGACCTGTTAATGCAACGGAGTAAATCAAATATAATTATTAAAGAGGCTCGAGTGTCTTGTCAAAACGCACCTTTCAGTCAGCTCTAAATCGAAACAGACTAATTCAATAACGTGTTTTGCGTCTTTAGTAATCTGTAAGTTATACGGTAAATCATTATTTTTTATCGAATTTTATAGAATCAGAAGTAAAAAACTTGGCAATAAATTGGGTTTAAATTTCTTTATAACTAACATTATTGCAATGAATGCGTACAGAAAGGCAAGAACAAATCCGCTCAGTTTCCGCTACATTGGTATCGCTCACTCCTGAATGGTTCAGCTTTTCAAATTGGTATCGGAGAACCAATCAGGAACATTCCACTTCTATCTAATAAGCGGAAACCGCTGGAAATGTATTAATTGTCCTGTCATAGCTTCTCAGTTGATATCTATCATCAAATTACATACAAAAATCAATTGGTTCAAAAATCATCTCATACAACATGAGAGTGTGATACCACCTATAATTAAAATCTCTTAATAATATTTGTACGCCAAAGCTATAACTGAGCTCAATTTTGATAATTGGGTTACGTCGATGGGTATGTAAAAAGAGTGGAATGTGCAAACAATACTTGACACAGGCATAAAAACCAAAGTTTCAACAAAGAAGTGAACAAACACAATCGGCGTAACAAACAAATGTGTAAGGTAGTATGCAGAACAGAAAAAAAGATAAAGTAAAAATTGGATTTAATAATTCTACTTCTTCAGCAAATACTCGGAAGCGATCTTTAGAATAACCGTAGCCAACTTCTCATTTTAAAAGTGACGCATATTAAATTACGTCGGTCATGTGAATTATACTAAAATATATAATAATTATTAATAACATTTTTTATTTTATTTCTTCTTGTTTCAAAACAAAAAAACAAACTATGTTAATGTTTTATAAATTTTATTGAAACTTCACAAAACATGCACCATTTAAGTGTATTGAGTAGATTTTTGATTACATAAATTGGCATAGTAAGTTAAGATAGATTTCTTCAATCTTTGTTGATTAAACATCATTTATTTATTATGTATATAAATTTAAATTTAATCTTTTCAACTAACTTTGATATTCCATATTAATCATTTTTGAAACAAAAAATTTAATGTATAAAATTTTATTAAACACTATTAATTGCTCAATTCATGCCCATATAAACATTTTTCTTTATTTAATGTGGTTGAAATACCCAGTTACCATGATAATGAGTGTCGAAACATTTGTTCTAAATAAAATTAAAGACCACAGCAGAAGTAGCAAATGTTATTTTGGTTGTTTTATTCATTCAAGAATGTCGAAATAAATGAAAAACAAACTGTTCGGAAGGAAATGAATGTTATTTACTCTTAATTCTGGTTTATTAATAGTAAAGTGTAGTGCAATAATTTCGCAATGAACCGAAACGCCTTTGCCAAGGAACAATGCGTCCTCGAAATATAAAAATTCGCCGGATTCATTCAGCGTGAAAAGTTTGTATTATTAGCTGCACAATAATTGGATAATAAAGTCGTTTTCAACAATTTCAGTCTTTCTTTGATCTAGATTTTCCAATGAGTAATTCACTTAAATGACATTGTTTTCATTTAATGTATTCCTAGCTGATTCATATTTATATTATTCAGGTGACTCTTACAAATTAGATAAAAAAATATGTTAATTAAAGCAAGTTGATATAAATATTAATATTTTGATTAAAAATTCAATTGATTTAGATTAATTTCAAAATTACTAAACTAAATCATAAATTAAAATAATGTAAAATGTGCTGGAATTGATTATGAAATTGCAGTGTTTTTATTGAATATCTTTTTAAATAACTATGTAATATCAAATAAAAAAAAAACTAAAATTAAAATAAGAACGAGTTATAGTTACTACTTAAATCAATTCAGGTTGCTTTATAGTACGTAAACTGCGCATTGTTAACCAACCTCCAAACAGTATGAACAGCACAAATTGAATGTGGTGATGAATTACCTGAAAAAAAAAATAGAAAGTATTAAAAAACGTAATAGCCAAACATTAATAGAATATACTCAATACAGCATAAATAATACATATGTAAGTTGAGTTTCATTACTAAAACAAGACTACGTTTCGATTTTAACATCCCGCAGCTTCATATTTTGCCATACCAATAAATAATGTTATCTAATGAGAAACGTAATTAGAACTGTATGTTTAATCTTAAATATTCATAAATATATATTGTATGCAAAGTAATTTTGATTAAAAAATTTAATAATATACTTTATTTAAATTTATCAACCTTATCAAATAATTTTACAACAAGATTGTGCAAAGTATCCAAATTCCGAAAAAAATTTCAACAATACTCAATTCATTTCACGCGTACAGTACCATTATCCAAAAAAACGGCATTCGTCGGCCTTATCTACGGCTTAAAAGTACACCTCGTCACATCGTGTAGATTATTCCAGAATCAGCCTGGAGTTCAACGTAACAATGACTTACGTATGATCCATATAGTTATGTAGAGTTCAATAACATATTTTTTGCAAATAAAACCAAACCAAACACCATCACAAAAAAAAAGTTTGTTAACCAGAGAACATATTTAAAAAATCGTTCAACGTATACAAAAATTGCAACCAAACAAAATGTGACACAAAAAGCAATCTCTAACCTAGATACTTAAAAAATACAAAAAAATACCAGCAATGCAATGGTCTACCATAAATCACCAATATGACAAAAAAGCAGATTCAAGCAATATGTAAAGCACAATCGTCGTTGAGTAGCGTATGTCCGAATAACGACAGAAACAGAATGAGAAACAACATTGCTATCGTTGAAGCGCAAAAAATAAAAGGTCAAATCATCCTGGCCAAAAACTAACCAGTAGAGAAGCGTTACAAATGATACTAGAAAGCTTTACTTTGCTTTTTTACAATTTCAAATTTCATCTTATTTTTTATAAATTTTTAATTGTTTAGAATTGTAGGAGGAAAGAAAATGTTGCAATTTTGAACAGTTAGTGTAATGTTTAGTATAACCATCTTATTTTAGCCAACTTCTTACCGTCAAAGTAGTAATGATATTGCATACCAGTGAGAGAAAAAGAAGAAAAAAAAAAAGATATAATTTGCAAAATCTTAAAAAAGAACTTAAAAGCTTTAATACAAGCTGATTAGAGTTTGAAGTGTAAGGAGTCAGAATGCACTATGCTAGACAAACGGGGCCCTGGCAACCAAATATTAGCGGGATAACCACAAGATCAATTATTAAAAAAAGTATAATGATCACCTTTTACAGTATTAACAAGACGTAGGACGTAAGAAAAGGAGGCTAACTCATAAAATACTACTTGGTAAAAAAAAACACATGCAATGTGTACAACTATCATGAGAAACAGAACAACTGGAATAAAATGTAAGAAGAATCTTTCAAATAGAAAAAAATGTACAATATATCTGCAAAAACTAAAAGACTAAGAGTTAATATACTAAGACTCAGAGATATACGATAGTATGGTAAAGAAAAGCATCAACCCCACAACGGCACAATAAATTTCTCTAGAGCTAATGAAGAAAACAGTAAACAATGACATGGAGTAGCAAATATTGATGGAAAAATAGTCAGTAATATTCTTTGTACCTTTCTCGGAACGTGTTGTAATCTTACAATTACAATCACAAACAAGAAAATTAAGCAGAATTCAAGTAAATGCCCTAAAACTATACACGGACGACATATAAAAGTCTTCTATGAGGAAAACCCCGTTAAAGACAATTAAGAAACACATAATGATGGGCAACTTAAATGCAAATATTAGCAAATAAAGGCACACAAATATAGTTGAAATGTATGTATTATGAAGAAGAAATGAACGCGGAGACCGCTTGATAGAGTTTGCAGAAGAAAATGAAATGGCTATGACAAATTCTTACTCCAAATTCCCAACTACAAGACTTTATATATGAGCTCCACCACAACACACTGAACAACACATAGCAAGAAATCAAATAGACTATATACAGCATAACATTAGCAAAATTATATTCAAGGGCGGGATCAAGAATATAAAACAAAACTAAAACTTAAAACTAGACTAGACGTCTCAAAACTTCAAAACCAGACAACCAAAAAACTTGTTGAAAGAACGCTGAACGAAAAGCTTAAAGAAGGCAAAGAAGAAATTAGACATGCTAACGATGCGAATGTCAAATGAAACCTATTAAATAAAATATAGAAAAAAACTACTTAACAAATAACAAAATAACAAAGAAGAATGAGTAAATGACGGACAAAATAATACACCTGATGAAAGAAAAAAGAAAACACAAATCAACAAATATAAAAAAATACCTAGAAATATTATCAAAAAGACCCGCAAAAGCAAAAAAAAATCGTTAAATAAAAATGTGAAAAACTAGAAAGTTTTCAAAAATTATACGATATTTTTAATATACACAATAAAATATAAAAAATAGCATAAACCTCAAATGGGTCACAAACGGTAACTTTATAACAGACGTCCAAGCCAGACTGCGTAGATGGCAAAAACAAATCAAACAACTATTCGAAGATGTAATACCTGAATACAGAATAGACTGGCAACAGAAGAAGAAACAACACCCAGAATAACAAAGAAAAAGGTCATACACGCCATCAAAAATATAAAAAACAAATTTGTTTGTCAACTTTTGATACGTTTAATTTTTATTTTCGGAAATTGTAGTATATAAATTTAAAAAAAAGTAATATGAACCTCATATATAAATCGTATAGTTAGCAATGCTACTTCTGTAAGTAAAAGTTTTAAAGAGACATTTAAATATTATCGTTATATTAAGTCTAGACAATAACAAAAATCTGTTGTTATTTATTTAAAGCTTTCTTTTAATACTCTCCTTAATCTTATTGGTAATAACTTTCTGATGTTGTTTCATAGTATATTAATTTATTTGTTCGGATTAATTGAAATTGCTTCTTATTAGTTGAGCTTATGATACAGTCAGTTTTATTAAACAAAAATATAATTTGCTTTTATATTCACATTCAATTGAAGAGTCAAACACATGTGAAACGTGACAGATGTTAAAGTCGTAAACTCGCTTATAGTAAATATTTGTACAAAACAGTACTTTCATCCACATAAAAATGTTGTAAAATTAAAGTGGGAAATGTATATCGTTTAATCTGGCCTCAATTTATTAGTTGTTAACTTTTATTTTCTTCAAGATTTTTTTAATTACATTTTTTACAAATACAATAGAATCAATATCGGCTGTTTGTTATCATTAAGCAATTGTTGTGTATTGCATAATTAAACAAGTAAATATCACAATACACGGATTTGAGAGATACTATTGTTTATAAATTACACAATTCTCAAGCTTAGCAACAACAAAAAAATATAAATTTGAGTATGTTTAAATATTTGCTGATTCCATTAAATATTTAATACTACGTGTAATTAAAACTTTTTTAATAACAAAGATGTAAATATTAAAATTTAGATTAATTTTAAAAATTTTAAAATATAATTGTTAAATTGCAAATATATAATTGCAGTAACATAATATAATAATACAAAATTATAAACATTATTAAAATAACTTTAGGTTTAGGTTAGGTTGAGCTAAATTATAGAAGATTGAGTTTGCCGTAGTATTGATCCGTCTAATTACCGAGCTTCAACTAAGTATAACATTTTATATAGCTGCATTATGTTGTATGTATCTTGACACGTGTAACATTTTATTTTGATAACACGTTTAAAAATAATAATATTTATTATTATACGTATTCATTTAAGATATATTAGGTTCATACTTTTAATTGAATTTGTACGATTAGTTTCAATATTTAATATGGTTATCAAGTTATATTATATAAACTGTCTATAAATTGATTGATACAATTTATAAAATGTACTTGATAATGATATAAAACATTGAAACTAGTCGTAAACAATCAAATATATCTTATAATGAATGTAATAAAATTCCACAGAATAAAAAAAAAATAAATCATTTTACTGGTTTTAATTATTAGGCCTAAATTTAACGTTGTAAAGCATGATTTAAATGATTTTTGTATGTTTTAATTTAATAATTATTAATCTGAAGATTTAATGTAACTTAAAATTAAAAAATATTGCATGACTTTTACAATCCAATTGTTGTAAAAACAGTAAGAAAGTAAGTAGATTGACATTTTGATGTAAAAAATACAGATTCTTCAGATTTTGGAACAAAATATCAACAACTACAAACTAAAAGTAAGACGTTAATATTCATCAAATAATGATCTTTATTACTTATAATTTCAGAATTTCAGAAATATTGTTATACAAATTCACATACACTCTGTATGTATGCTTTGCAACTTAGAAAACGCTTCAATGAATGTACCATGTACCATGTACCATGTACCATGTACCATGTACCATGTACCATGTACCATGTACCATGTACCATGTACCATGTACCATGTACCATGTACCATGTACCATGTACCATGTACCATGTACCATGTACCATGTACCATGTACCATGTACCATGTACCATGTACCATGTACCATGTACCATGTACCATGTACCATGTACCATGTACCATGTACCATGTACCATGTACCATGTACCATGTACCATGTACCATGTACCATGTACCATGTACCATGTACCATGTACCATGTACCATGTACCATGTACCATGTACCATGTACCATGTACCATGTACCATGTACCATGTACCATGTACCATGTACCATGTACCATGTACCATGTACCATGTACCATGTACCATGTACCATGTACCATGTACCATGTACCATGTACCATGTACCATGTACCATGTACCATGTACCATGTACCATGTACCATGTACCATGTACCATGTACCATGTACCATGTACCATGTACCATGTACCATGTACCATGTACCATGTACCATGTACCATGTACCATGTACCATGTACCATGTACCATGTACCATGTACCATGTACCATGTACCATGTACCATGTACCATGTACCATGTATAATATTTTTTATCGTACAATATTTCCCGTTCTTGTGCTTTTTTCTTCATTACAATATTTCCAATCTATTAGTTTCATCTCAAAGAATCATAAAAGCTTGGTTATTAATAGTAGTTAGCGTTGTAATATTTAAAAAAAACGCGTACCCCATAATGTTCTTGTATCCATTATACAATTTGCTCCTATAGATCATTGTGATTGCTTCATCACTTCACTGTCTTTGCTATTTTGCCTTCATTTTTACCTTCCATTTTTTTTAGAAATGTACATATAGTACGGATGAATTGCATCATTCTTTATTGTATTTCAAAGCTTTAACGGGCTCACGTAAACATCATTTTGGATAATTTCTCGACGGTTTGACGGCAGGGTGTATTTTCAGTAGAACCACACAAAAACAGAAATCCGGTCAGTAAGTTCGAAAGCTAAATTTACACCCAACAGTAACCGAATTGAAATCACTCTAGAATTTGAGAAAATATTTGGCTCAAGCTAGTTTCAGTCACAACAAAATTAATTAGTTTAGGCTAAACAATAAACCTCTGTCAAGAAAATAATCGTATTCAGGAAAAATATGATAAACATATGTTGAAGCAATAAACGGTACGTCGTTTTTGACATTTGAAATTATAATTAATTGGTTATGCTTATTAGCTTTACGTGTAAATCACTGTTTAATCTGCAATATACGTTTAAAACCAATACACTGTGTCGTGCAATATTATTGGACTGCAATCGTTGTTTGAACAGGTTGTCGGCCCAGTGAAACGGCTGTAAGTGAACGGATTGAATTGAATTCATGAAAAACACAAGTGAAAGCAAAATCGTAAAATCTAAACAAAGTGCGAATATTGTGTCCCGGTAAGGAAACGTACAGTACAGTTGTGTAGTGAATAGAACCTGTGAAAATTACTACCCATTTTCGAATCAAACCGCTAACCGAACGGAGAAATTGTTAAACAGGAGCCACAAGCAGAAAACGTAAAAGCAGCAGCCATCGTCGAATGAATAAAAAATGATAGTAAAGCTTAAACATGTCAAAGGGTGTGAAACGTCAAGGAAAATTTGGAAAAAACATAAAAACATCTATCAATCCAGAAGATCAGCTCGAAAGGCGACGCTGTTAAAAAAGCTGACTCAACAAAAAATGACAGACGGCGATGATATACGCGGGCACTTAGACCGATTTTTTGACGCCGTAGAAAAACTAGATAGCATGACCGTGGAAAGAAACAACGACTTATTATCCAAAACAATGGAAGAAAGCGATTCAAGAAAAGGGGAACAAAGCGGCGCGGCGCAAGGTATTATGTGGGCCAAGGGACCCAAGAAGCAATACCGGAAACAAATTAAGAAACCCAAGCAAGCTGAACCAACAAAAGAATTTAAGTACAAGTGCCACAAACGCAGACAAGTAGGCCACATGTCTAAAAATTGCCCAAACAAAGCAAGAAATGAGACAACAAACGCATGTTTCAATTTAATGAGAATATTTATTAACAATGGTGTCTCGACATTTGTGCAAAGACAAACGTTTCAAAGCCATTGACAAGAATCGAATTGGAAAGGTAAGTTTAGCTAACGGGAATACAAAAAACATATCGGCAATCGGCAAGGTAGATTTTGGGGCTAAAAACAACGGAAGTGTAGCAAACGTAACATTGACAGACGTACTACACGCGCCTGCGCTACAGACAAACCTGATGTCCGTAAGTAAAATAACCGATAAAGATCACGAAGTGCTATTTACGTGCGGTGAGGCAATAATTTGGAACAATCAAATTGAAATTGTACTTACTGCAAAGCGCGTAGGCGACTTGTATATAGTATCCGAAAGCAACGACATTTCCAATGACAACATACTTTGCAAAATTGAATCATAGTTTTCGCAAATATCACCAAATAAAAAGTCACTTAAAGAATCTGCATGCAGCAGGAGTAAAAATCAAAAATTTTGAATGCGACGTGGTGTGAGAGCAAAAATGACGCGTTCCAGTTTTCAGCAAGCCGCCGAACTATCAACCAACGTGCTTGAAATTGTTCACTCAGACATTTGCGGCCCAATGAGAACGGAATCTAAAGAAAAAATAAAATACTTTGCAACCTTCACAGATAATGCTACAGGTTAGAGGGAAGTGAAATTCTTGCTATCAAAAAACCAAGTACTTTCAAAATTTATAGAATACGTGAACAGTGTCGAGAACCAAATTGGAATACGAATGAAATATCTTCAATCAGATAACGGTACAGAGTATGTGAACAAATCATTCGATGAACCTAAAGATGAAAGGTATTGGAAGAAGATTGACAATCGCCTTCACACCGGAACAAAAGGGCATCTCCAAACAAACCAACAGGACACTCCTGAAACCAGCAAAGTGTTTTTTAATGCAATCCAAACTTCCTCAATCCTTCTGGGCAGAGACGATAAACACAGCTTGCTACATTAAAAATCGTTGCCCATCAAGTAGTTTAAAAGGAAAGACACCATTCGAATTATGATGTGGAAAAATTCCAAACGTGAACAAATTGAAAGAATTCGGGGCCCAAGTATATTGCCTAAATCAAAGCCCAAAGAGAGGTAAGTTAGACATTCATGAAAAACCTGAAATTTTTCTCAGTTATCCCAAAAATCAGAAAGGCTTCCAAATCTGGCTCGTAAAGGAAAATAAATTGGAAGTTTCCCGCGACGTAAAATTTGTGAAAGATAAAGACAGAATTCCGTGGAAAACCAATGACGAGTCCCAGACCCAGACACCAGGTGTGCACGTCAATAAAACTTTTGCTCCAATCGCTAAAATCGGCTTCATAAGGATGGTTGTGGCATTAGCAGCACAGCAAAAATAAAAATTCGTCAATTCTAAACATCTGAGAGTAATTTTTAGTATGCGACTAAGTTTATGTACGTGAATATTTTGGTGCTCAAAATCAACCACAATTTAGAATTTAATCTAAAAATTCGAGCAAACTGGGTTCGTGATCTGTGCAAAACATTGGCAATGTTCGTCAAAGTGTAACTGCAGAACCAGAAACATCAATTAGTCATCGATCGCAGCAACTGCGCCTTACATACTCCGCTACGCTTCAAATTTTACTAAAGATTTACACTTAGATCATTACAAAATCCAAATAATTTAAGAACTGAAACAGATTTTTGCAAACAATCTTTAGTGATGAGGCGCAATTTCATCTACGCAACACATAAAACTGCCGTATTTGGGGATTAGAAAATCCAAAAGATTTATGAAAAAAAAATACATCCTTAAAAAGTGAATGTGTGGTGTCTTGTAGTCTGGTGGCATAATTAGCCCATATTTTATCAAAAATTATGACAAACGGATTATGTCATGTCTTAGGAGCCAAGACAATGTCATTTTTCATGTGTGATTGTAATGATCGACCTAAAATATTGAATACAAAAGTAAAGTAAAGTGTAAAATGTTTCTGTGTTTTTTTTACTGCATTTATGTGAAAGCGCAAACCGAATCACCCAAGCAATTAGCATTTTAATTGTTAGAAAAAAATAACGCGGACAAATAATAACTAACTATAATACAATTTGCAATAAACAAAACCAAATAATCAATTTTAACTTAAAAAAAAAATATTGATTTTCAAATTATATATTATCATATAAAAAGTAATCTGATATAATATAATTTGAAATCTCAACTAAAACTTAAACTCCTTATATATATTATTCCTTATTAAGAAAGCTTTGTTCCCATCAACGCGGAATAAAACCGGAGCCAAAATTTTGATTTGTATATTTACAGCAAATGTTTGTTGTTGTAACCGCGTCGGTAGGAATCAAAGACTATAACATAAACATTGTCATCAACAATTACATTTAAAAAATGTTAGTCACATTAGCGTTCTTTCAACCGAACTGTTTTATTTTCATGCTTAAATAAATTATAAGCTTACATTGAGACATTGCTTACACTATAATATCCATATATCCGAGTACACTTATTCTTGTTCGAATTCCGCACGAAAATAAATCTTCGCGCTCTGAGAAAAATCTCGTGCCGAGTTATTTTCGAGTGAATGTGTTTAATTTTAAAAGCAGGCGCCGCAATATCGTCCAAAACACATACAAATGTTATTGCCACGATGAAAAGTTGATTTACAACATTGTCAGGACAATTTTTCTTTTGAAAATCATGCGCATTTTTTATATTATGATAACATGATACAAAAAGATACATTGATCTGAAGTTTACAAATTTAAATATTACAATTTTAAATGATATTGACGAATTGTGGCAACGATTCCATTAATCATGATTGAAATTATTATTCATTTTTAATAATAAATGTAAATATGAGTCAGGCATATTCAATTTCCTGTTAATATTGTATAGAGGAATAATGATGAGTTTTAATAAATAAATATTTGGCATTGATTTACAATATTACATAAAATTCATTTATATGTGTATTGTATACTTCTATCAACAATCAGGAAAGTAACGACATATAATCAATTGAAACACCTATTTATAAAATATTATAATATTACAATATACAGCAGAATTAATAATATGTTATTGATATAAAACACTTTATGACCAAAAACGTTTACTTATCAAAAATACACATATTTCACAGTGCAAGTGAAGTTTAGTCAAGGCTGTAGTTTTTTAAGTATTGTAACGGTTATATTCCTCGCAATCAAAAGATAATTCATAATTAGAATATACAAATAATTTAAATTATTGATAAAATAAAATAAATATAAAAAGGTTTTATTTTATAGATACTAAAAGTTCATTCATTAGAAATACACTTTATCGTTCAAACAAATTTACAAAAATGGTACTCAAAACTTTAAAATTTGTATCAACTCAATAGGTTCTCTCTTGCTCGACTTCCCATACTAAAAGTGTTTTCACTATACTCCGTTTACATAATTTATTGTTTGGACAGAAATTTATAAACCCATTTACCTCATTTCACTTTATTTCAAAAAACTTTTGGTCCGTTAACCATGTTGGGCAATGCCATTTTTTTGCAATCAAACATCAATCTGGACATGTCGGCGTAGTAATTCACAAAGAAAATAATTTTTGTATTAGTACTTAATAATATTTTTTTTTAATAAATTGCCTAAGAAAACAAGATAAAAAGCAACTAAACTATAAAAAAATCCTTTTCAAAAATATTTAAAACGTGCAATGTGTTATCAATGACGAACCGAGCCACCAAAAAAAGAATAACCTGTCCATATGTCATATTAAGACATTTAATAACTAATTTATAATTATTTTTGATACAAAACGATGTTAGAAAAATAACAAAATGCAATTACTAATTACTTATCTACCCCCACATATATTAAATAATTTTTAAATCTCAGTAGCAAAGGTTGATACGGATTGTTATAAAGATTTTACTTACTCGAACAAAGCTTATTTTAACATTTGCTATAGAAATCTTTTTTTATACAATATATGTTATATTAATGGTAAAATAAATAAAACCGTTGGTCCCATTAACCACCTTAAAACAAGTCAACAAACAGTAATAATAAAAAATAGCTGTAAATCGCAAAATAAAAAAGTATTGAACTTGTAAAAAAAGCATATTTTACACAGTGTCAATTTTGCAGATTTTAGGCATAATCTAGAGCTAAAGCAAAACGGCAAACTTTCAGAGCTCTTACGCTATCTGCAAACAGAAATCTACAAACATTTAAGGTATTTGTAGACACAGTAATCTTCTATCAATGAATATACCTGAAGGTTTTAAGTCAACCTGTATGCATATTGTGCTCTATAAAATAAAGTTGTTGAAGTATTTTAATAAATTTTGTAAGAATCTCAGATCTACAGAATTCACTTCTCATCAAAGCAAGCAAGAATATAATTCATACATCACGTAGAAATATGTACCATTCATTACATTCTCTTCCAAAATATTACTCATGGTTTCAATGAAAATAAAATTGGTGTTTTTATATCAAACTTACAAAAATGGTTCTAGTAGAACTTCCAAAAGTCCTTCCGCGGACAAACAATAAATTGAGACAAATGAATTATAAATTTGTTTGTAGCTGAGACCTTAAATGCCAAGGCAATTAAAGCGTTAACAACTTCACAAATAATTCAAGTCAGATTCAAACTCAGAACTCCTAGCATGAGAGCCAAACACCTAACCAACTAACCTACTAGACAATTACTTACTCTTATTTTTGTCTTTGTAATAAAACTTGTAATTTGCAATAATAATTACACCATTTATTCAAAATCAAGCCGTCAAGATTAATTCGATTTTGATACACTAGCAGCGATTCTTTAAAATGGACACTTGATTGTACTAAAAACTCATTAAAATATATTTCAACCAACGAGAATATATAAACCTTTTAGAAAGACCTGATCAGTGCAACCGTAATAGTCCAGTTAGACAAACGCAAAAATACGTAACTCCGTAGAGCCAAAAAAACGTACAAAATCCGAAAAGAAATGCCTTTATAAGAAAACTAGCCAGTATGCTTGATCCTTGATCCTTGATCAAAAATTACTGGAGTAATGTATATATGCAAAAGAGAAAGCAGACATGAAACAAAAACTGCGTTCAGAGATAAATCATCTAAAAACTCAACAGAACCAAAAAAAAAACAAAACCAAACTCAAATTCAGAAAAAACTAAAAAAAAAAACGGTAAAAGAAAAGATCAATACGGTATGTCGGAAAAAAAGTGGCCAAAATAATGCTATACTGCACGCAACCTAAACAAAACCATATGCCAAAAACAAATAAAGAATCAGATCTTTCGGTGTTCATAGATGCAAAGATTAAAAGCTAAGAACTCGTTTTTGATCAAACTAAGCGTAAGTTTCACAAGCACACGCAAAAACTAGGCCGATCTGCCGAGAACGGCAAAGACGGAATTAATAGACAAGAAAATATAGAAAAAAAAAAACTCTAAAAATAGCGGAAAACAATGCAAATATTAAAAAAATAAATAATCCAGAGCAAAAGCGATAACGCACAAGTACTGATAAAAAAGAAAATGCGTAACAAGGAAGGAAAAAAAAACTATCAATCTGACAAACCAACCTAGGTAGGGCATGGCTGGATACCAGATAAGGAGGAAAATGTTGCTATGTTCTTTAATAACAGAAAAATTAAGTTTAAAAAGTTAAACGACATGTAGGATATCTTGCCATACATATAGAGGGTTTCATTCTGTACTGTTACTACCTACCTTCAAACATTCAACCAATTCAAAGTAGAAATTCTCGATAATGCACAAACGCCCTAGCGCCAAAATGTGTGTCATCTTAGGCAATATTAACGCAAAGCGCACGAGTAGAAAATTGGCAAATAAACGCGGCAGACCAACTTTTGTAAGATTAAATTCTCGTTTTTTTCATAGATGTGACTTGCCCAATCCAAAGTACTGGAAAATGTATTAAGAAGTGGGAAGTCCTAGACATGAAAACTGTGACAAACCACAACTATATACAGGGTGTCCGGAAAATACGTGTACAACGTTTGACGACAGACTCCTGACGTCAAAATAGGTCGATCTAAGCCGACTTAGTTATATCCAAAATTGTCTCGTTTAGCCGGTAGAGGGCGTCAAAAAAAACAAAAGTATAACAAAGTTGAAAGTATCTATTGTAAGAAACTAAGTAAAACAAAAACATTACTTAAGCAAATGTGTAAAATGACCGCCATCTTGCTGAATACACTTATTAACACTCTTTAAAAAATGATATTGGACCCTATCTAATGTCTCGGGATTATTAAAATGATTGCCTGCATTTAAAATCCGCTGCAATAAATCATCGCGTGTGTTTACTGGAGTCTTGTAAACTTCTGTTTTAATAGCGCCCCACAAAAAGAAGTCACACATATTTAACTCAGGAGAACGTGGTGGCCATTTTACTGGTGCATCATTGCCTCTTCCAATCCCTCGGTTGGGATATTGATGATGTAAGTATTGCCGAACGGCAACGGAAAAATGGGGCGGGGCACCATCATGCATATACCACATTTCCCTCCGAAGTAAAAGGGGCAAATTCTCCAGAAGAATTGGTAATGTGTCTTGCAAAAAATTTAAATAAATATTTCCATCTAACCTGTCTGGAATAACAATGGGACCAATAAGGTAGTGATCAATAATACCTGCCCAAATATTAATTTTAAATTGATGCTGATGATGTGCAACTTTAATGGCATGTGGATTTTCATCGGAATAAATATGTTCGTTGTGCAGATTGGTTACCCCAGATCTTGTAAAGCTTGCCTCGTCAGTAAACATAATTTTTCTACAAAAATTTGGAACAAGGATTCTTTTGTTTCTAATAAATTGACAAAATGTAAGCCGCATGGGGGATCAGTCGGTAAAAGTTCCTGGACTTTTTGTATGTGGTAAGGATGTAACAACTGTTCTCTTAAAACCTCATTGACAATTGTTTTAGGAACATTTAACTCACGTTCTAAGAGACGGGTACTGGTACTTGGTTCTTCTTCAACTCTTTCCAGAATCATCTCTTCTGTTTCCACAGTTCGAGTTGTTCGCATACGACCCCTGCCTTCAAACTTTTTCTCAAAACTGCCCGTTTCCCGAAGATGACGCTCAATATTGGCAAATGTTTGGTGGTTTGGTATTCGACGGTTAGGAAACCTCTCCATGTAAACCCTAACACTCTGACGCCCATTTCCTTGACAAAACCCGTATACCAGGAGCATGTCAACTTTCTGAGAGTTTGTATAATTTTCCATTTTTAATGGTAAAATGAACTTGTAATTCAAGAATGTTGATCGTATACTTGAGTAAATTTCATAGACTGGTGACAATTTGTCAATAATTGTCAAATTATTAAACGCCATAGCAACAAGATCACTTAAAAAATTATTGTTACAGGTAATTTCTTTTTAAAATTTACTAATTTTTGACGCCCTCTACCGGCTAAACGAGACAATTTTGGATATAACTAAGTCGGCTTAGATCGACCTATTTTGACGTCAGGAGTCTGTCGTCAAACGTTGTACACGTATTTTCCGGACACCCTGTATATACTTCCAAACAAATGCCTAAAAAAAACAAAAACAGGACCAAACTCCAAAAATAACCGGACTAAAAAACCTTTAGGGAACTAATTTCTTAAAAATCATACGTTCTTTGTTACAGAAGCCTACAAAAAATATACGCGCAAACAATAGCAGGTTCAAAAACGTACCATACTAGTGGAATAGCACAACAGCTCAACAAAGAGAAGAATGACTTAAGCTCTGGAGAAAATTCACAAAAATGCTCAAAGGTCAGAGACATAACAAACACGAGAGGTCGAGGAGATCTAAAACCTCTACAAATCCTACAAAAAGCAACTCCAAAAGAAAATAAAAGCCAAACCAAAAGCAGTAAAAAAATGCAGTTAGTTGAAAGAGGACCGCTTTGCACCGTACGAGCTAACCTTGGAGAATAAGCTAAAGATAAAGGAAAAATTATTCTCTCAAAACAAAACCTAAGAGAACTTGCTAAAGTAGTGGAAAGGTTAAAAATTTAAAAAAACCTCTTAACTTGGACATAAACCACTAAAAGCCTTAAAAAAATAAGGCGCATATTAAATGAATAGCTACTAAAAATGCAAAACAAACTGTTAAAGCAGCACATTTTTCTGCAGATTGAAAACAGCCAAGTTTATATTAAAACCCAAGAGAAACTCAACAACTTAAAATTCAGACCCATATGCCTAAATAACGCCAGGAAAGTTTACAAATTTATGATAAAAAAATCTGGAAAAAGTAATTGATAAAGCAGGATCATTAGTACGGCTTTGTAGCGGGAAGATTTACATTAATGGCTGTTAAAGAGTCATCAATACTATAGAAGAAAACAAAGATAAATAGGAAGCACTAATCACTCTTGACATCAAAAATGCTTTTAACAGTTGTCAACACACATTGGCCAGAAGCAAAATCCCACTATGCTTACAAAATATCGTCGCAAGTTACACAAACAAAAACTGCAAATCAACAAAGAATTCGTAATAAACGTAACCACAGAAGTCCCTCAGTGATCGATTCTAGAACAACTACTCTGGAACTTAATATATGACGATATACTAGAAGATGAAGAATTGCCTTTGCGGACAACCTCGCACTAACAATATTAGCCAGAGATGAATACAAACTGGTCAACAAAACTAACGATGCGACAGAAATGATAAACGTAACCAAACATCACCTGTAGCCAGCTCCCAGGAAAACAAAAAAGGTCATACAAAGAGATCCACAAAAGAAATGTTTTAGAAGCGTTGTTTAAACACAGAGGCAATCAAATTTCTCGGTATACTGATCAACGTTGCTTTTACCTACTTGGAACACATAAAAAAAGTGGCGGAAAAACAAACAAAAGCGGCATACTTGGCCAGAATTATGCCCAACATAGGCAGACCTTCGAGCGTTAAGAAGCAATTGCTAAAGAATTCCATCTGGGAAAAGGAAAAAAAAAACATGTGGAAACAAATATAGCGAAACAATGCTAGAGAGTAAATCTAGAAGTCAAAAACACGCTATTTGTCAGTAAGAATTTTTAATATCAGTAACTTAGTGTAATATCATACTGAACTTTCAAAATGTTACAATTACTATTAATGTCTATCAATCAACACACAACCATCCCATAGTATCTCAATGCGGTGACAAAATATTGTCTTTAACTGTTTAACTATCGACTGCTACTCGTTTAAATTAAACATTCTGCTGCAGTCGACTAAATGTCTAGAATATCTAAATGTAGCGTGTAACCAACGGTACTACAGTTGGGTGTATAAAATAAACATGATTACATTTTTTTTGTGTTGTGTAACTTAAGTAAATAGAACCTATTATACTAATACTATCTAATAATATGTATACACAAAATATTAATATAATATTATAATATTAAAATAAAGCTTACCGTAAACACAAATTTGGAAATTTCAATTTGTGTGGAGACTGTAGTTCAATATTATGACAGTATCCCAAAACTTATAAATATAATTGTAACTAATTGAATAGACCCAAATTTATCGTATAATCAAATTTCTTGTTTGCATCTAACAATAGCGTTGAACTCTAAAAATAATCCGCGTACTGAAAAAAATCTCGATATAAACACGGACTTTGCACCCAAGACAATAAAACATCATTTTCGCCTAAATAAATATTTAGGTTTTACGTGTAAATTACGATCGTATAAACCATGTTCGATGAAGTTAAAAAAAATATTCCATGGAATTTTTCCAAAGCGCTGCTCGATAATCTCTTCAAACACCTCATCCCATTTGACATTGGCCTGAATAATTACATAAATTAATTCAATGAATAAATAATGGGTGGCAGCTTCATGCTTCAATGACACGATAAAAATACACATTAGTTTTGCATACGTGCCTTGTCCTGCATCTTCCACAACATAATGTGAAACATGTTATTCAACATTTTATTATTAAAGTTTCATAATAAGTTATTAACGATTACAAGTTAATTGATTGATGAGTATATTTTTATTAATTAGATTTTAAAATTTCAATTAACTAAAATAATCACATCTAGCCAATAATTGTGCCAATTGTAAAAAGGCAGACGCCAATTCGATACTGAAAGTAATCTTAATATATGATATCATTTACTAAACAAGAAGATTAATTATATTCTCCAACCGATTAATTACTTGTTAGAGATCCTAACCCATTGATAATAACCGCTCGAATAGTCGGTGCTAATCATGAAAGTTCCTTCGTAATAATAGTCTCAAGGTTCGGATTTATAAATACTTCCGGCGATGATCGGAATTAAGTGAAATATTATTTGTAAACACTACTTTTTTAAAAATATTGCCCCAGAATTTAAAAGGTCTCAAGGCGAATCGACCCGTAACAAAATAAAATGACATAACTTTTGTATTTCGAAATGAAAACATTGCTTGCATAATGAAGTAAACAAAATACTCAAAACTAATTGAAATTGTTTGGATGGAGTGTTCAATTATTTAACATTTCGCTGCAATTAATTAAAAATTCGGGTCATAAATTATGGTTTGTTTAATGTAATTCAAATGACATATCGCTTATTGATACATAGAGGACATCAATTTATTATCGAATTTACATTAAATGGGTCTATAAATTAAGCATTGAAGCTATTATCAATTACCTATAAACCAATAGTGATGAATTGTATATTAATCAGTCAACAGTAATGTTTTGCAACCTATTAAACTAATTTCGCAAAGTCTATCTACCAAATGATAAGTACACATAAATCGAACAAATTTTGTTAAGATTAAATCGATACATAATATCGTTACAAACAATTTATAATTTCAGGCACGCGTCAATCAAAATCCCCCTTCTCTCATCTCGCTTCAATAATATTTAAGCCAATTAACACGGTTTCAAAGTAAATTCTTTGATAAGCAAAAACACGAGTCAGCTGGAGAGGTTCTCGACACTCGAATAAATTTCATAAAATTCTGCTAGATTCCGGTTCGTTTGGCGGATGGCTAATCGGTACAGGCCTATGACCCCTGACCCTAACGAACCTCCAGCTATCACAATCCTTCCCAGACTTTGTGACGCACAATGCATATGTTATTCTAAGATAAATTGAAAAGAATTGTACAACTTTCACATGGTGGGAACGTGCTATATACGAAATTCATAACATTCTTAAAAGGATTATCAAAGATTTTTGATTAGAAATAAAACAAAAAATGTATACATGTTTTCGAATAAACTTCAGACACGGTTTTTTGTTTTATAAACATAATTTTTAAACACTTTCGATAAGAATTGTGAGTTGATTAGTTATAGAGTAACTAACAAACAAAAATTATATACAGGAATGACGATTAGTTTATACGCGTATAATGTAACTATAAGCAATAAATAAATTATAATATTATATAGAATTCCTAATTACATAAAAAAAATCCTAATATATTAGAAAAATCTTAAACAAATATATAGACAACAAATTTTGAACTCTCGTAAAAGAGTACCATTTGTACTTTTACTTGCTTAGTAGAATTGGTACTAAACCAATTTTATGATTCGGTAATAACTTTGAACTGAATTTATTCACGGATCTTATTGTTGTTAATTGAAATAGTTAACTGTATTTCTGTCCGGTCTTCACCACTTTACTTACATGACTATGTTATACAAAAAATACATAATTCCTACATGTCTAAGATAGATCGTAGACTAAAAAACTATAGTTGCAAAGGATCATAATGATCCAATTTCGATGATGCTGATGTGTTGAGATGACACTTCAGTAAACTATACAAAAACTTTGAGATAGTATTTATTTATCTGATTTTTGCACACTTATACACACTCAATATTTGAGGTTAAGTAATTTAAATAAATTTTAAATACTTTAGTATGCTAATTATTTATTTTTATATATTAAGACCGGTTTCACCTGTTACGCCACCATCAGTTTTTTTTTACTTTCTCAGGTGTTGCAACACACAACACTATTAAATAAAAATAAAAAATCAGCATACTAAAGTACTTTGAGATAGATTAATAATTAAAACATATTCGCCAGATGATGCCACTGTGTAGTCGCAGTTTATCAAATAAATCTTTAAAACCTAAAACCACCTTTTCAAATTTCCTATCCAAAGATTTTTACACTATGAATGATATTACAAAAATCCTAACTTAACCATCATAATTGACAAAATAAATAATGAACTTAAAATGTAGAAAGTGTTTACAAAATTGAAAAGATACAAAATACAACCTAACTGGATCTGAACGTTTGCAGGAAAAAAATAAAAATTGTTGCAATTTCACTAGTGAATATCAAAAGTTATCAGCTGCAAACCAGCAAAGTATTTGCTTAGTAAACCCCTCTAGTGATGTCGTTCGGATTCCACGTTAAACTGTAGGTCCCGTACGTTTGTGTGGAACTATTATCGCACACCACAATCATACGAGAGGGGTGCTGACACTCATAGAGAGTATGGCACTATTAGAAGAATGTGATAAAAAGACCAAATTCAAAGTCTAATTTACAAAAAAACGCACATCTATTTCACTGCTGCACCTTAGTGCATTTCTGATATAATAAAACTGGTAGCCTAAGATAACAACAATTTATTAACAAACCTGTTAAATCAAATATTTGTTTTGGATGCAATATCAAAAAATAAATAAAGTTAAACAACTTATTAAAATGATTAAAACAATCAGTATTGCACAAATCAATTAGAAGTGGCGTGTAAACTCACAACAATCTATCTTGTATAATTTTGTTAAGATGTAGTAAAAAAGAAAAAAGTTATATGAGAATTAATATACAAATGCACCATTCGGTGGAGTGCGACTGATATTCATAAAGATTTGTAAAAAAACCACGTATAAATAATAACAACAACAACAACAATCTACAAATAAAGAAGTATTAATATAATTTCAACTATGAATACCCACATCTATGATTTAGATGTAATGAGTAGACACAAAACAAATTACAAAAGTTAACTAACGAATAGACAAATCGACTGCACTTTTAAAATCCTAAAACGCTTGGCAGATCATATCACATAATGTCAACTGGATCTGGCATTCAAAGAAAAAATTTTAGCTTTTTGAGTAAACATATCCAGCTTTTAAAAAGTAGTGTCCTCGCGTACCCAAACTCCCAACAACCTTATTTTTATATATTGTAAACGCAAGGAAGCTAAAGCTAGTTTTCTGGTAACTTTGCGTATCCAAACTCCTTGACCCGGAACCATAATACTTTGTCCTTTAGTTAAACTTACTCCCCAACAATAACTACTAATCCCGACCTGAGAGCAATCATAAAACGCAATGATTGTATATTCTGGGTATTTAATTCCACACGTAAAAGAACGTCTCTTTCGGATGTGCGGACAGAGACCGATTCGGAACAAAAGTTTCCTTAGAGCTTTAGACTGAGTCTATTGAAAAAAGAATTTAAAGTCTGTTTGTTTCAGTGAAACCAAGGTAACCAATAAAAATCCAGATCGCTTTTAACCAATAGATTACAATTATCATTTTAAACATTCATTTGCTGAGGTGTTTGAGCCTACATCCACAAACAATGAGCATATTCTAATCATTTTTTTTTTTGGCAAGTATTGTGACTGATCCAATCGTTGACAATAATGTTGGTTAATAACTTCACAATCTTAATTTTATCGACTGCTGCTTAAAATAGTTGGGTTGTTGATTAGCCATATTCTTAAGTTTTTTAGCCATAATGTTGTCCTTCTTCCTACACACCTCTTTCCTATTATCTTCCATTGAATAATTAGATGTGATAGACTATGTTTTTTTAAGTGCCGCATAATGTGTCCAAAATATTCAAGTTTACGAATATTGATGATGTTTACCAGTTCCGTTTTTATTTAGTCTCTGCAAGATTTCTGCGTTTGTTATTCTTTCTACTCAACTGACTTTCAATATCCTTCTAGAGACCCACGTCTCAAATGTCTCGATTCTTTTCTATAGAGACTCTGTTACTGTCTATGCTTCAGCCTCGTATAATAACACTAAAAATACATACTACTTAAGCAAAATTTTAACTCTGTTACTGTTAACTGTTAGATCGATCGTGATCGTGATATTTTTATAAGAGTTCATCCCTAGGATCCCATTTTTAGTTGACTTTACAGATCTGTCAGTTTTTTTACTCTTATAGAACCTAATCTTACTTAGTATTAAGAGTTGTCTATTGTTGATGTTCAGTGATTACCCATATTTCTCACAGCGTTCCGAAATTCTGTTCAATAATTTCTGTAGTTGAGTTTCTGAGCTTGTTAAAATTAGCGTATCGTCGGTGCAATTTGGCCCGTCACTTTTTCTCCTGTACGCGTATTTGTCGTTGCTGCCAGTATAACGCAGTTACCATTCTCACATTTTTATCGTCAATTTCGGTGTCCTTTATCATCTTTAATAATATCTTGCTGTGTTTGATCTTAAGAAAAACTTTTTCGGAACCAATTGCGTAATGTAGACATGGTGATTTATGTCTCTACTTGTATACTTAATAGTGCTTCCCATGTCCCAAATCCTCCCTCCAAATAAATCAACTTTAAACTTTTTAATGACTTTTTAAAAAAAATTTACAAGCTTCTTTAAGATAAACATAAAAAATCTGATATTAACTTGTTAGATGATGATGTACATAATACTGAATGGTTAAGTCACTTATATTCTATAACAAAATCGGTCAACGTGCTATGACTTATGCTGCTTCTCATAATCTTACTCAACAAACAACCCACCAATTTTCCTCGCGAGAGTCTTCTTGGTGAACCAAGCATTTAAAATCTATATCTTTCAACTACTCCAAAGATCACAGCAACTACTGTTGCGGCTGCATTTTAGTTAATAAAAAGCAAAAAGCATTTAACAAATTCCTTAGTAATTGTTCCAATCAAACTAATCAGGATTACAAAATGTTCGTAAACATTGTGACCATCTAGTACGGTGTTTCCCAACGTGGGTCCCACGCCCCACAGGGAGGCAATTTGAGTGTTAAGGGGAGCAATTCAAAACTGGACTTGACACGGGCCATTTAAATGCAATGCTACATTTCGGTGCCAAAATTCAAAGAAAAAAGCAAATTCTTAAATTATTGCGGTCAATAAATATTATAAATTCGATGGACGAGTCCAAAATATCAACTGGGTCGTCAAGTTAACCTCCCGGCGGCAGACGGCAGGCTCCGCGGGGACCCCCGGACGCTTTAAAATTTTGCTAAACAACGCAGTGTTAACAATTTCCTAGTAATTTCTTCTTAAAACCTATCATTTAAACACTGGGGAAACACTGATCTAGTACAATCTGAAAAAGTAGCTTTGGCAATAGCAAAGCCAATAAAATTTCTCACCTCTCCATAAACAATAAAAATATCTATAATCCAAAAAATTCATTGCAATGTAGATTAAAATTTTCAATACCTCCGCTTCAAAATAATCAAATCTAATTATTTACTTATCAAAAAAAGCAGATATTTTTGCAAACAAATCTGCATCTAATAGGCCTATATCTTTAAGATTCTGCTTTTTTGCCAAATCTATTTTTAATTTAATTATTGATCTTCTTTAAATACCCAAAAGTCTTATTTGTTGTTTAGAAATGACAGCACCCTTAATACTTTATACTTTCCAAAAACAAATCAAGAAATATGACAGCGCGCCTTGAAACTATTAGGTTGGAATCTGTAGCATCTATAAACAAAGACCTTGAAACAATATCTGACTAAAGTACTAACAGTACTCTAAACAAACTAAACTTGCTAAAAATTCTAACAAATATTGACTGACAGTTCAAAGATTTGGAACCAAAAATTTTAAAAGACATTTTTTAAATTATAATAATCGACAAATATTCAAAGTCAGTGATCACGAATATTTTCAAGTGTTGAAATTCAATGCTATCAAACATTTTGATTAAAAAGTCCTTAAAAATATCAAAAATAAAATTAATAAGTAAAAAAACAATTTCAAAAGAAAATGTCAAAAATTAACCAAGAACCTAATCCCTTTACGAATTCTAAACTACAAAATTTTAAATAAATTAAAAAATTAATTTCGCTAAGCCAACCAGCTCTTTATTGTACATATACAAATGTTTTAAAAAATCTGTATGAGTAATCATCAATTCAAATATTCACAGTAGCTTTTTAACAATAGAATAGATTTATTTACATCAGGAAACTACAATGTTTGTTTATTGGCTTATACAAATTCTTATCTCTAAAATACATCAAAAAAATTTCGTTTTTTGTACAAATATTCTCCATGATTAACAGCATAGCTAAATAGCAACTGTTCAATATACAAAGAATATAATACGACTGTACTGACTCGGGTTTAAACGTTTTTTTACCGGCCTATTATCTGTAGTAACTATTTTTGTACTTATAATTTCTAATATTATGAAAGCCTACACGACAAAACACTCAACAAAAATTATACTAACCATACTTTTAAGAATAGTTTTGTTATTTTGGTCAGTGAAAACACATATACATACATGTTTGCTACGTCACTTTTCGAATGTCGGATGATAAAGTTTGAGCGTTAAGTAGAAATATAAAATTAATGAGAGAAATATTGTAGATAACAAAACGTTAACAAAAAATGTTTAGCAAAGTCAACACTTTATCGGAAATTTTAGACAAATTTTAAATGATTAAACCTATGATGCAGCTTTTGAAAAAAAATATGCATGCAGATACAAAATATATACTATATTTAAAACCTAATTATTGAGAAACAATATTTCAGACAATGCGCTTGCAAAAGCAAATCGATAAATACAATTTCAATTTGCAAAAAAAGAAATAAACAAAAATTAAAGTTATTAATCACATATCAATTTCAGTCTAATCTAAAAAAGATAGAAGTAATAAATTATTTCTATTATTATGTCAAAAACAATGTACAGTATGATAATTTATTCAATACTTGCGTAACGCAGATCGCCTATTGCTTTAATTTTTGATTAAAATATTCCTGCCAACATATAAACTATAGTTTACTTTATATATAGACATAATAATCAATTTTGTCGTACAACTGAATGAATTTCAATTTTAATACAAATATTGCAGTAAGAAGACGCATTGAATGTAAGACAAATACAATTATATTAAATGCAATGCTGATTATTCCGGCATTTATATATAGCTAACAAAGTATGTACGGATTTAAACACATTCTGGCAACAAATTGATTCGTTTTCCACTTCCTTGAATGCATTTTTTGTTGTTTGCATCTTATTTTGTTTTTAACCTCATTCAGCACATTTTCCTTGCCAATAAATGAATCCGTGTTAATCATATATGAACAAAACATAAGAGATAAGTAACTGCTGAAAATAAATATTTACATGAATAACAACATAAATTATCGCCAAAGCATAACTGCTTCGATAATTGCACAAGGACTATTCGTATTTTTAAATAAAATGTTATTTATAATTGCTGATAATGCAACCATTGTTTAGATTATTTTGTTTCTTTACTTCATAGTTCTCATTATAAAATTATTAATATTGAATGCAAATATGAATTGTGTTAATTTTGATCAAAAATTAATATTTCAATTAAGGTTTTAAAATTCATTTATTAATTTTATTGTATAATATTTAGTGATGATAAATTTCGTCTCAATATATGCATAAATATAAACAACTAAGTATACAGTATACAGGGTTAGTCAAAAATACCGAAACACCTAAATAATTCTACATCCATAAAAAAATTTAAAAAAAGTTTCAATCAAAAGTTGTTCGGTTTTAAACAACATTGATTGAAAAACTTTCAATATAATCTTATTGTGGACATTTTTTAAACTATTTTTTCAAATGGAACACCCTAAATATTTTTACTTTTTTTGATTCTAAAATGTTAAAATATTTTTTTTAATAAAATGCACCACTTTTGAGTTTTAAGCAAACTCTTGAACTTTAAATAAAAAACCTAACCAAACCAAGAGTGCCTATCAATTGGTAGACACCTTTTCATGACTTCAAACCCGTACAAAATGTTGTTATTAGACTAGCCGACGTTAGTTGATGGTGTACTGATAGAGAAAATAGCTCACAAAACCAACAACAAATGAAATTCTTTTAAAAATTAAACGTATACTCCAACCTACTACATTTTGAGTGCACAACAGAGTTCGAGTATACGTTTAGCGCCGGATGCAAAATCATAAACATTCAAACTTAGATTTTAAATATGTGAGTCAAAAACGTAAGCAGTAATCTGCCATGCTGTTTAGCGGCACCTTCCAAAATTATTTGTAATCAGCAGACTATATCAACATGAATATAATAAAAAAGAATTAGACAATATCAATATAATCATTAACGCAAATAAACAAAACATTTAAGGTTGATCTGCTAACAAAATATAACTTTTCTCCTATTGCTTAGAAAACGTTTGATCATTTAAGTAGTATTTATGTCAAAATAAAATAAACAATCTATTTTTACAAGTATAAGAAATAATAAGAATAACAAAACATCTACTACAATTAACCACACAATAAATTGTAAATGTTTGTTTAAAAATCATAATTTAATTACATAGAGTGATGTATGATGTAAGTTGAAACCATGAATGCCGGCGGTTACAAACGTAAACAAATTATTTAGTTGATTTAATCATATAAAAAACTGAAGTCAGTAGGATTTAATTGTTGCAAGTTTCCATATTAGGCCAAAAGTAGCAGAACTACTATTTTGTAAGAATTTACATCAAATATAATTAAAATGCAAACTTGTGCGATTATAAACCGCGGAATACATTATACAAAAAAAAACCTTAAAATTAAAATCATTTATCCAATACACGCTCCGGCAGTTTACATGATATGTAGCAGAAAACTGGTGAGAATTAAACGGGATTGACGTCAGCTGCGCTCCCAATGCATAATGAAAATAAAATTAGGTGCTAATTTCAGTAATAAATATTATGGAGCTTTATAAACAATGACTAGCATTGCAATATTACCAATATAATGCGCAGGTATTTTTTTTCAACCCATAAACGAGAAAACCTTGAGACCAAACTAATTGAATAAAAAAAATGAGCCAGTTTAGAAATTACAGATTTACTCGTGTGTGTAAAAGTGTAAAGTTTGCTCCAGTTTCAATAACGGGCGAAATCGTTAATTAATAATGAATTAATTATTCATAAAAGTAAAATGTGCAATTAGTCGCAATTAAACGGTTCAATAAATCAGATTGGCGTTTCAGGTATTTCGTTGCATTTAAAATTGCGAATAAATTTATTATAAATTAAGAAATAACAACAACAAACCAATATTTAAAAACTTAATTGGATTTTGTGGGCAGGTAACTTTTCCATATTTGTACATCTGCTTTTTTGGATTTAATTGATTGATTCCATAGATTTTAACAAACATTGTTGTAAATTTTATAATAACAGAAAATAGTTTATGTAATTATGTAAACCATTAATGTAAAATAAAATTTTACTAACAGTACACATGTTTTGTTGTCAAGTATATCATAAATTATTTGGATAAACAGTTGATTTATTAAACCGACAATGTCGAGAGCCTCTGTAAAATGTGAGAATTCAAAAATAGTTCATTCACAACTTGTTTTTTTTTTAATACATAATAATTATTTAAGGTTTGACAAAATATTTTTTTATACGTGATAACTTTTGAATAATAAATAAATATATATATATATATATATATATATATATATATACTTTTGATTCTTCTCACAATTTTTGTATGAGCAATAATCAAATTTTTAAAATGACCACCAAATTCTTTAATTCTACTAGTGTGATGTCGGTAAGTAAAATATTAATATATTATCTATAGTGTTAAAACTACTTACAACGTACGCAAAAACATAATATACTTAAAAAATAGTGAAGAAAACACAGATCGGCAAAGAGATAGGAGTTGTGGCATGAACTTGGTAGAAAAAGAATTAAATTCTTTGCCAATACAAGTTTGATAGAAAAGAAAAAAATAATAATCAATCATTTCCATCAAGTCTTTCACTGCCACCTTTTCTTATGCTGACAGATTCGCTTTCTCGTCACTATGTAATCTATCTAGAAATGACTAGTTCAGATAGTATCATCTAAAGCGTATAATCTACTATTTTCATGTAGTTACGTACCTTGCAAAATAAACTTTTACAAGCTACAGATGATAACATTTCGGGGCAAGTAATGAGAAAGATCTTGTTAAATAATCCTTTTAACGATATTCCATGCAATACGCTCTCAATGATATGATAATTTTCAACAGAGATAGTTTTGATAAGAGATGTAGACTCGTCTTTTGCACATTGCTTGATGGGTGGACACAAGAAAGTATAAAAATGGGCAATAGAACAATTTTGTTACCAATACTGACAATTTTCCTCTGATAGTAAATGCAACATACACACATACACCAAAAATAATTAACTAACTAACAAACAAACTAAAAAAAAAAACAAAATCACATGAAAGAGATGAAATAAAAAATAAAATATTAGTCAAAGAGTTGGCGACAATTTAGGAAGAGTTATTTTATTAGTAATGATTTTTTATAGTAGTTTCATTAACAGCCATCTTGTCAAATTCTGGCATCTCAATGCCGTTGCTTCTAATATGGAAAAATAATAATAATAAATAACATAACCTGAGCGGTAATCAGGCTATGTTATTTTATTGTTATGTATCTTATTAAAATCTTACTTAAGAGTGTTAGTTAGATGACCTATATCTCTTAACTTATTTTCAAAAGGCCACTTTTTTACTAACCTAAACGCAAAATAATATCCGCAAAAATAAAATAAAAACTCTCTCATCTGACTCTTTATTTTGTCACTGACTATTTTGATCAAGCAACCAGAACTAAGTTAACAAAAAAATAATAATTTGATTATCTAGCAGGAGCAAAGCTACCTGTAAGGTCTGCACTCCAGCAGGGCCCACTAGCACAAGAAGGCCCTGACGTTTATTTCAAAACCTGAAACTATTTTGCATTGAGTATCAGAAATCCTAGCTCCGTTACTAGGTATTAGGGCAATAACTATTGAAAACCAAATTTTAATTCACTGTTTAATTGTAAACAGTTGTGTAAGTTAAGTCATCATTGTTCGACAGCTAGATAATCATTTGACAATTGAGTTTAAGTTTAACAAATGTTTATTATCACAGTTGCGTTTTAAATTCAGTTCAGATATATGTTGATATTTGATTTTTTTGTCATTATTTGACAGTTGTAGCATTGTTTGTCAAAGTTTTTTCATCAAGTATTGATAGTTTTATATTTATTAAAATCTTAAGTTGTGTCAACTTTTGACAGTTCAATTAAGTTATTATTTGATACGTATGTTATCTTTTAACACAGGTGATGTTTGACAGTTGTGTCCATGTTTGTTGTTTGTAATAATTATTTTAGTTATACTATTGTTTTTTAAGTTGCATTTTGGCTTCAGTTTGTTAAGGTTCACTTCAAGATAAATTATTTCACAGTTTTGTTGTTAAGTGACCATCTAGTACATTTTTAGCAAAATTATGATGATGACAGATTTGTTACGTTTTTCTATTTGACAGTTTCAGTAATTTTTTGACCAATGTAGTAGCTGTTTGACATTTTAAATACAACATTACAGTACAGATCTTCAAACTTATAACGTTTTTATACGCCACTGATACGCTTCTGCCAAATTATGATATTATTATAAACTGTTTAGCAGTTTTTGTAAGTTCTTGATAGATGTAGTAACGTTTTTGGCAATTTTGAATAAAATGTGACATATCTGTCAGATAGTATGCGTTTTACGGTAAACTGTTTTACAGTTTCAGTAACTTTTTGCATTTAAATCGTTTTTTGACAGATTTAGTAACTTTCTGACAGTTTAAAATAAAATTTATCATATCATATTGCTGTAAACTGATTGACAATTTTTGTAACTTTTTGAAGTTTTCAATAACTTTTTGGCAGTTGTAGTAACATTTTAAACAGTTTAAAACTATGTTTGACAGATCAGGTAAATTTATGTTAACTTTTTACATTGCTGAAAACTATTTGAAAGTTTTAGAAAAAAAATGTAATTTATTGTTGACAGTTTATAATACTATTTGACAGATCTGCTATATTTCTGTCAACATAAATTATTACTCTAACTTATTTGACAGTTTTAGTAGCTCTTTAAACAGCAAAATTGTTTGATATTTTCCAAACCCGTTCGTTATCTTCTTTCAATGTTTTGCGATGGGGCATAAAAACAGCTCAGCCACTGTAGTATCTAGTTTTTTTTTAAATAATTGATTCAATTAACATAAATAACTGCGTTTATCAAGTCTTATTATATTTAAATATTGATTTAATTTATGAATTTACTTATTATAACGCGCATATCTTGTCTAATAATATTTTAAATAATAAACATTATTATCTAATAACAAATGTGCAATAAATATAAATTTAGAAATATTGCACATTTTTGTATTAAAATAAACGGCGGCGATTGAAGTAAATTGTGTCAAATAATCTTGATAGCAATTATCCGATCTCAAATTACACCAAGATTATCAATACAATCTTGAAACGCAACGCAATTTGTATTCATACCATCTACTTATCGTATATTATTATAGTTTACCTGATATAATTTATCATATAAAAATGCAAATCAATACTTTTTCTTTTTATTAACTACTACGTTATACACTCATGTGCAATCAATTAAAGTGGGTTGTATATTTGTGGCGTAATTAAATAAAGAATAAATAAATGCAGTTAAAATTAATATTTATAATTATACATACGATAAACGAGTTATTTTGATGTAATTGCGTTTAATAATTTTGTTTTGTATTAGTAAATTATATTAATTTAAATGTAATTAAAACAAGTATAATGAATTATAACTTACCGGTACTAAATACAAGTGGTGTTGTTAGAAAACTCACCTGAAAAATAAAATAAGTCCATATAATATACATAAGCAATTTACAAATTTTATATAATTAATTTTTTTTTATAATTTAATTAATTATTTTATATAAATTTGAAAAGACTAGTTAATAGTGTAACTGCCAGTAAAAAGTATTACAGTAAACTAAGAAATCCGTCTTATTTTTTCCAAAACAACAAGCATTGTAAAAACATTATTGAAATATTAACAAATGAATAATATAATAATAATAAAATAGTCTTTTAAGTTTTATAGATTTATTTTTGTAAGCAACCTATACGAGGTTATTGTTTATCCAAACTACTGGAGTCAAACTACTACTGTTACCGAGTAAAAAACCACTGTCAAAATTAATAGAATAACCTACTTTTTACTGATGATTCCAGATTATGCATACATTTACCGAGTAAAAAAGAATAAGTATGGTAACAAAATATAAATATTAAATATTTTCACAATGCCAATTCCCGGTTTATGCAGTCACTTAGTATGAGCAGAATAATATCAAAGTGTAGAGGTGAGTAAACTAAAATAAACGACCTTCGTTTGGTACTTCAAAAGGAATGGCAAAATATTTTCCAAAATGTGTTTTAGGACCGATGTATGCAAGCAATAGTTAGAACTAGAGGAAGTATTAAAAATATTAACTTTTATTGTCAGTAACAAACCAGTCACTAAAAAACCTTCAATTATATTATGAAAACGGTCTCATTTCCTTTCGCCAAAGATACTTACATAATCTGCTTAAAACTACACTTCACCAACATGGGGCAAAAAAGAATGATTTTGCAAACCACAAAGACAACACAGGGGACCCCACGATAAGGCCAACTGGCCATCAACACTACTCATTATATACTAATCACCACTAAATAAACTACTATGGCCGACAACTTTACGCACCAAGTATAATCAACAGCAATGCACACTGTGCCAGACAAGCATGCTGGACCAATCGACACTACAACGCCCGCCGACACCAAAACCTGCACCAGTCAAACAACAAAACATTTAGAATATCGTCAGAGTCTAATGCTTAAATTTATTATGGTGATTTAGTATGGTAGTATAAATTTTGTCGTAATGCTCACTTTAAGTTTTTCTGATGCTTCAAGTACGCACAACTATACTAAGGTAAAACATTCATTTTAATCCATTTAACGTCGGTGCTTTTCTGCTACAAGGCTAATTACCAACGCCAGAGGTTAAGACTACTATATATACAAATTTTGGCGCAAAGTAAAAGATTGCAAACTAAATGATTGTAATGTACAGGCAACATTGTGGTATTTTTCTAACTTGTGATGACTTTTCACTATTTACAAATGTTTGGCACATACTCGTTAACATATAATACAATAATTCATTCATATACTATATTTATTGTTGAATTTACATCTATGATTAATTTGATCAAATTTAATTATAAGATAAAAAGAATTTTTAACAGTAAACATAAGCCACAAACACAAACATAAATACTACAAGCCAGAATACGTTTCTAAAATAATGGCTGTAAAGCAAAACGCTAAATCATTTTTTTTTTTAATTTGCGTACCTTAATTAAATAAAAACATGTTAGCAAAATTAGAAACTAAGAAACCATGTAAATGCCGTATAAAAACAAACTATTGACTCATTTGCATCAAAAATAAATCCATGCCAATTATCCAACAATCTGAGTTGAGACACATACACTAGTGTTTGAGGGTGTACACTACCCTTCAGTGTGCTTAGCATTCATCAGTTAGAAGAATAATTTAAAATAAGCTTTAATAGACTTTATAATCAATTGCGGTTCATAACTTTCTCCTTGTGAGGGTGTTCCGTATCATCAACTTTTTTAACTGTTAAACAGAAATTCTAAAATTAAGGTAGAACTGCAAGTTTCTTTCTCTGGTCCCTACAACTGCCACCAATTACACTGAAACTCGTACCAGCTTTTACTATAAATTTAAGTTTAGTTTAATTTTGTTTTGTGGTGATAACTTTTTTTTTAATTTCTTGATTCTATTGATTGTTGTGAAAGTTCCAGAATGTTTTTTTTTTTCAATTTTTTTGATCCCATTGTATGTTGTGCAAGTTGTAAAACATGGTATTATGGGTGTGTGGAAGTTCGGATTTATTTACATTAAAATTTTAGATAAATTGTACTTTTTTGATCAAAATAAACAGTACATGGTATGAATTGTAAGAAAATCATTAGTTTTAGTTCATTCTTTCGTATATTTTAGTTTTACTAATAATTACATTTCTTATCATACTAATATCCAATTCTAATTAAATTAAATTTTAAAATAACACTAAAATAGTACATTAAAAAAAATTATATAATTAAACGGGTTATTTTTATGTAATTGCATTTAATTATTTTGTTTGTATTATTAATCAACATTAATTTAAATGTGGTTATAAACACAAATATAAAAAATAAAACCGGTACTAATTAGCAGTAAGTTTACATCATCAATTTTTCTTAGATAGTGATTTATATTTGACAAACTAAAAGTCGCGCTTGGAACTATAAACCAAAATCATACCCTCATATGAAATAAAGAAAACACGGTCAACATTAAGTTAAGTGACACTGTGTAAGCTCTTTTTAAAATGCACTTAGTGTGTGTGTGTGTGTTTACATTCCATGTACCTGAAGCATGTATTAAAATATTTATTTAACAAGAACGGTTAAATTTTTTTGGTTTGTGGATGAATCTGCTTTTGGCAAAATCTGCTATTCGCGTTTAAATATATTTAATTGTAAGTTCAACGCATAAAATCGCGCAGAAGCTAAACAAAAATAAAATTGCATATTCCTATACAAAATAATACTTGTGTATGTGTTTCTTTTATTATCTGTTCCAGGTTTCCCGCTTTAAACTAAGCTTCAGTAATGAATTCTATGACAATTATCCAAGCTATCTTACTAGCGTATCTTTTATTTTCTTCTATACCGCTGTTATATTTCCACGTTTCTATTTCTGTGTTCTTTAGAAATTCATTTAACTCTTCTTAAAAATTTCCTTGGATTTTCCATTCTCATGTTTATTTCTACTATACGCTTCTGTGTCTGTCGTTTTAAAAACAGCCATTTAGTATTTTCTTTGTATTTTCATATTTATTTGGCCGGTGGCTTTTGCATTACCATATATTAATCTTTCAGTTTTCTTTTCTGCAAATACAATGTTGCACATGAATATTCGGTGGCCAATTATTTTCTTTCTTTATGTTTTTGCATTCAATTGTAAAGTTTTTTAAACTAATCGTATCATAAACAATGATCAACTTTGTAAGCGGTTTGCCCCGTGAATTAGTGGAACTTGCTCCACAATCCACAGTAGACTAAGCTTCGTACTCATTAGACTCAGTCCAAGCATCTAATAAAACTCTCATTGAACCAAATGCTTACAGCTACATCTAAGATATAAAAACAGTGACAAGAGAGCACATTCACTCGTTACAGAATCTAGTGTTTGCGATTATGTTGTGTCAGTAATCACATTAATAGCAATACAAACCTTCCAACACGCTTGATGAACATTCCACTATCTATATCAAAAACTAAATTTGTATCAATATTGTATATCATGTTTTAAGAAGACTACCGCATAAACATAATCCTAGAAAAAAATTGAAACCAACATTTTTAAATCAACTTTAGAGCAACATAAAGTCAACACCTAAAAACAAACAAATCCCCAAAAAAATTAAAAAAAAATCCTCTAACTTCATCTGATGCCAAGCTAGGTCAATATAAGCGGACAAATTGCCATTAAAGATTCAGTTTAGTCGTTCCCGTAAAAATAATTCCAAGTCAATCTCAATCACAGATGTTGCTTATAGATTCAAAACCTTGCAAATCCAACTCGGAATCTCACTACAACAACGCGTTTTTCACATACCTAATCAAAAACCAAAAAAATTTTTTCCGCCAATACTGGAATAGCAACACTTGTTGTTTCAACTTAAACACACTGATTTCAGTAGTCACTTCTACACTAACTTTCAGGTAATATTGCCAGTAATAGTTGTTTATCGGGTCTCAGTTAGGTGAAGTTCTGGATGGCTACGCTATCGCTCAAGATCAAAGTAGTTAGATAGTCAGGCAGGTGGCTCTCGCACCCGACGGCTACAAAAGCATTTATCGTAGCTAGTCTTGAACTTGAAGCTTCCTCTCTGCGGTACAGTTTTACTTCAGTCGTTCTAGCTTGGTCTTAATCTTTACGACCACTTCCATTAGGTGAGTTAAGTTGTAGAATTCTATAATGTTCGCCATTCGTTAAATTTGCGGTTCTATAAAGTTTTTTAAACGGTTAGCTATGTTCCTTCTCTGGTTTCTAAATTAACCTGCATGTACAGGCCAGATGCTTGCAACGTAATATCTATAATGACGTCAATATTTGCGCAGTTTAAAAGAAGCCGCCTGTACTGCAATCTTCCGACGTAGGTAAGTGGCCACCGGCTCTTTGTAGGCTTTCTTAGCCGTCCACAACTGCATTGTAAGATCTATAATACAAAAGGGCCTTCTTGGTTTAGGCCTAGTTACTCGTTAGATCCCGGTCCGTTGTTTTATAAAACTCTTTAGCTTTCCCTTGTGAAAACACTTAAGAAAGCTTTTGTAGTGTGCAATAACCGGTACTTTGTGTTGCACAATGTGACATTCTAATTTCCAGAAAACACCTTCGGCTAAAACAAACAAGTATTCCTCACGGCGTTGCATTCGCAGTGTGCTTTACTGTTCTCAATTCAACATCCACAAACCCTTACTATGCTAAATAATATCAGTCAGTCAGTGCCCGAGCTATTCCTAAGTTGAAGTGCGCGCGTCATTAACATGTTCTTCGTAGATATGCGCAAGTTAATTTCTGCCTACTCACAATGAGTTCTGGTCAACTATGGATTCAACAAACTTCAGCTTCTGATCATGGCTTGACAAATTCTACTGTAGCTCAAGCTAAAATCGGGTTAATAGTTGAATCTCTGGCACTCCATGGAGGACATCAAAGAGGTATATGTTGCCGATTGAGCCGGAGCTCGTCAAACAGATCCTTCATTAGATTAAAAAATGGCGGTGTGTAACTATGCGTTGCAACCTCTAATCAAATATTTTTGTTGTTAGTCCATCTCCAAGATTGAAGTTTAAAATTTAAATCTTCTTTATCGGTTTTTTTGATGTTTAGGACATTTTCCACAGATTTCGTTTTGTAACATTTGACAAAATCCGGAAAATTTCCTGTAACATTTGTAGATTATTTTTCCAAAACTAGTCTTCCATTGTAAGGTTTGAAAGCCTGTCTCCATCAATGGCCCTACGTTAGACGTCAAATGGTCACGGTCCGCTTTCCTCAAGATGATGCGGGGCTGCAATATAAACCAATTGAACATTTGTACCAATAAATCCATTTTAGTAACATTCCCAATTAAGAATAGAAGTATCTTAAACTGCACTATGTGTTCTAAATTCTATTCAAAATAAGCTATTCGGATTATTCCAATTTAAAACTGAATAACCATACTTTGTAATATAGGTGTAATGTTGCAGATCTTTGCATTTTCTATAAATATTTCCATAAATATTGATAAAAATTCTATCTAATCAAATATTTATTCGTAGTATGTACAAAGCTTGCTAAGAATTTAACAGTTATTTACTGGCAGTTCAAGAGATGTAAGACCAAAACCTTCAATAGAGATTTTTTCAATAATATCCACAGACTGTTTAAATATTGTCTTCGTTAATACGACATATTAAGTTATTTCTAAATATCACATTTTGAAATTGAAAATAAAATTGTGTTATTCTACAACAATTATTAAAAAAATATATTCAAGACCTCATTTTCAGCGTAAACAACGTATAGTAGTTGTAATAAAAAAGAGAAAATTCACAATACAGGTTTTATTTTTGTTATGTTATTATTGATCAAAAACAGTGTTTATGTATTCATCTTCGAATTTAGCGAAAGCTGTGCTAATATTGAGAAAGAAGATGAGGTTACAGACCGATTAAACCGCATTCTATTGTTTGTTATTTTTATATTTATTCCGTACTACCCACATCATAAATTACAATATAGACCAATAAATTATTTATATAAAATTTAAATTGTTGATCAACATGTTTTCCATTTTATTGCGTATTACTATGCCTATACCAACAAAGTCGCAATACAATATTAGAAGTAGGTTGACATGTGCGCAACATTAAAAAAATCAACAAAACAATTGTCATAAATTAAATAATTACTATTTTATATTAAAGTATACAGCACTTTCTACTAATAATAATTTTAAAATATATTTAATTTATTATTGAAATTTGTTTTAAGAAATATGTAATGCAACCGCTTTTGATAAAACAAATATTTATTTGTTGAATAAGTTTTTAGATATTCTCTGACATTTATTTATTTAATAAATAATGTAACCCTTATCATCACTAAAGAATTTGGTGATTTCATTGTATAAAAATTTACCGTGCAATTATCAACATTACTCAGGATTGTATTTCTGGTAACTTTATCCAATGTTCGTAACAGCTCTCAGTATTACGATCGTAACAAATATTTAATTAACTCCCATAGAACGGTAATCTCTTTGTCTCAGCTCTCCGAGACTGATTTACGGGCGTGCAATAAAACCTGCAACTAAGCTTAATACACTACGCCATTGTTTAGGTAAAATGCAAATATTTGAGTTTAATTAGACACCATGGCACGAAAAAGTAAGATTACAGAATTTACTAATATGTTGAGTCAGGGATGTTTATTTATAACTGTAATTTTTTTTTAAATATTTATCAATACTATCAGAACCGGTTTTTAATAATTTTAAAAAATCCCATGTAGTCATATAGTTTACAACTAACTATTCATCAATTGATTAATAGAGAACGGATTTCTATGGAAATCTTATTTAGTTTCATTTAGATTTACATTAAAAAAAAACCTTAATTTTTTTAATTTAGAAGAATGATTTAGAGCACAATTATAAAACATTGTATATAAAAAGCAATATTAAAAAATAATACAATAAATAATTTATTTTTTATGTATATTAATAATATTTAGTTTTTACAAATAAAAAAAAAATCTTGAATATAAAAGTCGTCTCGTTTTAAGTAAATACAAGTATTCTGAATTAAATAATGATTCATTATGCATCTCGATAATTTGATCTACATTCAGTTGTAAAATTAACATGCCATCATTTTTTTTTAATTTGATGGTATTTTTACCTGATACCAATTCTATCAACAAGATTTGGTAAATGTTAGACAAATAATACCAACCACAATAAATCAACTTTATAGAAAAATTACTCCGATACATATTCTCATTAAAGACATGAACGATTCTATAAAAGTAATAAAAGAATTGAGGAAGCCTTGGTTTGGCACCTAAGTATAGATTAATGATTGTGAAAGAGGTCGCAAAGCATTAATACAAAAGATAAAATAAATTATTGTGCTATTAAAATTTAATGCCGCAATTTAAATTAAAAGTAGATTAAAATATGTCCAATAAAATCTGTTTTTTCAGATACAAGCTCCTGTGTTGTAGCCTTCAATATTATACAATAGTTTTTATATGTGAATGTGCATATATTTGAGGCTATAGTGACATAGCCAATTATAGCATTTAACGAAAACAATATTTGACGTGATGTGCCGTGGCGTGGACTAACTATTGTGTCCAGTATAAACGTGTTAATTGGATGAAGCGGTGCAAAAAATGACTTATTATAGATTTATTTAATCTGACCGTTACACTTGTCTAATTTGGTTAATAAAATACTAACAGAGTCCTACTTTAAATAATAAATATCATAGCAAATCATACTACAAATATTATTATACTGAATTGTTGCAGATGATCTGATACGTGTTATATTTAACAATAGAAAATTATTGACATATTTTTGATCGTTTAACAGAAGTCCGCGTTTATTTTATTTGTTGACTTCCATAGATTCTAATAAATTTAGTCCTTTTAAATTTTCAAATTATTGTCGAAAGAATGACCATGTTCTAATAAATTTTCCGCATATGTTGATTTTACTTCGTTATTACAAAAACTAGTCCTATGTTCTTTGATTCTACTTTCAAAACTTCTACTCGTTTGTCCGATACTTTGGGGCAAGCTACACATTTAATAAATAAACGCCTGATTCTTTACTTCCATCTGTAGAATCATCATATATATTACTTGATTTAGGAAAAACTAGTGAAGTTGTTTTGCGTTTTTGTTTTTGAAAAGTAAGTTTGATCGTTGTTTTAGAAAACCCATTATTTTTAGCGATGACATAAATTCTAATTCTAATTAATCAATGTAACAATGAATAAAAAGCTGTTAAATTTATGTGACATTGGATGAAAAGATTTTATGTAAATAGTTGTCTCTGTAAGTGTAGGCTTTTGATAAATATTGAATTTGTGTCTGTTATTCACTCGGCGTAAGTTAAAAAAAGTTTGTAATTGTCTATTATTGCCTGTGAAGCAGACTAAGATATCGTCCACATATCTATACCAGTATAAACAATTTTTAAAAAAATTATGTTTTTCTATTATTGACTCTAAATTTGCTATAAAGATTTCAGCGAGTAAAAGACACGTATATGCCAGACAAACGGGGGCACAGAGTGAGAATGAAAAAACAACTTTGAGAAATTTTGCCATTAAAAAAAAAAGGATTATAACCTTTATAAATGGGGTATGAGAACCCAGTAGCTTTATTAGCTTATTTTTTTATATTTTAGTATATGATGTATAAAAGTTTTTGATACTTGGGGAAATAGTTTAATTCTTCTAAACATTTTTGAGAATTTAAGTACGTGTACAATATAGTAATAAAATTATCAACTGTCATACTCTCTATTAATTTGCATAGCATATAACATTTATATTTATATAATATATTCGATATATCTATACCAAATATCCAAAAGTACATATTTACACATACTTCTTTGTTTTGTGTTTTAAAATTTATATTTTCCAATTAATTTACATCAAAATACGTCAATTATGGCTGCTAAAAAAAATTAATAAATTCTCCTTTTTGCGGCTTATAGACAGGGTATAGACTTGAAATGGCCCTAGATTTGGATTCTACGGAAATTTTCTGATTGATTTTATTAGTAAATTTATTTTTTTTGAGTTAAAATTGCGAATTTTAAACAAAAAATGCGATTAAGTTAAAAAACGACAAAAAAACTAAAAAAAATCGTAGAATTTATTTTTAAAAGTTTCATACCCTCATAAACCGATCTAAGGACTATTAATAAGTTATAG
Source organism: Tachinus rufipes (assembly GCA_963932245.1). Lineage (NCBI taxonomy): Eukaryota > Metazoa > Arthropoda > Insecta > Coleoptera > Staphylinidae > Tachinus > Tachinus rufipes. Next base: position 45,249,145 of record OZ010744.1, on the reverse strand, counting down.
AAACTGAAAAAAAATACTAAAGCAAATTTGTACAGATGAAGATCCACCTATATTTTTTAATAAATATGAAAATAAGTTAGCTCCCAGCCTGACCAAAATGCCAAATATTTTGAAAATTGAAAAACAAACATTGGAAAATTTTCATTATTTTAATTTATCTTGTATTTTAGCTTTTCTTAGTTTAGATAATCACACTCATGGATAAAACGACGTTGGTCAATAACTTCATTTGCAATCACCATGATTTAGTTAGTCATCTAGTCATCAACAAAATGTAATGTAAATAATTGTAAAAAAATGAAATAAATATGTTTATTGTTATTATCTTTACAACAGACATAATTTGAAGGCCTTGTTTATATCCATAAACAACAGTGGCATATTTGTAGATTGGATGTCATTATTAATAGTGTAAAAGTGGTTGATTTATTTTTCATATAAATAAATTATTGGTATTACAATTTACGTACACAAAAATAAAAGTCAAACTCATAACCGTAAACGTAAATTTACTCGACTTCAGATTGATATTTGTCACATAAATAGTACATTAATTTTAAATAAATAATATTAACAGAATTAATAAATTGAACATTCGCAGAGAACAACAGTACGCTACACATGCAAATTATTCAACTCATTACTATAAAATACCTTCGGTAATAAATAATATTTACGGTTTGTTTACACAATTTTGAACAAACAGAAAAACATATACTAAGTTCCCGCCGTAACAGCCCAAACTAAATAAAAATAGACTCATCTCAATATGAAGATATCGATATGGATAGCTCAGCCGCAGAACATTCCCAAAAAACCCATAATTAGGCCTGCCGAAGTAGAAAAAACAGCATAACAAAGAAGATAAATAAAAATTTGCTTTTAAAATTGCAGAATCTTTATCAACAAAGACAAATACTTTACCTTTAACATTGACAATTCAACCTACAAATATAAATAATATAACCGCTAACATAAAACAAAAAATAAGATCAATTAATGAACAAATTACTAATAATTTCATAAATGCGTTTTATGTAGAAACCACGCAACAATACACTCAATCGCAGATGTCTGATCTAAAGAGCAGCGACATAAATAACAACAAAAATATCATAACAGCACTAAGAACTGGGTTTACAATAAAAAATAATAAAAACAAAACTGTAACAACTAAGATGTTACAAGACTCACAAACCGCAAATGTTAGCAAATAAATTAAAACAACAATTATTAAAATAATTAATAATAAAACTGCCGCATCTTCTTACTCTGCGATTATCACCTCAGTAGATCAGTATATGGAAGAAGTTCAACAAAATCGCTTATCGTTATTGCAAATAAATAATTCCTAGAGCAACCGGACGACCAACATTTAAAATTATTATTATAACTTTTTCTTATAGTGCCATTCTCGCTACAAGCGTCGGCACCCCTCTCGTACGTTTGTGGTGTGCGATAATAGTTCCACACAAACATACGGGACCTACAGTTTAATGTGGAATCCAAACCACACCACTAGAGGGTTTTACTAGGCAAATACTTCTCTGGTTTGCAATTGCTTTGCGAAAGAGATGACCGCATCGAAATATATTCGACAAATTAGATATTGCCGCTGCCGGGAATCGAACTCGGGCTGCCTGCACAAGGGTTATAACAGGTGACGTTAATTCCTATCAAAACTACTACAACTAAAACTTTTTTATAAAAACAAACATTTCCCGGTCTACAAAAGCCTTGCACCTGCACCAATACCTATTGCATGTGGAATATACAATGGCTTTACTTACACAACTGACAACTGTAGAGCAACAACTCCTATATGTAGCAAATGTGGTTTAAACCACAAAACGCCAACATGCGCTACTTTGCTACAAACAAAATGCAATTCCTGCAACAAAAACCTATAGATGGCATTTCAAATACAAAAAACAAGTCAGCCAATCAACAATCTGCAAATATAGACATTTGATTATAATAATTTGATAATCATCAAATCATCCAGAATTCATATGCCAATAAAAATTCACAATTTAATCATTAATAACAACAGACAAGAATTGACTAATAAACTAAAATCAAGAATGATCTAGATACACTAGTTAGACACTCTAGTTTCCTTTTCTGGCAATAGAATGTTCATTGCTTCAAAATCCAGAACATGCTCCTCCCACTGTTGTACCTAAAGGCATTCAAGTCACTATTAGAGGTTCTCAAAATGGTTAGTATTAAGTTTATTTACTCTGACGTTAATAGTGTAAATCCTACCATGAAAAATTCATTTATCCATCATGTTTTCTGTGCAATTAGTATAAGAGCTAGCAACGTCGCAATAAAGTTTATTTTAGGTCGACTAGTTATATTGTTCATCCTTATTGACGATAGGTAGAGACGCGCCGCGTCTGGCAGCTGGGAGCGGTTGCGTAAACCTGTGCGCAGCATCTATGTACAGGTGAAAATTAAGCATTTTCAAATCATTTTAAATTATTTTTTTCCAACTTTCTATGTCACTATACCATTGTAAATCTATCTTGTCAGACAGTTTTGCCATTGTTAACATCGTGCCCGACATAATTTAAATAATTAAAAAATAATAATTTTAAAAACAATTTAAAATATCTGGCAATTTAATATATTGTAATTCCTTGTTAAAAAAAATATACTGTTAATTTGCCAGACAGAAATTCAGTTGTTTAATTAGCGAGTTGATCATTTTAAGTCCCAGGGATAATATGCGAGTTGGAAGAGTGCGGCTTGTAACTTTTTGGATGCGTGACAGAGAGCATTTGAGAAAAACGGTGAAATATGTTTCACAGCTCTAGCTTAGAACAGGGGTGCTCGATCGCTAGAGGTTTTAAAGTAGATCGCCTTATATAAACTGTTTTTGAAATTTTTGACATTTATTGTAGAAGTACAATAAATGTTTATTTTTTTAACAATTATTTTTACCTAGTGACTAGGTTTTATTAGGCTTACTAGGTACCGCCTAATACTTTTATGATAGATCGAACACCTAATATTCTCGTATGTACATCTTTTATCAAACCATTAAATCATTTAATAAATGCTTCAATCACCTAGCAATATCCTTCCTAATAAAAACTCTACCATTCCTTTTTCCTATCCCGGAATACACCTATGATCAAGCATGCAACAAAATTAAAGACATAATAGAAAAAACTGTTTCCAAAAAATCACTAAATTATCTAAATACCAAAGAAGCTTTCAAACTCAAAAAATTACTGACCCACAATCAAATTATAGTCTCACTTTCACAATGACATTGCTACTGTTTTTTGTAACCACTTCAAAAGTGCATTTACTTTTTCGGAATCAGTTAATTTTGATAAAAATAAGTTAGAAATCATAAATGCCTATTACAACACCTTTTCTGAAGAACAACATATTATAGCAAACGTAGATACTATATAGATAAACAAATTTTTTATGATTCGGTAAAAACTCTGCACAAAGATAAGACAAATTTGATCACAGTTGCATCATGACATTCACCTTTATATCTTAAAAACTTTTAAATATTATTTTACACATCAACACTTTCCAAACAAGTGAAACAAATCTGTCTTACCAAGCAGCTAACGTCCTATTACTTTGCTTATTGTCCTGCAAAAATTGTTTGAGTCGATAATAAATTCAGAGCTTTTCTCACACAAAAAAAAACATTTTTTTATATCCCAGTTTAATTAAAAAAAAAAAACTCTACGATACACCCACTGAGCATTTTTACATCAAATGTTCAAACAACTCTTTGAAACAGACACTCATCCGTGTTTGATTCGGTATGGCACAAAGGACTACTATTTAAACTTTCCATGTTAAATGTTGTATATCATACCATCAACATAGTTAACAAGTCCCTGAGCAATAAAACTATTCAATACGTATTCGATCAAACTCTCATTCATTTATTCCACAACAAGGTGTACCGCAAGGATTTTTTTAACTCTGCTGCTATACAACAATACTATATTGTTTTAATATATACAATAAAAATCCAAATTATTTTAACCCAAAAGCATATATTCTGCAATATGTTGATGATACTACTCTAGTATCCCATGCAGATTCCTTAAAATCCTATGCTGACCAAATACAATTTCTACTCAACAAAACTTGGTTTAATAAGTGGCATCTTACTGCAAACCCAGTAAAAACTTAACTTTTGATATCATATCATAAAATTAAAAAAAAAAAACTGATCGCAAATTGATATGCAACAACAAAATAATATATACTGCTTTCACCAATATGCAAATACCTGGGCATAAGCTTTAAAATCAAATTAAACTTAAAATTTTATTCACAAGCTATTAAATCTAAAACTATTGCCAAATCTAAACATTTGCAATCTCGTAAGTTTCAAAAGTATTAATATTGAGTGCGCTTCCCTCACATACAAGACGATATGTCGGCATCTTCTGGATTGTTCCTCTATACTTTTCTTCATTTCTAAAAATAGCACTCTGCAAAACTTCTATGTTGCCAAACGTTCATCTTTGAATCTACTATTACAATAATTCGACATCCTAATAACCCACTACATAACCCACTTTTCTTCTTATTTTTATCCATTTGACTAGTTCCAAGAAGATTGTCATGCAATTAATAATAAATTACATTTTAAAACAATAAAAACATATAAAATACTTAAATATTCTTTCAATCAGTTCTATTTTTGTCCAAAACTATTTTTTTTTGTTTTTACCGCGTAAAAATGTAACATGAACTTCCATAATCCAAAGTGTACAAAGTTGCAAAACCATAATGTTATTGATAGTAGTTACTAACTAGATTATATTAAAAATTAACTACGCATATGACACAATAGTATTTTTATCAAAAACTAAAATATGAAAAAACTGTAAAACGTATTCTAAACAAATCACATTTATGAGAGTAGAACTTTAATTGTTTAATCAAGCTTCCCGTTCAATATGTTTCTATCAAATAGCATTAAACAAACAGAAAATTTAATTACTATTTGCATTTCTTGTTTATTTTTTATTACCTAACTATACATTTTTATGCGCTACTAAAATCCATTTTTTGAAAAATATATAATATTATTAATAATCAAGCTAAAAGGGTTTTGTTAAAACCCGCTCTCTATTGATTGGTATCAGCAAAAGATTTTTATCAGAAATTACATTTATAATTGTTTTCAATCAATGAATGGAAATATTTTCAAGATAAAATTATTTTCAACACACCATATTATATAAAAAATAAAATTCAATCATTTTAGAATTAATTAAACTCTAACAATATTTAAAATGAATCAGACAACAATAATAACGCAACATTGTTATATTTATCAATATAAATAACTCAATAAATATAACATTTCGCGATATGAACGTTTTTTATTGTGTCTACAAGACGCTTTGATGACAATGGGTAATAAATGTTCGAAATCGCCGATGCAGAAAAAATGGTGTTATTGCCTCTTAATATATACAAATTAATAATGCAAGTTAAATAGTCGCTCGTTATCGAATATATTTACTCAGTGCAAATTGTAAATAGAGCGCGATGTCTAATTGCAAAGCTGGAGCTTTCACCATGGCCGGAATAGTTTCAACAAAAAATTGCTTCGCTTTGAAGAAAATTATTTTACAAAGCAAATATTTAATTTAGTCTGTTATATATGAAATGTTTTTCGACTTTAACTTTTTTTCTGTTAGTTTGTTACAATAATATTTTTGAACAGATTGTAAAATTGCCAAATATCTTTAATATTATCAAAGAGAGCATTTATTTAACATAATAAATCTACAATTTAAAATTACTAACTGGTTAATTACAAAATGTTTCCTTTGTTATCAGTCTATATTAATGTTAATCAAATTGCATACAAAACCATAAAATATGTACTTTGCATTATAAAACATTAAATATAAAATACAACATTAGTGCAAATTATTTAATAAAGAAAAACGATTAATCAACTTACCAAAAAGATTAAAAATCGATTTTAACAAAATTTATAATGAAAAAGAAATAAAACATTACCATTAATAAATAAATGAAAAATAGTGAGAACATATTCTCTATTTTTATATTATCTAAGTATAACAAAATGAATTTGAATAATTTATATATCATCAAATAAGTATTCGATACTTACAAAAGCCATATCAAAACGATGCTAAACTGCATTTGAAATTTTTAAAATTATAACGGAGAACACAGAATTATCTCCTGACAACATTTACGTAAGTATAATAACAATAACAATCTTTATAGAATATTGTATGATTTATAAATTAAATTAAAAAAAACTAAAAAACTATGAATTCATTTATAACTGAATAATTGACACAAAAATTCAAACCAATAACACTGAACCTATAAATAACATTTATTTTATGTGTACATGGGGAGTGGGAGAAGGCAGTATACTATACGCCTAGTAAGCTCACTGTTCTAGAGTTAGTCTCCACCTTCAATAAGAGAAACGACGCTACCAACTATAGCGTCCTCCTGGACTCAGTTTATGCAAATTTGCTTAAACAAAAGAAACGGAAAAAAAAGATCGATTACATATATTTCTCAAAGTCAGTGAAGAGTAGCCGACTTTATTCCATGCTAAAGTGTCGTTCAGCGGTTTCTTTCTAGGGTACCACTAGGTGTTAGAAGAGGTTGTTGAAAGTCGTCCGAGATACCCTTCAGGGTTAGGCATCTCAGCTCATCGCAGCAGGAAGATTTCTCTCAGTGAGTTGAATGTTATAGTCTTAAAGATGGCGGTAAAACTGGCTGTGAAGTTCTGACACAGCGGGTTTTGTTGACTTTAAAGCTACGCCCTTTGCGGAACCTATGCCTGCAAAACAATTATCTTTTCTCTCTTTCTTTTACAACTTTGTTTTACCTTTGTGGGTATCACGGTTCTTGGACCTATGTCATAAAGGTACTTTTCTGGTGAATAATAAAAAAATAGTAAAAGTAAAGCCTTCTAGAAACTTACGTGCAAGAATAGATCACGTAAAAAGTTTCATTCTGGTTAATTATATTAGTGTCATGTCCAAAAGTTATTTTTAATATTGTCACTATTGAGTGGTCGTAGTTTGATTCACTATAGTTGTTTGCACTCGGTTCACAGTCACAGATTAGGTGAAGTCGGTGTTGGTGACTGCTCGGTTTTGCCTTGGCCTTTGTTGACAACGTTTTGCGGTGGTTCTTTCTAAACATTAGCACCTGAGCCTTAGGCAAGGTAAAATCATCCTGGTGCTGTCCAGTAAGGAAACCATGTTGGCCAGTGGTAGTGGTTGACTTCAGCTAAGTTTAAGTTCAGTTTCCGGGCGCTCTCGTACTCCGATCAAACCCCTGCAGTTTTGATGTCGGAGCGGAGGCATTTCAGGTTCAAATGATGTATTCAAAATACTAAATCTGTATTGCAAACATCAACACTGTTTTATTTGAGAGTATATTGCCGCAAATTATTACATACTCTGATAAAAAATTCGGATCAACATAGGTTGCATATAAAGTAATACACAACCAAAAACAAAATTGAAAAAAAACAAAAACGGCAGCAAACGCTTCTAAAAACCTAGTTTTGAAACGTGTTATAATAGCAATGGCATTTTTATCACTTTCTTTTCTTTTTAAAAGCTATTTTACATCGTTTTACGACTAGTTTAAAGGGGGTTGATGGGACTAACGGTTTATAATGTGACATCCAAATCATCCCGGTGGATAAAAAACAAGTTATTATTATTACAGTCATATTTTGGGGATCAAACTCCAAACTGTAAGCGTGCTACGCTAACGCTCTATAACTGAAATATCTCATCATTTTTCTGACGTCATATCAAAATAATAATAATAATAATAATAATATACCGCCATAGCAATACCCTAAATCCGATCAGAAACGGTGACAAGATGATAGGCTCCACCCGACCGTCATCAACTAATTGCCATAAAACTACATTCAATTCTACAGTGGATATCTAGTGCTGTTTAACAATACAAGAGTTTCATTAGATGCTTAGGCTGAGTATAATGAGTACAAAGCTTAGCCTACACCGCCCACAACATCAAACATGGTTTATGATACAATTAAATTGGCATAAAGCCTAGCCTGTTCCACAAACCAATTTAATCAAACAAAGATTGGCTTAATGTGTATCTTAAAATTTACTTTCTCTAACATTTGTAGTCTAAAAAAGAATTTAAATTCTGTTCATCAGCATCTTAAACATAGAAAACACTATACTCTCTATTTGATTCAAACGAAAGTAAACAATAAAGATCCAGATCAGTTTAATCTAGTAGATTCCAATTATTATCTTAAACATTTATTTGCTAATCGACAGGGTGATTTTGCCAAGATCCACAAACAATAAGTATATTTTAGACTGATGACGTACAACATTTAGGGCGTAACTAACGTAATTTTTTACTTGAAAATGGCTCAATAAGCGTAAGAGTTGGTTTATAGCATTTTTATTAGACAATGACATTAAATTTTGTCATTAATTTATTATTAATTACCTTTATTTAATTTAAAATTTTATTAAATTATCGTTATATCTGTCATTTTCATAGTGTTATGCAAATAAACGTAAGAATAAACGTAACCAATGTATTAATAATAAACATTTAACACAAAACCGATGTGCAAACTGTACTTGACCTATTCCAATAATAATATCGCATAGTTCCAGTAATGCAAGGTCTCCAAACATATCCATTTTTTATACGCACAGCACTCTCATTGAAGTTATTTTCAGACAAGTTTCAATTAATTAATCATGATAGCATCCTTCAAGACTTTGTAGAAAATATTACATCAAAATAAGCATCAATCCTGGTGTTATTGTATACCATAATCCAATATTTAATATTTTTATCAAGTTTAATTTAATATATTAATACATTTCTTGAGTTATGTCATTTAACTGCAAGATACTTAAACCGCAAATATAATATAAAATATGATTATAATGTCTGGTTCATTTTATAATAGAATCCTTATTTTTAACTAGCAATATTAATGCTAATAATAGCGTTATAAAGATAAAGTTTTACTGTTGAATTCATACGACTGGAGAAAATGTAGAAAAAGACATTGTAGGTTCCCGACGTTAACGTTTTCAGTTGGAATATCCGGATATCTCTCGAACGTGAACAACAATTCATCCGCATTCACGAAGAATCGATGATGAGCTAATAAAAGTGTCAATAAAATGTTTCCGGCGTGAAAATTGAATTTTATAACGGCGTGCGGTTTCACATTTCCAATCGTAACATAACAATTTCTATCATACTAAAAAGTTGAAAATAAGTGGAGCAATAAATTTGTCTCCTATATATTATTAACTATGCTCATACTAGCAAGATAAAGATGAAAAAAATAAAATTCATTCACATATAAGAAATACAAAATAAATATTAAGAAGAAATAGAATAAACAAATTTATGCATTAAAATTCAAAAATTGTTAACCAAGATCTATTATTATTGTTATGATACATATAAGAGCATCAAATATGATGAATATCTCCCTCGACTTCACCCTGAAATTTTGTTTTCCTTTTGGCCTTTCCAAGTGTCTTACATTCAGGTTTGCATTTACCACTCGCATTGATGCTATATGACTGAGTTATTGGCGGGTTCTCTTCATCAGACGTACTCTCAGTAGTATTGGTGCTCCTTTCATTATCCGGCTCGGAGATTTGAGATTCCATGGAATCTTGGTGCAATGCAGCAACAGCAGCTGCTCCAACATCAGTGGCTATAGGCTCGATCACTTTAACAGAAGTCATAACAGCTTCAGCCTCTGCATTTGAGTTGCGAGGATATTCAAGCACAATAACGCTATCAAAATTTACCTGTAGCTTCGAATCGGACCGTGCAGTCTCTTCAACTTTAGTTTCTGGCATTGCAAAATCGTTAGACGTTGGTGGTGTAGGCAATAAACTGACGAGCTGATCGTTAATAACTGACATGGTATGAATTTGATTATTCATATCCATCACGATCATTGTAGTGATTGGTTCATCAACCCTAGTAGAAGACACATCTGCTGGATTTTCTTCAGGAGTCGATAGTTGATGCATTGATCTAGGTGCGGATTCCAAACGTATTGAAGATCTATCGCCAGCTAAAATAGGTTGTTGAGCTGTATCAATTAAAGCTGTCACTACTGCTGCCATTGGGACATCATGTGCAGATTCAACAATAGGTGCAGTAGCTTCATAATTGGAAGCGCTATCTCCAGGTGGAAGCAAGCTTGGCTGAACAACTTCAATTACTGTTGCTTGTTCTATTATTTCATGTATATTTTCAGCAGAAGGAACAGGGGTTGATGGCAAATCGTACAAATCTTCCTTGGTGCTATTTTTTGAAGTCTGCAATAACGGTACGCTTGAAGCTGATATTGGTTTACCAGTTATACTATGTTGTTTCATAACAGGTGCAGAAGTTTTAATGGCAACATCATCTTCCGTAGTACCCTGAAGCTTACTAGTTAGCAGTTTTTTTGGTGATATAATACTAGACGCATGTGCTAAGCCGCTACCTTTCGAAGATACTGTTGTAAGAGGCTCGGAAATTACACTAAACGCATTAGCTATTTGCTGCGCTACAGTACTCTCTTTAGTTGAAGCAACCGCAGACTCTACAGTAATTGATGTCATTTCCGGCACTGCTTTAACTAGTTGTGGAATCTCAATAATCTTATTGTCAGTTTCAATCATTTTCTTTCCATCACTTGACGCGTTTATTTCAGGCACCAAAATTGGAGTTTGTGCATTAGATGCAGATTCCGATGATGCGGTACTAATCCATCCTTTAGCACTTGACGGAGTCATTGATAATTGTTTAGTGGAATCATTAACCAACATTTGCGACTTCACTCTCGGTGCTACAAATTCAACATTAGTCGAAGATTTTTTAACGTCAGTTTGTTTTTCAATTTTATGATTCTGAGTTGCCCCAAAAGGATCCATTGTTATTTATTGCTTTAGAACTTGACGGTTAACAAAAATATATAGCACTGTAAATTTTGTACGATTTAGGGTGATGTGAAAATTTACGATGACATTTGTCAATATATAAACAAACAAATAGTAAGAAAATAGAATCGCACAGTTCATGGAATTTCGTCAGACGCGATTTTTATTAATGTAAAAATTATTCTAATTATTTGTGTTATGAGTAATAGATATATAATATTTAATTTAATCAAGCTGATTCATATGTAAATTATTCGTATGACTTGTTCAAATATAATTATGTTAATTGAAGAAAAGAATTTACATAAATTTATTATTATTTAGAACAATAATAAACACTCATTATACTAATATTTATATTAAAACAAGAATGATACATCAATGGAGATGATATAATACATCATCCAGATGTAAAATATATTTTTACAACTATTAACAATGTATTTACAATTATTTCATTATTATCATTATGGTATGTATAAATATACTTGTAGTATAGTATATAATTGTAGTATTTTAGTTATTGATGTAATAAATATGTATTAATATCAAAATCTTAAAAAAGGACAACTACAAGGCGATTTAATTATTATTATTTTATATAATCTCAATAACTCAAAAACAGTAACCGATTTGAAAAGTTATTTAGTATTTTTAACTTAATCCACGTGGATTATTCAGTTAAAATTATTTTTGTTGCTTTCAATTTCAAACAAATGATTTAGCTAAACTTAATTATCATTATATAAATGTTACAACATAAAATATTTATTATATACTGTTCAGCTAAATAAGCGCTTCATTCTAAAAAGAGAATATAAGAATTTCTGTAGATTTTGAATTGTAAATTTATGAAAAATAGCCCACGGAGCTGCATTAACATATTTTAAGAATTCATTAAAACTTTATAATAATATAAATTAGATGTTTTAATACTTAATACTTTTTACAAACATTATTATAAGACTTGAGTTTTTCAATTCTATCAAATAATACATCCCATTTCATTTGATTTGATGCTATCCAATCTCTAGCTGTTGTAAATATAATATATTTAATGAGTGCGGTGGCATCGGGACATAGCACGAATTGACCTAAATCGTCGATAACTTTTTTGTTGTTGTTACTTTGTGGGAAGAAAGAAAAATATTTTACAGATTTGATGGTATTAACTCACGATGGATTTGTCGCGTGCTTAGTGGCAGGTCTAACCGAACTTTCCTGTATTGGATTATGATAAACTGGGTCAAACTGATGATATTATTTAATTTTAAGAGAGAAATCTCTTATCAAATATAGAACAAACAAACTTAGACGCTTCTATGTGTTCCAACATAAAATATATTTCTTGAAATAATTCAACACCATTAAGTGTCAATAGAATAACTAGATAATCAATTATAAAAACACATTTAAATATAACAATTCTATCAGTTCACAAAAAGTGCAACAAATTTCTATTCAAGTTCCACCTGTTTGCTTCTACTCACTCTACGTTAAATTTTCCATGAAAAATTCGGTTTGATATTGTAACTTAATCTATTCGACATACATAATAATAATTGTAAATTTTTTTAATAATGTTAATTTATTATATTCCTCAATAGCTGATTAATTAATTAACATTATTGGGTCATTCATATAATCGGCAAACAATCATTTTAAAAATATTCAATGCTGTACTTTTAGTAATAAACCATGTTGATTCGTTTAGTTTACTGCACTAAAGTAAAGATTTTAATGTATTTCTTAATTAATAACCTGAACTGATACGAGGAGGTCCCCGCCAACTATTTTTAGTCGCTCGTTAAAATGCGCGTTGCGGATTCCTGGTTCGTGTCCTGATCGATTTATGTCGAACGTAGTACAGGACCCGTTCTGCCGCTAATGACGTACAAATTGAGCTCGTCGCCGAAGAGGGCACGGAGAAGAAGATATAAATCAATCAAGAGTACGATAGGAGAAGAAAGAAAACCCTTCAAAGTTTCAATTTTAAATATCAATTTCAGTAAATATATGCAATTTACCATGTTTGATCAGATTACATATTACAATAAAATGAGGGATTTTAAATCAAATTAAAATTATACTATAGGTCTATTTCAATATTGTTACAAAAAACTGAAACTTCATATTTCACACCTTGTGAAAATTATAAATTCCACCAAAATTCGCAACATTCCCCCATTCCAGCACCCATCCGACCAACCCTATGAAATAAATTACATTCCCTCAGCCAAGAAGCATTTTCATAATTCCTACAAGATGGATTCGCGGTAAATTCGCTTTCTACCGAGTCTGCTCAACAAAAGTTTTAAAATAATCCTCACGCCGCAAATTATGTCACTAAATTGAGAAGCGAGATGCGAGCAAAGAAAGGAATGTTAGGCTAAGGTCACGCGAGTGCAATTGACGCACTTTCGTGGCTTGCTTTTCTTTTGCTCTCGATTAATGAGAAACTGGTCGTAATATATGCCGTGTATGGTAGTGAACCGACTGGCAATTTTAATGGTCGATCCATACAGACAACATTATTGTTACCTTTGTTTGTTTTCGTGATGAATGCAGAGCGACATACGTAACGAAGAAATAAACTTCCAAGTTCAACAAATATTTCTTGTAGTAATTAATTAATAAAAATTAGATCAAAAAAAGTTTTTGTACAACCTTAATAGAAATAAAGACTTTATTCCAATATATTAGAGACAAAATCTTCTCGCAAATAAAAAAAAAAAAATCTTTCCTAAAATCATATTTTTTTGGTATTTATTTGGCAATAAATTCAAAGACTTATATGTTAGTTAATATGAATACATTTTAAATAATTAAATTGCGCGTCGGGCTTGAAACTCACATTGCGAGAGAAAATTATTCTCTTTCCTCCTTTAGTATACAAATATCTATTTCATATTGATGAAAAAATAATAATAATATTTTCTCCCGTGTTTTTATCATTATTTATGTCTCTAATTTGATATTATTATGATGCCTGAAATTATTATCAATTATTATTTATTGCTTTACATAAATAAAACTGCCGCATCATAATTATTAATGCATTGTTTTTCGTTTTCCAAATTTAAATTGTTTATAATAAACAAGTATTAAATGTTGCAAATGACATTTTTTAGACATTCGCATAAAATGTCCGCAAACTGCCATAAACATAGTTGGAAGTAAATATGTTATCTTTTTCGAACACAATATTTTCGTGTTATTATGAACATATTTTCAGAACATAATATAATATATTATTGCGTAGAGAAATACTTTTATCAAAATCAAAATTATTTAATTAATGTTTTTAGAGAATCTTTTTAATACTTTACTGATTCGTAAAAATAGAAAAGAAATCAAATCAAATGTTAAAATTAAGATATTAGCACTGTTCTTAAATTTACATTATACGTTAGATTTAAAACTTGCAAACCGATAATTAACTTAGAGGCATGTGACTAAGTTTTAAACAATGCTAGCATTGCCCATGTAAAGAAGCCTGGCTGGCATTGTGCAGTAAGTACCTAACAAATGTTAGTTAAAGTCTTCGTGTGCTGAAATAAAGTTGTTGGCGCTCAACTAATACAAAAAGTTTATTTTGTTTTACAAATTCAAACGTTAGGTTAGGTTACTTATCTATCAATACATTTTCTATCAAAAACCATAAGCAAAGTAGAAAGACTAGTTGATAGTTTGTTATATGAACAAAGTTTTTTTTCCCATGATAAAAATTAATGTGATAAAGATATAATTTTATCTTTCAAATTAATGAAATAAATGTGATAGATGTTTTTTATTATTACGCTTTCAATAGAACCATTACATGCCATATAAAGTGTCTTCTTAAGTATGTCACTTAATATATGTTCGTTCTACAAAACAAATCAGTACTGATACTAGTTACTAGTAGAACCATAGACTGAAATATAGCTATCTTCAATGAAAGCAATTTGAAATAAAAGATAATACAATTCCAGTACTACAATTACGGAACTACATTTTCTGTTACCACAAAAACCTGGAATAACAGAAAGTTTAACTATGATCATACCACAGCCAATGACCGTTGGGACTTCTTTGCTGCAATTAACGCCAAAACTAATATAGCCGTCACTAGTACCAATAGCAACAAACGAGTACTATGGTTTGTATAGGATTGCTTTTTACTCCTTCGATACTTCTCCGTCATCTTATCACTTTTATGCTGTAATTCGGTCCTCTACTCGTTCCAATAACCCTATAACGGTTGCTGTTATCTTTCCTAATTTAACTACCAGCAGATATCATTTCTGTCAAGATCACTGCCACAACTAGCAAAGACTCAAGATACCTGCACTTCAAATTCTGTTAAAAAGTTAGATAACAAATAAGTTGCAACACATCTCGCCACCGCTCTCGACCAAAGCTATAATATCTCTCCCTGGTTTCCTAAACGTCTTCTTTGTTTGTTTGTTTATCATATTATTCCATAAGCTTAGACCTTTCCATTTTATATGTATTCTGACATGTTGTTGTCATCGGAGTTCTATATCAAAAGATGAGATAAAGGAGAAAAAAGGTAGAATAACTAGAAAAGTAAATAGGAAAGTTTTTAAGTATAGTGGGTATAGCTAATGTAGAAAAAAAAGAGGAAAAAGATTATTTCTAAAGAAACGTTCAAAGCTCTTCAAAATACTAAAATATTTTCTATTTAGTATTTATTAGAAGATAATTTAATTTAATTTTTTTTTTATAAACTTATTTTTCAAAAAAGTCACGGGACGTCGATTTGCGGATTTAGTTTATTAAGCGTTTCTTATTTATTTTGACCACAAGTTTTGATTTAAATAGAACAGTTAAAAAATCTTACCTTAAGAGATGCCATATCTGATACGGAGCGATGAGTCTGGATTGTCTCCAACTGGTCCAGACACCAATCCAATTCCTCCATGGTTTCTATTGCCATTTTCATGTATGCTTCGTCTGTAAAAAAACAAGAAATTTAGTAACATAAAAATAATCATTTAATCATTTTCTTGAAGCTAAACAGCCTTCACATTTTTTTATTAATAACACTCTAACAAACGTTCAGCGCGGTAACCGCGTTTTCAGCAAAAATAAAATAAAA
This sequence comes from Tachinus rufipes, assembly GCA_963932245.1. Taxonomy (NCBI): domain Eukaryota; kingdom Metazoa; phylum Arthropoda; class Insecta; order Coleoptera; family Staphylinidae; genus Tachinus; species Tachinus rufipes. The sequence goes on along the minus strand of OZ010744.1, from coordinate 45,233,059 downwards.
AAAAGATTAAATCATCCTACTTTCAGCACTCACTAGAGACAAGTTACGGCACTGTGACAGGAAACGAAAGGCTAAGACTAGAAGCACAATGTTTTATGCTTAACATTGAATTTGTAAAATTTAGATAATGCTGTGCAGGCTAAACCAAAATGATCAAAACACATGATGCAGCAAGGTGGTTTATTTCACATATCGAGTTGTATTGAATGCCTTTTAAATTAGGAATTAAGTGTACAGACATCAAATGTTCACCAAAATTGCCAAAACAACTTCATTAAGCAATTGATAGCACTCCATTAGACATTTTCTGACGTGTTATAAATTTCATTCAACAACATCAAGAAATCAAAAGATGAAATTTAACTACTTTACTATAGCTTAACTTTGTTTCCATTACAAAAAATTATGATATATCTCAAGAAAAATTCAAAAGTAGACACATGGACATATTATAAGATACTTGCAATAGCGCTCCAGATTGACTTAACGCAGGTGCTTAATAATAAAACAAAACTCATATTTTGAAATAATTTAATAAAATCATAATTAAAAAAAAGTGCGAATAGTGAAGAATGAGTCTACACACTTAAAAAAAAACGTGAAGTATTCACTAACTGTATCAATACACATTAAAACAAGTCTTGAATAAATATTGACTATAGCAAATAACGTTTCTTTAAATTTTCAAGTGCATATAATTTTATTCGGATTTTAAATTTTACTGAGCAAATATAAACCATATAATATATCAAGATGACATTCTAAATTCCTCACAGACATTTTAAAACGTTCCAACATATAAACCAAATCAATCAATTTAATTAAACTGACGATGCTTTCGGTGATTTATCGTCCCTTGCATTCGATTTATCGCAACACGTGTTGCAATCGAAACCCGTTACTACATATGTATACAGGTGCGCCCGAATTACACCAGCAGTATTTTCCGCGAGGATACTAGCACCTATTTATTTGAAATAAAATTTCCACATTTAATTAACATAATAAATCCATATTCATAAATAAATTTATATAAAAATATTAATAATCATCCTGTAGGAAAAAACATGTTTTCCATGTCACCGGAAAATTGAAAATAATTTATTTTTCCTGTTTGATATTTATATACGCTTTAGTGTTTATAATTCTCATTTAAATTTATAAGTGTTTTCAGTGTGTTATTTATTATAAAATTTATTTATAAATTTTGTGTTAAACTAGAATTTTGTTTTATCTATATTATCCCTAATTTTTTAGTTATAAGTTAAAATATAGTGCAGTTGTTTGTATATAAAATGCGTAATAAAACCAAATGACATGTTTGTAGATTATACGAATATGTCTAGTTTGTGTTTCGTTACAACTAGCGGTCAGTACAACTGTGAAAATTCAACCGATGTAACCATTAATTTAAATTAAATTAAACTTGTGGATACAGCAAATTACATCTAGCAAAATTTATTATCTAGAAATTGGAACCAGTAAAATTTAAATCCGGTCAACTCTTGTATTATTCATAATACTCGTAATGGCTGTCAATAATAAGTAACAGTATTATTAACACTATCAAGACAACAAAAAAATTTCATTAATATTTTCAGCTTAAATTGTTCATATTATTGTGTATGTGTTAACTGTTTGTACATTGAATAATTTAAATCGCCCTAAAAAATAATTACGCTGGCCTGAATACGGATAGATGTATTTGATATTGGTGATGTTTTATTTATGTCCGTATGTATAAAAGCAACTCTAACAATTTCCAAAAATTACATAATTTATTCTTCACTTCATCAAAATATTGCGTGCTAAGACTGCATTACTGTACTATTGGGATCATTAAAATGATAATTTCGACACAATAAAAAAAAACAGGCAGACAGATAAGTAAGCATACGCGTCAGAGCAACTTTTAAGTTCCATAGTAGTTGAGTGAGAAAATATTAGAAAAATAGGTGAAGCTAATACATGGTAAGTTAAAAAAAAAATCTTTATCACTCAAAAGCTTTAATGACCTACTAAATGAGACCTACGAGCAGTAAACTTTGGTATACCATAGTTTAATCCTTTCTAAATGTACTGGTAAAAAATAAATCGATTATCAAATTATTTGTAGAAGCAGGAATGAAGCCAAAGTTGCCGTTTTTATTAAAATACTACAAATCAAGGTAGCGGTCGGTATGGTCTTAAAGGCTATTTCAAAAGAGATCCAAGTAACAACAGTAGTATGTATAGCTTTCACACTAGCAATTCAGCTAGGTTAAGTAGACCACTACAGAATTATTATGCAACAAGAAAAACAATTCAGTTTGTTAAACTACTTAACACATACACGAAGTGTCTCAAGAGTGCTCTTAAACTCCGATTTAGTAAGCCTTAACAAATAAATAATTAAGAGTGAACATTTTTCTAATTGTCACTTGTTAACAAATAACTAAGAAAACATTTAACTCCTAATGAAAGTGGTAAATTTTCTGTTAAAAACTGAAAGTACTACGCTGAATTAATGCCCGTTTGCACCGTTCTGTTGCTTATCTTACTCTTTCGTAGGTTACACTTAAGTTTAAGGTTCACCTTATCTTAAATTGGTTTGCACGTGTAAACAAGTTTGCTTTCTTAGCTACGACGTGGTTTCTGGAAAAACAACAACTGTTTTCGATTAGATAGTATATGTGCCTAACTTCACTCTTATTTATAGTTTCCATTATTATCGACATTGTAGTATAGAACAGAATTGAATATTAAAAAAAGAGACGCAGAAAGCTATAAAAATAATAATAAGTAGTATAAAAAATTAATAAAATGTTTCGAATAAACTTAATTTGAATGTAGATTATTGACTATAATATTTTGTTTTGATATGACAAATTTTCAATATAATTGTTTAAAATTTCAATTTGACAAGGATTTCAATAATAATATTCAATTAATTCTAATGCTACCAGACCTATATCATTATAAAAATCAAGCCTAAAAACCATCTTTTACATTTGTTAAACTGACATTTCATAATAGGTTATGTTAATGTGCACCTTAAGCCTTACAATTCTGAGGCTTAACTTGGGTAATACATAAGTATCACTTTGTGTGCCGTGCAAACCGTTTAAAACTTTAAGGTCCACTTAAGTGGAACTCAATAAATAAGCCGAGATAAGTAGAAGCGGTGCAAACGGGCATAAGTCGATTAAGTAAAAGTCAAAGTAGAAGTTTATTTAATAACCCACATCAAATGTTTAATGATCATCTTTATCCACAAAAATAACCGTTTACGGATTGTATAAAGGTTTTCTTATCTCCATTCGTGCAGATTATGAGTATTGATGGTGCTCTATGTAAAAGCAAATTGATCACTCCACAAAATCCTTTCAATAAAATGTAGAAGCTTGTTCTTTTTGAAGTCTGAACGAATAAAAGCATTTCTTTTTAAATACCTGTGAATTGTACCTTTTTAAAAATGAGGTTGGCTTGAAATATTTTAAGCGCTTGTATTTGCATCCTCTTCAACAATGTCAAAAACATCATCTTTTTGTCAACATTTAGAACATTTCCAATAATCGTTGTTTAACACGTTATATGGATCTCGTATTGTATTATTCTAAAATGACATGTTTTCTTGGTTACTACTCTCTTACAAGTGACAATTGGAAAAATGTTCAATCTTTAATTTTTGATTTGTTTGCCTATTGAATCGGAGACACGTTGTGTTTCTAACATAAACATCTCAAAGCTCAATTCCTAAACATTTTTAATTACAACCTAGCAGTTGATTTTCAAAACAAGAAGTAACCTTATTACTAAGAAAAGTGTGGGGAATCAGCTTGATAAACAAATAGACGATAAAACTAATAAAACATTTTCTCTAAAATCTCTAAAAATATATGTAAAAAAAAATGTTATTACTAAAAATACATTCACTTAATTTATAATATTACATGTGTACTAATAAACAAATTTAAAGTAGTACAGAATATTTAAAATAATTCGCCCACCTACGTCATATGTAACACGAATATTCGATATTGCATCATTCAAAAGCCAAATGGGACTATAATTATTAACACGCAATTCAGCCCACGTTGATAATTTAGCATAACATAACTGCAACTTATATTTGCTATTTAAAATTGTATCTTATCATGACTAATATAATTTTGTGAAAGAATATTAGTAAGAAGCGCAATGCTAATATATTTGTGCGTACTCCTGTAAACTGTTTCTATAAATGTATATGTTTTGCTCATACACAAACTAGCAATTAGCTCGCAGACAATTCCGGATAGTTCCCCAGATTCAAAAATAATGAACAGTTGCTAGCTTGTGTGTGAGCAAACAGATACATTTACGATAAAATAAAACAATAACTAAGTTTTATTTCATCAATATTATGGATTACCACATAGTAAAGATCTCAACCATTGTTTAGATACTCATATTTATATTTTGCATACAAGAATATGCAAAACTACATTAGCGTTGCGCCTCTTCCTAATATAAGAAACATAACTCAACGCTAATATAAAAATAATTAAAAATATTGTAAGTTTATTAAATACTTAAAATAATTAAATTGCTTCAAAACAAACACTGAAAATTAATCACAACGTTCAAAGTTATAATTTTGAATATTAACTGTGCTATTGCACAATCTGGGGAACAAAAAAAAATTAAAATGCCATAAGTATGTTTCAATCTAAAATTCCTGAGTAGCATATACACATTCCAGTAGTGATAATCTTGTCATTATTATCAGTACAAAAATTGTCCATACCATTGAAAATATATGTTGTAATACAGCAGATATAACTAACTGCATTTGCTGTTTTATTAAATATTTCTAAATAATTCAATTGACCATTATAAACATGATTTATGCAATTTGCAACAATCAACAACAAAAATTTTCTAACTAATTAAATATTTCCAACAGTAGAAATGATTAAATTAAAATATAAAAAAATCGTGAATAAAATGTTTACAGTTGAACAGGGCCATTTTAACTAGTCAAAAGAATGTGTATTTTTGCAGAAATTTACAACAAAACACGAAAAGAACATGACCGATAACCTTTTCATATTCACTTTCATCTTGTATACAATAGAAAATATATAGTTAATATAAAGATAGAAAATGCACTACTAAAAATAGTCACAACAACTCATTCATCATACATAAATACTATGATTTCCGCTCATAATCAGTATGATTAACACATTTTTACAATATGAGCTGCAAATCAATCGATTCATATAAACTCAGCCTTTCACTGTTTTAACATTCCGAGCAGTATATATCGCTATATTATCAGAAACGTGCTTAAAACCACAAAACAAATTTAATATTAGAACTAAAACTAATAGTGCAGAAACGTAGAGAGATGACTATTCGCTATTTCATAACGTAACCACATTAAATATCTGTTATAACTTTGTATGAAATTAGAAGTCTGCTAGCGCTATTAAAATGCCATATAAAATTTTCAATTTAAATATTATATGAACATATTAGTTGCATAATTTCAGCGTCCTACACTTATTTATGACGCATACAAATTTGAATTTGTTTTTACCACAGTATTGTTTTGTATGGATTTTAATTAGTTTAAAATTGTGCCATGGTACTATCTATAATATTCACAATAATATCAAAAACTACATATGCTATTAGAAGCTTCGGATAATGGAATACCATTAAAAACCGCCTATTGTTAGTAATTACGTTAATAGTAACGGTGTATAGAGTTTGGAGTGCAAGCTAACGTAATTAAAAAAAGCCCGACTGCCGGCAATGAACAGCAATACCACTATACTAGGCTAAAACTGAAGATAAATAACTAATAAATTTATACGTGGAACTGCAACAATAGAAAACTGACAATGGTCCCACAGTGTTGGCAGCACTTACTAAAACATAGATTAAAAAAAACCACCGAGTATAGATAAAACATACTCTGTTCAATTCAAGTAAATATACAAAGTACAACACAATGCGCAGAATAAACTCCAATATTCGTAAGAAAATAAATAAAGTCAAACCAGTGCAAAGTTAAATCCGTACTATTTACCGGATATTGTTATAGATATAGAATATCATACATTTTTCTTCTTCTTATAGTTCCTTATCCGATCTAGACCATCATGGCAATAATCTTGTTTATCGCTGCTAGGAAAAGCTCAATGATGATAATGTCAAACCAGCTACCAAGATTATTTAGTCATGATAGTTTGATTGCAGTATAAAATATGCTTTAATTTCTCAAAATCTATTCAAAGTATTTAAGTTTTTTTGCATTATATAGTGTAGCTTCCTTCTCTAAACATTATGCAATATAACCACATTTAAAAATAAATATAGTTATATTAATTGTAGCTTCGATTGTTGTCTAAGATTCTACTAAACAATCTATCATACTTCGTTTAATGCAAGAACCATAATCGCAACAATTATTTTATTCTTGTTTTGACCGTTCTTTATGCTAATTTTAAAACGTGATTTGATTTTTCTCATAACGCAATCAAAGTTTCTTCATTCTATTGTGTTTTATCCTAAGAGATATAACTGCATTTAAAATTATTCTAGTTTTTCACTTGTAGCTTCAACTAGTGTTTAAGATTCTACTACGTACAAAAAAAATACATTTTTAATAGTAATCTTGTTGACAAATCTCTCGTTTTTTATACAAATCTTTATTTCATTCATTCATCAATAACTGTAGTGTCAAAATAAATGCTTACTCTTTCAATGGGCTTTTGGTTGATAATGAAATGACATTTTGTTTGCATAATGCAATTCATTTATAATTAGCCGATAATTATTTTTGTTAGTTTTGATAATATCTAAACCACACATTTTGCCACTATCTGTCACCACATTCATAAAATGTTTTAATTTCTCTGCTATCAAACCGTATCATCTGCGTAGAGTATGTTTCATCATTGAGACGTATGCCAACTTCAAGGTCTTCCAGAGCTTCTCCAAATATATATTCCAAATTGATGCGGTTGTTTTCTCCAATTATTAAAAACGTGGTAATTGATACAGAATGTCAATATTACATAAACATATTAACTTGTATGTCAAATAATAAACCGTCTAAAAGTTAATTTCTTTGTTTGCCTTTACTAACAGTGTTAATGATTACTTTTACAAGGCAAAAGTCACTCAACAATGTCCATTATATACGGTTTTTGTATTGAAAGCTCAGTAGCAGCTGCTCAAGAATATGGATTCAAATTTTCAACTCGGCGACTACCAGACCAATAAACTTTCCAACAAGTGCACAACCTCCTGCGTAAACACGCAACTTTTTCAAAACTATTGACTGAGCGTTCAACACAACAAGTATTAGACAATAAAGACAACATACTCATAGCATATCCTTTTTATATCCAAACAAAAATTTTGCGGGTGGATCATTCAGAATCGGCACCTAAATATTTCATTCACGAATGAGGCAACATTTATAAAGAATGGATTAATAAACAGAAAAAACAACCTTTCTTAGAATTTAAGAAATCCACATAAAATCACAGTGTCAAATTATCTACATAAGTTTTCAATAAATATCTGGTGTAGAATTATTGATAACATGCTGATTGGTCCAATTTATTAATTAGAAGATCATTTAAGAGAGTTGTTAGATGCTCTCCCTCTGATTAGTCAGAGCAATGGAGACAATTTTAAATAATCTTTATAGAAAACTTAAACTAAAATAAAAATAAATATTTGCTTTTTTGGTATAGTGATTATTTATGTTAAACCACCAAGTTATTGGATACAAGAAAGCTAATAATAACTCGTTTAACTTTTGTCATTACCAACCTTCTAGCTCCTTTTCTTATTTATCACAACGTCGGTTAAAATATCTGTATAGACAAGAAATCAGTTTATCTTCAAGTGTAACAGTAAGTGCTATTTTCTAAGACATCTGTTAAGTTAAGTCAATTCAAAAATTATTAAAAAAAACATATTACATAAATTTTTTTCAATATATTTTATATTAAAACTAGTTAAGCAGTAAATTCTTTAAGTGCTTGTCCATCAGAAGCAGTTATTTGAAGTCATTTTAAAAAAAACTAAAAACTATCTAGACTTTATCAGTATAGTAATTAACAATCTGTTTTGAGTATTTAACGGCGACGAGACAGACTTTTAAATTTGTCAAAAACTGGTAAAATGATTACTGCAAAAGGCATAAAGAATGTTTATACCATTGATCAAAGATCACGTTCTCTACTTCTGGATGGCCGTGTCCACCAATGATAATTTATTATCTATCTAAGAGAACACATAAAAAAACAAATAATACTGCAAACCCCACTTGGAAAATTGAACAATTCGACAATACTTTTTATGATTATATAAAAAATATATTTCACCCATATTTAGTAGACAATAGTGTATCATTCTACATTGCATTGATTGTAGATAGACACAAATCGCACTTGACATACGACTAAAGACCATACCGACCGCTACCTTGATTTTTTGGCTTCATTGCAGTTTCTACATATAATTTGATAATCAATTTATTTTTTGAAAAACTGGTAAAATTATCAAACTATATGTAGAAACAGCAATGAAGCCAAAGTTGCCGGTTTTGATAAAATATATACAAATCAAGGTAGCAATCGGAATAGTCTTAAGTCTACTCTGCTGTAAAATAAACATCAAACTTATTAGATTATATCCAAATGCTACTTAAAGTTACAATCAAGTGATGTGATCGTATTTACACTAATAAAAATAAGCCTGCAAAAAACCGTTAGAGAATATACAACATAAGAATACCTTTAAATTTTAACAAGCAAAACCACACTCGTTAAAACTATCACATTGAAGACTAGATTTATGCAGTCTGTAAACATTAACCTTGAATATTTGTGGCTTGTAAGTCTCAGGAAATACTGAATTTAAAAGTTTATTTCATGTCAATAGTACGATTAAAAAAATATGGATAAAAAATTGATATTCTCAAAACCTTGGACATTAGAATATTGCCTGTTCAAAATGACACAAATAAATTTCAGATAAACAAAAACAATAAAACGTCATTTTTAGCTTATTTTAAATTTCAATTTTTGGGCCTCTGGAAAAAGATAAGATGATTCACAATGGCTCAAATTATTCCTTTTTACATGTACTTTAAAACCCATACTCGTATATATAATGTTGGGGCATTTTGATATATCAAATTCAATTCAAATTCAAACATTATTCTAGAAAAATCCGTAAATTTAGCAAAATCGCAAAACAATGCTTTCTTTAAATGGTTCTAACTTTGCAAAATCTTAACAAAATTTGATCCACGAGGTCTAGATTTCTTCGTGTTCAATCTTTCTTTAAAATGATCACACAAGACTTCAATCAATCAATCAATCAATACGTATATACCACTCATTTTTTTAAACCTTATTTTGATCTCTCAAAATTTGAGCAAAATCCAAGAAATCGACTTTTTCAAATTAGTCGAAAAGTAATGGAATTATCCAAATATTTGTTAGAATTCCTAGCAAAAACCTTGTACTACAAGTAAATATTTGTTTAGGTGGCAATATATCTTTTATTTCTTCTTTATTTCTCGTTTTACAGCTATTTTACATCGGCTTATTAGGATACTTCCAAATCACCCCGGTGGATAAAGAGCAAAGTTATTATTTTAGTTATACTCGAGGATCGAACCACGGACTGTTAGCGTGCTACGCTAACGCTCTATAACTGAGCTATCTCACCGTTTCGTATGAACAATGTCCATGGAACATTACGCCGGTGTTGTAATATAGCAATAATCCAAATAGCTCGTCTTTTAATAGAATTTAGAAGAAATATTAAAAATATTGTAGTTTCAGATGCTCGTCATACTTTAAAACTATATTCAATACAAGGACAAATATAAGTATAAATAAAATCTTTTTGATCCACTTAAAAAAAAAAATTGTTAAGCCAGTAACATTAAAAATTGAGTTTAAGACATGTGGCCTATTTCTCTTTAGTCCTAACACCACAGACACAGATATTTCTAAATGTTTGAGAAAAAACAATAAACTTATAGAGGTCGGTTAAAAAATGCCTCATTTTTTTAACTTGCTTCGATTTCAATACTGTTTCAGATGACACTTCCATCATCTGTAAGTATGGATTAAAACATTTCTGCATTTTTTCGAAGATAAACCAATAAATAAGTTTAAATCGATAAATGCATTAATGAAAAATAAAAAATGGAATTTATACAAAATGTGAAAATATTACAGAGGAGACAATAATGTAAAAATGCATTAAGGTAATTTCAAAGAAGTTAAAGATGTAGAACATAAAGACCCCAAATTAGTAATATCATCTAAAAAAAAGTGTCAAAATAGTTGTAAATTATCAGGAATGAAATATAAACTCTTAAAAAGTTATAGTTTCCAAGACAAATCTTCCAGCTATAGATAAAAATGTGATAAATGTAATTCCAAATGTTTACAAATGAAAATAAACCGATATTGCTAGTCTTGCCTTTAACATCAAAAACTATTAGTACTTACCTGAAAGTACCAGATCCACTTCGGAGAAAAAATAAACAGAACGCGTTCCATTTGTAATAACGTCAAGACAGTATTAAGAATTGCATACAATAAAACGTGTACTTAATTTAGAAGAAGAAAAAAATAAATCGGAAACAAAAACGAACGGCAGCAACTGCAACTAAAACTAACCAACAAAAAAAAAATTAAATAGTTTGTAAAACAAAATTATATGTTATTAAAAACAATTGTTTTTGTGCAAGAATAGTATAGAAGTGAATAGCTGCAAAAATAATTTTCATCGTTTTTACATATCTTTAATGTGACAACGACAATGCATTCATGTGTTGTTGTTATAAAGAGGAAAGTGAAGAAAATGCTGCCGAATTAGAAGAAACTATAAAAAACAAAAATAAATTAACAATAATAAAAAAATTGAAAATTATACAATAATTGATGATAATAATAAAAGAAAAATTAAAGAAAAGAACTGTACAAAATGTATACAAACAATCGTACCAAATATAAATAATTAGATTATAAATAGTAGGTATATACTGAAGTAAGGGCAGTTATATCCACCTCCTAATAAAGTTCATATTAGTTATTAGAAAAATAAATTATTCAATAGCTACATAAATTATTTCCTGATATCCATGGCAATTTATTTGACAAATAACTATTAGGTACCTTGACATTTGTAGGTTATAAATATTTAATCAAAAAAATTATTAAAAAGTGATTTTTTTACAAATATAGAGTATGTAGAGAAATATAATAATACATAGCTGTATAAAAATCATTTATAAATCCATGTTGGTTCTCATTAAACGTGTTATGGAGGCTAAAAAGTCTACAAAACCTATATTGATAATTTTTTCTAGTATTTTAGAAAATGTGGTTAATAGACTTATGCCCGAATTCATAAAACGTCATTAAATATATAATGATTTGTTAAAAATATAACAAAACGTTTAATCGAATTTTCGTATTCATAAACACTCATTAGCAATAATGTTCATTAAATTATTCATTAAATTTAACGCACTATTTTTGGTCCATTAAAACAAAACGAATCATTAAATTGACACATCTGTTTGATTTAAAAATGTCTAATTATGTGTATTAATTCACAGTAATTGAGGTTATATTGTATAGGTTAACATAATAATAACTTATAAAAAACAAAAGTAACTAAAAAGTTACTAAATAATTTAACTAATGACAATTTATTTATGAATATCATTATATTTTTAATGTTCATTAAATTATAATGATTCGTTTGATAATGAATCGTTACAAAAATGTTTTATGAATACGGGCATTATATTTTTTTGTATATAGGTTTAATAGCTACTTTTAAATGATCTGAAAAAGTTCCATTTTCAAAACATAAATTAAATAGATATGTAATAATAATACACTTATGAGATCAGAGATCATTTTTATGCTTGTTTATTTTAATTAACATCAGTAGGTTTAACAATATACTATAATGCATGGCTGAGACCTTTACTATGCGGTAATTGATAATAATAATAACTAAGTTTTATTTTATCATTAAACAATACCGTTAGTCCAGTTCCTAAATTATATATAATCGTGGGCATTGTGCAACGTGATAAGCAAACTTGCATCTGATATAATCTCAGCTTCTCTGACAAGTATTATTCAACCCTGCACATGCCACAAATTAATTGGTCTGTAATATGTAATCAACAGTCTACATCAGTTCAACTCAGTTCCGTTCATGTTCATTTTTTATAGATTTTTAAGCAAGTACAAACAAATATTTAGAAAACCTACATCTTTCTCCTACTCGTTGATTGTAGAAAAGACAACATAAACAGAATTGATTTAGACTGTTGATTACGTATTACAGATTATTTTTAAAATTAATATAATCAATGAGCTATAAAACTAAACAAAATATTTATTTAAATGTAAATCGTCTTTGAAATGCTTTTTTTTCATATTCGATAATTAATTTGTGTAAATAGGATTCAGTAATTAACAATCTTACCTCCGGGAACACTGGTCCTAGGTGGAGGGGCGGCGGCGGCTGCTGCACCCGAAGAGCGACGAGACCTGCAACAAAACATTTTAACGTCACATTAATCAAGCAGGAATCGAATTTACATAGAAATATTGTCCGCTTCCTCGCAACATGGAATTGTAACGCAATTATTAGAGCTTAGGGAATTTAAATTTAAGCAAAATCGGATAATAATTGAAATTAGTTTTGAAACTAATACCTTGAATAATTCATTCAATACTCAATTCAATAAAAAATATTCAAAATAAATTTCTTATATTAAAATGAAGCAATTGGCATAGTCATTTCATAATTTAATTTATTATAATATTTAATGCAATCCACATAAAAAAGAGTATAATGCACGTTTCTGTAAACAAACCAGCGCATAGACAGTACCATTTTCTAATGCTAATGAGTACACAATTATATATTTACAGATACAATAATAACGTCTACAGAATATATTTCAAATTAGTTAAATTAGATTGAAATTGTTAGACTGGGAATTCATGCCCCGTAGTAATTAATTAATATCAAGAATTTTTTAATTAATAGAAAACCCAATAAATTATATATCGATAATTGCAATCTATTAATAAACTGCGCACTGCCATTTCATAATAAAACTAATTATATGCAAAACCATTACCATAATTATTCACCCACAAAGATTCCGTCTATTCTCCGCCAATTAGTGCGAAAAAATGTAATAATAATAATAATAATAATAATAATAATAATAATAGCAGCGCTTTAATGCTATTCAGGATAATAATTTATACGAGGATGGTACTTGTAGGTTGAGCCCACCTTTTCGCTTTTCATCTCAAATATCCAATTTGCATTTAATGGATTTCGTTATGCAATTTGCTACATGTTGGCACACATAATATTATTGCGCAGTTGTTCCGTATTAATTATGATAGAATTGTTTTATTGTTAAACGGACTCTGAATAGCAATGGCGAGTTAAATAGCCTCGGATGCCCAAAAATTGCAACAAAATATAAACAAAACTGTATTATTTTTCTAGCAATGTAATATAATTATTATACTTAAATTTAAATTATCATATTAGTTGAGAAGACAAAACAAAATTCTCTATTAATTAATTAATTGAACGTAGAAGTAAATATCTCACGTTGGTTGGAAAATTAATTTGCATAAATTTACAATTTATTTAATTTAAAATACAAAATATGTCAACATTAATTAAGTATGTATAAAGAAGTAATAACACTGCTATTATTATACGGCAAATAGAACAGAAATTTAATGAGATTACTAATGATAAAATAGTATCAGCAATAATTTAAGCTTTAAAATTTTCACTAAATAATAAAGCAGTAATTCGCTTTGTTGTAAGTAATCTTCATCATCTAGAGGTTATTCCAAGAAAATACAGTAAAACGCATTTATCACCTGATATTTATTTAAAGCGGAATGATGCGAAGGGGAATATGAGACAGTGACAAATAGACCAGGAGGTGGAAAATCTCGAGATTTCATGAAATTTATTTTACAGCGAAAAAGAAAATGTATATAAGCACTTGGCATAAAATTCCATTGATAGTACTAATAACTACACAAATAAAAAAACAATCAACAAAATTTCCACAAAATACTAAATATTATGAATATAACCTCTAAATTATTGTGAATAAACAAGTAATTAAAATGTAAATTTAAAAATTTATTAATTTAACAACAATATACAAATATTTCGTTTAAATGTGGAATTTTTTTTAACTTAAACGTAAACATAACATAACAAATTACCATTAAACTCGTCTGAATTATAAAAATTAATTAAGATATTTCCTACTATAACAAACGGTGACAATTGAAAATTTATGCGGTTCTAAGAAAACATTTTTTTTAATAGCAAATTTTTTTATAACTGTATACTATATAGTAAAACATATAATAACGACTGAAACTTAAGGTTGGTCATGCTCATATAAGAGTAAATGAGTATGACAATATTTGCTTAAACATAAAAACAAAGCTTAACTATAAAACATGACTCAATATAGTGCTGTACGTTAAATAAAGCACATATACATTCCACTGCTTCTTCTGACACAAAATCTTTCCAGACTTTTGCCTTCACATAAACACGCTGTCATTTTAAATTTATTGTATAAATCGTAGATCAACAGTCTAGTAGGTAGTAGTTTTCCAAAACGTGTTCAAAAATGTCGTTGGTCAGTATTTCTCAGTACTATCAAAACTTCTATAGTTCCTAACCTAACCTAACCGAGCAAAATCCCTGTTATGGTGGAATTTATGAAAGCTGATTAACGTTAATTAGCGTTAAATGTGACAACATAACCTCAACTGTCAAAATTAATTTTATTAATTCAATATAAATACTTGATATTTACTTTGCGATAGTTACAAATATTATTTTCTTTTTATTTCTGATAGTTATATATTGTGTCAAACTTGCCTTTGTGGTAGCATTACTATAAATAGTTTTGCGGTTGTCAAATTTAATCAACCGTTACTTTAACTGGCTTTCATGAATTCCAGCATGATGTCATAAATAATTTTTGTTTTATATACTAAAAATGTCTATTTCTTTTGTAGTAACCCTGTATATAGACTTTCAAAAACCAAACTTCATTTTCACTAATAAGTAGACAGTCTTGTTTTTGTTGTAAGTACAATTTTTGTTTTTAATTAATTCGGACAAAAATATTTATAGTCAATAATGTTGATCAATCGCCATTTTGCATATAATAAACAAATTGCATTGATTTGTCTCATTTATATCATCAAACTGCAAATAATATTCTAATAATTGATCCTGGATTAACTTTTTTTGCTTACAATAATTAAAAAATTAAAATAAATAGTTATTTTAATATGATTTTTAAAATACGTACGAATTCAACATACACAATAAAAAAACAATTTATGTAAAGCCTAAAAATAATTACTAAAGAAATTAAATCTAAAAATAATTGTTGTTGAAAATAATAACAATAATGTTTAGAAAATATATTTTAACCATTTTTTCTTTGTAAATAGAACGATCTCGCAAATTTGCCTTTAAATAGATGTTTGAAATAAATTACCTTGTTATTTTTACTAATGCTTCCGTTGAAGCAAAAAGACACTAGGAATATATATAAAATTCTAACTACATACGTATCTATAGAAATATAAAAATGATGTAAAATTTAGTTGTTATTATATTTACAATAAAATTTGGCAAACTCCCCTTCTGAGTTACAAGCAAAGTTAATTTAAACATTGTATGATGCAATAAAAAATCATCAAGTTTTATGAGATGAGCACATAGTTGGATTTTCATGCTAATGGAATGGCGTCACATATTAGTAAACAGCCTATTATAATATTTCAAAAAACTGCTAAATTGATAGAAATTATAAATAGAATGTTACAATCATATGTTAAAAATAAAAATATTTCCTTACAGTTTTTCCATGGTATAAAAATATTCGTCACCGTAAGATCAATAACTCTTTACTCAACTTTTTAGTTAAATAAAATGTTGAAAAGCACCTTATTTCAAATAAAAAGAAAAATAGTTGAAGCATAATAAAGTCCGCATCAAAAGCTTATGATTTTAAATGATATTATTTTCATGACAAAACCAAACTACTTAAATTCTCTTTCATCAATATGCTTTCATTAAAAAATGACAATGACTGTTGTAATAATGTGACAACATTTTATTAATAAATAAACTAATTAATTAATATGTTTCTAATACTAATACATCTTTCTACAAACATTTTAAATAGAATCCGAATCAAATAATATTTTATATTTTAATATACTTCAAAACTATACAAATGTGGTGCAACATTTCTCTAAAAATTTTATTGTTTCCAAAAAAAATATTCTAAAACTATCGTTTCCAGATTCAATCATGAAGTTGACCAAATATTCCAGTTATTCATTGGTAAATGTCAGTTCATTGGATTGTCGTTGTTAATAAAAAATTTCTTGACTATTCCCAAAAGTTTCACTTAAATTGCTGCTTTCAGTTTGTCTAAAAATGTTGTAAACTATTGGCTAAAAATTGACAAATTAAAAAAAAATCTTATGCCATCACCTTTCTAACGAAATCAATAGTTATTGCTTTCTTCGGAACAGATCCACTTCACTATTTTGGTTGCATTTTAGCTTTGTCTTTTGACATTAGTTTCTTCTTAGACACTTAGACGTACTCAATCACATTAGCTTTTATGACTTAAAATTTAATCAACTTGTTCATACAAGATTACGACTTTATGAACTTTTATTCGGCAACCAGATAGAACAAAGCCATACATTAAAATCAATTTCTGTCAATGTAGTTGTCTTATGTGTGTGCAACAAGACTTAAATAGAAATAAATAACTCTATACTTACAATAGAAAAAGTAATGTACCCCAAATAAATGACTTACTCAAACAGTGTTCAAACTTCAACTCGATAAAGATTCTATATTTCTTATCAGTTTATTTATAGTTATATTTTAAATATTTTCTGCCACCCAAAGCTTCAACGGAGTCTTATAATTGACCTATACGTAACCAAATGTCATCCACAATATCAACTTCCTTTCTTTATTTACTTATTTATTTAATCATGAACCATTCTACCTTTCGGTGTATGATTTTTGATTTAATGTTATTTCATTCGATACAGTTTTATCCATTTCTCCTGTCCTATGTTATTTGTTTGATTCCTTCCCAAGTTATTTCCTTTCTCTTCGCTTCTTCTTTTATATTTCCACTCCAAGTTTTTTTCGGTCTTTCTAGGTGGTTTTTTTCCCGTTCGTCTCGTTTTAAATACTCTTTTTGTTATTCCAATACCAGGCCCCAGGTTTCCTTACGGATGGATTGCGGTACTGCAGGAATGTTATATTGATATGAAAACTTTTTTTTTTACAATTTTGTATATATATTCCAATACTTTTCGACCAATTTGAAAAAGTCGACCTCTTTGATTTTGCTCAAATTTTCAGGGATCAAAATATAGATGAAAAAAATGAGATTTCCAAAATTTTGGACCTTAGAATATTGGCTGTTCAAAATGACTCACATTTGAAGGTCACAAATTTTATTTTTTTTTTAGTACTTCTCCCTCTTTTAAATCCGCATTGCGTGTCTTCTATAGTATCTTCGATCTTGTCTCTTATTCTTTTTTCTATAATTTTCTAGAATCTTTCCCGGTACGTCACTGATCGTTATTAATTATAAATATTGCAGTTTCTTTTGCCTCGTTTCTTGTATATTAATAGTGTTATTCCTATGTTCCATTCAGCTAATATTTTAGTACTTTTAGCTATGTCATTTAGTAATTATGTAAGTTTTTCTCTTCCTTTCTTACCCATATGCGGTGCTATGTCGGCATTTTTCATATTTTCAGCTTACTTTTTAGCGTCTATTACTTTCTCTTCTTTTATTTCTTTTATTTCTTGCATGTCATGTTTCTCCTCTTGTAACTACAGACTTATGTTTTTGCTTCTGTCAACTCTTCAAAATATTGTTTCAATATTTTCATTATTTTATCCTCTTCGGTGATTATATTTCCCTTTTTGTCTTTTATGTTCACCTTATTATATTTTAAAGTTTTCGTCATTTTTGTACTTGTAAAGATATGAATGTTATTTTTTAATAGTTGAAAAGTAAAAACTACCCCATTTACGAAAATGGTACGATATACGCGTCAAGAAAGAATAGAAATAGTAAAAATTCACTACAGATATGGTAAAAATTTAGAGGAGACGGTTTGTAGAGTTAGAGGTGTATTAGGTTGTGCGATTTAACACCGCCAGACTTTTACCTGTGTGGCTAAGTTAAAGACAAGGTTTACGCCTATCGTCCCAAAACTATCAAAGAGCGCAACAATAATATTTGGGCTATTATTTGCAAAATAGAGCAACCAATATGCAGCAGAGTGATGCATTATTTCTTTAAAAAAATAAAAATTTGTAACCACAGCCGTGGCAGCCATTTAAGTGATATTGTGTTCCACAAGTAGACGGAAGGAAAGTTTCTACTAGAAATTGAACTACAATTATAGTTATGTGTTATTATTATTATTATTATTATTGTTACGAGTTTTTTTTATAAAATAAAAATGACACTTCTTAATGGAAAACCCTATACATGTGTCATTACCATGCAAGATTTGTTTAAAGGGTATACGACCTTGACCCGCGCATAGTAGTAATGCTAGGTAGTTTAATGCGCATACTTTATTTTTGTCTCAGCGTCTAAGACTTCACTTTTTCTTTTATATTCATCGTCTGTTGTTTTTGTTTCACTTCCTTTCTCTACTACTGTTGTTCTTATGCTCGCCTCATGTTGAGAATCTAATCCAAATCTACCCCTTGAAAATTACGTTTCTTTCTGTATTGTTTTGCGTTTTATCTAGCTCTAGTGCTATTTACCTTTTGATTATTCTGCTATATCCAATAAATCTTCTTATACCTATATCTTGTTTGTGTATATATTAAAAGTTTAAAGTTTTATTTACATACGTTTTTCACTTTGCAGTTCTGGACTCAATTCAACTTTCTAACTGTTTTTTAGAACCAATTCAATTTACTTGCATTGGTGTTCTTGATCTAAACATTTAAATATTAAATATTTTTATACAACTCCTTCTATACTGTTTCATTTTCACAGTAACCTTTTTGCAGAAGCTTTTATGCTTCTTTACTTTTTCCATCAGATCAGTTCATTGAAATTCAAAGATAGTTCAAAAAAATTTCATCATAAAACTCATATTATTATGATGCTTTTCATTTTTGTCTATCAATTGAAGAACAATGTATATTTCATAACATTTTTAAATAAATACCTAATGAACTAGTTCGTCTGTCTTTGCAGAATAGATATTATGCTAGACTAACATGATATATAGTGCCTTATGTCCTAGAATTATTGGTTTTCTAACTTTTTATAGACTTGATTATTTGTTACATTTTATTTAAATAAAATTGTATAAATGTTGTTGCTAATTTGCTTAAAAACAAATTTTAATTACATAGAATTTAAAGCAATTTGCATTTAAAAACAAGTGTTTCTATGAATACTGAGTTGTTTACTGTGTATAAACTACGGATGTACATAAACAAATAAACTAACTCTTCCATATTTAGACGTAATGCACAGTTGGTGAAATATCAAAGCCAGATAATTTATAAGCTTGTAATATACAGATGGAGTAGATATCTTATGAAGTGAATAATTAGTGTAAAATAATACTATTTATATTAAACATTTCAAACCAATTTAAAATTTAATGATAAATTAGTAGTTTATTCAAAAAACTGTTTTATACTTATGCAATCTAACTTCGCAAGTATAATTTAATTCGCAATCCTATTAATTCCTTATTGCTCGCATTACATCGTCATTTTTCTAACTCAGCCAAAATCATCAAGTATGAATTTATTATTCATTCTATTGAAAATATTTAATTAATTCAATTAGAAATGTCCACAGCTCGTCCAAATAATTCCTAACAAGCGCAAGGCATTCATTATTTACATTCTTCTTGTAGTCCAATTAACTTTCGGGCCCTAAACCCCCGCTTGCGAAAGACGTCCTCATTATTGAATGGAATCAAGAAACTCCATTATTATTATTTTTTTAATGCCATATAAAAAGCAGCAAAAAAGATTATTATATATCTAAAATAACAATGCTAAATATAAACATAAATGAAATGTTGATAAAATATATTGGAAGTTGACATGAGATAAAATACGGATTATATATGTTGAATGTATTTAATAAATATAATAAAAAAAGTTTTATATTGAATAAATTTCATTATTATTTTTGCACCATAAATAGAAATATAAAAAATATGTACGAATGTAAAAATGAAAAGTATTACAAATTAGTAAATTAAACAAATTGGAAATCATAATGTAAGAATTACGGATTTGGTAATTATGATCATTAAAAAAAAACTAAAAAAGGCCTCTATAAAATTAAGCATTTGTGCGGTGTCTTTTAAATTTAAAAAGATAAAACTGAAATAGAACAATAAAGTGGTATATGAAGCGGAAATGATAAAATCATAAAAACGTGGGATGATTGAGAAATTAAAATAAAGTAATAAAAAAACTATATGAAATTTTAGCATAATATTTAGTTGTTTGTTTTTTTAAATGTTCATATGGGCTTTTTATAAAGCTTTGTTTGTTTGTGAGTTAATTTTTGCAAAAAAAAAACTGTTTCTACAAAAATATTAAGTATTAAACCTATACTTTTTTAAATATTAAGAAGAATTGGTCCTATTTTCCTAATTGTTTCAATTTCATTTTTTACTAGTTATTTTCAGTAGTGTTCAGATAATTTGATTAACACTACAAATCATTTAGAACACCTTTAAATCAAATTCAATAAAATTCTTACTGGAAAACTACAAAAAATATTATATTTATTCCCCGAAATATGGCTGAAATGATAACTTGCTCTTTATCCACCAGCGTGGTTCGGAAGTCACGTATTAAGCTGTTGGTCCCATCAAACCACTTTAAACAAGTCGTAGACTTACTGTGGCGATGTAAAATAGCCGTAAAAAGCATAAAAAAAAAGCACCTACATTTTATCCTACTTTATTTGTCAATCTCAAAAGCAGATTGTTGTATTATCAAGTTTTGATACTCTGTACTTTTTGGAACCACTGTTTTTATCAATTTCGCGAAAGTTTAGTGATTTGTTCAATTCTGTGCCGTATTGTAGAGATTTTGATAAAAAAAGGTCTTCCAGCTCCCAATTGTATTATCTCACAGAAAAATAAGTAAATTATCAATCAAATATACCAATGTACGTGTACAAATAGTTCGAGCTAGTGAGTATTGAGTAATATACATATATACTCCTGTCTCAATTCACATCAAGAATATATATAAAACAGAAGCTTTGTCCAATTAAATCAATATTTCTTTAAAGACATATTCAATGTCGCTTGCAAAAAATGTTAACCCTTCCTACCATTTGACCTACAACAAATCAGCATAATAAAACAGCCTTTGATAAATACTTTAATATTATTAACTGCATTTTTGCATAACAGATAATCTGAAAATGAAAATGAAAATAGAAGATAGCCTGCGAGGCAAACGTTGGCTCCACCACTGCTATATTTTATTTGTTTTCCAAATACGTTTTGTACAAAGTTTTAATATGACGCTTTGTTCAATACATTCGACTGGTTTGTAAGCCATTTCAAACTAGTCGGCTAGCTACATAAAACTATTCCTGTTATTTCAAAGTATGTTATTGACTGCAAGCATTAAGTGTATTTAAATAGTCCAGTATTGCTAGTTCTGCACAATACAAAATTTGCAAAACTGTTTATTAATATTCTTATCTTGGTCTTGCAAAAATTAAATTAAGCATTATAAAATATTATATATTGGTTTTGCCAGTAAATTTAGTAAATTTCCTAAATAAAATATAATATTGTTTCCTAGAACAACTTAAATGTGTAAAATTTTAATGAGTTTTTTTTAATCTTGTCTATATAATTTCCACCCTCTTATATCTGATAAACATTTCCGTATAAACAAAAAGTCATATCCTGCCAATCCCCCTTATTCTTAATTAATAAAATATCTATCATCTTGGCACCCGTCAACCTTTCAATTCTCGAACGCGTTCGTTCCTTTACCTTTCACTTTTTTTTATTTCGTTTCCACACAATACGGATTTTTCTCGTTGTTATTCGCGCGGCAGGCGTTAGGGTCTTTGCGCCAACTCCCCAGCCTCCACATTTACTGTATTATTGGATTTTCCACGTAAAACAAAAAAGGTATAAAATAATAAAATGCGGAGAACGTTATCATAGATATCGAAACAAAGCTTTCAAAGCAAAAGAAATTGAAAAAATAATTGAACTAGTTTTAGTAATAAAAACATAATGTAATATAATTTTAATTCATAAATAAGACTATTAAAATACCTGGATAATTTTCAATAAATGCAATCTTTACCTTGAATTGAATGTGTAAACTGACATTCAACCTCAGAAAATACAATTATATGGATAAATTTTTATCGTGTTTTTTAAGATAAAATGTGACTACCAAATTTACAGAAAATAAAAACTCTCTTCAAAATTTGCATATCCATATTTGCTTATAAGTATGTCAATAGGGAACCAAAGTGTATGTATATCTTGTTATCTGTCTCTAGAGATTACGTGCCATGTTTCTAAGTTTATTTCTTTGACAGTGTATTTACTGTATAGTATAAAAATGTTGTTTTCTTGCATCTTTATTTATATTGTTTTATGCTATTTTCAGAAATAACAAACTATTGAGACATTTATAAATGTTAATTTTATTATCCGTGTATAGCTTTAAAAATATTATAGCATATAATTGCAAGTTTATAAACCATCGGTTTAATTATATTTTAGGTTTGCAGGTTATTTATTTCTACAAAAATTTGCATTCACTTTCTCTAGTCACCTACTCACACAACTGTTATAACAGTACACTTATATTTTTCTTTTCCCTCCAGGTTTATTCATAATAATTAATTGGTTTAGCAAAAACCTTGTCCTAAACCCAAGAAAACAATTTTTAATTAAATTCCTCACTAGCAAAAACATTGTATTATACCATCAAAATACTAAATTACTGACAAATCAAAAAACTAGTGACCAACAATTAATATGCATACTGTAGCACAATCCCTTGTCAAGTATCAATCTTTACTGATATTAAAGTTGGTATGTTCGTTCTAACTAATTATTATGCTGTCAAAGTCTTGCACACACAGTTACTGGTACTACAAACTTGCCTATAATATATCGAAGAACCCAAGGTCGGTAAGCAATTACGAAAAGACGAAAACGCAAAATTAAGACTTTTGAAGGCGGCCAAGCAAAAGCTCTAAAAATTAACAAATGCTCAGGGAGCTCAGAAAACTGAGCTAACTAAACCATCAAGTAATACGATAAAGACAAATTAGCGATGCCCCACACTACCTGCACCAAACACTCCTGGTACGCAAAAGTAAAACTGCCCAGCAGCAGCACAATAGAATCGCAAAAACAACCAACAAAAAAAAGGAAAGACAGTGAAGAAATCTCAACAAAGACCTTTAAGGGTACTTTTTTTGTTTAAACGGAAACCATCAAGACTACCATTTTAGATAGGATTGACAAACTGGAAAAAAGACAAGCTCTTGGCTTTGTCCCTTCCTAAAAAGAATAGAAACAAAGAAAACAAACCAGAAGCGACAAAGAATATCAAAGAAGCCATAGATCAGAATTAATCGCTAATCGCCAAGAAACAGTAATGGTAAGTTCAATGTTAAACATCGTGCAAATCAATTTACATCACTGTAATGCAACAGAGTAAAAAAATTCTAGAATTTATAGTAAATTATAATCTCAATATTATCAACAAAAGTTATACGGCAACGTTACGCAATGTGTCGCGTAGCCCACAAATAGTACAGGGTCTATATAAACGTCTGGGATTATGTAATCACTTTAAATATGCTGCCTTTTTAAAATTGTGCACCAAACTATTTACTTTGTTTTGACATGTATACTGATAAAAAGCATATTTTTATTATTGAATCCTACTTTAGGAGTGGGCGGTTTGGTAATGGGTAATAGCTCTATTCCATTCCGGATTGTGTTCGAGAGTTTCGACAGCAGTAAACAATGTAAACATATATAAAATGAATATTTTTATTATTGAATCCTAAAATAGGCAACTTTATTTACGCATTTACTAGAGCGGCACAAACGTACATTAGATGATTACATAATCCCAAACTTTTATAATAATCCTGTAGTACGTGTCAGAAGATGAGGTCGTCTGATTATGCATGCATCCAATTCAATTTCGAGTATAAAAAACGCTCCTTTTAGAATACAGGAACCCAAGACAAACTAACAGGGATCTATACAATAAAATAGTAGTTACCCAAATTGAGGTCTGTCAAAATACAGCAAAAACGTCACACAAGCAAAAAATAATCACAGATGTAAAAAACCGCTTTAAAAAGAAGTTGCCCAAACACTGTCAAAAACTGTCAAACGCACGTCAAACAAGATCCTTTGCAAACACAATAAAACTGTTCAATAAAACAAAAACGGCAGATAATACTTAAAAAACGAAAAGAAAATGTGAAAGAAATACTGCAAAGACCGCACTTCCCGGCCTCTACGCTGATAGAAACTGCTGATTCAAAAACCTGAAATTGCCAAAAAAAAAACTGGGATAAAACAAAGATCAATCAAAACAATTCAAATTGGTAGATCAACACATTCGAACCATTCAAGTCGGCAAGAGCCGATGGAATCTACCTCATCATGCGATAGTCCCCCTACTAAACCCCGGACTATTGTTTCACAACGTCATGTACTGCTTATCCATTCAAATTTTTGAAATAATTAGAAATTATTCCCAAGATATATTCATAACAGCGTAAGAATATATTAATAATGCACTTCTTTGCAATACTCCTTCACTCAACAATCATACCTACGTTCGCTAGCATCCGAAGCACAGTCCTGGCCCTAGATTCCCCGTTCAAGCCATCTAATGCGGTCTCAAGTCAAGAATTGTGCACTCTAGCTAATTAACAAATCATTAAAACTTAAACCAGTATATTATATTGTGAGAAGCGTACTTCGCCTTGATGAACAAATGAGAAACGCAAAAACCATTAAAGAGTTGTAACTTGTAACTTATACAACAATATGTAATTGCAAAAGAAAATTTAAAAGATTTATTTTCTGATCATTATTTTAATCTCACTAATTAGCAACTATGGAAAACCTTAATATGATTGATATTCATGTGCCATATAGCATATCTCGATTTTGTAGGTATTTAATACAAAAAATGTCAAAGAAATTTAGAGCGCTAGCGATAAGTGATGCAAATCCAATGTGTGAATTATTATATGCAGGCATCTATTTGTTTGTTTGTTATATTTTTAATTATTTTTTGTAAACAATTTATATGTAAATATTTTCCTGTAAATGCAGCAGCGCTAATAAATGATTAGATTAGATTACATTTTCCGGTCAACAATAAGAACACCCAATTTAACAGCCCCAGACTTATTTTTATGTGAAAGTATTTAATCACTAAAGTTATAAGCATACCAAATCAGAGAACCACTTTTGCGCTCCTGTGCTATTAAAGTAATTAAAAATAAACCAATTATTTACTTGTCAGTTTGAGAATACATTAATTAAATTAAATTTGAAATAAGTTTGTTTGCCGTAAATTACTCATTATTTTTTACTCAATATTATAAATCTTCAATTAAAGCGTATTAAAATTGTTTTATAATAAGATTAGTTTACATTTAGTTTAATATTTTAATATAATATGTAATAATAAAATATGAATAGTTATTTAATGTGATTTTCTGACGTAAACTAAAATATCTTTTATATAAAACTAAAACTTCATCGCAAAGAATTTAAACTAAAAAAATATATAAATAATACTTACTTGTTGAGGGGTACATTGGTGAGAGATAGAAAGTTGTTACGGACACTGCGCAAGCTGGCCAAAATTTGTGCGAATGGCGTAACGATAAGATCTTCTCCATGGCTGTAAAAGAAAAAAAAAATACATTACACAATCAGGCTACGTTTAGAGTGCGTGCGTACAACACAAAATTGGATTCACTCCAGCAAGCTCTTATGAGACTGCTAAATCACATGACCCAGCAAACAAAAAAGAGAAAAAAGGAGAAAGATTTGAACAAACCCCAAGGGGTGTAAATAATATTGCGCCATATGCGGGTGTGCGGATTAAATTCGGTTTGCCGAAATGGCGGAGGCGCCTGGCAAGCGTCAAATTAATCACAAACAAGTTTCATAAAAAAAAATGTTCCCTTTCAATAACTCTCGTATTTTTTTGCAAAATTTTATTTTACATCTTCAAAATTTAATAAAAATTTTACAGTCTTGTTGTTAAGGAATTTAATTTCCATCTGACCCGAATGGTTCTCCAAGTCCAGGAAACATTCCGCAATAATCATATCCGACCTCATTAATCCCAGCGTACATCAAACGGACTAAATTTGATTAAAATAGATATGCTGAATGGGACCGTATTCCGCATTCCTAACAAGTGGCACAAAGGACATTCACATTTTCCGGTTCGTTATCGCGCGGATAATATACTTGTATATGTACTATTAGTTTGACTAATCCTGGGATTAGTATATTTCTAAATATAAACCCATGCTGAAGTTGAACAACAATAATGTATTATTTAACATATACTAGTTATTGTTAAGTACCTTAGAGGTAATTCCATTATTTTTGGGTATCATTTGATAAAATTCTTGTTTTGCATACAATTTTGACGCCCAGCATTTGACACTGGTGACATTATTAACCAATAAATTTTATATTATTGATTACTGACAGACACTAGGTTTATTACAAATATTTCTTATATAAAAATTTCAGTTCAAATATGTTTTAAAATTATATGTCAGATTTTTATGAAGTTTTTAAAACTGGAAAGATATATTTTTTAAGATAGTTATATTAAATATAAAATTGTTTACATTGTGAATCCTATTGATTTACTAAGCGTGCAGTTATGTTTATCATCTAGAAATAGAAATAATTTGTTTGTTTGTAGTTTTGATTGGTAAGCTGTTAATTTATTACAATGCTTGCAATAAGTTCCTATGTATTTACCGTTTAAATGATTTTTTATCAACAACCTATTAAAATCTAACACATTAACTTCATGGACATTGGATTTGATTAATTATTTGCGGTTGCTAACAAATAAATGATAAATAGGTTTTGTTAATATTAAAGTTTACAATTGATTCAAATTAGCTTTTTTATTAATAATAATTATAATAACAATATTATAATTATATTTGTTTTGAACCATATTTGATTATATAATTTATTATTATTAGTTATGTACTTTATCTGAACATGTTTAGTGTTTCATTTTATCCGACGAAGAGTAATGGATTCCGACACAATGAGAATAGAATGTAACAGGTTTCGCATGTTGCATTTGTTGATCAGACGGGAAATTTATTGCGTCCTCAATCAAGGTTGAAGAAAACTTAAGAGCTTAAAACTTACCCACGTGAGTAATTAGAAGCTAACGACAAAGTAAAAAAAAAAATTAAATAAATAAATATTTATGCATTCCAATTTAATTCAGTAAATACAAAAACAAAAATGAAGGAAAGATTAAAGTCTGGAAACCTTCCATATTTTCTTAGGTACTTCTATCTCCCAACTATCGATCCGTAGAGGTCGGATTAATACACTTGCTAATACATCTACAACAAGCAAGGTGAGCAATATATATAGACCGATTTACACGCAGGGTAATTGCCACCAATACCGGGTGTTAAACAACTATTATCCAACAGAAATAAATTGTTTAAATATAATTTGAACAGTGGAAATTATTTGTTAATGACTCAGATACTGTTGCGTACATTTTTTTAAATATAGTAAATAAACAAATAACACAAGAACTGAAACCGAATGAATACAGGAACAAAGAAAAATATTTTTGCAAAAGATGCACTTTAGTGATGAGGCGCATTTTCATTTAAACAAGCAGAACGGCCGTATTTAAAGATTAGAAAAACCAAGAGAGATTTTTGAGAAAAAAATGCATTCTCAAAAAGTGACTGTATGATGTGCCTTGTAGTCTGGTGGCATAATTGACCCGTATTTTTTGAGAAAGTGGAAAATGCTGTTACAATCAATTCAGTTCGTTATCAAAGCATAATTACAAAAAAATTATGGGACCTGTTGGATATTGATACCAAAAATCTTTGGTTTCAACAATACGATACCACCAGTCACACAGTAGCAGAAACAATATTGTTACTACGCAAAAATATTTCAAACCGAAAGAAAAGGCAACGTCCATTGGCCGCCGAGATCGTGCAATATCACTGCTTTAGATTTCTTTTTTTTTTTGATTTTTTGAAGAGTAGAGCTTACAGAAACAAACCAAACACCATTGTAGATGTTATCGTAAATGATGACAAGCAGATTACGTCATGTCTTAGGAGCGTAGGCGGTTTTTCGATCAATGTTATCCTTCATGCGTGATTGTAATAAATACTAGACTCAAATATTCATGTTTTAATATCGCCCTTTGAAAAAAAAGTTGCAAACAAAATGATAATTACTGTTATTTATCGCTCCTCCAAACTTTGGCTGTCTTTGACTTCCTTCATTATTATTTTTTTCCACTTCCTTCATTACTATTTCATTACTATTTCATTTCTATTTCAATACTATTTCATTACTATTTCATTACTATTTCATTACTATTTCATTACTAGTTCATTACTATTTCATTACTATTTCAGTTTCAAAAAGGTGTTTTTACGCGCAAAGTGCTGCAAACATTGTACACGAAAAAAAAACGACAAAAACCAGAACCCGGAAGCTTGTCCGGTTCTCCGGCAATGTGCAAAAAATGGTTTTTGCGTTTTTTTTTTTCATTATCCCAGCTCCCGGTGACAAAAAATTAAATAAAAATTCCGAGTTCGCCAAAACCTGCTCTACCCCCTTTTTAGGTCCATCTTTGATGTAGTCGTTCTTCTCTCCGACGAACCGTTTCCGAAATTAGGACCCCATTTGGCCGCCGCTTCGTCGATCAGCTTCTCCGACGGCCGCCGTCCGATCCCGACGCGACCTGTACCTTTTCCCACCGGGAAGGACTGCAAAACCAAAATCCGGGCTACGCATTCCAACGCCGCCCGGCGCTCATCCAGGTATCAGAGCATTTTTGTAAGTTTTGTCGCGGCCCGCCCGCCCCCGTTCATGAGAACAAAAAAACAAAAAAACGGCCGTCAAAACGTTTCTCTCTGAGAGCCCCGTCGGCCCCTTTTTACCCCGTCCCGATCGAAAGGCGGCAATATCAAAAACTATGCGTCCAAAGTCAAAAACCGCGTTTTCACAAAAGTGAGAAACGACGACGGTCCATGTGCCCCCCCCCCCCCCTGGTGAGCCCAAAAGTGTTCTTAGCTGAAGCGATTTTTGAGTTCAACTTTTGTTTTCCACCCGCTGTCCCCCGAAGCAGGCTTTTAAACGCCCAGTATAAGAGCCCGCCGCCGGTCTTTTTACGAATTTTTAAACTTCCTTCGGGAAAAGCCGCCGGGTTAAGGTAAAAAAAAACACGCTAAAAGTTGGATCACGCAAAATAATAGAAGTGCCACGGGGTTCGACGCAGAGAATCTGGTTTGGTGTCGTTCAAAAGGAGGACACTCTTCCTCTGTCAAACGACACAACGCACAAACTGTTGGCGGCAGATTTTTGGTTATTTGTTTCCAACCCTTTTTACAAGGATTCAAAGTTGGTCAACTTTTAAGCAATTTTTTGGCACAAACAAAGCCGCAGCGAGTGCGGTTAACGTTTTAACGCCGTTTCTACTTCGAATTCGGTTCCGCCGCACCAACTTCCTTTGAAACCCTCAGTTTTGTCGCAATCGAGTCTCATGTTCTCCGAATTTAATGTATTTTAAGAGAAATTCTGATTAGATTTTTACGCAATCGTTTAAAACGGCCGTGAGTGTTTTTGGGTGTCTGTAAGTATTAAAAAAATGGTTTTTATTTTAATTTTAATTTTTTACTTTTTTGATGGCGCACTGGTTAAGTGTAGTCAGGTCAATACTAGATAAACTGTTAATAAATCAAATAACTTAATCCTAATATGTTTCACTTTAATCTATTTCTGCCACAAAGCTCATTTCCCACACTAGAGGTTAACACTACTATATTTGACAATTTTCCCGTACACCAGGGTTCTAACCTAACTTATTAGTCAGTGATACAAAATTATTGGTTTGAATTGTTAAGTTCTATTAACGTGTACGCAGCATCAAGACAATACACGATATCTACTGAAGTATCTCTTCTTAGCCGACAGAAAGTGTACTCATCAAACTGTAAAATTGAATATCCAATAGACTGCGAATATACTAAATTTTGGATGCAAGTTTGTGAAACTAACTTTCCTCAATTGGCAAGTCTTCTAGAAAACAATCTGCAACAATGCGTCAGCTAGTGTGCATCAATTAAGTTGATAATTTAGACACTTTTTTAATGTTTTAGTATTTCATAATAACTGATTTTGAAATTTATCTATGCATTTCTTTCTGTGATAATATCTAACAAATGAAGACAGTGCAAATAAAAATAACCTAAAATAATAAGTTTATCTAGCTTTTCGACGCATTCTAGAACAATAAAGCATTTAATATTAAGTTAAAACAACCTTCATCACAGTAACATACAAACACACACTTTTCAAAAATATCAGTTTAAAAAGTTATTTTCGCAACTTAAAATATTAAAACTGTTCAAAATGAACGAACGATGTTCAAGCGTAGAAGTTTCAAAACAAATACAACAGCCAATATTATTAAAACCATTTTAGTTTAAAAAATCCAAATAGTAATCCTATACTATATTATTGTATATTCATATAATTTTTCAATTAAAGCAATTACTAATGCTAACAAGAATATTTATCACAATTTTGCAAGGCAAATTGATCGTAAACATTAATTAATCACACTCAGATGAATTATTTTCGCAAATAAGCGATGACGCCCTCCTTCGTTAGCGTTGACCGAGCGACGATATAACCATAAAAAAATCCTTAATTAAAATCACAAATTATTCTTTACACCGTGAAAAAATGCAGATCCTAAACATTAATTACACAAAATTGTAAAACTCCGTAAAGCGTTGCTCACTGTTTTGCCAAACAAAATTAATTTGAAAATTATTAATAAAAAATTGTTTACATTTAAATTAGACGTAAATGTTGAAACTTATAAAATATAACATTGTATCTGGTTAGACATCATCAAAGATTTAAAATAAAAAGCATTCCCCACAACAAACAACAACAAACTAAAAAAATGAAGAATTACGTCAATGTGAATTACGATTACATCTTTTGACTGGGTTGCAAATAATAAAATCGGGAGTTTCAACCAATTATTCCTAAAAGTTCAATTTTGTTGACGTATGAGTAACTGCATATTATGTGCATACATTTTCTCAAATTACTATTCAAATCAATAGAAATCTGTCTATTTAAATAAAATTTGATATATTCATCATATTTTAATGTTATATGCAAAACGGTTCTGTTCTATTAGTTCTGTTTCGTCGGAATAATAGTAACTGCTATCACAATTACACTAGATGTAAATTAACTAAGACAATGTTGAGAAGTTATTATATTAAAACTGATAAATTTTATCTATAACTCTTCACATCGTGCATTACAATAATTTGTAGAGTTACTATTTGATCATTTAAAATTATTAAATAAATTGTAACAAATTTGTTATTAGTTCAGTACTTCAATGTAATTCCATATATCAAATATTTAATTTTAAAGATATATTTTTGTATTTAAAATGTTTTGCTTTGCTTTCATAATTTAGGGTCAGATTATGGCAACATACGACTGTCACAATGGATTGTCGTTTTTCCTAATTTATAGCAGGATGCTCATAATTTATAGTCGAATTTACGTACTTTACAGCCCGTTTAACGCAAATTCAGTTTATTTTTAGTAATTTATACATATCATTGATAATATTAGTCATATATTTTTGTTTTTTAAATGTTTCCAACTTTGTAAACTATATAATAAATTTAGAAACTATGTAAACTACATTATAATTAGTTAGAATTATTTATTAATGTGTATTCAATCATATCCTAACCAAACTGAACATCAGATTGCATTAAAAGTTATTTACACAAATTTAAGTAGAAAATTGTTGTTATAAACAGATAAATAAAGCTAAATAAAATATAGTAAGGCGATTACGACCATTATAATAATTTAATTTCTGCGTAGCTATTCTTGCTATTTGTTCAATCAGAATTCTACTAAATATGTAAAAACGACGACGCTTTTAATACCACTCATAGTTGCAGACAATAAAAATATTGTATTTCTCTGATATTTTAGGCTAACATAGTGACACTCACTGGAATATATTGTCATTTATAAAATAATAGTAAAGCTAAGTAGGTAAAGATGTAGAAATGAAAGTATTAAATGGAAGACTAGAGCTGGCAATATATGATTAGCAACACAAAAAAACAAAGGCGGCATAGCTATCTACTAAGAGGACTATTAAAAACAGGCAAGATACAAGTAGGAAATCAATTGATAACCATAAGGAAAAAAAATCAAATACCTTGAAGTGATACTTAAAGCATATGGATAAAATAAACTGGATAAAGAAGTAGCCCTAAGAACAAATAAAATAAAGAAAAAGCTCAGTAGACGTACGCTAAATAAATAAGGAAACAGGAATAAATTAAAGAAGACCTACGAGGACAAGCTCGTCGAGAATCAGCAGGGCTTACAGAACAGTGTCGCAGGAGGCTGTAGAGGTGATTAAGGTAACACCTCCCGCGGATATAAAAGTGGAAAAAATGCTATAAATCAAAAAACTACCAAACCAGAAAAAAAAAGCTCAAAGATCAAAGAAGAAATAAAAGAAGTCTATTCTATAAAAAAAAAACGATAATGTAAAACACATTCCAGTAAAATGCGAGGTGTGGAAAAAAACTAAAAAATATAAATGATGATAATAAAAGAAAAGCACTAAGAAAGTGCAACAAGAGTACTAAGAAAGAAAACTGAAGAGTTTGACGATAAAAGAATATAGAAAAACAAATAATGGAAAAAAAACACACAAAATAAAAGCTACAGAAAAGAAAAGAAAGAGACAAGCAAACAGGAAAAAAGACCAAAAAGAAAAAATAAAAAAAAATAAGAACTTTTACAGTGACTAGGATACCAAATAAAACTGCAAAAATGAGAAAAAAAAGAAAAGAAATGTTGAAGATTATCAGATTAACAAAAATAACGAAGCAAATGCCAAATAGTAGATACGCTATATCGAGGTTGACAAATAACGCAACCTTTAACGGTAAACGTCTCGACTAAACGCAAAGTGCTGAAGCTTCCAATAACTGATGTTCATGATAACACAACGTAATGGTCAACAAATTAGTTTTATTAATATTTTATAAAATCATAGAAAATATTTTACATTAGACCATTAGGATGACCTTGACCGATAGCCTTTTCATAATCATATTCCTAATCACATAATTATGAATATCTCATCAATTGTAAACACGGATTATTGTATATTGTTATATGAGATGCTCGTACCAAAATAAATACAATAGGGAATTCCCCTATTTATGTTTAACCTTTTCTTAACAAAGGACCAACCGGCTATACGAACCAACCATGTAAATGTATATTAGTATTAGTCTGGCTCTCGTTGAGTAACGTACTTATAATAAATATATACATATTATTAAATCTTACTTATTATTTAATCCCATATCCAATAGGTTATGGGCCCAGAACGTTATTTGTGTGCATGTGTAAAGTGACTAATAACAAAGTTCTTTCTATAAATAAAGTAATTATAAACTAAGAGTGATTAATAAATATAAATGAAATAAAAGTGAAAATGTCGAACAATCAAAAGGTTAAACGTAATATTAAACCGTTTAATGGAGAAAATTATAGTATCTGGAAATTGCGATTAAAGGCGTTAATTGACGAGGAAGGTGCTCTTCGGGTTCTAACTCAAGACCCCCCTGAAACAGTTAACAATGAATGGCGGAAACAAGAGACGTTCGCTAAAGGATGTATCATAGAACATTTGAGCGATATATTAATTAGCATTGTCACCGAGGATGCGACGGCGAGGGACATATTGAAAAAGTTCGATGCAATTTATGAACGCAAGAGTTTGGCTACGCAACTTTCAATACAAAAGAAACTGTTAAGTTTTAAATTGAAAGGAGAAACTTCACTTATAAACCATTTCAACGAATTCGACAATATGCTCATAGAATTAACAGCAGCTGGAGCCGCTCTAAATGAAATGGGAAAAATTGCCCACATTTTATTAACATTACCCCCGGCTTATGATGGAATTGCTACAGCTATACAAACATTAAACGAAGATAATTTAAATCTGGCGTTTGTGAAAACTAGGCTGCTAGATCATGAAATAAAATTAAGAAATGAAAGTGGAGATACAAGTGGTAAAATTCTACAAACGGAAGTGGTTTACAACAGAAATAAGGCAACAAAGAAAAATTGGAAATATAATGGAAATTATAAACAGAAACAAAAAGTAATAAAAAATTTGACAACCGGCGTGTTTTAAAATTTATTGTGGAAGAAAAAATCACGTAAAAAGGGATTGTTTTTATTATAAAAAGAAAATTGTTAATTCACACAAAGACAGACAAGCACAAACTGTTTCAACATGCTCAACCAGTGAACAAAGTTTTGCGTTTATGCTCCATAATGGCACGTTAACAAAGTTGAATAAACTAAATGAAATTATGTTCTTACTAGATTCTGGCGCAACGGATCATATAATTAATAATTCAGACTACTTTACGACATATGAGAAATTGAATACACCTTTAAAAATATCAGTAGCTAAAAACAATACTACAGTTATGGCTATAAGTAAAGGAACCATAGATGTTACCTCGAATATGGGAATCAAAGGATCTTTACAAAATGTGTTGTACGTTCCTGATGTACCGTATAATTTGCTTTCGGTACGCCGAATGCAAGAGGCTGGTATGACAATTATATTTAAGAAAAATGGCGGAGTAACGTTTAAAAATGGTGGTAAGGTGATTGTAAAAGGTGAGTGTTTAAACCATCTAATAAAAATAAAATTCAAAATTAATAAGAAAGTTGAAAAGCATTTTCACCAAATTAACAATATTAATATTAATAATGAGAGCTATAAAATCTGGCACGAACGTTTAGGCCATATAAGTAAAAATAAATTTTTGGAATTAAAAAGTAAAGAAATGGCAAGTAATATTACTAAATTAAAAAATATTTATCCCTCAAATGAATTATGTGAAGCTTGCATATATGGAAAGCAAACAAAACTACCTTTTTCTAAAGCTAAAGATAAAACACATGTTCAGAGGCCCTTATTTATAGTTCACACAGATGCTGCGGGCCGATTACTCCAACCACAATCGACAATAAAAATTATTTTCTAACATTCATTGACGAATATACTCATTATACTGTAACATATCTTCTAACTTATAAATCAGATGTTACCAAAAATTTTCAAGATTTTGTAATTAAAAGTGAAAACCATTTCAATTTGAAAATTGTTAATTTATATTGTGACAATGGGCGTGAATATATGTCAAATGAATTAAAAACCTTTTGCATGAATAAAGGTATAAGTTTTCATGTAACCGTACCATACACACCGCAACAAAATTCAGTTGCGGAGCGTATGAATAGAACGTTGACAGAAAAGGCTCGTGCAATGATCCATGGAGCAAATGTAGAAAAACATTTTTGGGGTGAAGCAATTTATAAGCCCCACAAAATCAAATAAAGAAGGTAAAACACCTTATGAACTATGGCATAATAAAAAGCCAAAAATAGACCATTTAAGAATATTTGGTTCTACTGTGTATATACATGATAAAAACCGAAAAACAAAATTTGATAAAAAATCTTTTAAAGGTATACTGTTTGGATATGTACCAAATGGATATAAAATTTTTAATCCAGAAAATAATAAATTTATCACAGCTCGTGATGTTATTTTTGACGAGACAGATTTCAAAAATTCAAGACCATTATTGGAAATTGATGAAGGAGTTGAATATAAAAACTACCAAAGAATTAAAATTGTTAAACAAAATAGCAATCTGTTCAGTGACAAGAACAAAAATAATAATTCAAAAACATCAAAACCAATATTGAAACTTGAAGAAGGGATTCTAAATAAAAACTCAGATGGTGTTATTAATTTAAAATCTGATAATAAATCGGTAACAGATTCCTCAAATATAAATGAGGATATACACAAAATGACAGAAAATAATAAAACTGTCAGTGAAACCGATAATACAAATCAGTTAAACACCAGTAATAAGTCTGAGAATATTGAACCCAGAATTAAAAAAAATCGCAATAAAATATCATTCAATGAAAGTGATA
The DNA here is from genome assembly GCA_963932245.1 of Tachinus rufipes. Lineage (NCBI taxonomy): Eukaryota > Metazoa > Arthropoda > Insecta > Coleoptera > Staphylinidae > Tachinus > Tachinus rufipes. The sequence goes on along the minus strand of OZ010744.1, from coordinate 45,196,466 downwards.
CTGAAATTCTCATATGTTTACAATCTTTATTAAATGAAATTCCTAAAACATATAATGAAATAAATAAAAGGGATGATAAAGATAAATGGGAAGAAGCGATTAATAATGAAATTAGTTCTCTCAGAGAAAATAACACATGGTCTTTAGTTACAAAGCAACCAAACAAAAATATTGTAGATTGTAAATGGGTATTTACAATTAAAAATAACATTAATGGAATACCATCAAGGTATAAAGCGCGTTTCAGTCAACAATATTTATCAGATTACAATGAGACTTTTGCACCAGTAGCCCGGATTGCTACTTTTCGAATATTGATAGTTTTTGCTAACCAACATAATTTATTAATACATCAAATGGATGTCAAAACAGCATTTTTAAATGGTTGTTTAAAAGAAGAAATCTATATGCGTGTACCTGATGGTATAAAAACTGAAAACAAAAATTTAGTTTGTAAATTACATAAAGCTTTGTATGGTTTAAAACAGTCAGCTAGATGCTGGTTTGAACGTTTTGATGAAGTGTTAAAAGCACACGGTTTTAAAAATTCTTCAAGTAACCGATGTTTGTACTTATTAGATAAAGGTCATATATACGAAAATATTTATGTAGTTTTGTATGTTGATGATTTATTAATAGTCACTGGTAAAATGGATACAATGTCAAATTTCAAAGAATATTTAATGAATACATTCAAAATGATAGATTTGAATGAGGTTAAGCTCTTTTTGGGTATTGAGATAGAAAGAAAAGAGAATCAAATATCTATTAGTCAAATAAATTATTTAAACAATATTTTGATTAAATTCAATATGACTGATTGCAATGCTGTTAGTACACCACTTCCAATCAAGTTAGATTACGTGGCTTTGAATTCAGATGAAAGCCATAATAAACCTTGTAGGAATCTTATAGGGTGTCTAATGTATACCATGCTATGCACAAGACCAGATTTATGTACAGCTGTTAATTTTCTAAGTAGATATCAGAATAAAAATAATAAAGAACTGTGGCAGTGCCTAAAGAGAGTATTGAGATATATTAAAGGAACAATTAATTTTAAGTTAATTTATAAAAGAACAGAAAATAAAGAAATATTAATTGGTTATGTGGATGCCGATTGGGGTAGTAATGAAGCTGATCGAAAGAGCACCACAGGCTATATTTTTAAATTATTTGGAAATTTGATCTGTTGGAATACAAAAAGGCAAAATTCAGTAGCAGTATCATCAACTGAAGCTGAATATATGGCTATGTTTGAAGGAGTCAGAGAAGTATTATGGCTAAGATCTCTATTATCAAGCATTAATATAGAAATAAAAAAACCAATAACCATGTATGAAGATAACAATGGTTGTATTTCATTGGCTAATAATCCTGTAGATTATAAACGTTCCAAACATATCGATATAAAGTACCATTTCACCAGAGAACAAGTTGATAAACAAGTAATAATTCTTAAATATATGCCAACAGATCAACAATTGGCAGATATGTTCACCAAGCAAGTACCAGGTCCAAGATTCCAGGAATTCTGCTTCAAACTTGGTCTGGAAAAATAAAGTTTTTTTTTGTTTCAATTTTATTGTATTTTGTTTATTGTTTTTGTATATTTAATTATCAATAGATAATTAAATTTAACACTGTAATAATGATTTGATTTAGGTTTTTAAAAAGAAAGGGGTTTTTCCTAAATCCTAGCAACAAATGTTGAATCATATTAATATTAATGTACCCCTATGTTTACTCACGAAATATTAAAACTAATAATAGACGTTGAGAATATTTTTTTGTAAAGTTGAGAATATTTTTTTTTTTTTGTAAAGTTGATTTATTTTGAGGGGGAGTATTGTATATTGTTATATGAGATGCTCGTACCAAAATAAATACAATAGGGAATTCCCCTATTTATGTTTAACCTTTTCTTAACAAAGGACCAACCGGCTATACGAACCAACCATGTAAATGTATATTAGTATTAGTCTGGCTCTCGTTGAGTAACGTACTTATAATAAATATATACATATTATTAAATCTTACTTATTATTTAATCCCATATCCAATACGGATTAAAATATGTTTATTATTATTATATATTTGTAAATCATATTCATAAAGCAATGTTGTTCAATCAAATCCATTTACGTTACACTTAAATAAAAATCATCAATTTTAATTAAAATGACATTATATATAATTATATAAGAAATGTATTGCATTTTATATTTGTTATATAAATGAAAAGCTAATCATATTTCTGTAATATGATATTTTTTAATAAAAATCCTTTTCCTCTTAATATAGAAATAATTTGATAATTTCTTTCGGAGGAAGAAAAATAATTAAAGGCTAGATTAAGAAGAACGCTACAGGAAATGATTTCCAATTACACTCTATGAAGCGGGTCGCTGCCAATCCTCCGCAGTGCACAAGGCTTTATTAAGCAATGCGAATTAAACACATAATGTTTTAATTAATTTCCACGGAACTTTAAGTCGAAGTAATCTAAGTTTGCCTAACAAACTTCATTTGCTATTCAATTAGTTCATCATTAGTGCGAACGGACAAAAATTATCAAATAAACATTCGTTGTTCATAGTCACAATGGTTGTCTCTAAATACGCAAGTGAATCAGGCCATAATAATCAGAGGAAACAATTAAAACACTTTTACATTGAGACTGATTGTAAAATGTAATCAGAAAAATAAATATATACATATATATAAAAGTACAAATAAATAAAATGATAAAAGCTGAAACTAAATTTCTTCCTAATCAAAATTGCTAAATTAAGCATTTTATCAATTAATTGTGCAGAAGTAAACTATGTGCTAAATTGCAGGCGAGATAAGATAATTTCAATGTCCCAAACGGAGTTCTAAATAAGAATCAGCACATGTATAAAGTCACGTAGTTTTACACGAGTTTCTTTATAAAAATAAAGTTGTATGTTTTCTCGTAAATCATTTGGGTTAAATTGTGCTTGGAAAAATGTACATTGTTTCAAGCACGTATTGAAATAAGAGAATCCGGTATGTTCGGATCGATCTTTTCTATTCAATATTTTTGTCAGGAAAATGTGTTGTGTTCTATTTCTATTAACAGCCCCCGGGTTGTATTTTTGTTCGATATCAATTAATGTTTAATAATAGAGTCCATTTATTTTGAATGTAGTGGATGTTGGACGATTTATACTGCTTCTATTTTTATATTAATTTAATTTTAATTTTTAATAATTTATATACAAAAATAAAATATTTTAATAATGCTGATAATCACTAATATGTTTAGTTAGAATATATAATCCTTGATTATATGCAATAAAATTTCTGGAATTTTTGCAATCCTGTATTGAAATATCAACATTTTATTTGCCATTGTTAATATCATTATTACAGCTTTCTTTACTTTCCTTACGATACATACAATACATAACTTTTAATTTTTATTTAACTTAGATAACGCGTATTCTAATGGTGTCATTAAAAAAAGAATGATCTTTAATAAACTATTTTGTCACAAATAATTGAATGATTATTAAGAAATAACGATTTTTTTTAATTCCACCTTAATGCATTGCGTTAACACCTTCGATACATTACTAAACAAAAACTGTTTAATTGCTACTGTGATTTTATATCAATTGTCTGGTGAGATGCTAGGCACACTGATAATAGGTGCATACCCTGAAACACGTATGTGTCTCTTACTGGATCAATTATTAATTTTAAATTACCATTATTATTATTAAAATTAAACTTATCTTTTTGTTCACAAGCGTTAATCCACTTCTTCAATAATTTTTCAAAAATCAAAAATATTTAATATATATATAAATAATAAACAGAACAAACTGGCATAATGAACAATTTTTAATGAGTATAATTTGTTTGTTATTTTATCTTTATAGCATAGCATACATATTTCACTGACAACTAAAATAATATAATAATATAATAGTGAGATTCAATCTTAAGTTTGTGTATTGCGCCTTGCCATAGATATGAACAGATGACAAAGAAACTAAAAAACTACCTGCCGGTAGAATAAGCAAGGTTTCAGAAAGGGTATAGAAGAACGGATCATCTACAAACACGACAATTACTAATAAAAAACCACCAAATATAACATCCCTATACATCTTGCTTTCATAGACTTCCACAAAGCGCTCTATAAATTTTTTGTCATTTCTAAGATAAATGAATAAACTCCAGATTTTCCTAAATCTACGAAAACGCATAAATAAATAAAGAACTAAAAACAAATAAAATTTTTGTCTAAGAACAAATAACCAAACCGCTAAAATCACAAGACAAACAGGGTTGGCTTCGGCTGTATTTAGAAACTTAAAACACATACTACAAGACCGGACAATCCCAATAAACCTAAAAAAGTATACAAAACATGTATTCTAACAGTAGTATTATCACTTGCAAAAAAGAACACAAATAAGTTTAAAACAACATAAAGGGCAATGGAGCGAGCAATGTTGAGAATTACACTAAGGGACAAAATTCGCAATTGCCACGCGTGGCAAAGCTAATATGGCAATGGGTAGACCATGCCGCAAGACAACACAAACACAGATAAACAACAAAAATAACAACTTGGAGCCAAAAAGGAGCTTAGAAAGACCGCAAAAATATAGATTGACAACATCAAAGAAGTAGTAGAAAAGGGGTGCTTTCAAAAAACCTAAGACAGAAACAAATACAAAAAACTAGAAGAGGTTTGTGCCAAGAAGTGGATAGTAAACATCTGAGAAAAAAAACTTTACTTTTGTTGAAAACTGTCTCAAACAGCTTAGCATCATTCTTGTACGTAATTCAACCAAAAATTCCGTTTCCTTTCCGTTGTTTACCTTTTTCTTTCTACTGCATTATTAGCTAGTGTTCTATATCATTTTGAACTTATCATAAAATGACTCCCTAAATGATGTTTTAATTATAATTCTGACAGTAAACTTGCAGATCAACATAATATGGCCATATTCATAGATAAGAACAAACAAATTTTAGTAAAAAATAATGTGCCAAACTTCAAAATAACCATCATTGCTCAAAAATGTAACAATTAAAAAAATTATAGTCAACTTCATCCAAGTTTTCGCTTTATTGTAAAATAAAAAAAACAGATCCTAAAACTCATAAAAAATAAGTAAATAAACAATCATTGATCTTCAATAGAAGATTACATTAGTCAGAGCCACTGTTTAAACCCTTCTGTACACACGATTGTAAATGCTAAACCTAAAACTAAATACACTACACACAATTTCAATGTTTTAATACTAGATTATCATTGAAAACGTTACAAACGTTCTATTAATTAAAATAAAAACCTTCAATGGCTTAATAAATTTAAAATATATCTCCAATGTTGCATAGAGGTTTCATCAAATCAGTTTCGTAAAATTTAATTAAAAACATCCCTAAGCTCATTTCATATTATTAATTATATTTATTTTTAAAACCATACAGTTTCATATTATAGATAAGTAACCATTAAAAAAATGTTGTACCAAATTAAATAAATTAGATGAACGGAAGCAACTCTCGGACAGTATATAAATATGTCTATACCATTATCTGGGTTTGAATAATTCAAAAATAGTTAACAATCCAAGACAAAATAAACATAAAATTATAATAGTTGCTATTATTTGTCTAAAAACATGTAACATTACGCTGTATATCGTATAGAAGCTTAAAACATCTATTGCCTAATAAACTCGGTTGTTAGTTGCAAAATCAGGCGCTACATTTTAATTCAATATTGCATAATTGTTCATAGTGGTAAAACTAATTGTGCAATAATCCATATTTTAAACTGTGATATAATTTATACAAAATAAATCTAGATACGTTATTTAAAGCATTTAGTACCAAATAATTATTCTTAATTTTAATTCTATATTGAAAACCTGACCCAAATAAAAACCACTACTAAATAAAAGCCTTTTTCCAATTTGATGTATATATTTATTTCGCTTTATGATATTCCACCCAAATAAGGTACAGGTCAATAAATCAATTCATCCCTGTGAAACTGAAGAGCTTTTTCGGCACACAACTTTTTTTCTTTAGCTTCTCGTGGATAAGGGCCCATCCATTGCCATGGCGACTCATCTCATCGAACGAAAAGGTCAGGTCTTAAAAGAATGTTAAAAATATAGAGATTGAGGCAAAAAACAGAGTAAACAAAGATTGGAGTATTATTACATTGAATTCCCTGAAGACATTAAAGAAAAAGGAATTACTATGAATATGAAATTTAATTTCTTCACAAATCGACCGCAATAGATGGACGAACGAGTTTTATACAAAAAATAATATTATTTTTGTATTACTTTTATGCTAGTTTTATTTTACGGAATTGAGTTTTATTAGATTTTAATTATAATTAACGTACAAATTCTCATATCGCATTATAACATCTGCATATTCATAAAACAGATGTTAATTAAAATTTTCATATTCATTTTAAATATTAAAAAAGTTAAAAAATATTGTTTGAATTAATCCTACTTTAATTGAAAAATAAAATTGTTCTGTTTTACTGTAATTTTATTGCATACTGCAACTGGCTAATCTTTATATGTACATTTGAATATATACATGTAACGCTGAGTTATTTAATTATTAATATTAAATAACTCATCTATGTAATAGATATACTCACATTTGAAATTATTTGTCTCAAAAATATACAATTTTCGTCCACAAGCATTGCATCATTAAAAGCTTCTAAAAATCGCAAAAAAATAAATAATATAAGTTGACGATATAGACCAGTGAGAAGAGTTTTAAGAACTGGCTAAAAGTTTTCTGATATTGATTATTATTATTATTATTATAGAAATATGCATTCTTCAAACTTACATGCACTACTGAAAGATTTAACAATGCCAATGCTTTTAACTTTTTCAAATTGTGTCGCAAAAATGCGGCAATGTAATTTTACAAAGATTTTTTGTTTTATCAATAAAAGCTCTTTAGATAGAAAGATTCACATGCCATTTAATGTATTGCAGTATGCTCGTAAGAAGTTGTGTTTTGTTACGATAGCTGATTGATCCGTTACAACGGCATACGTCAATTCAAATTTAGTAATATTTAGTTTTTTATTAAAAATACCACCAACACAAGATGAAATGGAAGAATTCAATTATACTACCCAAAGCCGTGACTATTTGATACAACAATCCATATCAATAAATCTCGGATTCATTAATCTAAAATTAATCAAAGATTAATAAATCTTGTATTCTTAAATCTAGAATTAATCCAAGATTGGATCTCCGACTATTAGTATGAGCATAAGTGTGTGGACACAACGGACACCTTATTCCGACCATATCATCATACTTTTGTTCATCGCTCAGCGCTTTGCTCATGGAACACTAAAGCTTAGATCCTAACATATTACTCCCACCCATTGCTCCAATTCTCGTATTAATTAATTTATAGGATCAATGCTCAAAGCTCAATGCTATAGCTCTAAAATTTTTAGTTTAGTTTTATGTTCGTAAAGAATGCAAAAAATATACTACTAATATTAGTTTGTACGTTTATAAAAAAAATCCGTTATCTACAGAACAAGAAAATTGACAACAAATGTTTTTGCATAAATTCTTATTTAGTTTAAAAAAATAAACTAAACATTTATATAATATTAATCTTATAAAAACTCTTAACAAATTGTTGACTTTATAAAACTTGATATCTATAAATATTTATTAAAAAATCCGTAGAAAACACCGCTCTTTATATACATTGTACGTTCACTATTTACTGTTCAAACCGTATTGCATAAGAATTTTAAATTGATTCCAAATGCGTAATAATATTTTCAACACATTCTGAAAACGATTTATTTATATATCATCACTTTGAATAACACTGTCCATATTTTAACCACATTTGTGGTTAATATAATATTTTTAATAAATAACTACAGTGAAGTAATTTGTGGTTAAAATTTATTAACTTATTTTAATATTTCAAATTCAGATATACATATTTTATAGTTGCAAAGTTATTACTAGAATTACTACACTAACCACATCAATATAAATGTTTTATGAGGTTTATAAACTATGCCCCAACAGAAGATTAAATTTAAAATTTCACATCATTTTACCAAACGTACAACTTTTTAATTTTTCATTTCCAAAAAAAAAGTATTTTAACCTTTAACCTAACCTAACCTCAAATATTTTAGAGACACTTCCGCAATAATGGTAATAGTTCTCAAGTAATAAAATTGTATTATAAATAATCAGTTAGTTAGATTCAACCATAAACACGGCATCTTATCGTAGAATGAATTAAAACAAATTTTTCAAAAAAAATATAACGAACAAAGCTTATTTTCTGACTGAATAGCAATATCAACAAACTAAACAATAGACATTTTAGATCTTACTTGTTATTAATAATAAATGCTAAAGTAACAGTAATGACTAATGATTAATAGTTCACGTTATCATAATATAATTAAAACTTATTATTATAATTAAATGGCATCGGCAAAAATAAACACTTTGAATACTGCAAACAAAGTTTCCTTGTCTCCTTGTTGCATCATCTCACTCTGACAAAATATAATTTTTTTACAATAAATAAAAAAAATTCCAAAACTTAATCTGGTAGATTAAAAACTACTTGTGAATATTTATTCTCAATTGAAGGCACACCTTAAAAGTGTTCCACTAAAAATTCAATTTAAGAAATGCCTCTTGAGTGTATTAAATCGGTGATAGTTACAATTCGGAGTACTTAATGTAAATCATCAAACTACTACTATTACTCATAGTATTATAAACATGTTAAAAGTGTAGTTGTCTTTCATAGATTGTATAATAAATTCAAATTTGCAATTATTAGAGATCAACAAATATCTTCAATTCCCAAAACTACAGTGCGCCTTCAATACGTATCACAGCAAACAAATGCATAACTTCTAAAACTTTTATACCCAACGATTCATAATGCTTATAATTTCATGGCAAAATACTCAGAATCAATTACTTTGTACTCGCCGAACTACAACCCAAAATCAATGTAAATATTACAAAACCAAACAGAGAGATGATTTTTGTTTCCTTTTACACATTTAAAGATCTGTTTAAGATAAGAAAAAATAAATAAAGATGTTTTAGACATACTAAAAGATTGTAAGTTATCTAAAAAAAAAACAGTTTTTTTTTTCAAAAGTTAATAGATCATATCAAACTTAGCATTTTTTATCTAAGTACGATAGCTAAAATAATGCACATCCACAAATATTGTTAAACATTGAATCAAAAATTTTTATGAAAGACATTTAAAAATTTGTTTCTAGATTAGAGTAGAAAATAAACAAAGTTATGTTTTAGAAATATTTAAAGATTGTAGGTTAACTTAAAAAAAAATAAAAAGTTTTTCGAAAAGGTAATTAATCATATCAAACATAACTTTGATGAAGACTACATACAACTGAAATAGCTATCCTAATAAAAAAAAAACAGAACTGCTAAATGTTTTTCTTAAAAGACAATTATATACATATTTCAACAGCAATGTTAGCTTTTCAGTAAATCAAGAAGCAAGTTTTTTTAGTTCTTACCAAACATAACAGCTAACATTCAAAATGTTATTACTATTACCATAGTTATAAAAAATGTTCAGAACACTGTCAACAAAAATTGTTGAATAGTTAAGAAGAGTATTGTACTAACTCTTTTGAATTGATGTACACAGAATTTTTCTAAATAGTTTACAACGAGATAATTAAAACCTGAGATTGTAAAAGGATAAATACTATTTAAAATATAACAATATTGTAACAATAAAACTTTTTCAAAAATGTGCTACATTAAATAACACATTGGGGCAGATTTGCACAAGTATTGTTGAATTTTGTATAAAAAACTACAGGCAATCTCCTTTATAAATACTATTATGTTCTTGTTTTACTTTACAATTACATTTTGTAAAGCTATTCGTATAATAAAAAAATGCTTTTAGATGCTAAAAATTAATTTGATATATTTAATTAACTAATAAAAGAATATGACGACATGATTTAAAAAAAATTAGTGAATTTTCAACCGTAATATAAGGTAATATGATAACGTACTTTAAAATTGCATATACATGTTTTAATATTTCAATTTATTAATTAATGCTGCAATTGTTATTGTATAAATCTAAACAAATTCAAATAAACAAATGTTCAATTTACATTGCTTTTATAAATGGATAATCTTTAAATCCACTAATAGTAAATATTTTTTAACCAGATCAAATACTAATTAGTAAAATATTTAAGATGTTCAATAAATATTATTAGAAAACAAAATTCATATAAAAACAGAATTGTTTTTAATAATATATGCTATCAGTAGACACCCAAATAAACACCAGCGTTATAAATTATTATTATTATTATTGGCCATAATGTAAATCCTTCAATTTGATAAAATATTTAATCATCTCTGTTTAGATTACCCTAATTTTTCCTTATTTTGTGCCAATAATTTATTTTATAAAGAATGTTTATATTGAGAATATAATTTATGCATATAAAACAGAAAAGGTATTGATTAAAATAATATATTTAAATTAGATTTTGACCTGCATTAATCATCACAGTAGTGTTGTGTTATTATTACTTTCTTCTATTTATAATTCTATATTTATTAATAAATATCATTGGTTTAAGTTGTTAAGCATAACAAAAATCATTTATTACAATAATTACTACAATTCATTTTGTGTAACTGTAATCGATTACAAGTCGAATAAATGTCTGTCAGTGTAACTATTTTAGGGAAATGTTTCGAGTCCATTAATAATTACTAAACTTACTGGGGCCCTTGGATGAAACTAGATGGAACCCACAATGAATAGTAATGAGGTTTAATCGATATTACCATGAATTATAAAGCAGATTGAAGATGTTAGGAAAGACTTAATAGGGAAATTAAATATTAAATATATCTAAATGTTACGGATTTGAATAAATATAGCTTAAATATTGTTTCAATAAATGAAGAAATTAAATATTAATGTAGAATAAAATTCTGAAAAGTGAAAAGTCGTCAATTATTTATATTAAGACAGTGTATTACAGTTTTATTTTATTTTATTTATTTTTCAATCAAAAATTTAATTATTTAATTAATATTTTCTTTATTAATTTTGTAGAAAGTTTTTATATTCATTTTTATTTATTAATAATAAAATATTTTACTTTGATATATTTTTATTTATGGGAAACTAGTTTCACAAAATAATTTGCATTTTCAATGCCATTTATATGATTAATGAAACTAGTTTGCCGTAAATAAAAATATATCAAAGTAGAATATTTTATTATTAATAAATAAAAATAAAAAAATATTTATTTGATGAAACTTATAAATATTTAAAAACAAATCTAAATTTGCGCTAATTAATCACAAAATATCCTATGCAACCATATCAACGTTTCACGAACTACGTAGCATAATAATTAATAAAATATTTCAATATATATATTTTTGAATCAACATTAAACTCATACAAATCTGTGAACTCAATAACAAAATGCAAAATTATATTACTAGTATTTAATATAAAATTAATTTACATATTTAAATACGATATTAGATCATGTCTGCAAACATTAATAATTCTGACATTAATGTGCTACTATATCAAGCAAAAGTAATTATGTATGAAATATATTAAAATCATTTAATTTTCATACAATTGTAATTAAATTCTACATATTTACACCATATCGGCAAGTTTTATACTATACATTAAATTATTTAGTATTTAGAGAGTTAATGTATGCAACCATACTAACGTGTTGTAATTAAAGTTGCCTATATTAATAAACAACATTGAATATTTTTCTACATGTATAATATATTATTTTCGTTTTCTTTCAGAAGTCGTTTCTCCTTCTTAATTTAGTGATTTAGTTTTAATTTAACTATGGCAAAAATCATCTAATAGCAGCACATACAACTACAGTGATAGAGTGATTTTTTTAATTTTTCTAATGTCTCTATTGACATGAAATATATTTTAAATAGTTTAAACAGTAGAGATTAGCTTGCACTGATTGAGTTTGTATTAATCTTAGGGTAGGAATTTGTAGTAATCATTAGTATTAATGCAATCAAAGCTGCAATTTTACAATAATTTAAAGTTTTAAAAATTTGTTTTAGATTTTATAATTTAATTTTAATTGCCATAAACATAACAAGTCGTGTCTTAATCTAACCTAACCTAGTCTAAAAGTTAAACTAGATTAACAAAATATTAAGTTAGGGTTTCAAAGTTATGAAAAAAAAAAATCAATTTTTTAATTTAATTATGAGCGACTTATTATTGTTTAGTCGGAATGAGTTTAGTTTGAGTTTGCAGATGACTTTGAGGTTGTAGCAACTCACAGAAATGCACGATTAAGCTTGCACCCAATAATAAAATAATAAACACACAAGACTGAGGCAGATTGTCAATCAATCAAACGTAGCATACTAAATGAGTAAACACCATCCTAATCGATGAAAAGTTTGGAAACAGCAGTGGAAAAAGCGATAAAAGCCAAATGCTTCAGTGAAAAAATCATGGCATTATTATTCTGTACGATGCAACATGAGCAGCAGTAACAAGTTTTCAAAAAAACAGTGCTTAGCTAAAGAGAACACTGCGTTAGTTGAACATGGGTGCCGAGCTGTCAGAAATTTGATCAAAAACTACCAATCACATTTTCTTCAAGTTGAATAATAAGATAATTTCCACTTTCAAAAAATAATTCTGTTTTATGCCCCTTTCCCTTTTACATGATAAAATGTTGTAACTTATTCTTATAACAAAATAATAAATTTAAAATTTGGTCTAAAACGTCTTGGTCAATGTAAATGTGAAACAAATCGCTTTCATATATTGCAGATAGTTAGTCTTATAGTCTGTGCTAAAACAAATTAAAAAAATAATAAGCGTAACCGTGATAAGGTAATAATCCCTCCAATATTGAGTACAGTCCTAAATTATAATATAATATGTAACTATAAACAAGAGGTTGTTGGTAAAGTATTTTTAGCTGGTAAAAATCCGACACTACTAAACAATTAAAGTTGTCTTCCTCCCAAAGAGATTACTATAAACAAGCTCTCAAGAATAAATATATTAAAAAAATACTGTAGCAATATGTTCTAATGTCAATAACAAGCTCGCTCTTAGAAAACATATTCGACAAACTAGAAAAAACCCGTTAAAAACCGCATTAAGAAAAAGAAGCATAAAAGATTCGCAAAAACGCATTTGTCCGGTAGAACCCACTTAAGTATATACATACATACATCGCATGTCAAGTGGTAGTCTTTGTGCAGTAGAACATCCACTACAACAACTTTCTGAAAACAGATATTCCAGAGAATATTATATATTATTATAAATTAGCCACAACAAAAACGGCAAAGATGATAGTCATTAAAATGTACGTTCTGATGCAATGCATTTTCCTGTAACTTAAAAGTGAGTTGCTTTATCAATACCCCACCTCTTGGCATCAAATTGAAAAAAAAAAACAAAGATTTGATAAATCAGAACAATAGTATTATAACTTCTAAAAACCAAGTATAAGCTAAATCTACAACTTTGTACTGAAAACATTTTATGTCCTAAACCGTTTGTTTGTTTTAGAGGAAATCCTGCCTCAACACCGGATATCACAGCCTTATTTCCTATCCTAACATTTTTGAATTTGTTGGGATGCTTAAAAACATAGTACCAGTTGACAGCAAACATACTCGACAATAATCGCATTTGAAAATTCAACTTTAATTCAAAGGCATCGCAAAGCACAACCAGCTATGACTTCTTCTTTAACACCCTCTCCTACACCTACCATTAACAACAAATAAAACTGATCCACGTTATCTTTGCAACCCTATCTTAGACTATGTATGTCTTAATAATAAATCTGTAATTCTTATCAATAGCTAATAATTAATGATTTTAACTTAAGACCCCAAAGTCATAAATGCTGATGTTTCTCAAAATTCGCTCTTTCGCCAACACTATTATATTTACGTTAATAAGAGTAGAAATTCAAAAAAAATGAACAAAAATCATTTTTTTTTTGGATATTATTGGTTTATTCGAAAGAGCAAACATTCCCATTATTTATGGAACACGTAGCGCATCCTGTTAACCCAGTTTTCCAAAATTTTGGTGACGGTTTCTGGCTCAATCTCACGAATGGCTTGCTCGATATTTGCTTTAAGGGCTTGAATCAAAAAAAGTCTAACGGCGTCATATCGCAGCTCCGATGTGGCCAATTGACATCGCCGAAACGGCTGATAACATGATTACCAAACTTGGCGCGCAAAAAATTGATTGTGGCATGAGATGTGTGTGTGAATGGCGTTTCCAGAAGCATTTTTAAAGAAAAATGGGCCAATGATGCCACCGCTCCAAAATCCGCACCAAACTGTCACTCTCTGAGGATGCATTGGCTTCGTGAGAGAAGATGATTTTTCGAGCAAAATCCCCCAAACTGAGAAGCGATAACAAACCGGATGGTCGTGTGCCTTCAATTGCTGAGTTAATTGGACCTTTTAAGCAAATAATGCAAGGTCTTTGTGCAAAATTCGCATCAAGCTGGTGCGTGAAATATTGAGTTGTTGAGATCGATAGCAAGTCGATGTTCCAAGACTGAGACTCGGCTACGGTAGCCACATTCTTGTCAGTGCGCACCGTACGACGGCGGGGACTGTGTGTGTTGGCCACTAGCATGCCAGTCTCACAAACTTTTTGCACAAGCTTGGGTGCAGCACGCGCGGCAGGGGCCTCATTTCAGCCAAAACTTCTTTTTAATAAACGCACTGTTTGGGCTACACAACATTGACTTTGGAAATAAGTTTACAATATTTCACAACGTTGTTCAAGCGTAAAGCGATTCATTTCGTTCCGCGGATATATGATACTGACTTTCTGTCAAAATTTCCTACGGGAAAGACCTGTCACTGTCAAAATAACAAATAATAAATACCACTAGATGAGCCACCCTTTATTATGCACAAGCACGGCTTCATGCTGATTTTCAACAACTATGATCGTTGCAAGTTGTACACTATGAGTTTTGTACGACTACAATATTTACAACATAAACAAAAAAAATATATATTCATTAAATAGTACAAATTAGCAGATCTATAGGTTAATTTTGTGCGTGCGTAATAAAATAATATTGCATACTTTTCCTTAGCAACACTAATTGCCTAACGAACACATTACAGTAAGAAGTAAAAAAAATGTTATTTGCAATAAACTGGGTAAGTGAATAATTATTCTGAAAGCAGAAACAGATAAGAAACATTTTCAAAGTAAACTTTCTTAAGTCAGGATTTGTTCGGTCTACTAAATGTTGTTCTTTATAATTTCGGATCAAATTTGTTAACTCTCTTTTGCAATTTAATAAATGTTTTTACTGAAGAACCAGAATTTGTTAAACCTAATTATATTTTTTTCTATACTAAAGTCACTTATAAGGCATCTCTTGACTGTTTGATAATAACTTCCAATCTCGTTGGCAAATATATTACTGAAGCGCGTGTAGTGATTCCAGTGTAGGTGTGTCGATCAATAGCTAAGTAAATGCGTATAAATTAATGGTTTCATTTAGATAATCCATTGCAAGCTTTATGGGTAGATTAAATTTTGTACCATAACTGAGAATAAACAAGTGAAATCTTTCTGTGTAATATAATTCCACAACAATGCAATCATATTTGTATTATTTTGTATAAGTGCAATAATAATTGCTATAGATGACCGGATAACAAAGCAACAATATCAATAGTATGCACTTTTATATCCGGATATCCGCAGTACCCTATATTAATTAGAACAAATTCATCATCAATTTATTGCAATAAAAATGAATATATAGAAAAACACAATTTATTGGCATGCTCGGATAAAATGAAATATATGCAAATGAGTATTGAATTTGCCATTGCATGAAATTGTTACAATTTTCGTATTTATCTGTCATGAAAAGTATTACTACTGCCAAAATAATGTAGGTTTAAATAACCATAAAATATTATGTTAGAAACATAATAATCTATGGTTATTTATTATTATTTTTTATATGCATATTATACTTAAGTTATAAAACCAACAAAATGGTAATTCATTTTATCTTAGGTATTTAATTCTTCTCGGAACAACAAAATTAAGTACTAAGTGAGCCCAAATTATTAAAATTGCAAGCAAAATTTTATTATTGTGTACAATAATAAATAAATTAATAACTGAAGGCGTGTTTCCCAGTGCTTTAAAACTATCTCGTGTTGTGCCAGTCTTCAAAACGGGCAATTCTAGTGACGTAACCAACTATAGACCAATTTCAATCTTAACTGTATTTTCCAAAATATTTGAGAAGATAATAAGCAAGAAGTTGTGGTGTTTTCTTAATAAATATGAATTAGTGTTGGAGTGAAACTCTTTTTTATTTAAAAGCGCCTTTGATTGTATTAATTTTACAATTTTAGAAACTAAATTGAACGAGTTAAGGATAAGTAACAACGTCTTGCGTTTAATTTTAAGTTAAATTAGTAATAGAAAATTTTATGTATCTAATAAACATGAATATACAGTAGGTTTACCACAGGGTTCCATATTAGGACCATTGTTATTTACATTATTAATTAAGACTTGTCCTATGTTCAGTTTTTTTAAATCTTTGTGGATTAAATAAATTATTATTATTATTATTAAATTATCATAAAAAAACCTGGATCAGCTGCAATGACTTTAAACTAACTCTTAATTGCAAACAATAAATTAGATGCAAAACAATTTTAGGTTATAAAAATGTAACATTTTTAGGTTAGATGCATATCGTAGAACAAATATGAATTTTCTTTAGTAGAAATTAATTATCGTAAACCTTTTAAAAGTATCAAATAGAATAAATTGATTTAAATTTTCACACAAAAAGCAAAGCAATCATACAAGTATACCATCAGCAATAACATTCCCGCTCTCATAAAAACTGAGTTAAACAAGACTGAATATGCTGCTTTTTATAGCAAATACACACCTGATGCAAAGTGTAATTAAAACAATTGAAATAAAAACATTGCGTTATAATTACGTACTAAAACTAAAAAAAAAAAAGAGATTTTGAGAACTTCAGCCCATCAGCCAACCCCCGCAGCCATCAGCAGCTGCGTCACGACAGCCATCAGCTAATCTTGCTGGCCCTTCAATCCAAGAGGCACAAGAACCATCTGCCGTTAAAAAAAGCGCCGCCCACCCAACCTCCCTAGCTCTCTAAACCCCGCCCTCCGGCATTTGTCTTGTCTAACAAAAACAAACTTCAAAGCTATTTAAAGTACTTTAGTGATAATAATATCACAATAATATCGTTTCAAAATACCCACAAGAGTATTCGAACGAATAAACCAACGCCAACCATTAGAAAGAAACGTACCGCAAAACCTGACAGAGGCAGACGTTAGACAAGCACTCAAATCACTGAAATTTGCGCCAACAAACATCCACCAAATTATAAATAAATTCGTTCGTTTCCTATTAATATCTTTGCAATAAACCTAACGGTCTCTGTAAAGATGCAAAATCTGTTCGGGCCCAAAAGGCACCGCCAACTACCTAGTTTGCAAATCCAATATCAAAATTATGGCTTACATAGCCAGTAACGTCGCAGGCCCAGTATATCTCAATTCTACAAAAAAGAATAAAATGAGGGGAAAGAAAGATTCGTTACCCACACGGATTAGACTCTCTTACTCATTTAGCTCGCGTTGATAAGCTTTTAGGATTATACCGGGCACAAAAAGCATTAATTTGCCAAAGAAATGCCGCTAAACGCCAATGGCAACCGCATCCCAAAGATCAAAAACAAACTAAAAAAAAAAAAAAAAAAAAAAAAAAAAAAAAAAAAAAGTCATAAAATTGCACAAAAATCAATGCTGACAAAAAACTTTGAAAACAACCACAAAAGATAAAAAACTATTGTGAAAGATCTCCTTGTGCAACAAAAAAGTCCCCGTACCAGTAATCCATGGTAAGAACGGGCTCTCAAACTTCATCAAAAGAAAGGCCATTTGTTGACAGTCTATGCTCCTCCTCTACGACAAACGACACTAATCTGGAGCACGTCGGAAAGGTCACCGCTGAACAGCGTCAAATTTATCAAAGCAAAAAAGTCATATCAAAGCTCAAAGGCTCGCACGTAATCAAAATCTCAAACCCAGAAAAGAACCAAAAATT
The DNA here is from genome assembly GCA_963932245.1 of Tachinus rufipes. Taxonomy (NCBI): domain Eukaryota; kingdom Metazoa; phylum Arthropoda; class Insecta; order Coleoptera; family Staphylinidae; genus Tachinus; species Tachinus rufipes. The sequence continues at coordinate 45,178,178 of OZ010744.1, read as the reverse complement.
TCCCAAAACTACTGAGAAATCAGTCTCTTATGCACTTTAAGCAAGGTCATAGAAAAAAAATCTTAAATATAATCTGAAAGTAAACTCTCTTCTACCCGCCCATCAACATGATTTCCGACATAAACACTCTGTTGTCCATCACCTAAACCGCGTAACGAATCACATGACCAAAGGTTTTAGACTATGAAAAACTTTAGGGGTGGACTTTTTTAACATCAGAAAAAGTCTTTGATAAGATCTGACACAAAAGATTTCTACTAAAACTGCACAGACTGAAATTTTCCCTGCGTCTTATAAAGCTGATAACTTCATATCTAAAACGCAGAACTTTAGCAGTAAATCTCCGAATACCATGTCTCCATCTCACGAGAGCAGTATCTCAAGGCTTTGTTCTATGGCCTATGCTATTCAACCTATACGTCGCCGACAAGCCATCGGGCTGGAAGCATACTTAACCGTATGGCACAATACGCTGCTGACACAGCACTTCTATAGAACTCAAGGTCACCTAAGGAGGTTACCATGAGACATAAACTGGCTAAATAACTGTTCTCTTCTCACGGCGACGCACCTCACTTCACAGTCTTCCTCAACTACGTACCTATTCCAACTCTGCAAAGTATCTAGAAATCACCTTCAATAAAGTACTGACTGACTTACAAATTGTACGTTCAGTCTATCATAAGTACAGCCAAATTAGCAAAAAACCTTCTAGTTTGAATGCTCCGGCGGAACAGTGGGATGCTAATCCGGAACAAACTCCGGATATACACAAGCATCATCAGACTTCAAATTATGTTTGCATCTCCAGTTTAAAAAACAGCTGCAAACACTCACCTCAATCGACTTAAGACCTTTCAATGTCTAACCTTGCGTTGTATTGTCAAAGCCCCATAGTACCTCAGAATAAAGAAAGTCGTAACAAACTAGGCAACCCGCAATTGCGACAGTATTTAGAAGCATTGACCAAAAAATACTCAAACGTTTAATACGTAAACCAAACCTATTCTTAAAGAGGGTTACCCCATAACTTCACTCCACAGCCTACAGAGCTTATTTTTATTCATCTCTTTACATCTCAAAATAAATAATTCATAAACCTTACGGTATAAAAAAAAAAATCATGATCAACACTTGAAAGAAATTAGACAATGCCAAGTAGTAGACTATTACATCTATCTTCAAGCGGTGAAAAATGCAACAAAAGCCGCACCAACATAAAGATAAAACAAGATCACTCTAAACAGATTAAAAACACTAAAGTTTCCTGTGAGCAGAACCAAAATATAGAGAATAAAACTACAAAGATGAAAAAAATTTCCTAAAAAAGTTAAGTATTCAAAGTACTGTAAGACAACAAAAAAACAAAAATGAATAGTTATCTCAAATCACTCTAAACAGAAGTATTTTGAACAAAGTAAACAGTAAAAATTTATCAGAGCAAAAAAAGATTACCACAATAATAGGCAAACGTTAAAGATGCCACAAGTTTCACACGCAACACAATTTTTGCACACTCCTCCACTAAGACGTAGCACAATAAAAAACAAAAGTAAGCTTTAAAAAGTTATATACTTGCTGTTATATAACTGTTAATTGCAAAGCAAACGAGTGTGTAGTAACTCTAACTGCGTAATAACATCGTATAAAGTTTTAAAAAAATTGATCTTTATGCGTACCATAATACAACATATGTAAAAGACAAAAATGAAAGAAAAGGTTTAAATTATTACCAAATAATTAAAATTAAAATTAGTAGTTAGAATACTTATTCCAATTTCACATAATATTCCATAATCTCATGTAGTGACGGCACTATATCCATTTCACAGCACTTTTTAATTGGCGTCACGAGTAGTAGTTTTTAATTGAAAACAATAAAATATATCAGAACATGTTCACTTTTTTTTATTCAATTAGACATTTAAATCTACTAAAAAACGATAATTATATACTGAAATTAAATGTAAATTAAGTAAATTTATGGGAAAAGTGTGAAACAAATTTAACACACAAAACATAAGCTGGTGTTGGAATAGTATTAATTATGATTAGAACAGTGAGATTCTAAATAAGTAATATTTATTCTTTTTTTATACTAACAAATCGCTAAACTTCAATACTGATATTCCTATTAAAAAAAATTAATAAACAATTAGAGAACTTTGTTAACAAAACTGAAAATTATATGTATATCAATTTGTTGAATTCGATTTGTTTGTATTATATAATATAATCAACGTTAAATTCAATTAATTAGAATTCATGAGAAACATCACCGATATGAGTTTATTGATGTATCCAATAGTCAATTCAATGTGATTTGTTTTTGATATATACATTTTCATTCAACCCTCCTGGTTTAATTGAAAATAATTGGAGCAATTTATATTACGCTTGCATTGAATATGTAATTATTAATTGTAATTGTGTGTTTAATGCGCCCACATGATTTGTTTAAAAAAATATAATTGCTATTTTAAAACTGCAATTATGAACTATGCAATGGAAAATCTATTTAAAATGTAATATTAAATAAATAACCATTTATGTTTTAAAGTAAAATAAATTTATATTTTGTTGTAAAATATTCAACGTATTATAGGTTTAAAATTATGCATTAGTAGGAATTTTAAGTGTATGTCTATTATAAATATATAAATTTTATTAAAAATATTTTGGACCAGAATTTTGTTAACTTTGAATTTTTTATCATTATATAATAATTATTATTTAAATAAAGGATGTATTCAAAATCCTCTTGTATAATACTAATAATAATAATAAAAGCTAATACGTACAGAAAACAAGAACTTTCTCGACATTGCTACTTCTAGTACTTCTGTTTGCCAGTACATTTAGAAAAGATCAAACTCTATTTTGTCAAAGTCATTTAATGAAATTATTGAATAATGGTTCGCAATCAAATTTCGTAACAGAAGTAGTTGATAATAAATTACGTTTGAAGAAAAGCAAAACAAATCTTCCACTAAACGGAATAAAAAACTCTTTAATGACTATCAAACACAAATTGATTCATTAAGTAGAACCTATCAACAAGAATTAGAGCATCTGATTATTCTAAACATTACTCAAAAGCAGCCAAGCATAAAGTTAGACAAAGCAAACTGCTGATCCTATTTTTAGATATCAATATGTTCCAGAGTTCTGCAATTTTCTAAATGTTGCTTTCGGTTCAAATCATACTAAATCGACAGTAAATTAAGCCGATTCTACAAAAATCTAAATTAGTGTGGATAGTGTTGGGGTAATTATCCAATGCATCCCTAAATCCAGTCTGCAACTAGCACTCGCTACATTAGACAACTAACTAAACAATTTTAAAACTTGAAACAACCAACACATTTTTAGTTGCATATAATTGAAAAGTTGCTTTTAAAAATTACAAAAAACAACCAGCAAAATATGAATAATCGTTTTATTATAAAACTGCCATTTAACACTTTGAAAGAGTCATTAAGCATAGCTAAGAAATTTCATGCGTTAGAGAAAAAAAATTGAAATGAAACACAGGCCTCCTGGAAGATCATTCAAGACTTCTCGCAAAATATCAGTGGACAACAAACAAAAAAAAAATAATTGTACGAAAGTTGTAGTACACAAGAAAAACCAATAATATCTGAAAACTCTCTGGCGACATACAAAACAGTATCCGCTCCATTTCTGTCAACCAATTAGTCACAGAAGAAGGTTACAAGTTTCCACTTGCAGAACCTACAACTAAAAAAAACTTTTATGCTGACAATTTTATAACAGAAACTGATACTATTGATTAATTAAAAAAAAAAAACAATTCAACAAAAACTAACCAGCACTATAGAAACTGGTAAATTCCAACTAAAAAAGTGAAAACAGAATTGCAACAATCTACTAGAAAGTATCATGGACACAAAACTAATTAACAAAGAATCCACAACTAAAACGTTAAAACTACTACAAAACTGTAAAAACAATCTCTTTAAATTTAAAAAATCTCTCCGAATTACAATAAGAAGAAAGATTACAAAACGCATCATTTTGTCCAAACTTTAGTGTTTAAACCACTTAGAGTATTAGGACCAATCACTTGACAAACAAAATTAATTATGCAACATTTATGAGAATTGTACACAGATTGGGACAATTTCAATATATATTCACAATAAGTGGACCAACTAGACTCGGTCAGTCATATCAAAATACAAAAACTTGTGTTCCAATCAACAAATTCACTAGAGCCGAGTATATTTATGAAAGATCTTACAAGACAATGAATCTTATTGCACAAAACTCCTTAAAGCAAAGTCAAAAATGCCTCCATTAAAGAATCTATACTACGATTAAAATTATGTGGCTTAATTGAAGAAGGCTAAACTAGCTCTAAACAGACATCAAAAACTATATTATTGGTCAAATTTTACAAACACATTAGGTTGAATTCATTCCAGTTTAAGAAGCTACAAAAGTTTTGTAGCAAATCAAATCAGTAAAATTCAAAATCACTGATATCAAAGATTGGCAACACGTCTCCTCTGCAGAAAATTCAGCAGACATTTTATTAAGAGGACTAGCTCTTGCCAAACTGTCAATACTACATAAATCGTAAATAATGACATTAATTCGCATAGCCAAGAAAATCCAAGAATTAAAGAGATTCAAGCATAAAAATCAATCATAAACAATAAATTCATTGTATCTATTCCTCCCAAAAAAAAATCCTCCGAGTTGATGGAAGACAACAGCACGCCTTCATTCCTAAAGCACCGTGCCACCCAATAGTACTACAAAAAAATTAAACAGTCACAAAAGATATTATCAATTGAGAACATCTGGTAACCTTATACGGTGGACCATAACTGATACTAGCCGCAACACGTAGAAGAAATTTGTTGATTTCAAGAAAATCTACGGTTGAGGCAATTCTACACACTTGTATATAATGTTGTCAAGTAAACCCCAAACCCACAAAACATAAACTACAATCTAGATCTAGAGTCAGGTCAACAAACTAGAGTTGACCTTTTCTGTTAAAAGTGCATCGCACTCGAAGACAAAAAACAAAGAAAAGTTACATTTCATGCGTGCACGACAACAAAGGCGGTTCATCTAAACTTTTGTGAACTTTTTGCAACGTTTCTATGCGCAAAAAAACACCAAACACTATGCCACACATTTTGTTGGTACATGGAACAAGCTCTGCAGTTTATTTATATACAAACAAAATGACATGTAAACATCGTTTGTAAAACTAAATGTGAAATAGAAAATTATACCACCCCAATTACCACTAGCTACCGTAAAAAAGCTCAAAACATCTTATAAAACGTATAGCAGAAAATAAACAACTGACATATAAAAAAATTATTACTCTCATAATTAAAATTGAAGTACGGCCTCTGGCTCCAATGTTAGACAATCTACAGGATTTAGAACCACTAACTTCAGAACATTTCCTGATCTATGCTAAACATACCAGTTGACCAGTTAAATCATTGTATGCACATCTGCTAGTCATTGGAATGCATCAAAGCAGTCCATTCAGAAGCAGATGGCTCGACTGTGACAAAGATGTGTTTCAAAATGTTATAAAAGTGGCAAATAGAAGTTTGTTGGAAGAAAACATTTCAAAATGGCTTCATCATAACATACGGAATCTCTGCAATAACCGCAACGCAAACATGTTCTTTTGTCTAAACCCAATAGTTTGAAGTAAGGACGTTTATTTGTATGAACTAAATAGTCCGCATTCCGATCGATTGCGTGAACTAAACAAAACCATTTTATTCTACTTGAAAATTGACAATTTAAATGTTCAAAACTCAAATACTATCTGTAAAACAAATACGGAAATAAATTGCACCGGCGGTCATAAAAATTAAAATTATTTTTAATGTTTTAACAATTACATATTTAATTAAACAAAAATAATCTATTTAAATAGTAATTTATATTAAATAATATTAATAATAACTTCTATATTATTTACTATTTTACAAATGTAAATGTGTAAACTGTCAACCACTAACTTTTCATGTACGAAATCTGCGTGCTAATTAAAAACATATTTGTTTGCATATATATTTTCTGACTAACTTTTCTGAATCCCGCTTAAAACTTAGTTCACACATGGTTACAAAATATTGCATATTTTACATCTACTAACATTTCAATTGTGATCATAGTAATATGCATTTGCTCGCTAATACAATAATATTGTGTACAAATAAATCCGCTCTCTATTTATTTGCACGTTATTTGTAAATACATATGTATATTATTAATAAATATTTATATTATTTAAAAACTCATAAATATGAACAAATTGATTAAATAATATTTGAATTTCCAAATATGATAAAATTAAATTAAAACACAATTTTTCATTGACCTGATTCTTCACCGAAAATTCAAAATCAATAAAATATTTTATAATAAATTCCTGGTAATAATTTATGAAGTAACTATAAAATCTTTCGTTTTATATCACACCCTCAATTTTTATTTTCTAAATTTAGAAAGGGCACTACAAGGAAGATGTGATGATTTCATGACTACCGCTGAATGGACGAATGAATTCCACCTATTTATACCCCAAACGCCATGAAATTGCGTCACTCCCTAGATCAATTATTTTATTAATAGCTGCAAGAAATAATTATTTAATAAATTCAGAAATATTAAACTGACCACTATAGTCAGAGTTTCATTTATGCAAATCGATTCAATAACTATGATTTGTTAGAACAGATAATCATTCATTCGAATTTGCTCTCACATAGTTTCGATAAATCTAGCATTTATGTTTTTATAAAAAAAGGTATTTTCACCAGCATAAAAGTTATCCATTCAAATTTCCTACGCAAACAACTTTTCGCTATGTACATAGGACATTTTTTTATCATATCTCCCACCACTCGAAGCTTTGATAACAAAATGTGTGTGAATGGGACGGCAACATATAAACTATTCGCTCTTCTACTGTCAGGTATGAATATTTCATAAGTTTTTTATGTAATCTCCCATGCACTGAAGGGATTACTAAAACATTCAATATTTTACAGAATACATTTTGCTTTATAAAAAATGATTTTATCCACGTAAAATATTTATTAAAATCAACTTCTATTGGTTCAATATAAAAGTTTTATTTACTGTTATTGGATTAACAATTATTTTTTTCTATTCCAATACACACTACATACATCATTTATCAAAACCGACATGATTAATTAAAAAACATGTATTTTGCAGCATAAATTCAGACAATAACAATACGATTCGTACAATCAAAAAGCATTAAATAAATGTTTCTGATAGTAGTCCCCAATAACTTTTTTATTAGTTAGTGCAAGACAACAATTCATTTCAAAACATTAACTAAATCACGCATATTTATTTCACAATATATCACAACAATTACTAATTTCCTAAACTTCTAAACTTAAGATAAATAGCCCTCTTTTGTAAAGACATTTTTTTATGTCATCTACTTCGTCAAGAATCTAGGATGGTTATCAGACATACTAAAAGTTTTAGATTCATTAGTTAATTAAGATTGTTGGCATATTAGCCGTAAATTATATACAGATTAGTTATTGTAAGACGTTTCAAAGATGATAGATTAAGCATATACTGCACTGCATTGCAATTTGTAATTGTTATTCGTAAATGATGTTTTAGACATTTTAAAAACTTATATAATATTAAACCATCTTGTCTAATATTTATTACCTTTAAATCTTTATTATTGTGCGTTTTTTATCTATTTTACGGTAGTTACCGCTACGTGATCAGTAAAAAAGTTGTTATGATTATGTAAAATCCAAAAAAATATTTATTATTTCTACCAGTTTAGTTTATAAAAACATTGCCAATGAGATGAGAAACAGAAAAAAAACAACCTGAATAAAGCGTTAGATACCATGCTCTCTGAGAACAGTCACTTCACTTTATAGTTCTCAATATTGGACAATTTTGCAATTAAAATAAACTAAGAGCAAAATCTCGTTTTAAAAAACAAAGAAATAGGAGATAGAAACCACTTTCATAAGCTTGTCGAATCAACCATTCCCAGTAACATGCTTCGTATATTTTTGATTGCAAGATTGCCGTTATTGCAACTATTCAAGATGAAGTCAAAGATGCCTAAAAAGCACTAGAGTTCTTTTCAACAAAATTGAAAAATAAAATACAAGGAGTTGCTTGCAATTATTAAATCCATCAAACATTCTTGCCATATGATTAAAGCCATCTTTACCAATCACCTTTGCATCTAGCAAAAACTATAAAGCAATACAACATACGTCACGTATCTGGAAAAAATAACAGCTTTTTCCCGCATTGAAAAAGTAGAACCAGCAATAGATCTAAAACCACAAGCATCTGAGCAAAAAGTTAACAAAAAACTAATAAATTTGCAAGTCACAAAAAAATTACACTTAAAACTAGTAAAGATATCTGAAATAGATGTATCCCTCATTTGCAACGTATTAACAACTACTCACTAACTTTTTAAAAGATATTTAATAGTATCGTCCAACTCTCACATCCAGGTTGGCAACTGTCTCAAATGCAATTAAATCAAAATAGTCCGTCAAGTATCAAATTTTTCCAAACTAAAAAAGCTGATACTGCCTGACGTGTGTAGCACTGTCAAGAATCAGCAAACCCAATGCATTATGACTAAGCCGTATCAAATAACGCATCTTAGCTTAAATACATAGACAGAATAAACCTCAAATAGATATGTACCTGGAGAATCCCGCAAATCTTGTAAACTAAAAACCCAGTCAAACATCTATATCTCAAACCATAGAACTTCGACATACCAAAGCTGAGAGTTTAAATGAGGAAAAAAAGAAAGAAATAAACAAATTATTAAATAAATAAAGATAACCTAGTGATAACAATCAACAACGTTTAAAGAACACATTAAAAGCTTAGCAACAATCTTTCAGCATTTATAAACGCATAATCTGAGAACAAATAGACATCGACCGCTAGACATAGAAGAATTCAAAATACTTATTGTCGGATTTCCTTACAATACTATTAGAACAAAATAAAAAATAGTATTACCGAATGTGTTCAAAACTGTACTAACCCACCACATCTGCAAAATTACTTCAAACATCCGCATCAAACCAGTACTAACTATTAGTTTATTTGGACCATTACCAACCTCAAAAGATAAAAAAAAACAATAATATTAATCGTAGAAGATATAACTTCCCAACGGGTTGAGTTTTACTTCGCCACGGATTACCCCGTATTTTTACCGGGGGTATTGAGCATCAATGGTACACAATTTGTCAGCTCTGTTATGCAACAGATAATGGCTTACCAGCACATTAACCACTCTAAAATTCAATCCAGTTGAAAAAAAAACAAAACTTAAAACCACAAGTTGCTATTTTGGTTAGCAACAATCACACTACATAGCCCAAAAAAAAATCCAGCAAATTCCAAACTAATTAAAAAAAAATTACTAGTTACCTACTTAACATTTGGAATAAAGTTACAAAGCTTCTAAGCTAAGATGACGTATCCAGAAAACAAATATCTTAAAAAATCCCAAAACAAAATACTTGCAAGAAGATTACTTTCAACTACAATTATTATGATAAATTCAACTTGGTGACCACGCATTAGTTACATATACTTAGCAGTTCATCTTAAGGTATTAGTGCAAAATTAACCCCAAAAATAAATAGAACCTATATCATCAGAAAATATGAACCAACATTTGAAATAGCTTCCAACAAAAAGCCAGATAAGTTTTTGAACACTCCTATGCTGATTACAGCCAGACACGAATAGAGTGGCCACTATATAGGCAACTTAGTATACACCAAAATTATGTTGAATGTGGTTAAACTTTTGCTTTTGCCCGTTTTAGCATCTTTCAATAACAGAACAAAGTCGCCCGTGGAATGTTTAAAATGTAAGCGTAAATGAAAAATGCTAAAACGGGCAAATGCATTAGTTTAACCACATTCAACATAATTTTGGTGTATACTAAGTTGCCTATATAGAGAACACTATTCGTGTCTGGCTGTACCTACCATAGACCAACTACATATAATGTTGCATTAGTAATACCTATCAAAAGAAAAGAACGACCTAAGAAAAATCTCGCCCATCTAAGTATTGCAAATTCCTGTTCGTTCACTTGAGAATCAGAAAAGGAGATTGTGGCGTGCGATAATTCCCACAGCAGTGCAAGGGTTCCCACGGCCAGAACCAGTGGTAACGGACATTCAATGGGCGGCCAAAGCTAGTTATAACAAATCAAGCAGTAGACAAAGAAAATCATACACCAACACAGTTGAAACTTGTACTCGGCGCAAAATGTATCTTGCTTATAATTAGAATTGATTGTAAATAAACAATAATTATTGCACTACCTCGTGGCCTACATTATTGTTTATTCTAACTATTAGAAATTGTATATCCGCGCTATGACAATTTTCTGGCCTATTTAAACGCTGCGGAATTGTTTATATCAGAGTATAATTTCTCCCCAATTTGAAACATTTAACGGTGTTAAACAAACACTTCGTCAAAATTGAATTCAACCATTTATTTATATTCAAGTCAGCGGGAATATAGAAATTTAAATAAATAAAACGGATATCAGGGTAGCGGGAAAAAACAATTTTTTAAATATTAATCAATCAGTTTGAAATATTATATAATATAAATACATTGAAAATGATGATAACTCATCGAAACATGTATGTAAAAATAAAATAAAATAAATAAATAAAATAAAATCATTACTTCAATAATATGAATAAATTATTGTTTGTTAATTTAACTATTCATCGGCGTCCAACAAAATTCCCGTAATAATTATATAACACAAGAAGATGTTTTGAACTGCTACCCTATCGCGGGGCATAAACAGCAATCACACATCGATCGTTATACAAGCCAATTTTTATTTGCAGTTGAACATTTCCATTTATGTAAATAATTATAACCATTTAATGCTGTTAAAATTCAGAACATACTTACAAAACCCCAAATGTAATGACTTTAAGAAGATATTAAACGAAACTTACCTGAAACAGAAAAGAAAAATAAATTAGATACAAAAATACATAAATATTATTAACATATTTACTAATGTTGTGTTTGTATGTATTAAAAAGTTATATTTTCAAATATGTTCTGCATCAATTATAAAGAAAAAATATTAGACTCTTCTTTATTTCAAGATTAATATGAATTTGAATAACTTTATTAAAAATAAGCACACATTAATTTTGCAGCTAGGCATCTCTTAAGTGCATACTTAAACATTTATTCGAAGACACTGTGATGTAAATACTTTTCAAATTACCTCTAATTCATTGATATAAATAGATCTAAAATGCATTCCCAACTAGTTCAAATTGAGTTATGATAGTTTGAATTATCTATTAAAATTGACATTTGCAAACTAATTGAACAACTTAATACAATTTAATAGTAGCTATATTAAACCGACGACTGACCTCTATACATGGCTTGAATATTAAAATAAAAGCAAGAAAACTTTATTAAGTAAAAACATCCTTAACTTCTTTGGGATATTCTAAAAATTATGAATATTAAAATTCCCCACAATCCATAAACTCCCACTTAATTTTAAAGTAATCTACACCCAAGATTATTAAACAGAAAAACTTAATAAACTATCTCGTTGTAAACATTTTAATTAAGTTCTAAGACGTAATTCCAGCCACCCACTCATTTCCTTCCTCATTTGTGTTGTAACAACCCACTCAAAAGTAACGCAAAGTTTATCACGTTGCAGGTACGCAATTACCTATAATGATAATGCAGATTGATGTCAATTTGTCTCTTTCCAACTCACATTTCCATGTTTATGTGCGGCGACATAGAAGGAATACAATTTTCCTTTGTGGGGAATGACAAGAAACAAAAAGTGCATCACTTTGTAGTGTACGTCTGTATGAAATATGCTTTCAACTACAACTGGATTACTATTTGTCAATGTTTCAAATAGTAAACGACTTTAACTTGCAAGGCGATGTGAATATAAAGCTTGTTGTGTGTTTCAGTTTCAACAAAAAAATCTCGATAGAATTATATCAAATTACTTTGCATATGTAATGTACATAATTTAAAAAAAATAAAAATAAATTTAAACAGCTTAACACCGCAAACAAGAGTCAATTATAAAAGTTAATATAAATTGAATAATTTAAAGTCATAATTGAAACGCATTACAAAATACTGATTTTTAATTTATTTCGTTAGTTTATCTTAAATTAATAATATTTATTTAATTAAAAAAATGTGTATGTCATAACTTAAAAAAAAATTATTGAAAACTACTATTATTAAATTGATAACAAAGGAAACAAAGGAAACAAAGAATAAAATAAAAACGTATTTTAAAAGGAAAGAATAAATTCAGAATTTTCATATTATTAATTATTATTATACACATTATTATTATTGTTTTTAATTCCGGAGATAAAGCAATATGAAATAACAAAACCTATTGACCATGCATCATAATAAGAGTATTAGAAAGAAGCAATATTATTACAATGGTAACCAAAAGAAACAAATAACAATGTTGTAAAAGATTATATATCATATTCTGATTCTCAGAAGTAAGCCCATTGACTGCTGTAGTAAATATTAAATCTACTTTCTTGCTACAATATTACATTCATAATTTCTATAAAAATATATATTTATCTTCCATCCATATAATCTTTAGAATTCATTCAAATTTGATATTCACGTTATATTTTCGTTATATGTAGCAGCCTTTCAGACGCAGATACTTTCCAAACGACGGCTTATTAAACAATGGCAAACAAAAAGTAGAGGCCACTTTAAAATTATGACTTAGTTTTGGAATGTTTGCAAATTGTAAACCAATGTAGGCGTTTAATAATTTATTTCCTGACAAATGTTATATATCTGTCAGTTATTATCACCGTGTTACCGACTTTTATGAAACAGCATCCATTTCGCTCTAATTGAAAACCTACATTTCGTTGTGGTTTTTTTTTAATTAGTATGATTTTTCTCTGCAAAACTTGTCATTCACACGGTGTACTGAACTTAACAGGTAATAATGCCTTTAAACCCTATTGTAGTGGCAAGAATTATAGCGTCGATTGAAGATGGGCAAGGAAAACGTAAAAACTGCAAAGATTGTTGGTAAAAGCCTTTGTGCTGAACAAAAGGTGTATCAACGTTACTTAGTTACTGGCCTGATAAACAGGATCCGGGCAAAAAAAGTCACCACGAACAGAGATGACCGTTTTTTGGTGTCCACAAGTTTGCGGAATAGAACAGCAGTTTTTCTACAAAATTAACTCCATAAAGTTAGAGATGTAAATGATAGTGAATGGAACGTTAAGGCTTTGGGCAGCTGGATTGCATTTGGCGGTTGGTCGGTTATGGATTGGGCAAGAATTTTTAACAAAGCACGCACAGAATTAGTCTCTATATAGAATGGCTCCCTGACAGCTCACAGATAGATATTATGGAGGTTCTCGAAGATCATGTTATGCCCTTCATGACAACTGTGGGCGAGCGCGGCAATTTCATGCAAGATAATGCTAGACCTCACGTAGCCGTAGAATTTTCAAAGATTATCTAAATGAAATGAAAATTTCGCGGTTCAATTGGCCAGCTCTCAGCCCGGACATGAATCCCATAGAACATGTCTGGGATAAGTTGGAACGACGTATCCGAAAGCATACACCTGCTCCAAGAACTGCTCAGCAGCTAAGACAGTTGCTATTGCAGGAATGGAATAATATTGACCAAAATGTGATCCTCAATTTAATTCAAAGTGTTTCTCGTCGACTTCAGGCAGTCATTAATGCAATAGGGAGTAATCTCGTTTTTTTTCATATTTTTTGTTCCATATTAGTCCTAAGAACAAAAATTCGAACTTCTTCTAAACTGTAAATCTGTGATTTTTCCAAAATACGCAATAAAAACAATAAATATGCTTTACGATTCAACATTGAATTTTTAATTTAGTGTGCAAAATACAGTACAATTGTTTACAAAATAAAACCAAAACTAAGTCATAATTTTAAAGTCATAATTTTTTGCTCGCCAGTGTGTTATAGACGGCAAATTTATTTTACTCAAATTAGTTTTTTTATTTACATTATTAAATATTAATTAAAAAAAATTAACACAAATAATTTTTTGTAAGATGCCACACCATAATATATTCTTCAAAATTTATATTCTAAAGCACTCGCAAATAAATCCGCCGCTGTGTGCGGTATATAGATTCAGAATCTTGCATTCAGAATCTAAGCAGCTAAATCTGTGTGTGCAAGAAGCTTAAGAAACCACGTAACAGCATTAAAAAAGTCAAGGTTCGTTAAAAATATGTGTGAAACAATGATAACATTATCAAAAAAATAACATCCAAACTAGTGATGGACTGCATAACCATAAAAAAGGTTAATTGGACATAAATCTAATATCAGGATTCCATACAAAACCGGAAACAAATTATCCTTAGTAAACTAGACGCGGAATACAGCTACTATAATAAAATAAAGCAAACAAGGCTATTCCTAACAGGACCATTACGCATACCCAAACTAATGCAGATAAGTAGAACAAAACTGAAAAAACTTACAAGACTTATAACTGGACATTGTGTACTAGATAAACACATGCATAGAATAGAAATTCAGAAGGTATCCTTATGTCGCGGATGTCTAAAAAATAAGGACACTCCGTTATATCTATATCTGCTGAGCAAGTGCAAAGCTTAAATCCATTAAAAAAAGTTTCTAGACTTCATAAAAAAAAAATGATCTACTCGAAAAGTAAAAACCAGAGATGCCCAATAGAACTAAAAAATCGCAGTGCCGGAAAGCAGATGCAACACACCTTACTGCTAAGTAATGTCACTTGAAATGCTCGAATCACACCGCAATTAAACAATTGTACACTATGCAAACAAACTTACTAATATTTCACAATGTCCGCAATAAATAAAAAAAAAAAATGAGGTAGCTAATTTATTATAATATAGTATAATGACTGCCCGGATCAAACACAAATAATCCTAGTAACAAGATGAAAGAATTCTTAAAAATCCACATATTTCCAAGCGGCATTTTTGAAACTTCTTTAGTTGAGTCAATGCCAAATTAGAGCGGCCATAAAACAATGTTACTTCATATTCAGAAATAAAAAAACTGTGTTATGTCCTATTATTTAGTATATTTATAAGCACAGAAATATTTATGCAAATTTGTCTTTCGCTATCATGCAATGACGTGGTCATACATGGCACACTAAAAAGGTTTTTAAGACTGAAACAAATGTCTGTGCTTGACCTTTGGCCGCTGTGATTGTTAGATTGAGTTTGAATAAATTATTAATTCATTTCATACTCAATTCCGTAACATCAATTGACCGCCAAAATCTAGTAATTTGCCATCATTGTAGAAATATGTTTTTGCCTTATAGCAATCCTACAATATGTTTAGTAATTTAGACTTATATATTTCTTGTAAACACACAATCGCCGTTTTTTAAATTCGGTAACTATAAAAACTTTAAAAATAGAAAACGGGTTTGTTTTATAGTAAACAATAATACTTTCTAATAACTTTCTGTAAGCAAAGAATAATTCATAAAAAAAAAAACAAAAAATTAAAAATATTAAAATATACAAAAATAATAAAATTTTAACATTTATAATCGTATTTAACCTTGCAACTACGCAATGCTGCAATTAAACTAGTATTGACTAATTAAATAAACTATTATTCATTAATTGTGTAAAAACAAATTATATTAGTTTGAATTAAAACTAAAAAAAAAAGAAAATAAAAGTAAATAACTTTACAAAACATAAAAATGCAATTATTTGCAAGACATAAAACAAATAAAAATAAAATATTATTAATATATACTTAAATAATTGTTTTTCATTTTATACGACTACTTCATATTTGTTGATAGGACATAACTTATTTGTTTTTAATTAAAATATACGAGCATTGTTTAATACGGTACCATAAAAATATCAATAAATCCACAATTTGTTATAGACTCTAAAACCCCTCTCATCGTTCGTTCAATCGTTATCTTAGCATGGTTTTCTCACCCTCTTAAAATAACTTCACAATATTCTTGAGTATGTAATCGATTGAAATGCTTAAAAACAAATTGAAAACAATTAGATAAGTTGCCTTCAAGGTTATGAGTACAAAAAATCCAATAAAACCTAACTGCAGTAAAAATGGTTTTATTCTCCCACTCAAAATCTGGACTAAATAGAGAAAGTACAATAGCTATTGTATTCAGCAAATATCTTAGTATAAATCCGAAGAAGAAGTATTATTTCATTTAACAATTTTCAACCAAACATACCTCAAATAGGTCTAGTTTGACAGCAATAGTTGGAAAGCAAGTCTTCTTATAGTGCCGTACTCGTTACAAGCATAGGTGCCCCTCTCGTATGTTTGCGGTGTGCGATTATAGTTCTACACAAGCATGCGGGACCTACAGTTTGACGTAGAATCCAAACTACACCAATAGGGACACAAAAACAATTAACTTTGATTGATTGATTTTTTCATACAATCTTATGTTACATAATTAATTGACATAAAAAAAATAATGTAAAATAGTATCATCTAAGTATAATTATATGCCGCTTACAATTCAATAATATAAACATGTAATTATTTTTTTGGTACAAGATGAATTGTTTTGGACAGTTATAAATGCAAACCAAATATAGAAACATGATTAGAATCATAAAACATATTATTGGCATATTTACAAAATTCCAATGATGTTATCTAACAGCAACCCATTCATTTCGTATTTTTATTAAAAATAAACTTATATCCCGTGGTCGACTCCGCCATTAAAAATAAATAAATTTCTTTTAAACAAACTTATAAAGATATTTAGTAAAAAAATAAAGTCTAATATAATTAATAAAACTTCTTTAGAATCATAAATGCATCATATTAAAATTATACAATAAATGAATACATTTTTTAATGAACCTTCACTAACCTTTAATAAGAAAGCTGAAAAAGTGTTCATGTAATCATCATACTCGTATCATATTTTTGATCGTTACTAATTCAGAGTTAGTAAAAAAAAAATGGAAAGGAAAAAATAAAAAAAAAAAGATAAAAAAGGAACAATAAAAATTTACTAAGAGAAGAACAACCTTAGAAGCTATAGAAAAAGTAAAAACAATAGCAAAAGAAGCGAAACACTGCGGAATAACAGCGCTGAACATACAGAACTCGTTTAACAGCTTGTTATGAGAAGCAATTATAGAAACTGGCAAGAAGGGAAGATTCAAACTGACATTAGGACCAAAACTGTGAAACCTAATTTATAATGAGCTACTTCGGATGAGGCTGCCAGAAAACGTGACAATAATGGCATTTGCAAACGACGCAGCATAACGTAAAAATAAAAATAAATTCTAGAACTGGCAATAGATATGATGCAGATATAGATAAGAAGTAAGAGTTTAGCAGTGGCAACACATAAACAGAAGCGGCATAGCTATCGACTAAAAAGACTAATGAAGAAAGAGGTAAGGATATAGGTAAAAAATCAAAGAAATATTCATAAAAAAGATGTCATTCTCAAACGCCACTTGCTGAGGCCAATACCTCACTAAGTAAAAAAAAAAATCAAAAATATTTAATCAAACAAGTAATTATTTAAAGAATTCTGTTACCGTTGCTCGTTCAGTACACAGACGCTAACTTTTCACTTCAAAAAATTAAAAACAGAAATATCTGATGAGCAAGTCATATCAGCAACCCCCTAACAATTCCAAGACTGTTCTCTTAAAAAAAAAAACAAGAAAACTGAATAAGGAAAAATGAACAATATTTGCAATAAATAAACGCTAATGTTTTTATATTTATTAATCATACAATGCAAGGAAACTCAAACTGGCACTCAAAACCGAAATTCTAGATTTAAGTTTAATAAAGTGTTTCAAGTGGTGTCTGCCTTGTCGTTAAAAACATTTACAGATCCCAACATGACGGCATAAAACGTGCCAATGTTTTATAATAATATGTTCTGTATAAATTAAATCAACACAGAATACTTTAGTCGTCCAAAGATAGTCAAACAAGTTAAACTAATCTATAAGTCAGCAAACCGCCACAAGTTCAATCAATGTGTCAAATCATTTTACTAACTCAAATTTCAAAATAATTTCAAAAATAAGTGTGATTATTATAATTTTGGATATAATAATATAGTCATAAATAAAAGTCTGAATAAAAAACTAGTTCTTTTAAATGCATATTTGTATACAAAATAGTTCTGGTTTATGCATAATTTTTTATCATGCCAATAAAAACTGATGTTTATAATAAAAGTATCCAAAACTGTGCCCAAAAAAATTACTACTACAGAATCATCAACCAAAAATTAAAAAAAAAGTAACAAGGTAAACTTAACTCTATTTATTTTTAGTTTTGAAGATAATATAATAAACTCCTAATCAGTTTCTCGTTATTATCAAAAGTCAAACGTTTTTATTATTAAAAGATGACTAATAATGGGTCATTTCTAACATATCAATTAATATAATTAATAAATTAAATCTGCCATTTTTTTAATTTTAAACACTATATTGTTTATACACAAAATTTAGTCATAATTTGAAAAATGCCAATTTAATATATCTGACTCAAATTTTATATACCATACATTTGCAATAAATCTATTTTAACATTAAAAATAAAAACAAGTAAAATAAATTTCACATTACAATGAAATGTTGTCCCAAAGTCTAGACTTTAATAACTTACAGCTACGCTATTAATTATAAATTTATAGTCCCTTGGTGTGATATATGACATTAAATTGAATAGTGTAATTCCATTGTCTAAAACAATGAGTATCCTTGTGAGAACGCCCAAATGTTCTAGCTCTACATTAACAATTACATTGCGGTACAAAGGATATATAGTTAGCAAGTTAGAATATTGTTTGTCTGTCTTCCCTAACTGTGTCAAATACTTCAAAAAATCAATAGTATAGCAATTACTTAAGTATATATTTTTTTATAAAATACAGTTTGTCAATAATAACAAATAAATAAGATATAATAAAGTAAAAAAATTATTGTATAAAACAATGCATTGTAACAGTGAAACAGACTTGTTAATGATTATGTTAGAAATTAGTCTGGATCTTGTTGCTCCGAAGCGTTGGCCGAAGTTGCATACATGATTTCCCGAATTCTTTTTTATTTATTTATTAAACTAATATTTGTATAATTAAAAAAATTAAAAAAAAAAACGTCTTATTTGCAGATCAATTAAATACTAATTATTTAAAATATATCTTACAAATCTCGTTTGCTCCTCTCGTGCCAGAACTTATCCCAGAATGAAGTCCTGCCCTTGATCCTCAGCACCGAGGTGGACAAGGTGCGCGGCAATGTCGGAGGATGTTCTGCCTGTTGGGGCGGCGGAGAAGCCATCAGTAATGACGGACTTGAACAGTTACCGACAGCAGCCCTTGACAAAGAACCCCTATGGGATATCCTGGATGGAGGACTGTCAGGAGAAACTGGAGGACTAGAGGAATCAGGGGTGTTAGGGGTGAGGGGCGGCGAAGTCTCTGGGGTTGCCAGATTGCCGGATTACATCCACCGGTGATGACACATTACATCCACTCCGATCAACTCATCGTGGACTCGTTTAACGGACAACCCACATCGAAACATCCACATCACTTCATTATTGTTTAAATTGATTTTTCAAAACCGATAGCGAGCTTAGCAGGGAGCTGAATCTAATTTTAATGGACTGGAAGCAGAGTACTGCACAATTATTAATTTTGTAATAGAATTAGGACGGGTGCCATCATTTATTAATAGCGTTAACATTCAATAGATATGTTTTTTAAATTCCTAAAGTTTTCTGATAGTATTCATTTAAACTAAATAATATTAACCAATGATCAAAATAAATCAGATGTAATGTAACAAAAACATATTAGAATATCATTGTTAATTTTATTAGTTAACAAATAATTAAACTGCTAAGTGTTAAACACTAGATGTAGTAATTAGCGTAGCGATTATTATTACTTCAGTAAATAATAATGTTTAGAAAATATTTCTTCACCAATTTGAGTAATATAGAAAAAGTTATTGTAATTGAGTTAAAAAAGTTATAACTTGGTGTATATAAAATAAATTAAAAAACCAATAAAGATAAATCCTCGGATTTCATCCAGATTTAAGACCCTCTAAACATTAATATTAACTAAGTAATATTGAAGGTGCCTCCGCATAAAATATTATAAATGCATGTACAAAAGTTTTATATAAGTAATGCTCGGTGTAGTGTTCCAGTTATGACAAAATGCAAATGTAATAAGCTTGTTTACTCGCTTTATTATACTTAATTATCCCGGGCCAGTGCCCGACTTTTATTGCATAATAACATTACGAAAAGAATTGCTGACCGGAGAGGAAGCAATTCGTTGATGTTAAAATGCGCGCAATAATGTGCGTAGGATATACAATGGTACTCGGAACAGTCGGAAACAGTAAACTCACGATCTGAAGTACGTAAACATCAACCACTTTGATGTGTATCACACAGTGACAAACATTGTGTTGCTATATACACATGAATTTAATGTATTAACAATAGAGTCCGCCAAGAATTTCCACAAAGTCAACACAATTTAATTTCTGTAGTTTGATTAAAACCGCAAAGAGTGTCGCAGTTTGTAGCATGCAATTCCAAAACTTCATTCTAACTACCTCAAATAATTGGCTATTATGGTGTCGAGGTCCGCAATATACATTTACCTACATTAATCCACAAATGCGATTATAAACCGGAGGTTGTTATGCATTGCCACAACAATGATTCCATTTTAGCTTAATTGAAAATTGAAATAGATTAAAATAATTTTCAATTTTCTATAATAAGGTTTCAATTATCAAGCTGCAATCATGAATGCATCATCAATTAAAATGACATTATTCAACAACCTAACACTTAGTTTCAGATTTTATTTAAAAGTCCACAATACGATGTAAAAAACATAGATTTGGTCTGAAAAATCCTCTAACTCGAGTCAGTGTAAGAGGCTCAACCTACCTAATTGCATGGTCTTGAGAATTGAAGGATCCTCAACGAAACAATTTAATGAACGCACCAGCATAACCTAATTAATATCTCTTGTATTTCTCCTTTTTCGTATTAGTTTAATTATTCGATACTGCGGTTGGGTAAAATGCTATTCATTTCAGAATTCATTAAAATATTAAGAACAAAGGAAAAAGTTTTCGCCGATGAAATTCCTTGTTGCACGGGTATTACGCTTTTCTATATTTAGGGATTTTAGAGATAGGAACTTATTTTGTCGCATTCGTAGAAATGCGCATTATGTCGTTTTTCTGAATGTGGTTTATGAAATGTACAGTTTTATAAAATATGTATTTTATATAATATTACCGGGAAAGAACATCATACTAATTGGACAAGTTACAATTAAATCTACAATGCAAATGCTCACTTTATATAAATAAACTGTATTAAAATAAAAAATTCCAGTTTTGCAAATATTTATAATCCGCTTAGTATCACGTGATTTTACATATTATTAGATTCGAGGTTAAACCCGAATAGTTTTTACCAATTACTATTATGCATTTATTCCAATATACACATGCAATACTAATGCGAATATATGTAAATTATGCACCCTATTTTGGATTAGTAACAATCGATGAAATACATAAATATGTTTAGATTTTCCATTATAATATTCGAATCACGCCATATTTGTTACAAGCATATCCACTAGCCGACGCAAGCAGTAAATTCCGGACATATTTATTCCTGTAATACTATTTATTGACAGAATATATCTGAACATTTTTATACATTCGTGTGAAATAAATATTTCAACACTCAGAACTCAATTCACGTTTTATAAAGGAATGAAATTGTCAATTTGTTTTTATAATAACTTGAGAATTAAATAAAAACCCGTGTGTAATTTTTTCATCAAATTAGACTTCTCTATTTTTGACCTCTATTTTAGTGTTACCGCACAAAACAAACTTAATAAAACTAAGTGACAAAATTTGCAAAATTGGCATTTAGCGTCTGTATTTGTGGTTAGAAGTTAAACTCTTCCCTATTAGTCTTCGCTAAGATTGAGCTTTACAGCACCCTCGTGCTATTAGGTTGAAGAGTCTCGCTTAAAATTGGATAAACTCAAACCAAATTTAGAACACAAAAGCAAACCAGCACGTCAATACAATAAATCTAATATATTAGGACAACAAAGCGTTTGTTAGGGATGGCATATCTACATTTATTAGACCAAATAAAGGCTTACGATAGGGTTGCTGCCTATCATCGATGCTTTTCAATTAATTATTTATTAATTGCAATCGAAAATACATGTTTATTTAGTCTACTTTGCAGATGATCAGGAGGTAATAGCTCAGGATGCGTTTAACCAAGACTTTATGCTGCAACGTCTGAAAAAGAGTGTATGGAATGGAGTCTAAACATTAATTTCAACAAAACAAAGTTTATGGCTTCAAACTCTCAAGTTAATTTTACCATTTTAGATAACACAATGTTCAAACTAGCAGGTTCAGTGATTTAAATATTTAGAAGTTATTGTCAGCTATAATTAAAAACAGTCGCAAAGTTTTACGATGTCTTAATACAACATATAAAAAAAAGTAAAAGAAGATATTAAAAAATCTATGGTTGAATTATAGTAGTAAGTTCTTGGTGGTAATCGCTGAAATGAAACGCTGAATAAATGCGTTAGAAATAGATTATTTGCGTCCAGAATGTCAAAACTACAAAGAGTATCTAATGTCAAATCTAGAAAAGCGCCTGCAAATGTTACTCAACGGATACAAAAACAGGGCCTAAAATGATTTGGGCACCTCATGCGCATAAATAAGGATTTGTGGCCCAAATGGCTGTTTAAATGGGCCCCTCCAAGCAGACGTAAACGGGGGGCATCCACAACGGTCATGCAATGACTGCATGAGACAAACCATAAAAACCCAAAAACTAAACAAAGACAATACCATGGATAGAAAAAAAAAATAGAGATTAGGAGAACAAACAAACAACCTGATTACAAAATATTTAGAAACGGACATGATACATATTTTCAATTGCTCCAAATTCAATATATCAATAAAATTATGTCCACAAGTACTCTTTTTCCAAAGTAAAAGTGTTCAAAATTTAAGATGAAATATCAAAAAGATTTTTATAAAGCTAAATTTGCCAGTCTTTAAATTAGCGCTCCTGCACTTTACCTCCCATTCCTTGAGTATGGATGCTACAATAACTAAATCTAAAAAAAATTATAAACAATACCAACTAGCAACATCAATACGTTAAAACACAAAATATTTTTTTTTTAAAACAACATCACGAAATTATAATTTAAAAAGATTCTAGCATATAATAAAAATAACTGCCTAAAACGAATCAAACCAAACCAAGATAATAATAATAATTTGAAGGTGAAATGCTTAGTGTAAGCTTAACGCTAGAGAATTTCCGAATTTAGTCGCCGCGTCCTGTTGAGATGCCGCTAGTAGTATTGTCATTAAAAAAATATTATTAACAAACATTACATACTGAAATCCTATTACATCTATTTTTTTTTCATATAAAAAAATGTTGACGCCGTTTTTAAATTAACATTGGTCATTATGGAAGAAATTTTCTCCACGTTTAAACAATAAGTTTTTCAATCAAATGTTATTTTAAAATATAAAGTGCATACAACCGCCTATACATTTGAGCAAAGATTAAAAGTTATATTTAACTCGCAAATAAATAATTTAACCAAACAAAAACTCTAAATTTTTTAAAATTAATTACATTTAAACTAATCTTTATAGAAAAATAAAATGAGTATTAATGTATAGTTGAGCGTTCTTCTATAATGTTTCAAAATTTGTTTTAATATTTTTTCGCCGTTTTCTCGGTGAACTGTTTTTAGCAAAGCGCTATAAAATGTTATAAATTCTCCAACCTTAATAAACATCAAAAATAATATAATTGTAAGAAATATATTGTACCTAACAATTTGCACCAATTGACAAACTACCAACAACATTAGATAAGACAAAACCAGATATAAAAAACGCATAAACAAGCGATGAGCAATACAAAAAAAAATCGAAAAATAAACGAGTTATCCAAGATAAAATACAATAGATAGTTTCGAACAATTCTGTGCAAAAAAAAAGTGAAGCCCCAACTTGTTCTTTTCTTACCCTTCTCCCCACACGCACAACCAATAGTGCATCAAGCCTCTTTTCAAGTGCCAACATCAAATAACAAAATGTATGTAACATTTACTACCAATTTACTAATCTATCGCTTTTCTAGTTTTGTTCTCGCAGGTGATAAATATAACTTTAAAATTAAAATTATAAGAATAAAAAATCAGCATTTAACTGTTTCTTATTTAGAACCCAAATTGTGCATAGTAATAAAACTTTTCTACTTATACAATTTTTTTCATAACAAAATGTTATACAAATAATTATTAGTCCGATACATCACTAGTCAAGCACCATAGACAGTTACATAATGTTCCTTTCACAGTTCAGAACGGTTCCGTGCGTCAAGCCTCGAGAGCGTGTTGCTCTTGAAAGGAAAGCAGTAATTGGAGACAACTGGAGAAGTATACTGCTGAATATTGTATTGTTAATAAATCCATTATTAAATCTAATTACTATCTTTAGTATATACATCGTGTGTTAGTAAATATAGGAGTTCAGTTACGATTTAACGGTCCTGATATATTCTATATCTTTTTGTTTAAAAGTTAACAATAATACCCATGCCTATAAAACTGTGTGTTGAGTGAGTATGGGTTTGGTAAAACAATTTTATATTAAATTGTTATAATTAATTAGTATCGACGGTCTGATAGAAAAGGTTTTCAAACAACTCACAAATAATTAAAGTTATTAATTAATTAAATTTCAATATAAAACTTCAAATAAGTAGTGAAATATCAATAGTTGTGTAATAATTATAATTGATTTGTAATTAAATGTTTATTTAAACAAACCGGTTTGTAATATTTATAACATTTCAAGGATAACAATAAATTATTGTTATTAAAATTATATTTTATTATTTATTATAAATAAAGTGTTATCCATACCGATTTGATTTTAGTCAAATGAAGTTATTTGCGACAGACAGAAAATAAACTCACTTGCTCGATATGTCAATGTCTTAATCGCAGATGATTAGTGAATGAAAGTATATTCCTTATACTTTATCATGTCAAGGCATATTGCGTTCGCATAACAGATGTAACTGATACACGTAAAATTTAACGGACTTAAAAAAATAAACTGCCCTACAAATTGTACTCATTGTACTACATTTCTAATACATAATTTTAAATCATTCATAATAATTGAAGTTAAAATGTCTAGTATTCCATTATAAATAAAGATAAATAAGTTTCCATGAATAACTAATTATTTAATTTTAATATAAAAGTTAAAAATCAACATAGTTAGAAGAAGTTTGAATAAATTAAGTAGTTATTTCAAAATTAAAAATATTAGACACTATAAATTATTAAAATAAAATTAATAGTGGTGGCTGTTACTATGTGATAGTTCATTAGAAAATAAATAAAACACATATATCATAAATATATTTTAAAAACCGTAACATGTTTCAACCTTTACAAGGCCATCATCGGACGGTGATACAAACAAGAAAGATAGAAAATTACATTGAAATTATTATGATTAAAATTATTATTAATTACGTACAAATATAAAAAAAACAGATTAAGCAAGTAGAGAAAAGATTAATGAATGGCAGTTTTTACTTAAAAGTAATTAAGACTAAAAACATTCCGCAAAAAAGGGAGAGTGGATTAAATTATTTCCTTTATTTGAAATAATTTATAAGTCGGTTTGATCATTAAGCAATGAAAGGATTATTTTTTGATTTAGTAATTTCAAAAGCTTCTAACAAGTTTAATTTTCTGCATTTAGAACAGTTGTGAATAATTGTAAGTTTATCAATATCTAAGAATATGTGACTATTTTCTAAAATATGATTTGCAAAAGTACTACTTGAATGGCGTAATCTGAAAGAGCGGTAATGTTCTTTAAATCTAGTTTCAAAATTTCTTCCTGTTTGCCCTATATATCGTGTATTACATGTGGGACAACTTAACTCATGCACTCCTAATGTTAAAATTGTATCTGTACGGTCTTTAGCGTTGAATAAAATGTTTGATAACCTATTTTGATTTTTAAACGCTACTTTATAATTAAATTTACTGAGAATATTTCCTATTTTTTCAGATATGTTACCAAAATATGTTGATAAAATGTATTTTATGGGTTCTATGACTTTTATCTTAAGATAAATTGACTGTATAGCAAAACTCTATCATAGAATAATATTTTTAATTATGTTTTTTGGGAAATCTACTGTTATGACCTATTGATATGATTTTATTAAGCTCCTTTTGCCAAAAATTTAGTGTTAATAGTAGGCTGAAAGCTCTATGAACCATTGAATGGTAGGCTGCAACTTTTGTGACAGTTGAGTTGTATACAGTAGAGTTTTACTAATATTATTAGTATAGAAACATTTAAGTCTTCAGAAGTGGTGAACAAACTGTTTCACACATGCATTGCGTTAAAAACAAATTGCAAACTTGCAAAATAGTATCTCAAACACCAAAACTAAACACAAAACGATTTAAAAGCTATAAAATCAGTTTAAAACTTCAGAACCAATTCAACTTTACCAATTTCAAAATTGATTCATTGCAAACAAAACGCTGCAGAAAGCAATTCACAATCTTTAGTATTTACAAACTATATCCAAAATACAAACTTAAAAATTAATTCAACAATTTTATAATAAATTAATAATACCTCTCATAGACGTGGTGTATGTATTATTATATTATTTCAATATTCCTAAACTCTATAATTTGGGGTCAAATGAAACCCCTTCCAGGCACGTCCTCGGGTAGCGGATAAGAGACTGCAGACGTGGACCAACATCATTGCACGGTAGCCTTGCTTTGGCTATGTGACTACAACTCTTTCCTCTCTATAAACTGTCAACCTCCCTTAGTCAAACTCTTCGGTCTCACTTCAAACTATTTCTTTGGGCACATCTTAAAAAATATGAAGACAAACCGGAAGTGCCCGTCAAAGAAGTAAAAAAAGAAAAAAACTGCCAAACAACAGCAAGAAAAATGACATTAACTACAAATGTTCAAGGTTGTGCAGATCAATGTACATCACTGTAGGGCAGCCCACACGGCCCACAACGCGTGCATTGTGAAACATAACATTGTCAGCGCCTTTGTCCAGGAACCTTAGATAAACAAAGAAAAAATACAAAAGCTAAGAATTCCAGATAGATAACTTTTATCAGCCAAAACTAAACCTAATGCCATTATGAAACCTTTGTTTTAGAAACTAAGTGACAGCCACATAAGCTATAGTAGCAAAAAAAATCCAGAGAAAGATCATTCTCGGATCAGGATACCTTCCTTACGATCAGCAGGGTCTTTAGCCTCCAGAAAAAATCCAATGGCTGATCAGTAACGAGCTCACAACACCGCTTTTCCGCACACTACATCATATGAGAGAACACTGACATCAACCCAAAAAATAAGAAATATATTTTAGAAATTAATATTAACATTATGAAACTTGACCAAGTTTAGAACAACGCGATACGTAAAAAAGTTATCAAACTACCATTGATAATAGTGGCATCTGTCAGATAAAACTTCGTTGCCAGACTACGCACGCATCAAGTCAAGTCAAGTCTAGAAAAACAGCGACTGGGCATTATACAGAACCAACCTCAACAGAATAACAAGGCTATAAAAAAATAAAATCCTGAAAGAAATACTGTGAAGACATACAAAGTAAACCCACATGTTCTCGCCTACAAAAAACTTTTAGCAAAAATTGCACTGCAAACATTCAAACCAAAAAAAGATGGTTATACAGAAGTACTAAGAAACTGCAGGAGTCACCAAAACTAAGTAAAGAACAAAAACTGGCATGTCTGCAAATAACAAAAGCAATAAGTACAACTGCCATAAATCACTACCACTACTGCATTTGGTTGTTATAATACATACATACTTACTGTAAATCTTGGAATTCACAAACAAAGAGTAATAAATTTGTTACATGAAGAAAAGTCGCTAAAGATGAGATCAGATTTCATAAAAGAATATCACATACGGAAGTCATTTGGTGTGATAATACCGTCTCAAAAAAGGGAATAAACAAAAAATACCGGGACCAAAGACCACAATGGCACCGGAGCCACTATATAATATAATGCAAAAAGTATGGGACGTCAGTAATTTGTTCCTACTGGACACTAAGAAATCAAGGCACGAAATCAAACCGTAAAGCGGACCAGCTTTTAGAATTCCATACAAGATCAATAAACAAATAATCCGTAAAAAACTTAAAACAAATTTGAAAGAAAAAAAGACTCCGTTACATCTACTAAGCAAAAACAGAACTATCAGAACAGTTACAACAACAGAGTTGTGCACAATAAAACTAGCAAGACCGCAGTACAAGAAGTACCAAATAAACCACCTCATAGGAAAAAAGACGGGGTTTTTAATTAAGTTTTAGTCTATAAAACCAGTTAAAAACGCGTTATTAAAGTAGGGTGCAATACTGTTCTAACAAAATCCGATAAAATCAACTTGCACATTAACTGTACAATAACATCAAAATTTGATTAGAACCATAAAACTACATTGAGAGAGTTTTGTGATAAAACTTTCCAAAGCGGCAAGAAGATCACCACTACAACAAAATTAGGATTTCATCGTATGTTCTGACAAACAAAAATCAAAAACTCAATTTTATTCATAATTTTATGATAATAAAATACAATTATATAATATGAATATTGTTGTAATATTTTAAACTTATGATAGATCTATGATTTTTATTACACCATAGCCTAATAAACTATATGTATAGCCTATCAGAGGTTACAGCAGAAATTTCAGTCTGACCAAGCAACAAAAAATAACTACAAAACAACCGATTACTACTTTTGAGTATTGAAAAATATGTAAATTATGAACTTCTATAATCATAACGATAATTACATACATAGCATGTATTATGTCCAATCTTTTTCTATATTAGAAACAACAAAATATTCCATGTTTATACAAAATCTAAATAAATACTTTATTTAAATACTGAAATGTCTAAGTACTTCGACAAGTAGCTTGGCTATAAAATGTTGCAATAATGTTAGTAAGTTGAACGTGTACGACACGTCTAACTCGTTATGATAGCGGAAAACACAGTTAACTGCAACAAAGTTACATTTTGTATCCCTTTTTCATATTCTGACAATGCGTGGACCATCCTACGACATCCTTTAACAATATTATATGTTTTCATTCTGTACAAGATGTGTATAGCTCTTATTTAAATATTTAACATCCTACATCCTACAAACTCACGTTTACAAATAAATACAATAGACCTTTCTATTTTTTTAATAAACCCACTAGCATATTATATACTACTAAAAACTAAATATTTTACTTCAGATGTACACCCGTTACTAGATGTTTGCAATTATTTTGATGCAATATTAAATATCAATAATTTTGTTTGAATATCCCATGCGGATACTTACTGTTGGCCATTAACAGTGAGTTTAGAATTAAGTAATTGGTTTACCCTTTAAAACAATAGACACGCAGAACTAATATTACACCAAGCAGTAGAGCAGCATTTCAAATCAGTTTTTACCCCTCGTCATCTGATGGAAAATATGATAATGACAGGCAGGAGAAACGCGTTACGCGTAACATCAGGCAACAATCGTTTATTTCGAATTTAAGATTCACCCCTAAAATCAATAGGTATTGGATGGGGCACTAGCACATGCGGTGAAGACTGTGCGCTATATAGAATGATGTGTAGGGAGAGAAAGCAATTATTTGTAGTTAGTTTATGGTTTAATATGTAGGAATGCCAATGCAGGTCAACTAATATTTATTTAGGTACAAATTAAAGCATTATATTATTTCCTCAACACAAAACATAAATTTATTAATCATTATGTATATTCATTTAATTTCTTCCAAAATTACAATATATTCTGTACAAAATTACATTCACTACTTTTGATGTAATCTTCCTACGGGATTATAAAATAGCCAATTTCAAAACTCGTATTATACTGCCCCTAGCAATACCACTATTGAATTAACACTGCTGCCATAGTTGGGGCTTTAATTTAATTTTCAATAGTGTTGAATCTAATTTGCGTCAACTGAAAATTTTCACAGCCTGAACCCGGATTGCCTTTTATCCTCTGCGGCCATGAAACACAAATCTACATAAACTGATGAAAATTGTAGACGATTTATTAAATTATTAAAGGGGCGAATCATCTTAAGAATAATGAAGATTAAGCCTGCATCTCATTTTCTTTTGATTAAAATAGTAGGTCAGTAGGATTGAAAGGGCTGGTTGGAGATAATATTGATTTAAAAATAATAATTGTAATTCGGTAAAATTCAAACTCAGCGTTAAGGAAAAGTATCACGTAGACATGAAGGAAGCTGTTGCGTGACTGCGTCCTTTATTTCAAATCGTTTAGCAAGCTTAGAGAAGGTTCTAATTAATGCTGCAATCATGATTTTTTTGTTTTTATTTTGAGAAATGTAATGGATGTGTTCTTTCATTCTGCAAAAAAGCAAGTAAGGCGTCTAATCAATGATTATCGACAAATAAATAGCATTCGTTACTAAAACTGCACTATAAGGTGCATTCACTATCTACGTTCCATATCCACATTTTAATTCTATTAGATTTTTTTATACAATAACGCATTAGATCATTGTATTATTTTATCAAAGCTTTAGCAAGGAAAATTTTGTTGTCCCCTGCGGATCGCTACAACCAGATTTCACTACATTATCCAACAATTTAACGGTTTTAATCCGTGCAATTAGTTATTCGCTCCTTATTTAACACTGACTGGCTATAAAGTAGGATTATTAACATACAGCAAACTCATTCTGAATGCATAAATTAGCAATAATTACTGACGCCAATTCTGATAGGATTTTTTGCTGGACTGTGAAATAAACGCCCCGAGATTACATTGGTATTTAAGTTACGCAATCAATGTTTAGTGCTGCAGTAGTAATAATATCTGGTTACCTTTTACGGCATAGCAGGAAAGATAAAAATACAAAATATTATAGATAATCATAAAGAAGAAGTTTTATGAGCTTATTACACTAGAAAAACTGGATTTAAGTCGGTAATATGCTGCAATATAATTTTATACTTACACCGTTTTAATAAATTACTAGCCACTAATCTTTCTACTTATAACTAATATAAGTAGTAAGCAAGCAAATAAAAACAAATTAAAAATATGAAACTAAAGAAAATATAGAAGTTTTTTTTTTAATTTTTGTTTTATAATCAAGTAGTAAAAGAAAGGGGCTGCTCGAAAACCCCCCACCACTTTTTTCAAGGTCAAGGCCATTGCCATGGCCACGCCTCCTCAAGGCCATCACGCCCCTCCAAGGTCAAGGCCACGCCTCCTCAAGGCCATCACGCCCTCTCAAGGCCAACTCACTACACCCTCCAAGGCTAACCCCATTTTTCATGGTCACACGTGTTCAAGGTCATAACCACACCACTTTTTTCAAGGCCATTGCTATGGCCATTACGCCCTCCAAGGCCACACCCATTTTTCATGGTCACACGTGTTCAATTTTATTTATATATATAATGTTACTCAGCTGCATTTTAACTATTGAATATAACTTCAATTATAAAAGATAGTAGTAGTAATGGATGTCATTAATTATTTTTATAAAATTAATATAAAATTAATATCTAAATTAATAAACATTAATGTAATTAAGAATGAAGATATAAATATTTTAAATCAAGTTCTTAAATTAATGAAGTGTGTATCCGGGTACTGGTGTATTTGTGGAGGATTTGCATCATATTTATTAAACCGAACAAATTCCTATAAAGATATTGATATATTTACTAACACAAAAGAAGCAGATTTAGTTATACAAAATGCAAAGAGTATAGGATTTAACTTCAAACCAATTGAAAAAGAATGTTATTCTGGAGAAGATCAAATGAATAACTTTTATTTACAATGTAATGGACACATCGTATTCAATATAATAGTTAAAACAAATATGGAGTTTGGATCACATGAATTATTTTCAAATTCAATTATACGAGAATTTGATATGGGTATATGTATGAGTGCTATATATTTTGAAAATCGGAAATGGTGGTCCATATGTCGTAAAAATTTGTTACACAACAACAAATTTATTAAGAAAATGCGCATTCAGAAATATCATAATAGGATTATTGAAAAACAATTCCAACCACTTTCCCTTTGTATGTTGTGTTTAGACAAAATTATTATGTGATTTTTGTGTGAAACACATTATTCTTGTAATCCGACCTCTTACAAACCAATCGGTTAGAACTCCTATAAGTTTTAAAGTAAATTTTATACTATTCAGTTCAACGTTAAGCATCACTACATCAATGTCTTTCGAAGAAGTTGCATATTTACCTCCTGTAGAGGTTCTTATTATAAACAATGGTGTAGAAATTCCAATGCTTCCCAATATTGCAACAGAATATTTTCAACAGAAAGCATACATTTTGCTTGGTATGATGAACGTGGATTTACAAGCCTACGAAGAAATTATTGTGGAATTTACTGATGAAGACTTGAACAATTTGGAACTAGACCCTAATCTTATTGTGTATAATCATAATTTAAAAATATTACGATTAAAACTGTATGATGAGTGTTATAAAATCCACATTGTAATAATATTAGATGATTTTGAGAAAGATATATTAAATGAATATATTTAAGAATAAATAGTTTTATTTTTATTAATTGATCTATAAACCATATTGTAAAATGAAACGTGTACACTTTGTAGACAAAAACAAAATAAAATATATGTATGTTTGGAACTTTGCACATCAACAAGCTAGAAAGGGGGTTTGGATGCTTAAAGCAATAGATAGAAGTAGATTTGCACAACGTATTGAAAAAATAGATAAAATCATATCATCTGTTTTGGATGAAGGACACAGGAACAGAATTTACCTTGAACGATGTAGTGGTAGTGGAAAGTGTAATTAACGTTTTGATGGTGGGGAATATAGATATAAATGAGCAGTATTACCTGAATTTCTAGAGTTTCAACCATGTGGGCTGCATACGCTGAGATGAACTTACCAATACCAACAGATTTAAAAAGTGCAATAGAAACTTTACATAATCGGTTTTACATTTTCTGTATGGATGCTTGTCGTGCCCAAAATCGAATTGATAGTTTTGAAAGTGATGAAGTTTATCAAATGAGAGAAACAAAGTATGGTTTGGGGATGAAGATTTGTTACGATTATCATCTCGGTATAATTTCATTAGAAGAGTTTTGTGAGCAATTATTAAAAATTGACATTTTATATGATTTTATCTATGATATAGAAGAGTTTTTACCAAACCACATAAAATGCAACATTCGTCAAAAAAATGAATTAACACCAGTGGATTTATTTTCGTCAATTACTAGAGTAATGCATATATTAAAAAAACTTTCTGAAGATTGTGATCGAATGCGAAGAAGTATAGAAAATGAAGATTTGAAAATGGATTTAAGAAAAATTGATGATATGTATACACATGGGGTGGAATTGTGTCAAAAAGTTTTAGAACATCATATTACATTAAAACAATTTTGTCAAAAATTTGAAAAGTCCAGTGTTTTATTTAAATATTTAAAAGAAATGGAAAATTTTCTTCCAGATGATATTTTAAATCAACCCAATACGATGGAAGTAAACGCAACAATTCAAAAAATACATAAAAAACTTGAAAACTTATCCAAGGATGTTGGATGGATTAATAATAAGATTATGCACCCATTTTTTGAACAAGATATAAATACTCTAAATGGGAAATATAAATATGGAATAAATATTTGTACCGATTTTTTAAATAAAAATATTTCATTAAATCGTCTATACACCGGATTTTTAGAAGTCGATGTATTGTTTAGATTTGCTGCTGATATTAAACTTTACCTGTAATTTATGTATTGATGTTTTAATAAAAAATATATATTAAAAAAAATGTTTTATTAATTCATTACAAAATCATTATACAATTGATAAACATTTGATAATGCACACATAGAGACATGTTTTGAGTGATATAAACATTTTGATTCCGTTAGAGTTAAAGCTGGATGTTCATCAAATTCTTGTATAGGTATGGTTGTAAATTTTTGTAAAAAAATAACTTTTTCTCTTCCCTTAACATAAATCGTATCATCTTTGATGTCTTGTAGTATATTTTTAAATTGATGTTGTGGTGTAAATCCTTGACTCCAATTGATGCAATGATGATTATTGATTAACCATATAGCTTGCTTTTTAAATTCTGCTTCCAATAAGTGGAATGGAAAGGGAGGTTTGAATACGTAGTGGGCTATTTGAGTGCCATTAAAAATTGCCAATTCTTTCGGTGAAAACTCGTTAGAACCAATATTAAATCCTTGGACGTCAATAATTAACATTTTATTTTCAATTTAGAAAACTCTTTAAAAAGTTTATTTTTAAGAGAGTACAAATGAATTTGTTTTTTTAACCTCTTTAATTTTATCTTATGAATAATTAACCTTTTATTAAATTCTTTATCCATTTACAACTGTCTGACCGCTTTGGTGAATGGATTGTAACTGATCATCTTATCGTGAAGAATGAGGCATACAGCAGAAGTGTTGGCTTTTGTAGGTTCACTTGTGTCAAATTCAATTCTAATTTCAACAGCATTTGATTGCAATGTTTCGTTTTGATTACTACAATCGATGAGTACTATTGGTGTTGTTTCCTTAAATTCTTTGCGATTAAAAAGAGGTTCAATTTCTTTGTGATAATAAGATTGTTGAAAATTTGCATACATTTCATATAATTGCGCAATTTGATTTGTTTTGAAATTTAAATTTAAATTATCATAAGGATATCTTTCAGAGTTTAAATAAACTCGAAGATTTGTAAGTTCATTATCATCAAATTGACTCATATCCTTAAGTTTTTTGTTTTTACGATCAGTCTGTAACCCAAAAATTATATATCTTGGTGTTTCTAATTGAGTAGCCGTTTTCACAGCCCATGTATGTCTTGTTGTTTGTGGCAACGCAGGATATTCATGTAATTCCCAAGATCTAAAAGCTATAGATAAATCCTCATTTTTTCCTAACAATTTTGTCAATCTAAGTTGTTCAGCCAATCCTACAGAAATGTGAGGAACTTTCCAATTGATTTTATTAATTGTCACCTTAACACCTTCTTCTTCAGTAGATACAAGTGCATCAAGATCGGTATTACTACGTATTAAAACCAGTTCTTGTTTGGTATTTATTATAATTTTCTTATAATCCTCAGCAAAACCTAATAACATTTTAAGTGGTATGCAAACATTAAAATTTCCATCCGCATCTACCATATCATCTTGTTCTGTAGCCGTTTTTGATAACCATCCAGCGTTTTGTAATTTTTGATTAGAATTGAAGGACAAGTAACCTTTCAATGTTGATGTTAAACCAACATTTCTAGTAGAGTCAATAACAACACCATTTAATTCATAGCGAAGTTCACTAAATAAGTACGCAATACCGTTGTTAATAAACTTTGTTTTTTTTGGTTTCTTAGAATCATCAGCTTGCAATTTGCCTTCTATGTAAATGTAGCTTTCACTTGGCAATGTGTACATATCTTGTTGTTGAATCGGAATTCTGATTTCATCATTGTTGTTGAAACTTGTTGATGCATATGGTTGATGAGTGTGAAATTGAGAATTTGCGATTGAGTTGTCGATAAAGACATTTTCTTTAACATTAAGTATACTCATTATTTAATATAATTTAAATCCTAAAGACTTTAAAAATATAATGTTTTCTGATGTTAATCTACTGCGTGCGGATTGTCTAATGATGGAATTAGTTGTTGTAGTCAAGTTATATTGTAAGTTTTTGTAACCATAATTACGCATACTATGATATTGCACTACCATATTTAAGAAATTTTTTTTAAATGAAGTCCTACTGTGATGGTCTCTCCTCTGAAATTGACTATATTTCCGTCTTGATCCACTATTTTAAGTGTTATGTTATTAATAGTTGATGTATTAATTGGTAAATATATAACCGTCTCAGGGGACTGTACAATTTTATAACCTGGCGGTACCGTGGGAAAAAATTGAAACAATGTATGACCCAATCTTCCGTTTCTATAAGAGCTGGTTGTTATACTACAATCCACACATAAAGAATTTATTTTTAAAATATCTGTTGAAAAGTCTGATTCATTGGAAATATCTTTTGGTAAAATTCTTTTACTAAAACCCAACAATGTTCCAATTGAATTTTCTTTAGTAAAATCAATAGGTTTTGTACATTTTATATGCACTTTTAATGTATTATTATTTCCTCTAATTTTGATATCTTCGTCATGCTTTTGAAGTTGTTTTTGTAAATATGTG
Organism: Tachinus rufipes; assembly: GCA_963932245.1. Lineage (NCBI taxonomy): Eukaryota > Metazoa > Arthropoda > Insecta > Coleoptera > Staphylinidae > Tachinus > Tachinus rufipes. Next base: position 45,141,492 of record OZ010744.1, on the reverse strand, counting down.
TTTAAATCAGTAATTTCATAAGATCCTACAGGAATTGTAATTTCTTTATTGTCACCATAGTAAAATTTGTTATTGCTTTCATCTATGTTTGCAATTGAATAAAAGGATTCAAAATTTGTTAGGCCCAAGACAAAATTTTCATCTTGTTTTAAATATAAAGGTGGGTTGAAATCTGCCTCTAGGATTGAACTTTTGCCAGTAAAAGTAATATTATAAGACATACTCGTTTGACATCAAACATACGAATGATGGATTTTTCATAATGTATTTTCATATAAAAATATTAAACATAAATGTCCACAATTATAAGTGTTATACTTTTGAAAAGCATCATGATTATATAAAATATTCTTTTTACCATCTTTATAAAAATATCTTACTAATTCTAAAGGTGGTTTTAAATTACCAAAACTGTCAAAATATTTAATATTATTATCATTTCTAATATAAGCTACCCAATGAGAACCAATTTTTGATTTTGTTTCTAAATTTACAATACCACATTCTTTTGCATTCATTTTAGTTGGTAATTCATCTAGCATGTATACACCTCTAAAATATGGAATGTTTTTTGCATATTTATACAAGTCAATATTGGTTAATGCTCTTTGTGGTAGCTTTCTTATTAGTTTTTTTTATAAGGATAAATGTAAAGACCGTGACCACGTTTATATGGTTTCACATATAAACCATCACCAATTTTATAACCCTCTTTGCTATTTACTTTGGATTTTAATACATCTTCTTCCACTTTGTTATGTCGTTGTTGTTCTTCTAGTTGTCTTTTTAATGCTCTTTTCTTTATTATAGCTTTTGCAATTCCGATAGCGCCAGAAACTATAGCTCCTAAGAAACCCCCGCTTTGTGGTATTTTAATAATCCTTGAAGGTATTTTTCTTTTTCTTATATATTTTGTTTTACGTTTACCACCTTTACCTAATTTAATTTTTGCTGACATTACATTAGACTTTGATTTTGAAATTTTTCTTTTTGAAGTTTTTTGACGTCTTAGACTCATACCTAATTTGGTTTTTACGCGCATAACACCAGACACACCTAGTGCTGCAAACTTTTCACCAAAACTAGCGTCAGGTGCTTTTAACCTTATTGCAGCTTGTCTGGCTAGTAATCTATCCGCTTCGTGTCGTTTAGAAATATCAGAATATTTTGAATATGCAATATCGTGTTGTTTGCAGTGATCGTCTAATACGTTTATACCTTTATCACCTCTTTTGAGTCTTTTTTCTAATTTTGTTCCTGGACCACAAAAATTGTATCCCGGAATATGAAATTCCCGTGTAGTTTTATTAATTAATTTGTTGACAAATCCACGTCCGTTAATTTTTTTGGTACGTTTAGTCTTTCTTTTACGAGTTAACATAATATACTAAATAACAATACAGAATGTAGGTGTACTTATATATTCTATGAAGTATTGACAAATTGATCAGTTTAACTACAGATTTCGAAGCATAATGAGAGTTGTAAAACAAACTCAATCTTTACCAATTAACAATCAAGATGTAGATTGTTCTGAGAATACGTTTCAACGACATAGTGAGTTGCTTAGTGGTGGTTGTAAAAGAGGATTGATTATTGGTTGTTCTGGGTGTGGAAAAACAAATATTATAATTAGTTTACTTTTACATCCAAACGGTTTAAGATTTCAAAATGTTTATATTTACTCAAAAACATTACATCAATCAAAATATCAATATTTAAAAAAAGTTATTGAACCTATAAAGGGTATGGGTTATTTTGAATATGATAACAGTGATCAGATTTCATCACCACAAGAAACCAAAGAAAATTCAGTTTTTATATTTGATGATGTTGTATGTTGCAATCAAAGCATAATGAGGGATTATTTTAGTTTTGGTCGACACAATAACATAGATTGCTTTTATATTTGTCAAACATACACTAAAATACCAAAACAACTTATAAGAGATAATGCTAATATATTGATTATATTTGAGCAAGATAATACCAATTTAAAACACATTTACGATGATCATGTAGGTGTAGATATGTCATACCAACAATTTAGAGATATTTGTTCCTATTGTTGGAAACAGAAATATGGATTTTTAGTTATTGATAAAGAAAGTGAAATAAAATCTGGACGCTATAGAAAAGGATTTGATTCATTTATTTATTTATAAACAATATATAAATATATTGTATGTTTGAGTTCCAACAGTTTGCATCTACATGTAGTTTAATAAACATCATGGACAAGCAATTAGTCAAGCAGTTATTAAAAACTCGACGTATTGTAAAAAGAAAGTTTCAAGATTTGAAATCTGATTATGCACAGTCGCAGTCACATATGCGATCGGCCTATCAACCATTAACCAAACCAATAGAAGACCTTATTGCAAATCTCAAAGTTAAATTGGAACCAAAATTTGAAAAAGTTGAGGAAACTGAAGAAATTAAAAATGAAACACCAAAAAAGAAAAAGTATGGTAGAAGGTCATCCCCTATTAAAATGGAAGAATTTGTAACACCAACTAATACTACCATTGATACAAGTATTCTTCCACAAGTTTACGAGCACACCCCTTCTACATCCAATACACAGCCAATAGTCGAAGACCTATATGTTGCTGATAATGATGATGATGATGATGATGATGATGATGAATATGCAAATGTTGAAGTCCAAACTAAAAAGATGAGTGATTTGGATGAATATGTAAAACAATTTTCCACATTACCTAAAGCCTACATTTACGACATGATATCTGATACAACGAGGGCTATGGATCACACATATGGAATAAGAGTGGTACCAACTGAAGATGGAGACAAACATAATTATGCTATTGGTAATGGAGTTGTTACCTTCAGAGGTGATGATGTAGTTATTAAAACAGTTATAAATGGGCAAACTTTTGAACGCATATATACAGGTACACCGGGTTTGTATGAGTTATTATTCAAGAAGGTACCAACAGGATTTAGGAGTGTGGATGTAACTAATTATATGGAAATTGTTAATAAAACAAATGCAGCAAAACATGGTTATATACCAACCGGTAAATTAATAGGAACTAAACTACCAAAATATAATAACATAATTGCACCTTTGCTTGATAGGCGAAAAGCAATTCCGGTTAGACTCACACCTCAATCATTTCGTACAGGTAAAGCACTACTTGAATACGACAATAAGCCATTAGAATTTATATATTGGGACAATCCTAATGAATTAGTTAATCGTCTGCGCCTTCTAATTTCTTCCCAAGCTGCTGGGCATACTGGACATAATAATGAAATTACTTCAATAATTGAAGAGTTGCGAGAAGCAAAAATTATTAAATAACGGTAACATAGATGTAAACTCTCATTAACTGATTGAGTTTTAAGAAATAAACATGACCATTGATAAATTTGGAAGAACACTTTATTCGAAACATAACGATATCGACATAATACTTCAATCAACATCACCAAAAAAATACAGTTATACAACTACACTAAATTTTTTTAGTGATACAACGCTCAACAATAGATATCTTTTATATAATACTTTATCAAATTACATCTTTCCATACAAATCGGCTACAATTGTATCGGCTTTCATTAGTAATAATTCTCAAATAAGAATAAACGGTTCACCATTCTATGAGAATGCTCTACGTAATTTACCTTTAAAAAGGGGGGATACTATAGAATTTCCGGAACAATATGTTGGTGGAAATATGGTAACGTTATATGCTGAGTTGGTACTTAAATGTCTTGTGGAAGAAGAATATAGTCCAGTTGTTGAAGAAAATGGTTAAGAATAAGATAACAAATGTTAAACAAGAAATTGTTGAAGAAATTCACAAACCAGCTCGTAAAAATTTCAAACGAAGACATGTTATAGTAAAAGGTCTTAAAGATTTAATTCAAGCAGATTTAGTGGAAATGATACCTTATGCTAAATTCAATAAAGGATTTAGATATATTTTAGTAGTTATTAATGTATTTTCTAAATTTGTTTGGGCATTTCCAGTAAAAAGAAAGACTGGAAAAAATGTTTCATCAGCCATGGAAAAGATATTTTTAATTAAAAAAGATGTTGTCAAAAATGTTCAAACAGACATGGGTACGGAATTTTACAATAAAGACTTTCAAACGTTAATGAAAAAATACAACATAAATCACTATAGCACATATTCAATTCAAAAGGCGTCCGTTGTAGAAAGAGTTAATCGCACTCTAAAGAACAACATGTGGAAACAGTTTAGTTTACAAGGAAATTATAAATGGTTAGATATTTTACCAGAAATTGTTAACAAATACAATAATACCAAACACAGCACTATTGGCATGAAACCCATTAATGTTGACAATAAAACAGAAAAAGCTATCTTACAAAATTCATACAATCATTTAAAATTGGTTGACCCTAAGACTAAGAAATTTCGTGTTGGTGACAACGTACGTATAAGTAAATATAGAAGTGAATTTGCTAAAGGATATACTCCAAACTGGTCAAATGAAATATTTACTATAAATAAAATTCAATCAACATACCCATTAACATATTTATTAATCGATCAAAGTAAACAAGAGATAAAGGGTGGTTTCTATGAATATGAACTACAAAAAGCAAAATATCCAGATATTTATTTGGTTGAAAAAGTAATTAAAAGAAAAGGTAATAAAGTATTTGTTAAGTGGTTGGGATTTGACTCATCACACAACTCTTGGATTTCAAAGAATAATGTCCAATAAACATGTCTACCCACCACTAGCATATAAGAGATTTCAAACGTACTCAACCTCAGTGTTCGTTAAAAATGTCTTTGGATGATGGTGTTTCCCCTACAAGGTTTTCAATATTTGAAGAACGATTGCATACATTTAAGAATTGGGTTGGAGTTGTAACACCCAAATCACTCGCCAAAGCTGGTTTTGTCTACTTACAACACATGGACCACGTTCGTTGCTTTCGCTGTGGAGTCAATATTGTACGTTGGGAACCAACCGATACAGCTATGGGGGAACATATAAGATTGTCACCAAATTGTGAATTTGCAAAATTGCTTAGCAAAGGAGAAGAAAAAAAAGAAGATCGAAAAAAGTTTAAGAAAATATCAGAAAGGATTTATTATTTATTATTACTTGATGTATTACAACAATTACAAGAATAAATATTTTTTTTTGTAAATTTTTTTCCACTTAATTATCTTTCCAAAATGATACGAAATAATAAAATACCGTTAAGAATTTAATATTATGTCCACGCTTTTTACATTAACCAGCAGTTTCAATTTAATTATACAATTATTTACAAGTGTTGTGATTTTTCTACATTTAAAACTGCATATTAAACAATTCAGTAATAATTCTCTGCAAATTTAAAATATCATTTATGTCCTATTTATTTTTCTTGTGTCGAAATAAAACTGGATATCCAATGAGCTGTTTCACCCGCGGCAATAATTTATATTATTGTACAGCAAGGAACATTTGCAGACAAGTGAATAACCCTATAAAATAATTTACAATTTACATGAGGATTTTAGTACATAATAAATAATATAGTTTTTTTATATTCTAAATCTCATTTATTTATGAAAAATTACATGTCAGCAATTACATCAGAAATAATTTTGTTAGTGTTAATAGAAAGTTTACGTTTATTGATATCCTGTTCGAATAAGTCCGGGAGCATGTAGAGAAGTTCCTTTATTCCATGTGCATTGTCATTCGCATTGAACGGTGACATTAGCGCTTCGGTGTTTTGTAAACAATCGCCATTCATATTCACCAAGTTATAAATCAAATTATTGTAAAACGTTGAAAATTGTTGCTTCTTGAGTTTCTCCAGAAGATCTTTAACCAGTGGTAGCAATTTCCATAATTCCAGAACAGATTCAAATGCTAACAATACAAATGAAGAATTTGTATCAGAAATTTTTATCATTTTTTTCTTATTGTAATTTTGAAAATGAAGTGTTAGTCTTTGCATTGAAATTGGATTCCATTGTTCTTCATTAGTGTTCTGCAAGTAGTTGGTAATAATACCCTGCAGATCCAAGAACTGCATCCATTCACTTTCTCTGAATAGAACACATTGCTTTGAGTTGCCACATATTTGAACGACCGGATAAAAATCTTGAAAATCTGGGAGAATCCCTACTTTAATTAACTTGCTCTTGGACTTGTTGAGAAAATATGTACTGTTATTCAATAGTTCGGATACCATCATAAAGTAGTTATTTGACGTGTTGTTGTACAATACTGCGAATAAGCGAGTGTACTTGTTATATAGCCCCTCTGCTCACCCCACCACTCTATTGCAAAAAAAAAATGTACAGGAGGTGTGGTAATATTTGTTATATTTTTCCGAAGTTATGAACTCGCCCTAAGGTGCTTGACTCTGAAATATGTACGCTTGAGCTAACTTTGCTACATGTTTTCGGTTGAGAGCAGGTCAAGTGTGAGTTTTTATTTCTGATTCGTGACGTACTCGTCAAGCGCTTTCATTTGAGTACCATGAAGCTCACATTTAAATCATCGGAAGTCATACCGGAAGTAGCTATTTTTATTTCAGATTCGTGATGTACTCGTCAAGCGCTTTCATTTGAGTACCATGAAGGTCGCATTTAAAACACCTGAAGTCATACCGGAAGTAGCTATTTTTATTTCAGATTCGTGATGTACTCGTCAAGCGCTTTCATTTGAGTACCATGAAGGTCACATTTAAAACACCGGAAGTCATACCGGAAGTAGCTATTTTTATTTCAGATTCGTGATGTACTCGTCAAGCGCTTTCATTTGAGTACCATGAAGGTCACATTTAAAACACTGGAAGTTATACCGGAAGTAGTTATTTTTATTTCAGATCCGTAACGTACTTGTCGAGCGCTATCGTTTGAATACCATGATGACCCTATTTGAAACACCGGAAGTAGCCATTTTTATTTCAGATTCGTTACATACTCGTCGAGCGCTTTTATTTGAGTACCATGAAGGTTCCATGAAGCTTCCATTTGAAACACCGCAAGTCATACCAGAAGTAGCAATTTTTTCATTTCGTAATTTTTAAATGAAAAAATATGATTCGTATTACAAATGAACTCTTTGCTAAGAAAATGAAATGGCTGGTAGATGGGGGTAAATTTTTGATTTATTTTGAAAAATTATAAGCCATTTCCAAAATATATATGTAGAGTTTTGTGATTTATAAATTTGATTTGAAATGAGTGCACCGAGTTGGCCTTTGCAATGAAGAAGATTAAGTGTGTATGATAATGGTTGTCTTGCAGCTGCGTCCACGAACAGGTTTTTTCCTGTCTCGCATGACTGGAATTGCATGTGCATAAAGATCAACAGTCTGTCTCGCGCTTTTAAATCACATTCCATTCCATTTAAAACCGTGGGACTCGAGAATTGCATGTGCATAAAGGTCAACAGTCTGTCTCACGCTTTCTAACCACATTCCATTCCATTTAAAACCGTGGGAATCGATACCAATTGCAAAAACATCTGCGTTCAAACTGCATTCCAGTCTGGCGAAGGCATATAAAATAAAACTGTGAGAGATTTGTGATGCATTTACAGTCTATAATTCAAACGTTTAACACTGTTTTAAATATGAATTGTTCAGAGTGTAACAAAACATACAAAAGTGAGAGTGCGCTTAAAAGACACTATAGAGAAAGTTGTAAATTAAATAATTATTCCCCTCCAAGAAAACAACAAAAAACAAATCCAGGTAAGTTTATTTAAAAAAAATTAATTATATTTATTAAATATAAATATTTTGTAGATAAGTTTTGCAATGAATGCAAAACAAACATTCCTTCACATTCATACAACAATCATCTTAAGAGTTTTTACCATAAGAAAAATTGTTGTCTTATAATAGATGATGGTGTAGAGCTAGTATCGACAGCATTTAAAAGTAGAATTGTTACTTATAGATTTAAACCAAAACATGATTATTTAAATATAATTGATTTTATGAATGAAATTAAACATCAAGTAAATAACATCATAAATAAAGTTATCAATAAATTTTGTGCTGTTAAAATAAGTTTTGAGTTATTTGGAACATATATAATTAGTGAAAAAGATTTGCGAGAAATAAAATCGTTTAATAGTACTTATCAAGTTGCTACAGTCTCTACATCATTTGAAGAATTATATGAGACTTTTAGGCAAATCCTAGACACAAAAATGTCTGAATTTCAAGAACGTGATTCAGGTAAAGTTATTTTATGTTTGCCTCATTTTTATATATTTAAATACCTTTTTTATAACAGGTTGGGCTTTAGAAAAAATATTGTTTCTAGAAGTTAACTTCAACAAATATAATCCTCTCCGAGCTTCATCCTACATTCCACTGCCCACAGAAATAAAAAGAAAGCAAGCAATTGTAAACATTGAAAATGAAGATGATTGCTGCTTTGCGTGGAGTGTTGTTGCTGCAGTACGTCAACCTACCGGAAATCCAAGTAAAACTACATCATATGAGCATTTTACAAGTGTGTTTAATTTTAATGATATTAATTTTCCAATTAAATTAAGTGGCATTGAAAAATTTGAAAAAAATAATAATTTATCAATTAATGTGTACGGTTTAGATTCATACTTTAAAGATGGAATCAGGAAATATGAAATCGTAGGTCCAATGCATTACACAAAATTAAAAAAACCAACTCATATAAATTTACTTTTATTCAGTGACGATGATGGTAACAATCATTACTGTTACATTAAAAATTTATCTAAATTAGTTTCCAAACAAATTTCTAATCATAAAGTAACAAAATATTTTTGTGATGGATGTTTGCAATACTTTGGAAATAATATAAAACTATTAAAACATTTGGAAAATGATTGCAACTACTTGTATACTCAAATTCCCAGCACAAATATAAATGTTAATAAATTTGGAAAATCTCTGCCTGAAAACATATTAGAATTTGAAAATATCCAAAAACAATTAGAGGTACCATTTGTTGTATATGCTGATTTTGAATGTGTTTTAAAACCGATGTTAACATGTTCTCCTGATCCAACAAAGTCTTTCAGTACTAAAACATATGAACACGAACCATATTCATTTGCATACTATATTAAATGTAATTATGATGATTCTTTATCAAAATTAGAAATCTATCGAGGACCAAATTCAGAACAAATATTTATTAATAAATTAGAAACTGATTTAAAAAATATATATTATAAAAATTTAAAACCAATAAAACCAATGATAATGACGGAATTGGAAAAAAAATACTTCAAAAATTCCTTAGTGTGTCATATTTGTGAATTATCTTTTTCTGATGTAAATGAAAAAGTAAGAGATCATTGTCATTTGACTGGCAAATTTCGAGGTGCTGCTCATTCCAATTGCAATTTACATTACAAACGCAGTAATCATATTCCTATATTTTTTCACAATTTAAATTATGATTCACATTTATTTATCCGAAACTTAGCCTTAAAAAATGAAAAAATTAATGTGATTGCTCAAACAAAAGAAAAATATATATCATTTACAAAAGAAGTTCTAGTTGATGTAATTAATAAAAAAAATGTTTACATTCAAATGAGGTTTTTAGATTCTTATAAATTTATGCCTCAATCATTAGAAAAATTATCAAAAAATTTAAATCCGCATGAATGTATAGAAGTAAAAAAATATTTTAACGATCAAACAAAATTTAATTTTATAAGACAGAAAGGAGTATTTCCTTACTCCTACATTGATAATTGTTTAAAATTAAATGAATCAAAATTACCTAGTATAGAAGAATTTTATGATAAATTAAGAGATGAAAACATTTCCAGTGAAGACTACCAACGAGCAAGTGATGTGTGGAATTTATTCAAATGTAAAACTATTGGTGATTATGCTGATATATATTTAAAATCAGATGTTCTACTGTTAGCAGACGTTTTTGAAAATTTTCGTAAAATTTGCCTACAAAATTATAAATTAGATCCTGCACATTATTTCACTGCACCAGGTCTAAGTTGGGATGCTATGTTAAAATATACAAAAGTGAAATTAGAATTACTAACTGACATCGACATGTTACATTTTTTTAAAAAGGGCATTCGCGGTGGTGTCAGTACATGTATAGGTAGGCAAGCTGAAGCAAATAACAAGTTTTTACCAAATTATAATCCATCAAAACCAAACTCATTTTTAATGTATCTTGATGCAACCAATTTGTATGGTTGTTCTATGTCTGAATATTTACCCGAAAAAGGTTTTTATTGGTTAACACCTGAACAAATTCAACAATTAAATGTATTAGATATTTCTGATTCATCTGATACGGGATATGTTTTAGAAGTAGACTTGGAGTATCCATCTAAATTACATGACATTCATAACGATTTTCCGTTTTGTCCAGAAAATATAATTCCACCAAACGGTAAGTTTCAAAAATTGATTCCAAATTTATGTGACAAAAATAAATATATTATTCACTACAGAAACTTAAAACAATGTTTAAATAACGGTTTAAAATTGAAAAAAATTCATCGTGTTATTCAATTTCAACAATCACCATGGCTTAAAACTTATATTGATTTAAATACCAATATGCGAAATGCTTCTAAAAATGATTTTGAAAAGTTATTTTTTAAACTTATGAATAATAGTGTATTTGGTAAAACTATGGAAAATTTAGATAATAGAATTGATATTAAACTTGTAAGCCATTGGGAAAAAGTAGGTAAACAATTTGGAGCTGAAGTATTTATATCTAAACCAAATTTTAAAAATTGTTCAATATTTTCTGAAAATTTAGTTGCCATTCAGATGAATAAAGTAAAAATATATTACAATAAACCTATATATGTTGGATTTTCTATATTAGATTTGTCAAAGACGGTCATGTATGATTTTTATTACAATTATTTAAAACCAAAATATAATGAAAATGTGTCATTATTATATACAGATACCGATTCCTTAATATTAGATATAAAAACTAATAATTTTTATGATGATATGAAAAATAATTCAAATCACTTTGACACATCTAATTATAAAGATAATAATATTCATGGAATAACCAGAAGTAAATCTATTTTGGGTAAAATGAAAGATGAATATGTTGGTAAACCAATTCAAAGTTTCTATGGCACCGGAGCAAAAGCATATTGTGTGGTAACACCCACATCAGTTACAAAAAAAGCAAAGGGTGTTAAAACTTGTGCTATTGATAAACAATTGACGGTATACGATTTTCAAAATATTCTAAAAGGTAAAAACAAGCTATGTAGAATGTATATTTTTCGATCACATCTACATAATATGTATACAGAATTAAAAAATAAAGTAGCATTGACCAATTTTGATGATAAACGATATATAATTCCTGGTTCAATGAAAACTTTAGCTTGGGGACATAAACTGTTAGATAATGACCCTTGGAAACAAAATATTGATATGTTCTTTGAAGTAGCAGAAGAAATTGAAAAAGAAGAATCTAAACAAAATGTAGAGACATTTTTTAGTGTCAATAATAAATCACTTTGGCAAAGTAATATAGATCTATTATGGAAAGTGGTTGAGAATGAAGCACTCGTAACTTTTTAAAAATATTTATTAATAAGTAATATATTTAGTGTACATTTTATTTGTAATAATGTATAATATATAAGTAAGAAACAATGTTAGAATAATAATTGATAATATGTTAACAAAATTGTACAATGTTGAATAATTAAAATTAATGGTATTTTGAAAACTTGTTGTTATGTTTGTATTATTTTTTAACCTATAAATGATGTATCCTAAATGGTTGTTGGCATTTATCGAGGTCTTGCATGTTTTTGGATGGTAAATATAGTCTATATCCATTTGTTTCCATGTTAAATTATTAATTGAAATATAACATTCTTTTGTATTTTTGGGTTTGGAAACATATAAAGTGTTATTTAGAATTGTCGTTAACAAAATGAAGGTTGTTGCATTCATGGTGGTAGTTGGTATAATAACTGATGTTATTATTTATTTTGGTATATATGTAACTGCTTCACAGCTAAACTTGAAAGAATCGTACCAAATAAATTATGAATTGGGTGTGACTTAACCTTAGTTGTCATGGCCTACAATTTAAATATGAGCAATTATTTACCTTGATAAAGTGGTGTGGCTATGGTCTTGAACACGTGTGACCATGAAAAATGGGTGTGGCCTTGGAGGGCGTAATGGCCATAGCAATGGCCTTGAAAAAAGTGGTGTGGTTATGACCTTGAACACGTGTGACCATGAAAAATGGGGTTAGCCTTGGAGGGTGTAGTGAGTTGGCCTTGAGAGGGCGTGATGGCCTTGAGGAGGCGTGGCCTTGACCTTGGAGGGGCGTGATGGCCTTGAGGAGGCGTGGCCATGGCAATGGCCTTGACCTTGAAAAAAGTGGTGGGGGGTTTTCGAGCAGCCCCTTTCTTTTACTACTTAATCAATATTTTATATGCATTTGCTTCTAAGGTTATCGAGCCACTTCTCATTTTTAAGTTTATTAAAAACTAGCTTTGAGATAAAAATGACAAATTAATAACAATTATTATGTTTTTAAATTTCTAATTAATGTTCAGAGATTACAGTTTATTCCTATACTTATTTATCATGACAATAAAACAGAAAAATGCTGCTTCACACTAAAAAGTATTAGAAAATAAAAACCACAAAAATCCGGCTGTTAAAATTTTATTTACTATTTACAAAAGTCAAAAAACAGCAAAATCTTGCCATAAACATTTGAAAAAAGCAAAATTCTTTTCATAAAATGTCAAAAATAGTCATAAAATTTAAATATTGTTAAAAAGTACCAAAATTAAGCCATAAACTGTTAAAAAGTGAAACAAAAAATATCAGAAATAGCAAAATTCGGTCATAAAATATTTAATTTGTTTCAGAAAAAACCAAAAGCCATTTAAAACGTACAAAATTCTATTTATAGAAAATCACAAATTTCCAAATCCGGCCTTAAATCATCAGAATAATGTCAAAAAGCACAAAAATCCTTCCATAAACTGTTAAAAGCAATGTAAAAAAATATAAAATCTCAAAAATAGGAAAATCTGGCTATAAAATATCAAAATATTGTTTCCAAAGTAAGACAAAAAATTATCAAAAAGAAAAAAACACCATCAGAATTGCCGGCGCGTTAGTTAGTTTAGATTTATGACATATTAGCCTAAAAAGACTAATAACCACCAGCCCAGCAGCCAAACCAATAATCTCCTACATCATCACCTGCAAAGGTCCAGGATAATCTAAATCAGAAACACAACGCTCCATTATTAAGTGGTTTTCTAAACCGGTGTTTTGTACGCGGTTTGCGCTCAGCCTTATACTAACAAATTTGATTACTAATTTCAGTCCAGACGTCCTCACACCAACATCAAAACCAAATCTAGAAGAAAAAACCTGCAACAACCACTAGCTTGCTAAGAAAACAAAAAACTATCTCTACAATCAAAAAAGTATCCACATAGTTCTTAATGCACCAAGCACCATATACTACGACAATGTTTTGAAGCTAAAAACATCCAAAAGCGTTACAATAATAAACTACGCAGATTACTTAGTAATAGTAGTCAGAAAGAAACGATAAAAAAATATGCAATATAAACTGTAGCCAGAATAAATGTATGGCTTAAAAAGAGAAGTCTGGAAGTAGAGCACAAAAAAACGTAGTAAGTGCTCACTTGTTAAAACACCCTAAAAAAATAAACCTAAGAATAGTAACGAGTCAAAACAGCATAAGATACCTAAGTGTAGTCTTCGGTAGAAACCTAAATACCGGAAAGTGCAAGACCTCTTATTTGCATTTTTGTAAAAAATTACTTCATCTTATTCAAACCGGGGTTGTTCTACACAAAGAGAGCAAAACCTCAAATCTCTCAGTTTATTCTATTTATCATATTATGATTCATAATACTTCAGAAAAATGTAACATGAATTCTTTTATTTATACTTGAAGTATGAAGTATTTTTCGTCTTCTGTAAAATTTTGTAAATGTACATACAAGGTTTTGCACTTTCACCGACGATTTGAGAGCAAACATCGGTAAAAACCTCCAGAAAAGCAACGAAGGCGGTAACTGCGCTCAGTGAACTGCTGGTATAAACACGGGCTATACAAGTAGTAGCCGGGATAGTACTGGTGAATTTACTGGCAAAAAAGCTGTGTTACAAACCAAGCGCCAGTACACAATAAACAATTTTTATTAAAAATTGGGAAGTAAAATAGAATTAATCGAGTGAGACCAGTCAGTGCTAAGACGTAAAAACGGCAAAGTAAACTATTTCACATCAATTTTCATCTGAAAAGAATTAACCTGTAAAGAATAAAAAAAAAATGATAGAGAATGACAAGCAGAAAGTAGATCAGTATCAAAGACGTAACCAATAGCAGCAACAAGCCAGGTGACAACTGCCTCTTATCTAGAGGGCAAAAAAAGCGTCGGACAGATGAAACTGAGACGTGTCCACTTCCCTGGGATTGTCATGACACAATCAAGTTGATTCTTGTTGCAATTTGAAATTCAAAAATCATTACCACATACCAAAGTGCATCTTTACCAGTAGACTTTATAGCAGCTGCAAAAAACGCCAAAAACCATAAAATTTTATAAAATCCCAAAAAGAGTAAAATTCAGCTATAAAATATCAAAATATTGTAAGAAATAGCGGATATTGCTATATATATATATATATATATATATATATATATATAATATGTCAAAATGTGAAAAAAATTATTTATAAAAATTACTATTTTTTAATTTTTATAAATAATTCATCAAAATTTATTAAAAATACGTTGGAAAATGACGGTGAGATAGCTCGTTAGCGTAGCACGTAGAACTGTCTAGTTTTAGAAAATAACATTCTAATTTTAGCAATATCTGCAATGGCAGTAAAATGTTACAGTATGAAGTGGTTCATTGTTTATACCAGAAGACGCAAGGCCTATGTACGGTAATAATCAAACAAAAAGTAATTTTTGTTAAAAAATGAAGTTGCCCTTCAATTGTGCATATATAAATTCAACTATTTTATATAATATAGGTACGTATAAAATATAAAACTATTTATATTGGCGGATTATACAGTAGATACTTTAGTCTTAGCAAATGCTAGTGTAATTAAACAAACTATATGCATAATATCTACTACGTAGATATTGAGAGAAGCGTCCCACATGTTACCCCATGAAGAGATGACTCTCCAGGGAACACTACTGGTTCAGTGACAAGACTGACCACAAAACGGGTAGTGATGTACCCGGTGACAAGATAGTTACGTATGTGACATAAGATCAAAATTAATATAAATTTAAAATAGCATGACTAATAAAACTTCCATTGATAGAGATAATGATAATTGCATTAAAAATAATAATGTTTTTTTTAAACATACAAAGTCAACTCACAAAAAGATCAAAATTTAGCTCTAAATTTTTATCCGAAAGGTATAAATTTTCCAACATGCATCAATGTGTAAAAAAAGAATTCAAATCAAAAATAAAACGTAATATAATCCTATCTGTAAAGATTGCCCTCAGTGAGTCAAATATCAAATACTTATTCTGTAGTGCTTTATAGAAAAAGTCAATAGGTCTGTTTAGGAAAACCGACACTAATATGAGTATTGATCTTTTGGCGCTTTGCAGTGTTGTGTCATAAAACTATTGTTATTCAGCAAATGCTGCTCACTAAAAAAACAATAATAGAGTTTTACTTTCCAGTAGTTTATTATGCTAATATACCATACCCACTAAATTTGACGCATCATTTGTTTTTAAAACAAAATCGTATTCTTAAGTTTAACTTTTTTCTTGAGCAGTGCCGTAACTAGGGCTGTGCCGTCGGTGCCCCGCACCGGGCGCAGTTTGGTTAGGTCACAGATAGCCATCTAAACTTTATAACTTTGGAGTTTAGAAACGTCAATAAAAAAATTAAGAATTTGCTAACAAACATTAAAAAAAAAGCAGAGCGTAAAAAGACGCTCTCGCACAGGGCTTATCAGAAACTAGTTACGGCACTACTCTTGAGATGAGTTAACAACAATTGAGCTTTCCTTTAATAACACAAATGCAATTATTTTATCAGATTTAATTATTAATAGAACAAAGAAGTAAAAATTAAACATTTCAATGTAATTCGGATATACTCGCTACATAGTGAGCTTGTCACTTAGATAATTAGCATCCAGAGTTTTAAGATCAAAATCTACTAAGCAATAAATTTATTAATTTAAGCGTCTTCATTGGGTTGTTTAAGAGCAAAATATATTTTATTGGTCGTATTCGAAGGTTTTTAAATTAATGTGACTTACCAACATGCATGTAAATTTATTTTTCGCCTGCTTGTACCGGAACCATCTGTTTCGGTCCTAAAACGAAGGCCGAAACAAGCAAGTGTGAAAATAGAGCTTCTTAACAAAAAGGCACATAACTTTTTCTAAATATTTTAAACATTAATATAAACATTACTTTTATATTCATCACGTTTGATACAATAACAAACAACTACTTAAATGTTCTTTTTAAATGAATTTAAATTGCATTTGCATTTTATCCAACCAGCACAGCACTGTTTGGCTACACTGTTGATTTTTAATTAAAAGCTTAAAAGTTTTTAAAAACTGTAATTGGATCTATCCGTGGTTTCAGAAGCAAATTAAATATATGCACTAATGAGGTCTTCGTATATTACAATCCCTTTTACCATTTGAGTATCTTTGAAATCTTCGCTCTATTAAATTACACCTGTGTATATCACAAGAACTAATCGCGTCGTGTTTGTGAAGACACACGGTTCAGTTAAGATCTGATATTAGTAAGCAATTTCGGATGAAGCATGCTTATTATATTACCAGCTTTCTTCAGCTGTATCGGAAATGAGAGACAAAACCTTCCCCCGCACCCGTTAATTAAATTTTCCTGTAAAGATGAAGGCGTCACAAAAGAAGGAGGAGATAAGATATAAAAAAAGTTGCCTTCCCATTATTCTCGGTGAATGTGGGACATGCTAATTGAACTTTTTTAACATTTAAATTTAGATTGGCTAGGTTGGAATAGCATAGCAATGATGATGCGGCAGAAATTGTTATAGGTCGGGTAAAGGGTTACTTTTTTATACTTTGGAAAGTTCACGATTGTGCAATTTGCTACGGGAATTTATTTTTATCGGTTCAGAGATGCGCTTTTATTGCTTGCATCTGAGCTCCAAGTTGATTTTTTTATGAAATAGCAAAGGCTATAACAAGTTTAGTTTGATAGGATCCAAGGGCCATATCACTGCGAATTACAAACTCTTATCATGCTTGTCACAAAATTGATCAAAATAAAATAGAAAATCAATAATTGTATTATTAAATCAAACTAAATTATTGAGGAAACTAAATGAAAACTTTTAGTAATAAATCAACTTGAAACAACTATAATATTTATAAAAACATGTAAAATTTTTCTATATAGATAAAAGTTAAGATTTTAAATAAAATATTTTAATTTTATTTTTAGCACATGACGAATGTATTTAATTAAAATATTTCATTTACATAGAATTGTTCGGATCCTCATTATAAAATGATTGTGTACTACTTCTACGAGATTTGGATTATGTAGGTAGATAGATGACGTGCGGAAAATGCATTGAACTTTAAACTGTTATTTCATTTATTTCTTGGAAAGTAAAATAGTTAGTAAAAGTTTGCTAAAAACTTGAGAGTCATGTTTGATAGTAGAAAAATAAATCACATACACTCTACAGTTAATCGTGCACTTGAAATACTAAACTGAATGAACGGAAGTAGTAGACTTCTCAGTTTATTTAATACGGTTACTACATTTCTCGCTTGTAAAATCAATATTGAAAAGCGGCTGGGTAAATAGCTTGATATTCACAATAAGGGCTCGGTTTCTATTCTCACCCAGCTATACATTATTTGTAGATTTGTTCACCCCCATAATTGCCTTACGGTAGTAAGGGTCATTTTAACTAATGACAAATATACATATATATTATTTTCAAAAATATATAATTCAATAATGCTTCTATAACAAGGTCCATGTTAATAATTCAATTATTAAATAAAAATCGAATTGTTTTAATATAATTTTGAATCCTGTTTTTGAATTGGATATATTTGATATAATTGAATAATAGTTTAAACAATTGATATAGTTCAATATAGTAAAGGTATATGATGTAATTATATTCATAACACAATACGTATGTTGTGTCTATTTAATTACATTACTGCATGGTCTGTTGCAAACTCACGTTATTGAACATAAGCCAAATTTTAAAATGCCAAATAATGGCATTCAAAATTTATTATATTCAATAGTACATTTGCAGGCTGTTAAGAAAAATCGATTGTTTCCGCCCAAATATTTATTAGGGGCAAAAAAACTATTAAAAAGTAAAAAATCAAGCAATGTTATTATGAAATTTAAAGCTGTAAACGGTGTTTTTATTGAGAAGTAGAAACTTAATACCTCCTATTAAAAGTAATGTTGAACTGCATGATTGTGTAAGGAGAGCTGGCTGTAGTTCAGTTAAATCCTTACACATACAAGCAAAGAATTTTGCCGCGTTATATTTCAATCAGAGAAGATTTATTTTATGTAAATTGCGTCTCCACCCACATACACTAGGTGTTTCAGGGTATAAACCCATAACCAGTGTGTCTTGCATCTCATTGCTTAGAAAGACAATTTACATAAAACCACAATAACTATTATACATTTTATCCTTACAGAACCCAGCGGAGAGAACAAATTTGGTTAATTAAGATTAATCATAAGATACAAAAATCAAAGTTATTTCAGGTCAAAACACAATTCAAAAGTAACTCCGGATATAACTGAACAGTTTTTGCATATTAAAAAAGCAATTAAACGTACTCAAAAGCAAGACTGTAGAAGTTAAAAAATCTAAACTAAATTTTCAAAAAATGATACAAATTTTTAACCAAATGTTCATATTTTGAATGTCTACAGATTATAACATAGTTTAGGACAAAGCCAAATACTTTTAATAAATGCCTTTTCTCTATTAAAATAATTCATAATTAATGTATATCTAAAATTTTACCAAAAAACTATTTTCCATTATGTTCTACTATTACATCAACATTTACTGTCAATTTTCATAGATAAAGTTAGTACTTGTTGAAATCATTACAAATTATTGATTAATCCTGCTAATTGTTATACTCGACAAACAAAATAACTGTAAACTTCATATAAAAGAAACATCCTAAAAAATTAAACATCGTCCTTGTAGATAGAAGAATTTGCATTATAATAATTTTTAAATATCTATAAACCTATACATTTTTTTAATAAAAAGCCGGTGTTTAATATTTCAAAGTTTAACATAAAAAACCAATATACTATTACGTCACATAGTGTTGAAGTAGTATTAGATAATATTTCGTACAAAACATCAATTTTTGAAATACAAGACTGGGCACAATCAGAATGATAATTCTAAAGTGAGTTTAATGCAATCTCAGATTGTGGTTAGAACTTAATTATTTGAAAAATAAAAAAAAAAAATAGTTTTATTGGTCCATATTATGTTTTTTTGGGTGCCAGAATTGCGCATCTGAAAAGCCATAATGTTCATCTCCAGCACTTGTTAAATTTTTACTTTTCTTTTTTTTTTCTTTTTACTCGTTTTATTTTGATTATCAGATTAGTAACAAAAGTCGACAACGCAACCACACCCAACTGCAGCAGCAATCCAGAAATAAACTGCAATTCTCATTGGAACCACGTCACGGATGATTGATTGAGCTAGTCACTAAATCAATTATCTCAACATTAAATCAAGCTTCTTCCAACATAGATCCCACCAAGATCAAATTCAACCAGATCGCCACCGCCCTAGGAACGGTGCTGTAGCAGATACATAGAACCTTAAAACTAACAAAACTACAATCTGGTAAAATCCAAACCCTGAAAAAATTCATAGTGACTCTGGTGGATATACAATCAAAGAATTGACGTCCAGAGATGACAGCTTGAAGACCACCACTGCCTAGGTCTCCCTCAAGAAACCTAACGCCGGTCCAGACGGTTCCAATACCTCTTCCTCCACCAGGAGAGTAATGTTGCCGCTAACCACAAAGCCCTGCCCCTAGAGGAAATAGTCCCCATAATCGGCAACAAAAAGAAATAAAAAAAATAAAAAAGGAAACGGGCAAACGCTCATTAATTTCTTGCTCTAGCAGGCCATCTGCCGGCTTATCAAACACCTTCAGCGCAACAAAAACCATAATACCACCAAGACCAAAGAGTTCGACCCGGCCAGTGCCAGTAATAAAAGCTGCCCGTTTACCAAAAAATGGAAGATAGCCGCAACAAACCAGGCCCACAGTAAGGCACCTGCTCCTTGTTAGCACACTTCTGTTCCACCCAGGAGCACACCAAACGCACATAAGAAAAAATCCTATGCATGGTATTCTGGGTCTCATAAAATAATTGGCTAATTCAAGCTTTTATTGATTCGCTATCTGGTTTTCCAGAACATTTTTGAAAATGCATCATAGTTTTCGGGTATGTTTCCTGAAAACGACAAAACTTTATTAAGTGAATGCAGTATTTCATTAAAAATTGATTTAAATTTAACCAACGTTAGTCTTTATACTGGAATTCATGGCAAAGCATTTTTTTTATCTAAGAGCCAAATTTCTATTATGCAAAGTATGGATTTGAATATCCTTTAATTCAATGTCGTAATTTAAATGAATTATATATTTTTTTGCCCAAAACCCAAATTTAAAACTAAATATCGAGAATTAGATCGATTATTAACTTGAGTACTACAACCATTCATTTCAATACACCTTTCCATTATATTTCATAGGATCAATTCTGATGTTAATCATTCAATTACAAAAATGTTAGAATGTTAATACACGGAAACATTGTATCTGCAATGCATATTAATGTTGTTAAATCACCTATTTATGAATTTAAATTAAAATTATGTAGATTAAATAAATTATTATTATAGTTTTTTATAACTTTATAGTATTATTTTTTAATATTTTCACGTTAATACTTAATAAAATAATTATAACTTGTAAATGATTTAAAATTAAATTTCCTTATTTATAATTTAACGAAGAAATAAAATTTACATAAATTATTGTTTTAATATGTTATGAATATTTTATGAAATAATTGAGTAATTTCTTTATCAAATCATGTCAATCGATTTTAATAAACTTGTCACTTGTTACATTTAGAAGGGGATGAATGAGCTATTATAGTATTATTCATACATAATGATTCATTCACTCGTCGTCATTGATGAGTTAAGATTTGTTAGTAACGTAAAAAACTAAACTTAATACATTTTGCTATTATTCTGTAGATTATTATTAAATATTTACATATTCTATATGGAGTTTAATTATTTGTTCTGGTAGATGATGTAAGTAATGTAAGTTAGTTGAATTTATGAATATTAGGTTGTGCAATCTCAAAATTCAATAGTTTTTGTACTTGATAAATATAATGTCGCTACTCTTCGCATGTCAATAAATAAAATATTGACAGACACAAATTAAACATTATTCTTGTAATTATTGTAATAACTATAAATAGTTAAAAAAAAAATGTAGCACCAAACAGTTTAAGTAAACAAATTAAACTTAATTACATGATTGTATAAATTAAAAAAAATCATTTACTATTAAAAATATACTATATACCAAATATTCTCTTCAAAAATTGAGTATTAAATGTTAATTAAAAATATTTTATATATCAAAAGATTTAAAGCTTTCATGAAACAATTAAATCAAATTTTGAAAATTAAAGTGATCCACTCAAATACAATCGCTATAAATTAGATTTAGCTCCGTTGCAAATCAAATTTACCCCTACAACACTACACCAAGATTAATGATTATCAGCTTAAATAAAAATATAATCCACCTGAAGAACAATCACTGAATTACACCGACACTCAATCACAGGATGACACTTTCGCAACGCGCTTGTTACCGCACCGATCCGCAGTCGCACTTTGACTGCCTCTGAAACTTGGGCCCCCGGCAAAGTGGGGATGGAATGGATTGGATGGAGCGAGAGAGGCCGACTACGAACCTTTTTCACCACCCCCCTGTAGAGAACCCTTATCGTGAACTGTTTACATTCGATAGTCACCCCCCTTTTCAGATTATTTACATGTTAAAATAGCTGGCCGCCCGGCGGGCAAAATTTTGGGGGTTGTTGAATGGCGCTTTGATTCTATCTCTGTAAGCGGGAAAATTCACGAAGTGAAAATTAATTGCGAGGATGGTACACCATTGATGGGTATTAACGTGGAGGTACTGAATCACGATCAGGTTCATGTTTAAGTATTTATTAAGTTTAATTATGGATTAATATAAATCACGAAGGAATTATACGTTATCTCATTTTGCCATTAAAATTAATTAATTAACAGTAAACAGTAAAGCTTATTTTAAGAACTAAAAAGTTATATTTAGGTTTTAGGTCAATCAACTTCCAAATGAAAATAAAATCGTCCTTTAAAGCAACAGATAAGCAATTTAGTAAAAAACGTAATAAAAACGTAAAATTGCTTAGCAACGTTATATAACAATATTGCTATGCATAGAGAATTGGGCAGAAATTATGGCAGAGCAGGACACTCAATCTCGGAACACTCCGTACAAGCACGCTGGTAACTAGTCCACACATTTATAAAGAAAATGCATTCAATTATGCCTGATGGTGTAAACGTTTTGTACCATGTCTTAATCGAAAGAACCCGCAGTAACTCCTCCAACTTATTTAAACAAGACTTTACGTGAGTGTTACGGTTTGACGGTTTTGTGTCATAATTAAAGTGACACATTCCGTAGGAGACTCTTTAGTTAGTGATTATAGATGCCCATTAAGTTGCAGTCTTGATTCAATCTAATAAAAAAACTTCAAAAGTGTTCTTTTGATTCTTAAGGGCTGCAATTTGGCTTACTTTCTTTGCATCTTTCTGAGGGTTAACACAAACAAATTCAACAAAAAAAAAACAGTCTAATAAACTCATGTCCATAAAATAAACAAATTTATTTGCAAAAACAATTAAACAAAATTACAGTAATTGTTGAAAATTACCACCCGGCGGTGAAACAGACTCTAGCCTTCTTTTCATTGATTGAAAAACACGTTCAAAAATCCCAGGTGTATTCTGGATTGCTTCGCATGATATAACTATGCAATTTTAATATTTTTAATAAGAGCAGAAGAAACCATAGATTTCAGGTGGCAGCGGCAAACAAAATCAAAAGTAGTATTTGTTTCTGATTATTGCACAGTTTAAAATAATTGAGGTTAGGGTATTTTAATAAAAAAAATTATACTTTATTGTGCTGATTTTACTTTTTTTTTTTTTTTTTTTTTTTTTTTTTTTTTTTTAAGAGAGCGTGGCGCAGTGGTCTATGCATCCGGCCGCTGTACCGAAGATCGTGGGTTCGATTCCCATATACCGTGATATACTTTTCACTTTCTATACGCTCTCCCACTCCCCAACCCGCCTTGCCAGCGTGGGGTTTTATGGCTAAAACCTTCTCTGAGGAGTGATAATTCTCTCCAGTGGTTCGGAATCCACTTATAACTGTAGGTCCCTTGTAATGTAAGTTACCAGCATTACAAGCAGAGAAGAGGCTAAGACGCCAGCAGTGGCGTATAAATGGCCGACAAAAAAGAACCTCAACAAAAATCAAATATCTTCAAGTCTGAGAACCGATGAGGCCAAGGTTGTGCTCCTGATTGACCTCTTCAAATATTACAAATAAAAAGCATCCAAATGAAATGTGCAAGAGCGTTGTCATAAATAAACCACATTTAGTTCTAGATTTACAGTGACACTTCCAAGAGTATTGACAGCTCTTCTTTGACAAAATGACAGTATGTGTTAGTCTCCCGCCGCATTATAAAGTCACTAATGATTCCAATTTACATGTTTAGCAAAAATCAATGTTGATGTTGATGTTGAACGAGTTTCTATTATTGCGTGTAGATTGCCTTCCACAGATAGATAATTGTTATAAAAACTGGTAACCCTAGAGAAATTAGCTTCATCAGTAAAAAGCATTTGTGAAAAAACTTTTTGCACAAATACGTTGGTGCAAACCTTAGACCATTTATACATATAGACACGCCTTCTGTCGACACAGCGTACCCAACAACATCGGGGAGCGTGACGTAACGCGTGGGTAAAAACGCACAGATAGATATAGCTGCATTAGGCTTGTCATTGAAAGCGTGAATGAAATAACTTATTTAATCATTCAAATTGAAATATTGATAAATCCTTTAATTAACTATGACTAACAATTATTCTGTAATTAACTAATATTGTTTATTTTACACAATATTAATTATATGATAAAGACATTAAAATATATATATAATTTTACTTTCACCTTATTCTTAATTCTATTCAAAAATAAAATTAAAGCTATACATACAAATTTATTCTATCAAAATAAATAATTATTTAAAAAATAAAAAATTATTTTATTAATTTATAAATTTAACATAATATATATTATATATAAAGCTTCAACTAGGTCACGTGGTAAAATAAATATTTAACAAATATTGTTTGTATAACACAATATTACAGTTTGTGTAACAAATAAGAATACTTCTAGTAAAAATCAGATAATAATTTTGACAGACATATTTAATGTCCACTAAACAAAATTGTTTTTGTTACTCTTTACTCTGTTCGAATTTTTATACTGTTATAATACTATATAATATTTGTTGCATTTATTTTTGCTTTAAGTAAATTGATTATTGGTTATTGTTCAAATAATCACTGTAATATGAAATATTTATTGACTGATGATTATGATTAAAAAAATAAATTGTGTCAATTAAAATAACTAGATGTTACGATTTAAAACAAGTCTAATTTATTATCTTATGCGCAACATTATTTATATTAAATCAATGAATAAAAATATAAAGACAAACAATAATGCATAACATCAAAATATAAATTTATGGTTTATCGTATCAAAGTTGTCTTATAATTGATTTAATTAATAGCAAAATAAATACTTACAAGTGAAATGATACATCAGACCGATCTTTCTACACAATTATATGCAATTATATGTTTTTGAATAACTCTATTTTTCTCACTTATTGAAGAACACCTTGTATAACTTGGTATCTAACATCCAAATAAAAAATTTACATAATGTGATAGTATAAACATTTAAATAAAAACTTCAAAAAACATGAACCGTTCACGTAAAACAATTAAACAATTAGATTTTTCAGGTAAACTCTTTGCATGCCAGTGAAATCCAGTGATAAAACCTAAATTACAAAATATACAGCATTTCTATAAGATAATAAATAAGTGTCTTATAAAATTAGTAAAATTGTATTCAATTTTTATAATAAAATGTTTGCTTCAGGTTTATTTAATGACAAATTTAGTTTAAATTTGATTACCTCTTGAACTTTATTATAATGTACTTTTATAATACTTTTTTCACTACACACATGGTAGATGTTTTGTGATGCCTTACAATTATTAGTACCAATTTTTAGACCATTGGTATTAAAAAAACAAGCTTTTCGTTTTATAAATTACTGTACCACCTACATAGTTTGACTAAGATAGTAAAAAATTAGAAGAAAATAAGTGTAATAATAGTGTCTATCAGCAACGTCAATACCTTGGGCCATAAGCCCTCGGGCTGAAACATATTGCGCTCTGGGCATTATAATCACTGTAATATACTTTGTACATAAATAACTACTATATTTCATTTGCTTATTATTTGCTATTAATACCTTAGATACAAAGAATGTAAATAAAGTAAATAATTGATATTTCACAAAATAATTACATTTCAACACTTTTATTTCTATCTATCTAATCAAATAAAAGCGCTACTTAAAAGACAATATTTCACTATTAAGTGAACATTAAAAATTCAAAGACAAAGTGGAAGTTTATGCAATATGCTACTTTCTATTAATATCCTCTTATTGTAGCGGAAAAGGTTTTCAATTCGAAACTGCAATATATTGTAAACATAATATTAAAGTAAGAGATCGATCTGATATATCCGCTTGTTCAATCGTGTATGAATATAAACGTGGGAGCTGCACATAGTACTGAATAATATCAAAATGACAATAGTTAGTATATACAGACCCCCAGCAGATAACAGAATTATTTACAACAAAATTTCAAAATATGTTCGAAATGAAAATAAGTGTAATAACATACATTAAATTTCAATCAATCTTAAGTTCATACAACGTAAATATTACAATCCAATACATAACATTTTAACAAATATGTCGTTCATTTGATTATTTACATCTTCCATTGTGATTATAAGCGCAGAATTATTTATTAAAATTTGTCATTCGCTATCATGCAAAGCTGTAGTCATACTAGGCACACTGACAAGGTTTGTAGAACCGAAACAATTGTCTGTGCTTGACCATTAGCCGCTGTTATCGTGAGATTGAGTTTGAATAAATTAATAATTCATTTCATATTTTCTATCACAATTGCCAAAAAATATATTCAATTCTATCATAGATAACACATGTCTATTAAATAAATGTAAAATTAGTTTTCCACTGAATTTAAACATACTTTATCCAAAAAGTATACATCTAAAATACATCCACATGTTTTAATATTTCATAATACAATTATTATTACATAATAGCAAATATAATGTGTCAGTTACCTTTTTTTTTTAATGTGTTATTTAGGAATTAACTAATGTTATTAAAAAAATAAAAAATAAAATACCTTTAAATTTTAACGTTAAAACTATCACATTAAAGACAAAAATTAAGCAGTTTGTAAACATTGACCTTGCAAATTTGCGGATTATAAATCACGGAAAATACCGAGTTTGAAGCGTGTTCCAGGTGTCGATAGGTCGGTTAAAAAAGTCAATTCAAGCTTTGTATCTAAAGTATTAAGTCATTAGTCAATTTTAAATCGGCAATGATTCAAATAGTCAATTTTTAAATAAAATTTGAATGAAATACTGTAGTTGGATCGGCTATGTATACCACCTTTGTAACTGAAACAAACGCTTTCCAAAATGGAATAGTTTTAAGACTTTGGTTACCAGTGAGTCGACAACTTTTACTTAAGTCTCAAAAAAGTTAAAGTTAAAAGCGACGGCCACACCACAGCAAACTGCGTCGACTCACAGGCCAAACTAAGTAAAGAGACTTGTAGCGTCTGTTCCAAATTGAGCGGCTACAAACAGCGTCTGTTCTCAGGGCGGTGAATTAAACCCTGGTAACAAAACTCACCAGCATGCTCAGTAAGCTGTTTAAACTGCCAAATCTCATACTGGCCCACGAATCTAAACATATCAGAACAAGGCGTCTAGACAAGCTCCAATATATTAAATAAGGAGTAACCATAATGATCCATAAAATTATAAAACAACAAAAATTGGAACAAAAAAAGTAAAAATAACGGCCATATAAGTAACATTGGACTGAAAAGTAAAGATTACAGAAAAAAAAAATGCTAATAGACTATACATATACAAAATAAAGACCTCTATTGTATAAAAACAGAATTAATTACATCCTTAGTAACAAACAAGGAATGTACATATATATCGGTACTAAACAAATTTAATACCAGATATAATCATTAAAAAAATAGTACTAATTCCAAATTAACACGCAAATAGAACGTAAAAAGCTAGTATTAAAACTTCGATATGCAACAACGGAAAAAAAGTTTAAGAAAACAGAACGGGTACCAGGAAACACTTAAAACAAACCTAAAAGAACAACCAAGCTTTTACAGAACATGAAAATAAAAGATAAAATTAAACTAGACATAATTAAGCTCAGAGATAAGCAAAAAACATAAAAAGTATGTTGAACAATATAACCAACTAAACAAAAAAAAATCGCAAAAAAGTCCAAAAAGACGTGAAAGCAAACAACACCAAAATAATCAAAAACATCTTAGAAGATAATGTAAAAATGAAAATACTATAAAAAGCAAGATAATATGTAGATATTTTTCAGTAGCTCCAAAAAAAAAAAAGTGGGATCCAAAAAAATCCCTGATATTAATAAAGAAAGACAAATTAAAAACAAAAAACCGTCTAGTAAAAATAGAATAACAATCAAAATAATGAAAATGGGCGGAGAAGTGTTAGAACACGCAATCAGAATACTCTTTAATAAGTGCCTTCATCAAGAAAATATCACAGATACATGGCAGAACGTAGAAATCATTCTGCTCTTTATAAAATAAAAAGCATGGAAAACTACCGGCCAATGAGTCTACTGTCACACCTCTACAAACTTCATCATCACAAACCGTCTACCCAATAAAATTTTACCAACCGGTGAAACAAACAGGGTTCAAAAAAAAGTTCATACCACCGACCTCCTACAAACAATCCGTAACTTAATAGAAAAAAAAAACCAAATATAACATTCGGCATTCATCAATTATTACAAGGCATTCCACTCAGTACAGAGCAATGAACGCAGCCAGGATAGACTCAAGATACTCTAACCTTATAAAATAACCAAATCACAACACTCCAAATTATAATTCAGAAAGATTCAGCAAATGATAAAATTTTAATTAACAAAGACGTCCGCCAAAGAAACTCTATCTCTCTAAAGTTATTTACCTTGGCCATAAAAAATGTTTTTAAAAGGCTATCCTGGGATACAAAAAGTATAAATATAAATAAGGTATACTTAACCTATCAGCAGTTTGCAGATGATATTGTCTTAATAAACGACCCCAACAAGTAAGTAAACTAACTGCTAAAGATTAAAAATAAACCTAGAACAAGGATTATAAGCAATAATAAACTACATAAAAAGTAAATAACGACGCCCTTAACATCGTGTAAGTCTATCTCGGTAAGACCATTAAATTGAACAAGAAAAACCAAACTCCCAAAATTACTAAGAGCAATGTTAAGTCATATTCTTAATAATAGGAACATACTAATAAATCTCAAAAGAAAAGTCTGTGCAACCTTAACGCAGAAAAGTGCAAAACGCCTCAGAACATCAGAAAAAGCAATAAAAAAGTCTATTCTGAGAATTAACTTAAAAAACAAAATACGCAATACCAAAGTAAAAAATCGTAAAACAGGTAGCTGAACTCAAATAATAAAACATGTAGCAAAATAAAATCATAATAAGTATGGTTAAATGACGTCCACAATTAACAAAAAGGCATATATCCAAAAATAATTAAACAAAAACCGCGAAAGAAAAAGAAAACGTGTAGTTTCAGATGCATCATACTTAACAATATTCAATATAAGAACGTATAAAATTTGTATATATAAGCAACCGTTGTACAAAAATTTAAAAAAAATTGTTAACATTTATCAAGAAAACCTAGTTTTCTATATACTTTCAAAGCTATATACAGTCGTTCTAAAAAAAACAAATTAAAAAAAAAATAGATCAAAATTCGTTGTTTAGTTTAATATAGATAATATAGAATTTTGATGTTAAAATAATAAAAAGGTGAGTTTTATTTAAAGTTAAAATTAACCAAGAGTAGGTGTTGTTTCTAACTATAATGTTGTTACTTAAAATTTTTTTATCAATACTTATTGCTTGTTAATGTTAATGTTAATCATCCTCATTGCTCCAACTAAATTTAACAGCTTTTTGTTATATTTGTGTTAATAATACCATCATTTTTAAAAACTGATCCACAAAAGTGCGGACAAAATTAATAAACTAAAAAAAAAAAAAAATGAAACTGTTCGCAAACAAGTTATATTTTAAAAGACAATTACCTTTTTCCCGGCCTAACTAACGTGTTATGCTAGACAATAACATGTTTACAAAAGAGTTATAGTTCAACTAACGCAAAATTAAATCTGAAATACGGTAATCTTCTCAGAAAAAAAAAATCATTTGCGAATCTTAATCATTATTATATCTGACCAACAGACAATGACCCTTGTCAGTACGTCTAGCAACACTTTTGCTAAAGTAACTTCTTCTACAGAATATTGTTGATAAAACACTTTCAAGATGCAAATAAATGTAAACCAGGTGAAATATATAGTACCCTATTTGGGTACATCCTAGTTGGTAACGACTTCCGTAAAAAATTACTTTCTAATACATTGTCAGCTTTATAAAAATAACTAAAACCAGTTGATGAACATATCTACGTCAATCTAAGACAAAGATTATACTTACAACAATAACATTCAATTATCGCAAAATATACTACAATTTATCTTAATG
Source organism: Tachinus rufipes (assembly GCA_963932245.1). Classification (NCBI taxonomy): domain Eukaryota; kingdom Metazoa; phylum Arthropoda; class Insecta; order Coleoptera; family Staphylinidae; genus Tachinus; species Tachinus rufipes. Next base: position 45,111,205 of record OZ010744.1, on the reverse strand, counting down.
TGATTTATTTTATTAAAACGCCCTTTCTATTCGATTCACGTTGCTAATAATGTGTATTTCAAACACCGTTACACCGCATTACACGTTACTATCAATAATTTCCCATTTTTCTGAACCCTAATAAATATTGTAGTAATCAATTAGATGAATCGATGCGATTCACTTGGGACACGATGAACTTTGTGCATTTGAGAGGAAACTAATTAGATTTGAAGCAGACAAATCGGTCTGTTTTAATCCTCTGCTTCAATTCTACGATCGGTTATTAGTTATACAAACAGGTATATATAAATATATTATTGGCAATTTCTGTTACTCATTATATCAATCGAGACTTACCTTTGATGTCTGAAAATCATCTTCAGCAAGTAATTTACATTCAAATCATAAACACAATAAACAAGAAAAAAGTGACAAACTTATTGAAGGAAAATATTATAATTGGAAATGTTATCCTTGATGTTTAACGTGTATACTTATTAAAATAATTTAAAGTATAAACAATTGACAGTAACATATATTCCAAAAATTAATGTTTTGACAGATTATTAATTTACTTGATTAAACCAACTATAGAATTACGAGTTGCTTACTGTAGTTTCAATATATCAAATAACCAAAAAAGTTTTTTTTTTTTTAATACAGGTTGCCATAAATATGGCATAAGTTTTAGAGACAAATTCCATCGCGACGTGCATAGAGCTTGTAAAAACGTTCAATGTAAATAATGAAATCATTCGTTTACACCTTCACCAGATAGGAAAAACACGGAAGTTAAATAATAACAAATCAAAACGTTTTACCACTTGTCCGGCAAACTTATCACGCAACAAATATATTTTTTCATAATTCTAAGCGTTCTTATTATAATTTGTCACCAACTAATCTAATACTACATACTCTAAAAACTTCTTATTACCCAAAAAAGATTTTTTTTTGTATTTGATAGACAACAGCCGGAAATGTCCATTCAATGTTTTTTGGAAACCAGTCAAACCACAATTGCTGTGTTCTTTTGTAAACAACATTAAATAATTAACTAATACAAACAGCACTAATCCAGAAGCAGTATTTTTTAGCCAATAAAAAAAAGCTATTCTTACAAGGTAATACCGCACAAAAAATCGTTTATAAACTTGGCTGGAAAACGTTTATTATAATGAATAAATAAAATTGTACATTGACAATAAAAAAAAGCATTGCACCTGACATACCATATTAAACAATTATAAAATCAATTATTCAATAATTTGGATATTTATTTATATGGTAAAATAAAACAAACATTAAAACATTATTTAATTTTGTGTGAGTATCACACAGTCGTTAGTTGCATTTGTAGCCTCACTAACAATGTTACTAGCAGACTTGCCCCGTGATGTACTATCTCGGCCATAAACAATATATAAACAATATAATAACATAATTTTATTTTCTAATATTTATGAATTTTAAGAAAAGTGACAGTAAAACCACAGCATTTAGTCAAATAAGTGTGACCACCTATATGTTGTACGTGTCTATTCTAGTACTCAGTTAATAAACATTACATCAAAAGAGATTTAAAGTGCTCGAGCACAAATACGTTTGTTTTAAAATCTATTTTTTCATTAAAAATACTCACAATAATAACTTAATCAGAATAATAGTAGTTTAGTCTCATGCATTACTTTCTACGCCCAACAATGTAATTGAAATAATGTTGACTGTAATTTCGTTTCATTATAGCTAATGATAACAATTTATAATTAATCAAATTTTTGCAATGAGTATAATACAATAAAATTAGTAGTTTGGATAGTTATAAATTTATTATTTCATTTAAATTCCCATTACTATGTGCTTTGTATTATTTGCAATTAGGTACTTTATTCCTATTATTCTACTAAACTTTAACATTGTATTATAATAATATGCAGATGATTTCAATTGCAACAAAGCTCTATTATGTAGTTAGTAATAATGACCTATTTGAAGTTAAAATGAGCATGTTGTATTGCACAGTCATTTGCACTGCTATTCAAGATCAAAGAATTTAAAACAATAGGGATTTATAAATAATAATAATATCAACTTTCTTTAACTTAACCTAATATCTTTGCTATTTATAACCAACTTATTGTAACAATAAATAGTAATCACGTTTCCATCCTATTTAGTGTATAACAAAATATTATTACTCTAATATTAGGATAGCAGTAACATGTATGCCGACCTTTCGTGACATAGTAAAATAACAATAAATTCATATAATAGTATAGCAGAATATGTGTGCAAAGCAAGAATATTCCATATTATAAAAATGTGCTTGTTTCGGTTGCAAAATATCAGAATAATAGTTCTAACCTTCTCTATTTGAATGCGTTATAACTACCGCAGTTATAACAAGTAAATATATGTTCAATTTAATTTAGTAAAAGTAAATTTATGTAAAGTATTAATCATGAAACATATTAAAAAAAAAACGTTCGTTAATAATAACATTGTTTCAATTTCTTCAATAAAATAAACATCATTTTTAACAAAAACATATTTCGTAAAACATTCAACTAAATGAACAAATTTTACGCAGGTTTATGTCAATATAAACTGAACCCGGCCAAGCACACTCAGCGCTCTAAATATTTAAATTGGTTATTTTAAAAAAACCTTTAAATCTATATCAAGTTTTCTGAAAAATTTAAAAAACGCTCAGCCTAAATAATGTCACATCAAAAAAAATCATGCTCTAAAGTAGAACAATATGTACAGAAACAGAAGCCATAAATACCTTTTTAAAAGTTGCTTTTTTTCATGTACATTCTGTATTCCATGTGTAAAATTATGTCATGCAATTGATAAAAAAAACTCTATGTCAACAAAAAAAAAACGCTTAAAACAATGCAGAAACTAAATTCACCAGTTGTGCTAGGTTAGGTTAGGTTATGATAATGCAGAGGCTGAATATGTAGAAACCAATAATGAAAGTAATAGAAATTTAGGAAGAGCGACTATAACCTGCTTGAAGCTACCGTAAAAATTGAAAAAGCAGACATACTTGTAATAAGTGAACCCAACAAAAACTCAAACTAAATAAAAAAAAACAAAGAAATAAGAATTATGTCCTCTACATATTGCCCAACTTTGAAAAATTCCTCTTTGAACTGAATAGAAAAACCAAGAAGCTGAGCTGAGTAAAAATCACAAAAAAAAAACAACCATAATCAAGAATAGCAAAAGACCCACGTTTGTAAAAAGAGCGCAAAACTCGTATATTGACCATACAATGGCTACCAAGACTAACAAATAATGTCTTAGAAACAAAAGCACCAGCAGCAATAGTAAACAGCGTTATACAAAGATAGAACTTGCGCAAACTAAATGCAATAAAAATTAGGAAGGTAATAAGGAGCCCAAAATAACCGGAAAAAATAGCAAAAAAGAAGAACAAAAATATTGCAACCAAAAGAAAGATATGCATACAAAAAAGACAATAAGAACAAGAAAAAGAAAGAAAAAAAAACCTGACAAAAAAAAAGTTAACACAAGGATGTAAAAAAAAAACCTTAAAGCTACTGAAAAGATAACATTTAGAGCAATGGCTACAAAATCATCACAAAACCTCGTAAAATTAAATTGGCCGACTTTAAAAAAAAAAAAAACAAAAGAACTGTTTATGGAACAAACCAAGATCAAGTAAGCAAAATACAAGACTAGATAAGATCCTTACTACAAAAATAACGGACAAAAACAGGCGCAAGTAAGATAAAAGCAAAAAAAATTTGTCAAAATTTCAAGTGAAAAAACCTCGAAACAAATATTAACAACCCTATACAAAGTATGGATAAAAGAAGAATCGCCGGCCCAGCAGAAGACCTCAAATTAATAAAAAAAATAAAAAAATAAAAAAACCCTATTGCCCAATTTGCCTCATCAGCTTGCTGCAGAAGCTATACAAGCAAATCGTAGCAAAGAAAAATAAACCTGGAAAAAAGAGTACTTTTAAGACTCAATATGATTTAAAAAAAAAGGTTCGCCTTAGGCCCCATGAAAATCCTCAAAAAGATCGCAGAAAAAGAAATGAGAAAAACACTTAAAACCAAGAAATTATGCGCCCTGATCATAATCGACGTCAAAAACGCGTTCAACTTGGCGGCATAGTAAAGGATTGAAGCCCTCGAGAAGAAAAACATTTCCAATCACCTCATCAAAGTGATAAAAAGCTACTTCACAAATAGGCTAAGTAGAAGTAATAAAAGGACATCACATGGGTCAGTACCACTGGAACGTCTTGTATGACAACCAATTAAAGATAGACGTCCTCAAACAAGTCACCCTCTTGGCATACACAGACAACCTGGCAATGCTAATTGTGAAGAAAAGAACATATTAGAAGCCTCGGCGGATGGCTAACCATGAACTTGAGCTGGTAACAAAAAAACAAAAACAATTAATAATCATCGTAAAAAAAAAACCAGAAACGTAAACTTTAAACCAAGAACAGATATAATTACACCTAAAAGCAGTTTAATTTACCTGCGGATAACAATAGACACATATCTTAAATTTGAAAAACACATCAAGAGAGTAACCGTAGAAAAAAAAAGGTTGTGGGTCCGAAGGCTTTAGAAAAGAAAAAAAAATCCCAGCATCGGTGTATATATCTGTCGTATGCAACTCCAATTTAGACAAAAGCCCTAAAATACAGTATACTAAACGGCTTGCAGAAAAACGCCATTATCACCTGCCGTACATACAGGACTATACCAACAATGAGTGTGATAGTGCTGGCCAGAACAATAGCATACACTCTATTGAAAAAAAAAAGACGTATTACTTAAGACGTAAACAAAAAAAAAATAAGATGCAAGCAAGATTCAAGACAATGGAAAAATGGCAAAAAATGTGGAAAGCCGACAAAAAAAGTGGTCCTATTACCTAATTCCAAACATCGTCGGCTGAAATAAAAAACAACACGGCTAGATAGGATACTCCTTCATCCAATGCTTAAATAAGCACAGGGCAGAGGTGGCCAACCCAAATAATCTTGCGGGTCACTTTGAAAATGCATCACAACTCCGCGGGCAGCATATAAAATTATATATCCATATATAAGATTTAGAGCCACTATAGACATTTTTTTGGAGTAAAAAACTGAAACATAATGATTTATTATTATTGTGTTTACTGTTATTCTAAAACTAAGAGTCCGTTCTGCATCAACTGTGCATGTGTATCTAGGGATAGTCAATGCGCCACTTAAAAGTGAAACATAAAGTGCTTTTCTTGTGCCACTATTCTCAGATAATCTTACTTTATCTTACTTTAGCTCACTTAATTGACCATTCCATTTGTACAATAGCAAGTAAGCTAAAGCAAGAATTTTACTTCCTCTTTGCCTATGGCGTCCTATCACGGGATAAAAATTAATTAAGTAATATTATAAAATCATTTAAAAATGTATAAAATTGTAAACAACAAAACAAGCAATTTTTAATAAAAAAAAATATATATTTGTGTGGCTTACCACACTTAGCAAAAGGAACGTACATATAGAACCTGTTATATTAGATTGAATGGTCCAAGATGCGCTCGTGTGCAGAATATAATTTAATTATTCTGCAAGCTCATAACTGTAATCTCATAAATAAAACAGGCAATATCTGTCATATATGCACAAGAATATTATTTTAAAATCAAAGTAAATTCTGTCACATAATTTCTACAGTTAATTTTTGAATATATAGGTGCACAAATATTGAGTTTTTATATACATTGGTTTTTACTACTTTGGCCATTATAAAATAAATATATATTGAAAAAGTGTGATAAATCTCGCGGACCGGAAAAATGTTCAAGGAGGGCCGCGGGTTGGCCACCCCTGCTTTAGGACTTAATAAAATAGACAGTGACAAATGCGTATACTGCCTGGAAGTAAACACAACAAAATACACGATGTTTGGCTGCGCAAAATAGGGAACAGAGAAAAAAAAGCAAAGCCGCCCTGTGCACAGAGCTGAAGGTTAACAACAGTCAACCTAATGCTAGCCAGCGGTCTATACTGAGACTTTTTTGGTTTATTATTATGTTGATGTTACATAATAATAAACCAAAAAAAGAGAAGAGCATTAACACAACATGTAGATTAATGCAAAAGAGAATGACACACAATAACTACAAAACCTAACTGAGTAAAAAAATGCGATAATCTCATACCATAAAACTAGAGTTGATAAGATCTCTACTCAATTAGAAAACGAATCCTACACACTTCTGTATTAAAAAGACGATGCATAAAGTATTCCTCCTCTCTCAAATGAAATTATAATTACAATCTGCTGATAAAATTTCCGTTAATCACTACGTCGTCCTTAAAAACTCGTTGAAAAACACTGCAAAAACTGAATACACTTAATGTGTTAGGTAAGGTTAAGTTATGATAATAAACCTTAATCAAAACTAATCTATTTTTACACTAAACATTTACTAAAAACCTATGTTGTTATTGATACTAAAATTTTGTAATAAATCTCCAAATTCCAAGATTCTGCTCATACATATATCAAATATTGCGTTTCTAAAATTGTCATTATTTAATCAATAATAATTACCCCGTATATAAAATAAATACAATATTATATACAACGTATTCACGGCCTTTGTTAAAAACTTTGTTAACAACGCGCTAATTTTTACAGTTCATGAATTATCATAAATTACCACAAAAAAATATTCATTAAAATATAGAATTAAAAAAAAAAACTGTTTGAATATATTTATATTTAAGCAAATGACTTTTAGTCTTGATAATGTTATTTTAACGTTATATATTGACAAACAGGTTGCCGGAGTAACGTACACGATAAAAGATTTTTTATGATACTTCTCAAAAGTTTCGTTTGTAATAATTTCTTTATAACAATATTAAACCAATAAAATTAAAGCTAGTATGCTTTATTTAATTTCTTATAATAGTTCCAGACTCGATTCAGATGAATAGTAAATCCATTACTAATTAAAAGTCTTTATAAATTTGATAAAAGCACAGTAAACAAACCTTCCGTAGCTTAATCAATAAATGATCCAATCGACTCTTACACTAACTAACAAGACGAAGTATTTTCAACAAACTTTATTTCAATTAAAAAGCACACAAAAAGTAACATTCCAACCTACAAAGTCTGTTTGAGTTTAGAATTTGTTTCTTCTATTTTCTCACTTACTATGATATCGATAGCTTCAATATTTACAATTGCTAATTTAATATATTGCACAAGCGAGGCACTCTTCAGTATGAGTACATTTAATTAACTAAAACAAAATTCTGGTTTTCAACAAATTTAAATTAATTGTGGAACATCGAGCTGTATAATAAATTAAGCAATTATAGCAAACAATCACTGAAGAACAAAAATATACAAGACGTAAAAAAAACTAAATTATTAGTGATTAATTAATTTAAATTTATTGGTATTTTATTTTTGATCTATAAAAATTACTTTTGATTTCAAATTTCCTATTGTTTTACCAATCATAAAAATAGAAAATGTTTAGTATTGTCGTAAACATATGTCAGGCAATTGTTTATAATTACAAAGGAAATTCTTTTCCTGAATGTATTACTAAAAAAATAAGTATACGTTGACTTGGCGGGGATTTATGTTTGTTTTGCATTCATTTGCGCGCCAAAGTAAATAATTCATCGTAGTAATCGCTAATATTTTAAGTATGTTGTTTGTTCTGCTTAATTAGAGACATAAAAACATTGATATGCTAATGATGACGTTTATAAATCAAGAAAATAAAACTATAAAAAATGATTAAAATTTGTAGAAGTAGTAATGTATTAAAAAAAAACTCATCCAAAACGTGCTTGAATAACACGCTAGGTGAGGGTAATTGAAACAGGAACATTGTCAGTATAGAGTTGCTCACCGCTCCCTTTTTGTAATCATAAACTTAATTAGAATTATAATATCAAATTCCTCATATCAATAGAAATCTATAAAAATATTTATCGTTTGCATCATGATATCCAGGATTGTAATAAAGTACAAAAGCCATAATAGCAGACATGTTAACTATAGAAACTATTTGTAGTGTTGCCATTTTTAGCAAACAAAAACATAATTTCTATATTATATTATTTTAAAAATGTGGATATAAATATTTATTAAATAAACATGAGTATGCGGTTTCCGTATAAAAATACCATAACAATCGTTATTTTGTATACTAAAACTATACATGTTTAAAAACACCAAACATTCCATATGCATGATAATATTGGATAGCAACACAATCTGTTGACAAGTCGACTGACATGCTTTACCTTAGCAGCGGTTCCAATCAACAAAAACCAATTTAATTTTAGTATAAAACACACAGCTATTTCTAGCTATGATTTCATCATAAAGTCTCTTCTTAAAAAAAAACCATACTAAATACTATATTATTTTTTTTTTTTTTTGAGAAACAAAAATTTGACCAATTGAGAAATCATCAAAAGTATTTAAGCAAAAGACAGACTAAGTTTTCGCCAAACTAATTACGCTTAATGCCTCGTCCATCAATTATTTAGCAAAAAACTAAAACGCAAAGTAATTTAATTTCAAGTTTATGCAAGTGACGCCAATATTATCCAATAATCAATTACCATCAGGTGTGCACTTAAGCTAGTCTGAGAACCAAAAAATTAACATTAACTATGTGGCATCTCGTCATAAAGTATTAACCAAGTAATCAGAAAAAATAACTATTCTATAAACAGCTAATGATAACTAGACGGACAAACAGATAAATATCAAGAAACAAGTACCATCAAAATTAATATTTCAAGCCAATTTGCCACAAGTTTAATAAACAAAGTAAAGAAATATAAGAAAGAAGCGCATCACAAAATCTAACAACATTTGTGCCTTTAAAAGTTTTGGCAACGGCTAAACAAACCTCTTGAAAAATCCAAAAAGCTACCAAAACAGATAGAATAAGTACCAGTTCTCAAAAAAGCTTTAACAGTCTCGGCAAAAGGCAACACGGCAACAATAAAACAGGCTCCCTCATAAACCCAAAAGTCATCTTTAAAACTCTTAAAAAACGCGATTGAAAAACAGACTCCTTCGGGACTCCAAAAAACCATCTCAAAATGTTCAAAAAGAGCGCCACTAAAAGCGTAGAACAACAGCAAAAGAAACAAAAGTAAAAGGAACCAAAGCAAAACTTTCTAAGGTTAACACATCTACTGATGGAAGCACCGTAGCGCGTATGTCAAATATAATATTTGTTGACAAACTTCTGCCGGCAGTAAATTGTGTAATGCTTAAGCACACAAAATGCTCACTAATTGTCGTTGATAAAAAAACAACAAATCATTACCATAAACGCAAAAAACGGTCCAAAACAAACTCAAGATGAAAGCCTGGCACTGCAAAACCAAAATTGTCCGCAAAGACACTTGGGAAAAGTTTGTTTGTACCCACTGCAGTGTAGACATGCAGAAAAAGAAAGATCTGAGAATTAAGGTATCATCCACAAACTCTTTCGTTAGTGTTATAGACTCGGCTCTTGCATTACTAACAATAACTGGTAATCAAAGGTCAAGTAGAGCCCTTGCCCGATAAGTCTACATAAGTGGAGTACTAAACAAGCAACACTTCTAAAAGCTCATTTAATCAGACAGACAATTTGATATTAAAAAATGCTTGAACATCCATTAAATATATTTTTCAGGAATGCTAACGGCATCCAAGGGCAGAAGCAGCTAAGACTCTCGGCCAAGCATTTTGCTTAGTGTAGCGCATCTAAGGAAGGATCAAAACCTGACCATTCCACGTCACATACCGCAACGACAGAATAATTGGTCGTCGTAAAGACTATGCTATTCTTATTAAAAAAATTATCCCCCATTACAGCATGGATTGTCCACAATTGTTCGCCGTCAAAACAACATCTGTGATTGCTAGTATTGGATGTGAGAAGATCCTCTTGGCTTCCGTTTACAACAAACCATCTCAATCAACATGAGGGACATTCAGACTCTGATAAGTATTAAGTCTGTCAATTTGTTAGTAAATGCAAGAAAAGTAATCTAAACGCAAAGCACAATAACTATAACTTAAAAATTCCCACCGATAGTAGAATGCTACAATTGGCGCAGTCCAACGGACTCACGGTTGTAGCACCGGACAAACTAACCCACTTTCACATAAAAAACCATAAAAGAAAAGTATTACTTTGGTCTTTACCTAAGCTAAACTCCGATCACAAACTAGTGTTACTCACACTAAAGTACATCTTGCAGCCGGAAAGTGGACTAAAAAATGTTCGCATTGACGCTAACTGTCACTTGAGTTCTGCGGCTGAGATATAGACTAAACTGGTTAATCTCACAAAAATAACCCAGAAATCAATCAACAAATCTTCAAAAGGTTTTTTCAAAAATTGCGCATTTCCAACAATCTTCCAAAAGAAGACGTAATAGCCAAAAATCGAGTACAGTGCTTTGGCAGAAATACCGGCAAAAATAAATTGGTTGCCAAATTAATTAAGAAAAAAGTTCAAATTATTCGCGACAATAATGGCCGGATTAAACTTTGTCCAAGATAGACGGACAGCAGACTGTTTGAGACTGCTCAAAGAAACTCAACAAAACTAGAACGCCTGCGCTTTTTTAAACAGCAACGAAGACATAATTTCTGATAAACAAGGTAAATCAAAACTGCTCGCAGATTCGATAAAAAGCCCATTTAAAACTGCGCGGTTCCACAAACCGTTTCATAAGACGCATCCTATCTTGTAGATGTACCTGTCGATACCGTCCGTCCATTATAATAATCACAAACATGTCAGTCTAAAAAAACTGCAGAAAACTCTTTGCTACTGTTTAGTGCTTCAAAAAGCACCTGCAAACAAAGACATTAACAATGCTGCTATTAAGTGTCTATCCAAGCGTGCTCTGAAACTGTTAATCGTTATCTTTAACAAAATGTAGTTTGGCGCATCACAAAAGACCAGTAAGAAAGACAAAAGACAACTCAAAGTCAAAGCTCCGCTGGCTAATCCTAAAAGAATCAGTCATCACGTAGTCGTGCATTCCGGCATGATAACTTGCCAAATGAATGCTCAATCCTAAATGCAAAACTAAAAACCATAAGTCAGAGCCTAAGGCTATTTCTTTGAATAGAGTAGCAACTCCGTGAATTCAGTGTGGACTAAGATTGCATTATAGTCAAATAGCCAAGTAATGAACCTTGCTTGTAACTGACATCTTTATTAAAGTTAATCGTTTGAAAATATTTGCCAAGATAGAATCAATTCACATTAGCCGGCATCCACATCGCTAAATACGTAGTAGATTTACAAAACATTTTAACAAATCTCGTAAAAAATACAACAATTAAAAAACTGACTTAAACGTCACATTTTGCAAAACAAACCGTAGCTCCGTTTCCAAAAGCATAAAGACATATGTAGCCATATACTTTTGTAATTCTCTTCACAACAGTTCCTGATAACATTGAAAATATTTTAAAACTGCCAAATGCAAACTTTCATCACCTATGCAACAAACAGATAAAAAATAATCGATAACAGACAATAAAAATTAGTCAAAAGTACCAAAATATTAAAGTAAATAGTATACTCCTTTCAAGGACCATCGCAATAAATCTGAATTTAAAGTATATACAACAAATATCACGTTAAATAGTTTCGACACTTTAAAGTAAATTTCGGATTACGTAGAGTACACCACTATTTGAAGTAAATTTGATTTAAAAAATAATGTAGTAATAATTCTTTTTAGAAATCAGGTTTTGCCTTTTTATAGAATACTACATTGTAATCCGGTCATTACTATTAGGTCCAGTAATAATAAATTAAGTTATAATTTTAATGTAGCATTTTCCAAAGTTAATATTATTATAAAAAATAAACCAAAAACATATCAAATCTTTCAATTTAAAACCGAGTTGTAAATTTTCGTATTTCTGATTTAATTTACAATATTTACTTAATATCATGTTACAATGTTTATATAAACATGTATGTCTCATGTAAATAAATGTACACAATCATACATTATTAACATGTAGCTATAAAATGAACAAAGTAAATAAATCTTAATACAAGGTTGACTATACAGATCAGTCAATCTTATAGCACTTTTAGTGTTAATCATAAACTGTTAACAAAGCCTTTTATGATTTTTATTCAATAGTACATTAACAATAACAAATATTAAATTTACTAACGGAAAACACTATGTAAAATTAAATACAATACTATTGCATTTTATAATTCATTTAGATCCGCTACCAAATACAACAAATATATTTTATTGCCTATTCGTAGTAATTGCATTATTATTTAGTACATCCTCCGATAAACGCATTAGCACTAAATGATTAGCTTATTGTGTTTATGCAATGTTGACTCATTAAAAGCCTCACAAAATACCCTCAATTTACAACATGTTACAAGTATATCAGTTACAAAATAACTACAAACTGTAAGTTAACCCAGTTGTAAAGTTGCCCGGAGTAATTTTCATCAAATACAAGATAAGCGAATGTTACATCATCGTGCCAGTTTCATTGCACGAATGTAACTTTTTAGTAATGTAAAGAGTCATCAGCCCTTTGGATGTTATCGTGGGGACGAATAAAAGTCTAATTTACTTTGTTTTGTAATCGGATTTTAAGTAGGAGTGAGACATTACATTAGAATTTGGAGTAGAATATAAAGTGTGCTCGGCTTGGGAAGTAGCCAGACATTCAAAGATTGCAATTTAATTTGCATATTTATAAATTCTTTAAATAATGTGTATTTATAGCGTTATTAACTGCTTTAATGTTACATCATGAATACTAATTATTAAAAAAATTAATTAATATATACAATTGAACTCAAACATTTGCAGATTGAAATAATGAATTTGGGCAATAATAAAAAAAGTTAAAAACTAAAAAAATCACCAGAAGCAGACTCTATTAATACAGATCCATATGCTTCCTCAACCACAATATCTAGCTCTGTAAACAAATAATTAACAACAAAATAACGAAAAAAAAAGAAGACATATCTAAAACCCAGTTTGGTTAAAAAGTCCAATAAAAAGTATGTAAGTTATGCCAAATATAAAACACTGAAATTTTTTTGTATATACCAAATATGCAATATTAGCCAAGTTTGATGTAAAAAACGTTTTTAGGTCGACTGCCAAAGAGGTAAAGTATACAAATATGTAATGTAAGTTTTTTATAAGATTTCGATTTTAAATTATGATTGGTTGTTTTGTGATGACCCACATATTGCATCAGACAATGTGACTAAGGTCATTCAACACGTTATAAGTAATTTATACCATTTTCTATTATTTAGCCAAAACAAAAAGCCATCGACGCAATTCTGGCAAATTTATATACGTTTTATATAAATTGGTCTGAATTTTAACAATCAATAAATTCGTTGTAGTACATAACTAATACGTTTATAATTAAATAAAAACAAATATTATTTAAAACAAACACACAGATACACAATTTTTTAGGCCACAACATTTTATATGTTTTTGATGCACGTTCAGTTAAACAAATTATATAAAATATTATTAGCTTATTATAAAATGTATTGACAACACTCTCATACCATATCTGAGACAGATCTACTCAAAGCTAAACTAAAAATAAATAAGTTAAGTTAATATAACTAATTTCACTTATTTACTACCCCTATATTACTTATTTTGTGAAACAGTGCGGAATCGACCAGCTTCATTAAAAAAACGGCATTTTAATACATCCTACCAACAAACAGTTCATATGTTATATAATCACTTAAAAAATGTAAAACAGTTGTTCGATCAGAAGCAAAAACGTATACAATCTATTTAAAAAAACATACAAAATGTAAACGTTTCGAATCACTACTGGATTCTTCCTCAGCACTAAAATATATAAAAGATGATGATATGAAACATATTAAAAACATATTAAAAAGATTTTACAAACATATTACAAACATATTAAAAACTATTAAAAACAATGAAAAACAAATAAAAACAATTAAAAACAATTAAAGATATTTAAAAAACATATTAAAAACATTTGTTAATTTGAATAAATTTTATTTTAAAAAATCAAATGACTTACCAATTTGTTATAAATTGATTAATTTTGTCATTAACATTAATTTCATATCTTTTCTAAATGAAATTGAAGAAACATTATTTTTATTTTTGCAGGGAGATGTTGTTCCCTTGGGCCGTATAATTGGAATGTACTATTATTTATTTCTATTCGATATTTTTGTTGATATGTTGTTTCATCATCTTTTATATATTTTAAGGCTGAGGAAGAATCCAGTAGTGATTCGAAACGTTCACATTTTGTATGTTTTTTAAAAAAATAAAAAATAAGTCCTATATACCGTTTAATTAATTACATTCAACAATCATTGAAGGACGAAGAAAAATAAATAAAGAAATAAACAATCTATTTAACTCATGTATTGTCTGAAGAAGGCTGAGGTTCAGTCGAAACTGCAGTCTCAGTGTGACTAAATAAATAGTGATATAAAAACATAGTAGTTGTTTTATTTAATCTTGTATTATGAATTATCACGTAGTAACGGTCAAATCCATCAACTATATTAAAAACGTATACTAGCACAAAAATCAGTTTAGAAGTAATTATTATGGATTTTCAGGGATGCTTTGTAAACTGGATTCACAACTACACCAAATGTAACAATATAATCAAAATGATAAATAAATGTTATAAATCAAGCAAAAACCATTAACTCAATTTCAATCGGATCAGACGTTAAGAGAATGTTGCTTGTGCATTTCTTTGCAAAAAAAAACTGCCAATACGGGTCAATACAACACAGTTCAACATGCCAACAAAAAAAAAGTCTGACAATAATAAAAACAATCAGCAAAAATTTATATAACGCAAGTCTTAATTTGGTTTTCCAGTACGTTTCAAAAAAAATTAGGGCCAAACGCCAAAGACGTCGGTCAAATAAAAAAGTTAAAAATTGATTAACCTATTTTAATGTTTTTTAAAAAATTACTTCGAAGAGAGAATCAAGACGCATATTTTAACACATCACATTTGAATAATTTTTATCTCTTACAAATTAAAAAAAAAAAGTTTCTATACATTCTCACATACAAAGTGTCCCATGACGTGACCTCGCCACTTTGCCTACTGAAGAACAGGTAAAAAGAAATCCAAACTTGGATAATATCTCTAAAGCTACCATTAAAGAAGTTATGTTCTGTTTTAGTTAAACACTGAAGTAACCAAAACAATAAATAATGCTAAGTGTTATTTGATACAAATTGTTTACGTTACTATGAAAAAGATAAAGCAACATTTACAAACAATAGATTAATAACAGAAAGAATTTAAAAAATCCACACAAAATCACAGTGTGAAACTATCAACATAGCTTTTCAGTAAATGTATGGTGTGGAATTATTGATAACATGCTCACTGATACATTTGGTTTTAAGAACCATTTAACCGTCAACAACTATTTAAATTTCAGAGAATTCTTAGATGATCAGACACGGTATGTGGTATTAGCACGATGGTGCGTTTCTGTACGCATAATTCAGTAATTGGTAAAGAAAAACAGCACCCCTAACCCCTAGATCATCATGGACTTGTTTAGCTTATTATTATTTGTAAGGCCATATGATAGATCTTGTATACAAACACCATTTGAGATTGTATAAGATTTTAAGAAACGTATTTTTTAAGCAGCAAAATTAATTCAAATTAACAATAATATGTTTTGTCTCTAAAGCAAAATAAAAACAAATATTGGCTTTTCTAAAACTGTAATTATTTAATCAATTCAGTATTTTAAAAACGGATTCCTTTACGGCAGTGATTCTTAACCACAAGTCGCAACCCAAATTCGAGTTGCGGGATGTATTCGGGTCACAGGAAGAACCCCAAATAACTTTTAAAAAAAGATATAGTTTAATTTTCCAACAAATTTTTAATATCGTTGATGATATCATTTTAATCCATAGTTAGTTAAGTTCAGAGATGTTTTTCTTAAAACAGAAAAAAAAAATTGTGATAGATAAAAAACGATTGTGATAATCGTTTCAATGACAACAAATGGATGGCAAAATTGGCATATTTGTGTAATATTTTCTACGCAAAAATGCAAAGTCAGTACAGTACAGAAATACAAAAATTGCTAGGCTTCAATTAGCAGCGTTCTTATTCAATACTCTTGTAAAAACCAATTTTTTTTTAAAGCTTTGAGAATCTTTAAAATAAAGTAAAAAGATTTTATTTTTCAAAAAATTCTAAAAATATAATTGAGTTCAAAACTCGCAAGAGCTATTAGAAACCTATAGTAATGTTTAATACTCACGCATTCACGTGGCGGCGGTGATAATAGTAAGAGACGGATTAACAGTTTAGCTCAGAACACCAGAACTAACTGGAAAAAGAAATGAAATAAGTACATAGACATTTATCTCACTCGCCAACACGTTCAGCAAGCGAGGCGTTTTTATACCAAAACCTCCAAACCTACCATTATATCTAAAATAAAATGTTAGAACCACCTTAGATAAGTAGAGTTTGCAACTCAAAATCTCATACTAGTAAAACAGTCTGCTCGATAGAATCTAAGGATCAAACAAAAGAAAGTCTTGTCAATCGTAACATAAAAAACATATAAATAAGCTGCAACATAAATTGAAACATATTAAATAGAACATTGTTGGACTATGCAAAACACGTCTACAAAAAAACTACAACATTAAACTCGGGCCACGTTCCTTTCCAAAATAACGCAGATACCAAATATTATAACAGAAGAGTAGCTCTTATCATAAACAAAAACATCAAACACCTAGTAATCAAATGCTAACTGATATAAAATAGAGTAAAATATATAATACTTAAAATTTCTAAAAGATATAGTCTTTCTTCTTGTACCGTGTCCGTTAACGAACGTTGGCTATCATATTGGCTATTATTATTTTATTACGTGCCGCCCGGATCAGGGATGTCGTGAATTTATTAAACCAGTCTCTTAAATTTTTTAGCCACAAAGTTCTTCTACGACCTGGACCTCTTCTTCCCGCTATTTTGCCTTGTATTATTAGGTGTAATACGTTGTAGCGTTCGGGATGTCGCATATAGTCTTTAAATAAACAAATATATGCACCCACAAGACAAAAAAACAAAAAACTTTACAAAAATATAACAACAATTATTGAAAACTAGTGACTTATTCTGCTGAGTAATTTTATTGATATGAGTAACATTACTTATAATTCACAAGCGTCACTTTTGTAACATTAAAATCCCTAACCTAAATATTAGAGCAAAAATCCAAACTGCAGGCTCAAAAGATGTGCCAGAGATAGTACTGCCATAAATAAGATTAAGCTTTAAAACAGATGAAAACCAGAAAATTTCCAAAAAAAGATCGCATAACTACCAAAATGCTGAAAACAGGAAGAGAAACAGTAGAAGTAACAATCCAATGGTAAATATAATAAAAAAAAAATGACAGTACAAAGGTAGACTTCTACCGACCAATCAGCTTATTATCACAAATGCACAAACTTTTCACAAGAATAATATCCAACCGTCTTACCAACAAACTCGACGCAAACAAACCTGTTAAGCAAGACGGGTTTAAGTTGGGCGACAACACAACAGATCACCTATAAACCATAAGGCAACTGACAAAGAAAACCACCAAATATAATATCCTCTTACATCTGGTTTTTGTAGACTTTTAGAAAGAATAAAAAAATTGGCGTTTTTAAGAGCAACAACATCCTGAAACATATTTATGATAACTCATCCTTCCATGTAAAAATCAACAACAACGTAATAACAAATAAAATCCCAATCTAACAAAAAGTTAACAATAAAGATTCAATTTCCACAAAACTATTCACTCTCGAACTGGTCTTCAAATATCTAACACACAATATAGGTATAATATGAGTATTTCAAGTGATGCAGAAAAACTAATGAACTATTTGATACAAGCAAATAGGTAAGTCTACAAATAAATTTAGATAAAACCTAAACTATGACTACCAGCAAAGTCCAAATAGACAACACAACTATCAAAAACAAAGATAAATAGGTTTATTTTGACCACAACATCAAACTGGACAAAGCAAATCAAACAGCAAACGTGAATACAAAAACATGAGCAGTATTTGGAAAATTAAACTTTATTCTAAAATACCAAAGTGTCTTAAAAAACCTTTAAACGCATATGTTGTCAAATTAAAATGACAATGGATTGAGCTAGAAAACAAACAAAAAATGATAGACAACTAAATCAACAACACAAAAATCAAGAAACAACGAGAAATCTGGAAAGGCCACAAAAAAGATAAACAAATAACATCATACACATAGTAGGAAAACATTGGTTCCAAATTAACACTAGATAAAAAACCATAAAATAAATTAAAAGAAGCCTATCCCCATGAAAAGTTACATAATTAAACAACGTGTACAAATAATCAAATTTTATCATCAAAATCAATGCTCCGTTCAAAAAACCTTTCGCGCATTACGTAATTTTTATCCTCACAACAACCGTCCTGCCAAGTTGACTATTCAAGGTTTGGTAGCTAAATTAAAGTCATACGGTTTGATTAATAAGCAGCCAACACCCGTATGTTAGAAAAACGCAAGGTCTGCTAAAAACATCGCCGCTGTGCGTAAAAGTGTACGGAAAAACACGAGGCAGTCAATTTCTCGTTGTTCACAAGAACTTGGCTTTTCTGCAACTTCAACTTGTCAAATTTGCGTCTAGACTTTGTTTGGATTGCACCCGTATAAAATCCAACTGACCTAGAAACTTAATGTAACAGACTATTGACAAGTGTGTTCGTTGATTGAGCTCTAGAGCAGTTGAAAGTTGATTCAAATTTTGCCAAAAAAATCATCGTTAGCGACAAGGCCCACTTAAACATAAAAATGTAAACAAAATTGTCGGATTTGAAGCAATACCAATCCAGACGAGATAAAATAGTACAAAATACATACACCCAAAAAAGTCAATGTAGTGTCTGTACTTCTTCCAAAACAAAACTGGCATTACCATAACCGTCATCGACAAGTGCTACAAATCAATAATAAGCAACTTCTGTTGACTTAAACTGAATGATATAGATACCAACGAATGTGTTTTCAACGAGACGGCGCTACGTGCCACACAGCGCATGCCACAACGGATATTCTGCACAAGCAATTTAAAAGCATGGTTATCTCGTAATTTAACGCCTTTAGATTTTTTCCATTAAAGCTATCTTAAATTGCATATCTAAACTGCAAGCAAATAGTGCCCTCAAAGTTAACATAATAAACGCCATCCAGCAAATTCAGCCAGATTTATGGAACAAAGTCATCAAAAATTGTACCTCCCGAATACGTGCCACCAAGCAAAGCGGCAGCGGACATTTGGACGACGTTATATTTCATAATTAATATTAAAAAAACTCGTCGGTATCTCACACACAACTTATTTTACTTAGATTTAAAAATTGAGAGTCCTTATTGGAATACCATTTACATATTTAAAACGCAAACAAAATATTAACCGTTTAATTAAATAAATGCAATCTTATGAAAATTATTTTTCCATCTAACTTGACACAAATACACTAGTGTTTTAGAATATCAATATACCTAAAAACTCATCAAATAGAAAGATAATTTCATACACATTTAATACATATAAAAATGTAAGAGCAAATAACTCAACAACCTCACACAGAAAACTGCATTCCGGAATATGTCTGTACAGTGTAGAGAAATGTTTGTGAAAATGTGTCGGTAGAAGATAATTTAAAATTAATTAGTTAATTACCATTTTCCACGTATAGCTGTTGAGCAATAATTTAATAAAGATCTCGTAAAGCTGTTTGTTGTTTGTTATTTTAATTAACAATTATAGGATAACGCCTCAATATCATATTAATTTTAGCATGTTAATTACATTTATTATCATTTTTTAAACTCATTTATTCATTGAGTGGGGTAATAGTTAATGTATCAATACATAATTGTGTTATTGCATTAAAATGATATACACTTAATATCATAATATGTCCTTTTCATTATTACTGTTTGACTGCAATGGTTCCTATTAATATATTAATTTTCCCTAAATTAACTAATATTTTAATATGAACAAACCTCAACATTATAATAACCCACGTCATAGAATAATTGGCTACAATAGAAAGTAAATTTAATAATCTACTAACACAAGAGCACTCAAAAACAATAACAATTAATATTGTTAATAACAAATTCTATATCGTCGATGCCGGGGAAAAAACTTTTATATGCACAAAAATATATTTGACAGCAGAGAGTAAACAATGTTTATTAATCATTTATTTTTGAGGATCTCTCAAGTCTCATTTTTTACGCATATTCAGCACATACATTGTTTTTTATAACATATTATTATCTGTTCGAGTATTTAAACATTTATTTCAATCATATCCAATTTAAAAACATAAACAATAAAATTCTAGAAACTTTAATAATTTTAGAAAATAATAAACTTTTAAATTATATTAACAAAATCCTTCAAATTAGATTTGCGTAATTCTGAAACAATTATCAAAATTTTAAGAAGAGAAATTTTTCTAAAATAAATTGACCCGAGAAACGAGACGAAAGCAGATGAACGATAATTAGACGGTGACGTCAAATGAATATTAACCACCTCGAAGTTTCAGGAACTCCATCACCTGTTTTATAATCAATACTTGAATTGAACAACACCTCGCTAAGTTACGGAACCCAAAAACAATGTACAGACAAAAAGATGATAAATTCACATATTAACCTGATTAGATAACACTACTTGCTTCCTTTGGTCGACACGTGCCACACAATTAATTCTATTATGATAACACTATCAGAAAGAAATTTGAATTTAATTAGTTTAAACGCATTTGAATGTAAATTATATTTTTTCAATAGAATAATTTGCATAAAAATCAGCTAGAAAGTGTTCATTTGTTTAAATAAATGTATGTTAAAACAACAATAATAATGATTTATTATTTAGGGTAAAAACCACAATTATAAAAATCAAGAACAAATATATTAGTTGAATATAGGCTCACTTATAATTAAATTAAATTGTCGCAATCAGCTCTCAAACAATAGAGACAATAATTGGTCCCACAATAATTAATTTCCAAACTGCAGTAATCAGTTTATCGGATTATCGAAGCCATAATTTGTGATGTGTTCTCACTTCAAATATTGTCGTCGGTGAAACCATATTAATCCGAGTTAACAAGCATGTACTGCAATTGATGTTTAAAGTAATCTATGTAGTAAACATAAATCAACACTAATCCGTCTTTGTTATAGTTATTTGAGATACAATTCCAACATTATTAACTTATTGTATAATTGTACATAAAATCTGTTTGCATTTCTTTTTAAGTCTATCTTTGTAAACTTGGTAGCGTACATTTTGTAGATTGTAAGTACGGTCAAGTGCAAATAAATCTAGAAAATTATACTTAATAAATTAATAATGTTCTTTAAAAGTTTTAAAAATAATTTTTGAAAAATTAATACTAAAACGCCAAAAAAATTACAATTGTGTTCCGGGAAAATCCGCTCAACTTTCACAACAGAAGACAAACATAACGGAATTATCTTAATGCATTTTTTTTAGTTTATTAGATTATTATTTTGTTATTTTGTCACCTATTTTGGGTATATATATTTGGATGTTGTAGCTAGCGATGTAAACAACAAAAAAATTGACAATTTTTTAAATAAATATTGTGATATCTGTATTATGCATGATGTGTTTTGATATACAGTGCTTCTGATGATAAAACATTAACTTCACCAAAGATTAGAGAAGCGCCAAGGAATATAGTGATCAATCTATTATCGGTGTCACTCAAATACCTGTCAGGATAAACAACATACATAGGGAAGTAGTGATTTACGGTGAACTCAATAGCTGTAAAGAACTATTCTCTTCGCGTAGAACAGCAAAAGTTCCTTAAATACAACTCTGGTTCTGGCAACAATATGACAAACTCCAAGAGAAAATTGAAGTCATTGCAATTGAATGAGCAGGAGTACAAAAATCTAGATCGAGAAAGTATGGAATCAGTTTACTTCAAGCAGAAAATCACGCTAAAAAAAGTGCCCCACAAGCAGCAATAACGCTCTTCAAGGCGGTGCTACAATCCAAGACAATCTAGTCTTGATTCTCATACGATTCCGCCGATTCAAATATGGATTAACCGGCGATATTGAAAAGATGTACAGACAAGTGCTGGTACACGATGATGACCAACAATATCAAAATATTCTTTGGCAATACCATGAATCCGAGCCAGTGTCTGCTTACAAATTAAAATCGGTGACATACGAAACAGCATCCGCTACATTTCTAGCGACGAGATGTTTACATCAATTAGCCATAGAAAAAGGTCACAAATTTCGACTTGCTGAATCTACAATTAAGAGAAACTTTTATGTAGACAACTGCGTATCATGGGATAATACTACAAACCAACTTGAAGAACTTCAACAAAAACTAGCCAACATTATCACGGGTGGATTCAAGTTAAAAAAGTGGAGGTCGAATTGCAATAATCTACTAGACGGTGTTACAAACGCAAACAAACGTGTTTGATCCACTTAGGCTACTAGGTCCAATCACTGTCCTATCAAAATTGATCATGCAACAACTGTGAGAATTGAATATAGATTGAGACTCATCAGTTCCAACACATCTTCACACTGAGTGAACCAACTATGTCAACGAACTGGACTCGGTGAGTCATATCAAAATCCAAAGACATGTGTGCCAATCAACAAGGTCACTGAAGCTGCATGGTTTCTGTGACGCATCAAAATCAGCTTGTGGCGCTGTCATTTATGTCAGATCTTTAGACAATAAGGGATCCTATGGCATACAAATCTTATGCGCAAGATCAAGAGTGGCGCCATTAAAAATCAATCCACGGTTAAAGTTATGCAGCGCTCTACTGCTGGCACATTTATTAGAGACAACTAGAGTAGCTCTAGACATAAGAAACATTCAACAATATTATAAGTTGGATTCCAAAATTACATTAAGATGGATTCAATCCACGTCACAAAGCTACGTCCTCTGCAGAGAATCCAGCAAACCTATTACCAAGAAGATTAGCTCCTGCCAAACTGTTAACACGACAGATGTGGTGGCACGGTCCAGAATATCTTGCAAGAGATATAACACAGTGCCTTTCACAGGGAATCAAATCAACACAATCTGAATTGCCAGAACAAAAAAAAACTCGCAGAAACAAATGGTCATCACAAACAAAATTGCTACAAATCATAAGATATTGTGGTCGCTTCATCAAAAACGCACAACAAAAAGCAGAAGATCGTAATAACGGACCATTACTACCTAACGAATTGAATCAAGGCATGACGACATTAATTCGTATGGCTCAGATAGAAGTCTATAGCATATGGATCAAACAATTAGAGATTCAAAAGCATATAAGTCAATCATCACCAATACTGTCATTAAATCCTTTTCTCGACCAGAATGCAATCCTTCTAGTTGGTGGTCGGCTACAGCATGCATTTATCCCTAAAACACAGCGCCACCCGGCTATACTACCAAAAAATCACGCCTTGACAAAAGGTATATCCACGGTAAAGGTAATCCTACAAACTTGAATACGATGCTGTCGAACAAACCCCAAACCCACGCAATACAGTATGGACCAACTAACACAGTCAAGAGTCATTCCGACAAGATCATTTCAACAAACCGGAGTTGACTTTTGTGGACCCTTTCTGTTAAAAACACATCGCACAAAAAGATCAAAAACCCAGAAGAGTTACATCTCAGTATTTTTGTGCATGACAACAAAGGCAATCCATCTTGAACTGGTAACTAGTCTAACAACGGAGGCATTTGTCAATTGTTTGCGACGTTTCTGTGCGCGTAGGGGGCACCAAGCACCATCTACTCGAACAATGCCACAAATTTTGTTGGTACATGGAACAAACTCAGCAACTTATTCAAACATAAACAAAAAGACATAAAATCATCGTTCATAAAATTAAATTAGAATTGAAAATATATACCCCCCCCCCCCCCCCCCCGATCAGCACACTTTTGAGGTATCTGAGAGGCTGCCGTGAAGAGTGCCAAATACCATCTAAAACGGATAGCAAGAAATTAAGAATTGATTAGGAGTTCATGACTATAAGGTTTCTTAAATACGACTGGCCACATCAATTTGGTTATTTTAATTACGTTTGACATTAAAAATATCTTTTATTTAATAAAAACTTAATAAACTCAAGTTCGAAATAACATGTAAAAAACAGTTGTTAAAACACAACAAAAACTTTGTCACATGAAATTGATAGTTTAACCGATAAAAAACCAATAACCGTAAACTTAATTATAGAAACTATAATTTTTATACATTTTTTTTTTTTTTTTTTTTTTTATTAACTAAATTTATTATAATATATTTACAAATTTACAACATTATATTTTTTTTTCTCCCCACTTGCTGCTTTGCACCGTTTCCATATATGGTAGGCTGCAAAGCTTCGTATTCGGGGCACCTTTTTATAGACCGTTATGTAATTTTTTAATTTCAAAACGTAATATTTAGAAATTACTTAATATGTCAAAACAACCAAATATCTTTGATTTATAACAAGTAAAACCACACTCGTTAAAACTAATATTAAAGACGATTCTTAAGCAGTCTGTCTAAACATTTACTATGTGATAGTTTATTATAAAATAAATAAAACAAATTTTGTATGTACTATATCACAAATATATTTAAAATACCGTAACTAGTTTCAACCTTTACAAAGCCATCATCCGACAATGATACAAACAAATATAAAAAAATAAAAAAAATAAATAGAAAGCATACATGTATAAGACAAGAATGCAGAATACCTTTTTAATCCGTTTTATCGTTTTTTTCTTTTTGTATTATTGTATGTAATTCATAATCATTTTTAATCATAATCATTTTAATGTTATTTTTTCCTGTCGTATATATGCTTTTGTAAATTTTCATTATTTTCATACTTGTTTGTATCACCTTCCGATGATGTCCTTGTAAAAGTTGAAATTAGTAACGGTTTTATAAATATTCTCGTGATAGTATATAAAAAAATTGTTTTTTATATTTGCACTAGCACCAAACGTGAATATGCTGCAAACTAGCCATATACCAGCTAGTCAGCAAGTGTACAAAAACAACATCCAAAGCAAAAAAATAACTTTTAGTGTTTTTCTGTATAGTAAAAAAAGTATTTGAGAATACTACCTTCAAACACATCGTAAATGCAATAGCCCAACAGTAAGTCAAGTCTATGCTCGCTCAATAACCAGACTGTAACCATAATATTATATAAAAATACTGTAAGAGCTAAAGTTGTCGGCGGGTGCCCCCAGAAAAGTGTACTTTTACCCTTACTGTAGTGCTTTGTCATGGACGTCTCAGGCTGCGCCAATGATCTCACCATCCTCGTAAACAAGTTTTAGGCAACTGTGTCAAACATGATGCAGAGTACACTAAACCGCGGTTGTCCCGTTTACTAGGCAGCGGAACACCACAGACCAAAAAAAACCTGAGAATGTATACAACTACGCTTCTAATGACAAAAGAAGTAAACCATCTGAGACTCACGCTTAACCCCAGGCTAAACTTCCTCACACACCTAAATAATTTAATACAAAAGCGATTCGAGTGCTCATTATAACCAAAATAATAGTCGGATGCACATGAGGAATGCCAAGATCGTTACATACGGTGGTGGTAAAACTGATTATTAAAAACCTAGTAGAAAATAAGATAATAATCAAAATCTACTAGATTAAAGCTGTCTGGATCTTTTTTTTTTATTAGGTTCTGTCAAAAACCAAAAATGTTCAAAATGCTAATGAACAGATTTTTTTTAAACTATAAATATACATTAAATGATACATACAAGTTGATTTTAAATTAATAATAACACCAAATTTTTGATTAGTGAGTTCGTGGAATAAAACCAAATAAATCAATTTATGAAAAAATCTTATTTCTCTTCAATATTTGTATTTTTTTAATTATTAGATTAGTAATAAAATAGTTAAAGCATCGCGCCTGCTTGCTATTGTTTATACATTAACTGTCCTAATTCTGCTTAAGTGCCTATTGTTATCTTAACAACGTATTTTAAGCTCTTCTTATATAAAAATCCTTTGTGGTAAAATTGACCAATTAATTTTTTTACAATACTAAAATTATATTTGTTAATTAACAAAAAACACAAATAAAAGTTAAACATGTCTTAACTTTACTTAAATTGTAATTTTGGTTTTATTACAAAATAAAACTGTCAAGTTTTGTCACCAAACCCACCATATCATGTTTAGAAAAATACCTATGCAAAGTTTTGCTTAACAACACGAAAAGTAAAAGACAAGGCTCCTGTATATATTTCCAATCATCATAAAAGTATCTAATGAGAACTAACTAAATAAAGCCTTCAAACTGCATAAACATTTCAGCTTGGACAATCTTTTAATATAAACTCTACAGCCGTGCTTTTCGATCGCAGGTCCTAGATGCAAAAAATAAAAATAAAAATAATAATAAAACTTAGACATGTAAAACGTAAAAGAGTTTATAAAAATCAAAATTCTAAAGACAACATACGATGTTTATACAAATGACACAAAGTTCAAAGTATTAGCTTAAAGTTTAAAACAAATGCCACATTTTTTTGTAATTTTTACAAATTTTAGGTTTTTAAAGACATTACGGTATTAAAATGTTAAGATCACAAGTTTGAAAACAACAATAGTAGCCAAGAACAACTAAATTTGATGAGTTAGTCAAAATTAAATTTATGAAATACAAATAATACTTTAGTGCTTTATAAAACAAAAAATCAGCAGTCGCTCACTTATTTGTAATGACATTCGAGTTACTAATAACTTAATCTATTTCCATGATTAATAATATCAACTCCTCATTATATATTATACGGTAATAGAATATAAAGCAACAAGCTTGCTTCTAACGTCAACAAAAAGAATCAAGTTATCAATTATAATAATAAGATTATGTCACTTTTCCAATAATTTCTATAATAAGCTCATTTCATATGCAGTAAGCGTAAGTAATTAAATTGTATACGTTTCCTTAACAACAACAATTTTATAAATGACACATTACAGTAAAGAGTAAAAAATTATATTTAAATACTAATCACTTACCTGTAGAATTGAAATAATTCTTTCGTAACAACCAACCCCTCCCTATACTATATACTATATGTATATTAACAGTTTAGAATCGAAAGACATCAAGATAAGATTGCACAACATGAATTAAAAAAAAAATTAAAATTAAAATATGGCAATCAGTAATTAATGACGCTAAAATAGAGCTTTAACAATTCAACAAAAAATATTTTTGAGTTGATGTATTAATTAAATTTAAATCATACCAAGAAAAAGTAATGTGCATACGTGATACAACCATTACACAAAACTACATTTACAAATGGAAGTCGTAACAAATTTAGTAATTTCTTATATACAGGGTGTCCGGAAAATACGTGTACAACGTTTGACGACAGACTCCTGACGTCAAAATAGGTCGATCTAAGCCGACTTAGTTATATCCAAAATTGTCTCGTTTAGCCGGTAGAGGGCGTCAAAAATTTGTAAATATTAAAAAGAAATTACCTGTAAGAATAATTTTTTAAGTGACCTTGTTGCTATGGCGTTTAATAATTTGACAATTATTGACAAATTGTCACCAGTCTATGAAATTTACTCAAGTATACGATCAACATTCTTAAATTACAAATTCATTTTACCATTAAAAATGGAAAATTATACAAACTCTCAGAAAGTTGACATGCTCCTGGTATACGGGTTTTGTCAAGGAAATGGGCGTCAGAGTGTTAGGGTTTACATGGAGAGGTTTCCTAACCGTCGAATACCAAACCACCAAACATTTGCCAATATTGAGCGTCATCTTCGGGAAACGGGCAGTTTTGAGAAAAAGTTTGAAGGCAGGGGTCGTATGCGAACAACTCGAACTGTGGAAACAGAAGAGATGATTCTGGAAAGAGTTGAAGAAGAACCAAGTACCAGTACCCGTCTCTTAGAACGTGAGTTAAATGTTCCTAAAACGATTGTCAATGAGGTTTTAAGAGAACAGTTGTTACATCCTTACCACATACAAAAAGTCCAGGAACTTTTACCGACTGATCCCCCCATGCGGCTTACATTTTGTCAATTTATTAGAAACAAAAGAATCCTTGTTCCAAATTTTTGTAGAAAAATTATGTTTACTGACGAGGCATGCTTTACAAGATCTGGGGTAACCAATCTGCACAACGAACATATTTATTCCGATGAAAATCCATATGCCATTAAAGTTGCACATCATCAGCATCAATTTAAAATTAATATTTGGGCAGGTATTATTGATCACTACCTTATTGGTCCCATTGTTATTCCAGACAGGTTAGATGGAAATATTTATTTAAATTTTTTGCAAGACACATTACCAATTCTTCTGGAGAATTTGCCCCTTTTACTTCGAAGGGAAATGTGGTATATGCATGATGGTGCCCCGCCCCATTTTTCAGTTGCCGTTCGGCAATACTTACATCATCAATATCCCAACCGATGGATTGGAAGAGGCAATGATGCACCAGTAAAATGGCCACCACGTTCTCCTGAGTTAAATATGTGTGACTTCTTTTTGTGGGGCGCTATTAAAACAGAAGTTTACAAGACTCCGGTAAACACACGCGATGATTTATTGCAGCGGATTTTAAATGCAGGCAACCATTTTAATAATCCAGAGACATTAGATAGGGTCCAATATCATTTTTTAAAGAGTGTTAATAAGTGTATTCAGCAAGATGGCGGTCATTTTACACATTTGCTTAAGTAATGTTTTTGTTTTACTTAGTTTCTTACAATAGATACTTTCAACTTTGTTATACTTTTGTTTTTTTTTGACGCCCTCTACCGGCTAAACGAGACAATTTTGGATATAACTAAGTCGGCTTAGATCGACCTATTTTGACGTCAGGAGTCGTCAAACGTTGTACACGTATTTTCCGGACACCCTGTATATTAATATATCTTTTGTTACATTTGGAGTAAGTATATTCAGTATATTTAGCGGTCTTCTCTCTTATTAATTGGTTCGGTAGTATATATCTGCAAATTAATTTACTTATTAGGAATAAATTGATATAAGCGTTAAAAAATGATCCCAAGTAAACATAAAATCTGTACTATTGGCTGGTCTATTAAAAAAGCTTTAATGACGCAATCGTAAACCTAATATACAGGGTAGCTCAATAAGTGTTGACCATTTTTGGGACGCCACTGACCAAAAAGCAACGCGGTGGTGAAGTAAAAACGCAGCTTCAAGAGTTCGCATTCCATGCAGTTTCAGTCGCAATGAATTCGTGGCCGGTGCAACAACGCGTCTTTTGTGTTATCTCTCGGAGTCTGTAATAGCCAGTGCAAAGACAATTTCGGCTTGAATACAATGTTCCCAGGCGTAGTAGAATTTCCTCGAAAAAACATCATTTTAAAATGGATTGCTTAGTTTAATGAGACAGAAAGTGTACAAAATGCATACGTCGGCACGCTAAGAACTGTGCGTACTCCAGATAATGTTGAGAGGGTACCCCAAGCTCGTTCAGCAAGGCGTCAAACAACAGCTCAAGAATTTGTCAAATTTTACACAATAACCTAAGATTTTATTCGTACAAAATTCAAATTGTGCACAAAATGCATAACAACCCTAAGAAACTTGTTTCCAGGACAGCTCATTTCACAATTTGGTGATGTTAATTGGCCGTCGAGATCACCAGACTTAATAATCCCTGGTTTTTTCCTATGGAAATATTTAAAGTCTTAAGTGTATGTAAACACTACAAGATTTAAAGAACAACATTACACAAGAAATTAATTCGATAGATCAGGCTATGTTACAGAGAACAGAATTTTCGAACACGTCTTCAGAAATGTATACATAACAATGGTGCTCATTTGAAAAAAGTTATTTTTAAGAAATAAAACTGCATTACATGTACAATAAATAAATGTTTTTCTAGATTTTGTATTTTTATTACTAAGGCTATTATAGTTGGATAGCTCGCGTCAAAAAAAGGCAAGAGTTTTCAGAAGCTTGAAATTTGGAGATTGAGTTTCATTTCAATTATAAAAAGCCAGCTTAGAGTCAGCAGGTCTGCCATCGGGAGACCTGGCGCTGAGACGCTCGCAAAGATGTAAAACTAATTAACAATTCCAAATTGTTTTCGGAAAGCTCAAAATTTGTATATAATTAGTAAATCTAATTTAAAACACAAATCCAACAGTCAGACAGCAAAATATCGGAACGTGTGGAGTCAGCGGTACACTTTACAAGTCAAAAAAATGATGCAAGCGCAAATGTTTTCTCAAGGTTCAAATAATGCCAAAACATTAATTTAGTGAGCGCAATTTACGGCAAAGTGCTCTTGCTAAATTAATTAATTAGAGATTGCGTTCATTTGCAACAAAAATGTGTTAGTTTTGTGATTTTTATATTTTAAATTAATGTTTTAGCAATATTTGAGCCTTGAGAAAACATTTGCGCTAGCTACATTTTTTTGAAATGTAAATTGTAGCACTGACTGTAGGCGTCCCGTTATTTTGCTGTCTGACTGTTAGATTTGTATTTTAGATTAGATTCACTAATGATATACAAATTTTGAGCTTTCTGAAAACAATTTGGAGGTGTTAATTAATTTTACATCTTTGCGAGCGTCTCACCGCCAGGTGTCCCGACGAAAGACCTGGTGACTCTAAGCTAACTTTTCATGATTGAAATGGAACCCAATCTCAAAATATCAAGCTTCCAAAAACTCTTGCATTTTTTTGACGCGAGCTCTTGGACTATTACAGCACCTTAAAAATAGTCAATACCTATTGCGCCACTATGTAATAAATTACAATAACATCAAATTTATGATGCACAGTCATTCAACTTCATCAAATTATGCAAAAGGATATATGTGTACCCAGCAATTAGTTAGACACTTTAGCGACTTTAACAAAATATATTCTTGTTTGAACCATAAATTTGTTGATTCTCTTACTTTGGCAATACCTGAATAACCGTTTTTAGTGCTGTCGCCAAATAGTGTTAAAAGATATCATCCAGTCATTTTAAAGCCACAACTTGTAGAGAGCAATTAAAAGCATATCGACCGCTACCTTGATTTGGAGTATTTTAGTGAAAACAGCCACTTTTAATTTACATTGGGTTAGAATATTTTATTCAAATAATAATTAGAAATAGTCAAAAAATGAAAACAAATTATGAAATAAATGCGTTTTTAGGTATTTTTAAATTCATTTTAAAGCTACTTGCAAATACATAAAAGTTAACTACAATCTTCTGGCAAAATATAGTTCAATCCTTTCTAAATGCAGTGTTGAAAAAATTGATTAAAAAAGGTTATAATAATTGGAGAAGCGAAAGAAATGGTTGTGTTTGTAAACTGAGATAAATTGACGCAAATGAAAAGGTACTAAAATTAAAAAGATCCAAAAAAATGTAAAATTTGTTGTATGAAATGTGTTTTTATACGAATGTGAAACACAGACAACAGAAAAAAAACACATAAAATGTTTCAAAATGTGGCTCTGAAGAAGAAATAAATGAAGAAGTCTTGAGAAGTGCAGGAAAGAAAATAGCTCTAGGAAGGTAGTATTATAAAAAAAATATAGATAAAGTATTTATTGAGAAAAGATTGTTTATTGAAAGAATGGTAAATGCAAATCCGAATAGAAGAAGAAGAAAATGCAAAATCACTGACGTTCTAAAAAAAGAGAAAAGTACAGTAAAATGAAGACAAGAACAGGGGACCAAAAAACTAGAGGAAAAGCACGTATGACCTGCAAAAAACAGAACACCGATAATGGTAAATATAATCAAAACTCTCAAATTTACCATTTACAACTTACAATCACTTTTACATTCGACTAAAATATTTTTCAAACCATATTTATATTACTGCTATTAACATGTCAAAACATGTTATATAGTATACTAAGTCAGTAATAGACTTTATTTTCCCTAATAAACTATCGACTGCTCAAATCCTAAAACTTTTCTCTACTTGATTATATTATAACAAAATACAAACATTAAAAATATATATATATCTACTTTGGCGTTGTTAACATATTTTCGTGTTCGCAGCAACTTACCTTATATTGCAGAACTAGACGACATATCAAATATATAGTACAAATAAGTCAGTAACACCCAAATTACAGATCTGGGTTGAATTGCATCAAGAATTATACGAAATTCTAATATCTGCTATTTAAATAAACTTAAGCAACAATTGACATAAATCTTAGCTTATTTAGAAATACATTATCATCAGAAGAAAAGTATTTTAACGTATTATCAAAATATAGTGCAGTCAAGTATGTGAGTCTCTTGTGGTCAGTCGACATAAAATTTAATATCAACCAATTTTATAAAAAAATGAAATAAAACTCAAATGACTTTTGTTACATTGAAAAATTATAATATTATAAACAATATTTAACTTATATTATAAGTTGTTTGTTGAGCCCTACATTTATGATTATTATGATTCTTTTGATAATCAACATACACTACTAAAATCAAGGATTTTTTTGAATTTCGACAAGTAATAACTTTTGCAAGAATTTGAAACCAACCAAATATTGATATGGTTTATATAAGAACTGGAATTTAATATTTTCCTCACAGCAGCGCTGTAGTTATCTTTTATTAAGCTTTCTGTTACAATTATAGGGTTTCCTAATAATCTGTATATATTAAATTTCAATTTTTTTTTTTTGCAAAAATTTGAAACTAAGCAATTTTTTTTTCTACAATAATCGGAATGTCAATATGTACAATATTAAATTAACACAGATATATACCACACCAAACCTGTTAGTGAGTGGAAGCGCTATATTGACGAGACTTAAAGTCTGATCCACCCACAATTTCTTTTTAAAACATGTAATTATGGTTACATGAACACTAATCATATTAAACTAATGTTTTTGTTCATTTGAGATAAAAAGATTTAACAAGCAACTTCAAAGGATTCTTGCTTTATATGAGAATATAATCAAATTTAATATCCCATTCTACATTTTTTTTAAATACAGTTAAGCACATATCTACTTAAAAAGCCTATAAATTCAACATTATTAATTTAAAAAAATAATCAAATATAGAAAAAGTAATTAAACGTAAAAAGTTCTTAAACTACTTAAACGCAATTGAAATAATAAAGTCAATTGTATGATACATTTCTACTAGCATTGATATCAAACAAGCCCTTTCAATACATTCCAATTACACATTTCTCATGCAAGTGGCTCCTTGAGATCCGTTTCCGGGCGAGATAAGCATCAAACGACATAAAAAGGAGCATCTCGTTTCATGTTATAGTAAAAAAGCAAAACTACGCAATTACAAAATAATAAAATAAGAAGCAAAAGCATGCTCAAAAATAAATAAATAATTAAATATTTACTGCAAAAATATACTATCGGTGCAAAATTAAAAATCAAATCGAATATGTACGACAAAATACATACGATCGATCCAACACGCTTTCTGTCTCCTTGAATCTGCAAAATACATTAATATACAGTCAGAGGTACAATTAAATCGTTTCTAGCTGACTAATTAGGCTCAGGAGTTTGCTATTTGATTGTGATTTTGTTTGGGGGATAGGTGGACGGACGGGTCTCTGATCGATTTGGCCGGGACTCGGGTGTTCAATCCCTATAGACCTTTGGCCAGTCGAACAGATATGTATTCATACATTTGAGAGAATGTTCAACAGTCATAAGGGAGGCGGTCAAATCATGTGTCTGAATGATTTTCTAAACGGCAATATGCAAATATATGAGGATTTATTTTCCTCTGCATTTATTAGTGAGTGGGTAGACAATTTATGAACAATAATAGGTTTGTTCCAACCGACATCGCTCGGCAGTTTGCAAACTAGTTGCGACTAACACATGGATTATTTTTGCGCAAGCGCCGACTTTGTAGTACTGGTCCCCGACTGAATACAAATTGCTTGTCGGTTGGAACGCGCCACAACCAAGTTTTTAACTAAATTCAAACATGAAATAATAAAACAATTTACTACGTTTTTTATCACAAATTTGTGATAAAAAACGTAGCAAATTGTTTTATTATTTCATTAACATGAGTTATCACGTAGTAGAGGTCACAACCATCAATTATATTAAATTCAAACAGTTTTAAAAAGTGAGGTTATGTAATGTAAACAAATAATTAAAAACTAAAATTGTTGAACATATCACACCTGACGTTGTGTATCACATTATTCTATTACTATTGTTATACAAATAAATATATAATTAAGGTTACTCATCTTTAAAAAACTATTTTACAATGAACTTTATTCCTTTATTTTTCAATAAAACTATAATTAAGTTTCAGATAAATAAATTACTGTTATTATCATTAAATATAAATTCTACTAATTAAATAAATTGCGGTAGATGCGGCAGGAGGTGTTTCAATTTCATTAATTTCAATAGCGGCAACATTTTTACTCTTTGCGCATGACTGGGACGGTTCCGGATTTTTAGTACATGCTTCTTTCTGATCGCTGACTGTTTCTGACGGTCCACAACTTGGTTGTGGACGATTTGGGGTCAGGTTGGAACGCCCGACTTCCAGTCAGAGTCATGGTTTGTGTACGGTTGGAACGCGAAAGTTCAACTGCGCACAATCCTGACGGTCCCAAACCGCGTTTGGTGTCGGTTGGAACAAACCTAATATAAACTAGTTTAGTTAGTAATGCAAAAAGATAAGAAAACAACCATTATTTAAAAGATAAATAAAAAAATTACCAGTTATCTTAACTTATTTATACAGTGATAGACAAAAAACTTACGGCTAAATAACTGTGTTATTTTTTAATCGGTTTGAATGATTCAAAAACCATTTTAACTGGTTTTTTGAGTATTATAAAGGCAGGTACTCACATGTATGTGTTTATTTTTAGTATAGTTGCTATGACAACCAACTAATTTTTTTAAATACACATTTTTATATACTTTTTTGGTAATATTTTTATAATATTCTATATAGAACCATGTAAAATAATAATATACTTTTATAACAATATTTTATAATAGATTAAAAAAAAAAATATTTGTTTTAAAATGATCGTAATTGAATAGTAGGCACTGAAAATAACTAATGTTATTTTCTGGTGTGTTGTTATGTTAAAATGCATAATACAGTAACTTAAAAAAAAAAACAAAAAAGTGATTATTTTTTTAATTCAAATTTAAAAATAAGTTAATTATTTTGTGCGGTTTTTGGGTTAGAATAGTCCCCATGACATACTTTTTCGAGAACGACAAAAGTGTAGCAATTACAGTCAATGCGGATCGCTACCGTAGAACGCTAAATGAATTTATTTTGCCTATATTGAACAATTTAGACATACACAATATTTATTTCTAGCAGGATAGCGCTACGAGCCACACAAACCGTGACACAATAACAGTGCTGCACAAGAAAGTTAAAGTGACGAGGTCTTACCGTAAAATGAAAGAAACCAAAATAACCAAAATGATTAAAATACTGTGTCTAAAAAAACTATCAAAACTATAACGGCAATCACAAAAGTCAATGTAAAACTGTGAGAAAGGTTTTATTTAAAACTTTCAGATCTCAAATACGGATGAAATTAGTTCTATAAAATGATAGTTTATGCCAAGCGTACATTAAACTCCGCTCCATAAACAAAAATCATCAAACAGATACAAAAAAAACAAAGGCGCCTTTTTAAAGCAGTATCAAGATTCTATAACTGTGAGATAGCTCAATTATAGTGTGTTAGCGTAGCACGCTAACAATCCGGGGTTCGATCCCCTAATATGATTAAAATAATAACTTGCTCTTTATCCACAGATGTGATTCGAAAGTCACCTAACAAACCGTTGGTCCCATCAACCCCCTTCAAACAAGTCAAGACTTCTGGGGCGATGTAAAATAGCCGCAAAACGCGCAATAAAGAAAAATAATTCAAAAATGATAAGCTTCCATAAAAGTTAATGCTCGGGCCTTGTCGTACACGTAGTATAATAAAGTCCAACTTATTTTAGTACCCAACAAAACTGCTATCCTGAGAAGAAAATTACAATAACCAATGTAGATATCTTAACATCATAAAATATAGCACAAAAATAATATTGAAAACATATTTTTGTTAAAAATTTAAAAAATGTCTTCTTCTTCGATATTTAAATCCTGTTATCTGCTTCTAGCCTTCTCCTAATCTTAACGTCCAACTCTCCATCCATCTTTTAGATGGTCTGGCTGAAAATTTTCTACTTTACTATTTTGGTCATTAGCCTATTTGGCAACTCTGTTGTGAACCATTCTATCCACAAAATCATTTTATTGTCGTCTTCGTGATCTGACCCATCTAGCTACGTCTTCAGTATATAATTCTTCTCTGATGGCGCTGCTTCTAATTTCATCATGCAGGGTTACTCCTTTTATTGTTTTAAGAGTTTTCATTTCCGTGCTCCTCATTAATCCTTTAGTTTTAAATGTTTCTGCACGGGTTTCGGCGCCGTAAGTAAGAATCGGCTGTACATAATTTTTATAGATCCTAACTTTGCCATGTGTATACCATATCTCTTAGGCAGCCAAAGGTTTTTGTTTTGTGGCAATTATGCTCTTACTTTTCCCTGGCGTTTAATATCTGCAACCCAACGTAATTAATTTTCATTATTTGTTCTATAAACTCATTGCTTATCATTAGTTTGCATCGGATAGAATTCTTCAAAAATACCATTGACTTAGTCTTTTCGGTTAATATAATTTTTTATCTGCTGCTGTCTTGAATCTAAACAAAAGCCGTTGCAAATCATCCTCGTTTTCTGCAATCAATGCAGTGTCGTCGGCGTAACCAAGGATTTCGGTACATTTATCGCTCATTCTGAAGTTCTTTAATTACTTTAACTATTTCATTCATCAAGATATTAAACTATCTCCTTGTCTGATTACAGCCTTTACGTCTATTTCCCGCATCCCGCAATGCTCCTTTATCTTTAATATGGGTTTTGTTGTTACTGGTTACTTCTTAGATGATCCTGATATATTTGTTGTTAATTCCATGATGACACTTTCTGTTAGGTTAGGTTGTAGAAAAAGACAAGTTAATTGAATACTATTCCCTTTTCTGCTAATTAATGTAATATAAATATTGCATTATCAATATGTGAGTATTTTTGGAATAGTATTTACCAGTGTTTTTCCACGATAGTTTTTTTGTTCTTTCTTTGCACCTTATATTACACCTGAATTGTAGTGCTGTTTCTAAAATCATCTGAGATTCTTTGCTGCTAATTAATTATTTCTTGAAATAGCTTAGTTATTTTTTGTACAAAAGTTGTGCCACCATTTTTAATGATTTCATTGCTGGTATCATCAACACTTGACGCTTTTCTATTTTTCAACTTTCTGACTGTAGACTGCACATCTTCTAGTATTATTTCAGGTTGGTGCGGCAATCCAATAGTCTTCATGATTGGTTTTATCTACTTCTTGATCTTTGTAAAGGCTTTAAGGCTTGTACTTTTTCGTTTATTAATTTTTTTCTATTTCTGTTGTATTTCTATTAAAACATTCTCCTAGTATGGTATTTATAATTCTTTGATTGCTTGGTTTATACGATTTCAAACTTCTTAGTAATTATCGGGTTTTTATGTCTTCTAGTTTATGTATTTCTAAATAAACATTTCGTTTTTCTTTCGGTAACTCCTTCATTTCCTTTGTAAACTAGAGTTTATTGTTCTTTCTACAATTTTGGTGGAATTTTGAATCACATGTTTATACCAACGCTGTAAATTTTCGCGTCACAATTACATGAGTAAAGTGTGGTTAGATACCTTAGATACTTTAGAGCAACTAAAAACTTATTTTAAAAATGAACCTCATTTGTCTGCAACAGCGCAAAAATTGCGTACGTTGTTTGGAAGAAATGAAGCGCCACTAATCAAAGAAATACAAAACTTTGTTATAAAAGTACGTGAAACTGGAATGCTGGTAGACAATGCAAGCATCAAGCATACTCATCCAAGGCGTTCTGCCAAAATTGTCGCTTCTGTGGCTTCAAAAGGAAGCAAAAACCCAAAAACATCAACTCGA
Organism: Tachinus rufipes; assembly: GCA_963932245.1. Lineage (NCBI taxonomy): Eukaryota > Metazoa > Arthropoda > Insecta > Coleoptera > Staphylinidae > Tachinus > Tachinus rufipes. Next base: position 45,072,891 of record OZ010744.1, on the reverse strand, counting down.
CTCAAAAGTCAGCAAACTACTCTGAGGAAAATTCGTCACAAAGACCTCGGCATGTTTGCTTATAAAGTGCAACGTTCAAGAAATCAAAATAGCCAACCTTGTTGCCCATTTTCGCTTTGCTCAGTGAGCTTTAAACAAATTGAATGTTAACCCAAATTTTAACCAAAAAATCATCTTTTCGGACGAGGCCCATTTCCATCTTGGCAGCTATGTGAACAAACAAAAATGCCGTATTTAAAAAACAAAAAATCCATATGCCATAGTAGAGAAAAGTGGTGGCGTTATTGGTAAATTTTTGTTCAAAAACCATGATGGAACCAACGTTACTGTTACCGGAGATCGTTGCAGAGGCATAATCACTGTTTTTTGGTGGCCCTAACTGGAAAAACTTTATCTACGGCAGTTCCTGTTTCAACAAGAAGGGACGACAACCCATACTGCACATCCACTCTTTTGCGAACCAAATTCAACAACCGCGTTATCAGCCGTTTCGGCAATGTAAAATAAAATAAAAATAATCGAAAAATAAACCGTTCGTTTTTTATCCTATAATATTAAAATTGTGCCTAAAAAAGTCTTATTACCAAAAATATGAACTATTTACTCAAAGATGAGATGATTCTGCTAATCGTAAATTTAACTTCTAGTTTTATATTAACAAAGCATTTAATCAAAGCAACACACACAACAAATCAACAATAAACAGCTGGTTCATTTTAGTACTAAAATATGTCCCATTAAAGTACATCAATCTTAAGTATAAAACTAATTAAAAACTACAAATAAATGTATATTATGATTAAATCAACAATTCAAATTTCTATTATTTGCAATAACTGTATTGTATAGGTGTATCTATCATATTAAATTTGTTAAGTATCAAATATATCAGAAGCTGAAATTTAAATAATTTTCTGTATTCCTTATTATTGTTACAATGTAAATATGCCAATTACCCACGACTCCAAATAAAGATTTCTTATTTGAACTTAAAATATACAGACAATCTATTCACATAATATCTGCCATTTAATAAATGTATATGCATTATAGATATTATATACTCTAGTATAGTCTACAATTTGCACAGAATACTCATTTCCACTTGTATAAATTACAATACTCTCCAAAAACATTTTACTCGTAACTTATACAATTTTGCATATATAATTCATTTAAGACCGTAATTTCAAACTCCTGGTAAGACACTTAACAAACTATTAGCAGAATAACCTTACTGTTAATTTAAATTAAATTAATTTATTTTATCAACACCCCTAAGCCGCTAATAAAATATATGCTCAATGTTTTTGTTTGTCATAAATGTCTAAATTAAACATATATTCAATTAGCTCTGCACAAGTTTTAATAAAATACATTACATTATTCCGGTAATAGTTTATTAGCAGTTAAATATTACGGTCCTTAATCTAATATAATCGCTTCTAATATATTGTCTATTTCATTGTTGTCCTAAAGTGTTATTAAAATTCAACACAAAGCTTTAGTTAGTACTATCATCAAAACCAATTCAAAAACTTCTCTACACCCGTACCTAAATAAGGAATCTTCCATTGTTGAAGCCATTTTCAACTTTCTGTTGAAACTGTATTAAAAAAAATAAAAGGAAAATTATTACGTAAAAATAGTATTGAAAGTAAGTGAAGAATGTGTAGTATTGATAGTTATTAGTTGATATCAGCTGATATTTGCAGACAATGTATTAAGATATATAAAAATTGCATAATAAGCTGATATTGGTTTTGTTAAGTAGAAGTTACTTGTTAAATATAAGAATTGTATTTTTTCAGTATATAGTATAGTTTATTAAACATTGTGTAGTGTCTAGGTAATAGGGAGCGGACTGTAAATTCTTTCTTGTCCGTAGTTACAACAGTTGTTTTTTTTAAATAACAAACAAAAATGTTGGTAACAACACAATTTAAAAAGAAAACAGTCCATCTTACATGACTGTACCATTGTCTCTTGCGCTGCCATTTCTATCTTATGTCATGTATATCGCATTACTCTACATGGCTGTGTTTTTCACTATGTCGCTTCTTGTTGTAGCCACTATTGTTGGTAGTGTTTTCATCTTGACCACCCTTAACATGTTTTTTGTCATATTATTGTCTTTGAGCTTTTCAGTGCCGCATGTTATGATTGGTCTAATGCAGGTCTTATAAATTCTAATTTTAATTTCTGTGCGGACTTCATAGTGCAGCTGCTTTGTAAATTTAACTTCTTAGATATTTAGCTGGATCAAGGACGCTTGATATATTCACCCCAGATATATAAAATGCAACTGTTCTATGAGGCTTTATTCTACCACAAGCTTGCATCTGATCGAGTTTTTCGCAATTGTCATGCATTTGGATTTATTTGAAGAAATATTCATATTCAGTTGATGATTTACTTGATAAAAATTAAAAGAACTGTCTCGTAGATCGTTTTCTGATGCAACAATAAGCGCTGCGTCATTCCAATTATTTTATTGTCCATTCTATATTAGAGATTAAGTAATGTTATTTTGTTTATTATCTTGTCCATCAAGAAATTAAATAAAAAGAGATTAAGCTGTCACCTTGTCTAATTGCTCCTGGACTTAGGATATTTTCAGTTAATTAATCTCCTGCTTTCACCTTTTTTGTTGTTGTTGGTGTTTAGTTTATGAATTATAATAATAATTATGCTAACCGATGCTTTATGATCTGTTAATATGTTTAGAATGTCTCCCAGGAAAGAGGGACACTTTCTTTTATTTGTTTGATTATAAATACTGCGTCGGTCAGTGAGCGTTCTCTTCTCTTCTGTTCTTCAGTATTCGTTATTTGCGTTTCCAGTTTTTCTTTAATAATGCTTGTAAATAGTTTCATTGATGTGTTTAGGAGAGTTACCTCTGTATAGTTCTCTGAGCAAGTTTTTTGTACTTTCTTCCGGTGTTTTAATAACTACACTTTGTAATCATATCAAAAATATTTCTTTTTTTTTAATGGAATCTACAGAGAGTTTATAAATGAATGGGATTATGGAATCACTTTAAATATGCCGCCTTTTTAAAATCGTCCACTATACTACATATGTTTTCATATGTTTGCTTGACAGCTGTCAAAGTTGATCTGTCAAAACAAATAGTTTAGTGAACAATTAAAAAAAAAGCGGCACATTTAAAGTGATTACATAATCCCATTCATTTATAAACTCCCTGTATTAAGTTGTATATTATCTCCATGTTAAAACTATTAGTTCTGTTGATGTATAATAATTTAATAAGTAAATAAATAACTTATTATAAATAACTAATAAATTTATATTTCAATAGAAAGCAATCATCTATCATCAACCATCTACGAGCGGGAGAGATTAATATAAAGAAGCAACAGCAATAAGATTACCAATTGCAATATCATTTTGAATTAAATACTGTAAAAGCCGTAGAGAAGACCAACAATATGCACATAATGAATATTCATCTAACTATATTTAGCTTTAATCTTTTATTAATTGAAATAAATTTCTCTTCAATAAACATTTAATTTCTTAAAAATATTTGAACCATTCAGTTAAAGTGTCTTTTAAAATAGGATATGATACAATTTTATTAATTCGACCACATCTAATAGATAGAGTTATTAATCTAGCATCATATAATCAAAACTTATTTATTATTTTTAAGTTTGAAGAGTTTAAATTTTGCAAATCTCTAAACTCATTTATATAGAACACAATCTATCCTGTACCTACTCTAAAAATGCTTCTTATATTTCAAATCTAAATTTTCGATTATTGTTAAGAATCAATTCTAAATACTATTAGAGTAAAACAAATTTATGCCGCTATTATAAGAATAGATTTTGTTTTATATTTAGATTTATTTTAAAATCATTAATACGGTTATAGCAGTCCGATAGCAAAAAATACTATAATATCAAATTAGCCTGATATACCAAAAAATAAAGAAAGAGATTACTTAACTACTAACAAAATTTCTCATTACCTTTATATGATTCATATACTAAAATAAGACAAGTTAAAATAACTTAATCCGTCACGTACAGCGAGAAAATTACCTTTTATAAAAAAGTTTCCACGTTTAAAATAATAATTAGTATTTTACACAATTTCCTATTTTATCCACACAAAAACACTTTCCTTAAAGCGTATATTTTCTTTTCATCCTAAGGTAATCTCTAACGATTTTTCTATATGAAATATCAATAATTATAATTTTTAACGCATGCCATCTTCATTTTCCCGGCAAGGAAAACAAGAATCAATAACGCCAACGCCGCTCGTGGCGAGCCTAGCAATTTCGCAAGGTTTCGCACACCTGTTCATAGAGAGCAGCACGTGCTAGCAACATGAAAAATATAAAGCAACCTGTAATTTATATACTGCAATGACACACATTTAATCCGGTACTGAGATTAGTAATGATTAAAATACTCTCAAGTGCATTCTATTCAATTATAAATGTTTTTTAAATAATTCAATCAATTATTAGTTTAATCTAATCACGGACATAGATTTTAAAACATAGTCTAAATATACTTGATAAAATTAGTTGTTAAGAATATAATTGTTTATAATTATAACTTATAACAAGTAGCACAGATTAAACTGATTGGAACAAATTTAATTAATGTGATTACAAATAAAATATCGCGATAGAAAAACTAAAAGTAATTATTTGCAGTAGAATAACCAGCTAGATCTTGACTGAGCTTACCAATTTCCGAGTGCTATTTGTAATCCAATTAATATTATTAAAAAAAACCAATTAGTCAGTTTCTTTAATTAAATTTAGAATATATTTTAAGTAACAAGCAATGAATTAAATACTCCTATATTTTTTTTAAATACACTAAAAATTCTTCTAATAAATTCATATATTATAAGACTATGACAAACACATTTTACTTTGAATGAATGTCAAAATGCACTTATGTTACATACAAATAATATTTATATATAGTATAGTTTTAACATACGTAAAAATCGTTGTCTATTTTATGTATATTACAAACATTAAAAAAGTCTCGTGGACGTTTGCGTGTTTAAAATTTATAAATAGCATCCTAAACAACTGTATGATATCCAAAATTATACTAAAATAGAATTTATAATTTAATCAAACTGTGTATAGAATGCAATACATAAAAAAATCACCAATAATCATGCTATACTGTCTTATAAAAATTTGCTTTCATGATTAATGTTGATACTATACTCTAAAGTCTCGACAGTGTGTTAGTTCTTTAATTTATTTGTATAGTCAATAATGTCTGTGATAACTCTAAATTGTTTAACGAAACCAAGTTTGTCGTACCATGCATTGCTACAAGAAACCACTTGACTTTTTGGTATAGAAAGACAAATATGTTATGTTAAGAATATATAATATATTTAGAGATATATATGTTATAGGCAATATGATTAATCATATTGTTTGAGCAAGGTAGTTTATGTGTTAAATGTAGTAAGTACTAATCATGATATGTTTATTTAAAGTTTGTAAATTTAAGCAAAACATTGCTTAGCAAAACAATTGGCTTTAAAGATAAAACAGTACATTATCCATATTACAAGAACATGTTACAAAAGCCTGCAAATAAGCCTAATGTCTATAAACAAGCTATACAGACCTCTTTAAAACAATACTGCAGAAAAGGTGGTTTTTATTGGTGAATGTAGGTTACGACTACATCTCCCACCATTTCTTTCAAGGTTAAAGTCACATACATACATCTGTACAATTCAAGGTCGAGGTTATCAACTTTACTATTGCAAGTGATGATCAACGTCATCAACTTATATCTGTAAGTCATCAACTTTACATTTACAAATGATAATCGGTGACCTTGATTTTACAAAAATCTTGACTCCCAACGTATCGTGCATACTCCAGAGAACGTTGAAAAAGAGAAGCAAAAAATACTAAAGCCCACGCCGCTCTGCTTGGAGTCATTCAAGCAAACTTTGAATCAAAAAAACGCATTTTGCATAAAAATTTACATTTCCACCCATACAAGATAGCCATTATGCAGAAATTAAATGTATACATTTAAAGAATTGCCCTCAACGATTCAAATTTTCACAGAAAAAGCTTACACTTTATGATCAAAATGAAAACGTGTTGGTGGCAAGCACAAAAACTCATTTTCATACAAATAACATTTACAAAAAAATACTCGTTCGATGACACCTAAATGTATATACATTTGTGGTGCATAATTTCCATCTTAATAAGGTCGTCAACATACAAAATTCTCTGTATTAGACTACTAAAAACCCCAAACATTTACATGAAGAAATGGTAAATAGTCTTAAAATAACAGTTTGATGTGCGATTGGAAAGTCATCAATCACAATTTTTTTTACATTAGATAAATTAGAAGAAAGAATCTGCCAACAAGTCAATCAAAGCAACAAAGACCTGCTAAAACAATGCATCAATAAAAAATAGCATCACATGCCAGATATAACTTTCCGTTTGTGATTATTATTAAATGCTACGGTCATAATGTTGTTCTGTCATTTTTTTAAAGCAAAATCTTATTATTTTACTAACACTTGAATCCCTTGCCTCATCCTATATTATGAAGACACTATTTTGTCTAATTCAGTTAATCATTGACCATCTCTAAACCGCAATGTATGAAAAAGTTACTCGTATGGCACAAGCTCAAGTTCGTACAAAAAACAATTGCGTACAAATCCAAAGATCTGATCCTAATATTGCATAGAATTATTTTCAATAAAAAGCAAAACTAATCATAATGAATAAAGACCAAACTTATGAAAAAGTTATTGTAAAATTTACGGATAAATAATTAGAAAAGTTGAAACAAGATTCTAACATAATTGTAAAACAAAAGTATTCAAGATAATTCAAAAACTTCTACTCGCAGACGTTCATCTCAGTTGGTGGTAACTTAAATATTGTTGCAAAAAATGTCAAAAAAATTGCGTACGTTATAAAGTGCATCTTAAAATATAGCAAAACAATAGAAAATTATCTTGTTAATAAAGGAAGAATGCCAGCACCCTTAACAGGTAAAAAGTCAGTTGCAAGTTTTAGTCAAAAGTGCTGTTAAAAATCTTCCGTAAACTGAAAAGCTACATTCATCTGTAAATTTACAAAAAAATTAACGTGTAGAACCAAGTAAAATAATACAAAAACTTTTACTTGCAGACATTCATCTCAGTTAAAAGTAACACAATACTGCAAAAGAATGATGACAAGATTGCATATGTTTTAAGTGCAGCTTGTGCAAAAACTAAAGCCAAATGACCAACAAGCTCGCTATAATTATGCGGTACATTTTCAAGTACTCGCCGATGACAAAAGTTTAATTCATAATCTGATCATAAGCATCAAAGCTCATTTCTAATTTAATAAATTAACTAATAAATAAAACAGCTAAATATTAGCAGCCAATAACCCACAAATGACTCAACAGCTGCAATTACACTCATTAGAGTGTAATGTCTGATGCGGAAGAAATTTTCAACATAAAAAAAACCATTGTTCCATATTTATTTCAAAACCAACACAAAACTTCAATCACAGTAAACAAAGATAAATATCGGGCCATGATCAAAATTTCTAAAAACGCAGACTCGCGTACCAGATATTTTTCTTTATGCTATCCTTAAAAGTGTTATGAAAAAATAAGCAACAATGTCATATCTCAAAACATAATAAAAACTGTATGATAAATGTTACAAATTACACATTGTAATTAAATTAGATGTAAGAGCCGCTCTTAAAATCTACACCTTTAAAATCCATTAAAGGTTTGTATTATTCTCACTTTTTTTTAAGAACTTGCATAACTTTTTAATTCTTTTTAAAGTCTTTATAAGAGGGAAGAATAGTTACGCTATTACAAAGGTTTACAAAATAAAACACAGCAAGAAAACGCCTGAACATAATTGAATAAATTTTCACACATTATAGAAAAAAGTCCAATCTGTGTCCTCAAACTTTTAAAAAAATTATCTGATAAGATGTTTCTCCGCAATTAATTTTTAAAAAGTAAAGTTTTTATTTAATGCTTCATAAATTTTTTACTCGTTAAATATAACTGCAAATCTTTAACCCAAAACATGAAGACATAGAATATTGTATGTAGTTCAACATATAAAATAACAGGTGACTAAAATCTTATCGTTTGGATATTGAGTTGGTTGACGTTTTGTCCTATTTGAACCAATTTTAATTTAAAAATGGCGCAGTACGTGTCAATGATTTTTTAGAGTAAACGATTTACCGTTATTCTTGTAGATGTGATAAGATTTTAGTATGTAATGTTCGCGAATAATATTTTTTTATAACAATACTACCCCTACCGAACGCAACGACTAATCCCGACAAACTCTTTAGCGTTAAAACTGTTTATTTTCATTAAGACCATGTTAAGCCACTAGGTCTCAAACTCGTAATCAGTCTTCTCCAGCTGATTGTAAAATAATTCTTTTAAAATGATAATTTAGATTCTTATTACAGTTCTTATTTACTAGTAAAATCATGTAGACTTGTTTTCAGACTATTTAAATTATTGTACTTGCAATACTTTCTCAAAGTCCTCATAGCTTCAAAGTTCTACATAATAGAACAAGTTAAGATTTATAAAACTGTTTCAATTGTATAGCAGTTCTTGAAGCCCTGTTATTTCCCTCGCAAAATCATGTAGCGCCTCTTAACATTTACTCAAATCTTTTAAAATCTTACATGAACTATAGATTTTTTAAGAATTTCTTATTGCCGGTTGCACTAACAACAACTTAAAAAGGCTCAAAACTCAGTAAAAGTTCTGAAGCAAAAATCTTCTCGCAAGACTTAAACCTCAAATTATCTTTACCACTACAAACGCACACGACTATCTTCCAAGCAGAAGTAATTGAAAAAACCTATATACAGGGTTATGAAAACAGTAGGTAAAATACCTGGCAAGAATTTTCAAATTCTAACGAATAATAGAGCGGCTCTAATTGTTATAACCGTGCCCTTACGGTAGCAACTTGTAGAAATAAATACCACTAAAAAACCTAACCTACTAAAAATCAACACACAGTGCACTGAAAAGACCAAGCAAAAATAGTAATGACTTGATTTCTATATAATTCATTAAATTTAACAACAATTGTTTAAAAATTCTTTTTATCTATTAAACTATTTATAAAGATGTGACACTAACTTGACAAATGTGTTGTGTGTTAGTGTATTTTTGTAAAAAGAGCTTAAAATATAATCAAGACTTGAGTTAAAACTACAACTTAACTTGGGTTGGTGCAACCGGGCCTATTCTAACTCTCAAAACGGGGGTAGTCTTACAAAACTTTTTTTTTAAATTAAAAAGATTAAGTAATTTCTAAAAGCTCTTACAATTTGCTATAATCTTCAAAAAATTCTTTGAGTTTCCACAATTCTCTATAAATCCTATAAGATCTGTGTTTTCAGACCCAACCCTCTCAAACATTATATTTATATATATTGCTACAATTGAGAGTAAATATGGTTTCTTATATCTTAAAAGTCTACTATATTAGCAAACTTTGTCAATTTACTTGCTCTCAAAAAGCACTCGAGTATATTTATTCTCAATTGAAGCTAGACCTCCACTTAAAAATAATTTTAAGCAAGTACCTCTTAAGTGTATTGCATTGCTAATAGATACAATTTAGAGAGTATTTTATGCAAATTAACAAACCACTATTGTTATTCATAGTTTAATTATTATAAACATGTCAAAAATAATGTTTGTCTTCTGAAATAATAGAATTTATCAAAATGAATGAAATAAAAAAATTATTATAAAGCTTAAAAATCTTTTCTAGTTTTTTTGATTGTTTAATAAATTTAAACTTTTAATTACAAAAAAAAAATTGATAAGTATCTAAAAAAAAATAAAACTATTGTGCGCCTTTAATACTTAAGACCGCAAACTAGTGCATGTCCCATAAATATGTTTTCTGTTTAGAACTAACCTACTATTTTCTGTCCAACGGGTATACGCCAAGTTACGTCTAAATATTTTCAGCTGACGTAACATATATTATACCTAACCTAACCTAACCTACTATTTTTTGTCCAACGCGTATACGCCAAGTTACGTCTCAAAATTTTTAGCTGACGTAACATATATTCAGACGGTTAGCTTTAACAAGATAAACAGGTATCTCAAATACAAATAATCACAAAAAAAATAACTTAGCATAATGGCAATCCCAAGAAACTGCAACTAAATTTTAACCCAACCAGCAAACCCCAATAATCCAAATACTGGTTTAATAAAACACAAAATTTAAACTTTTAAAATCGTGCTTTAAAAATGGAACAACATTTGTTGAAACTATCACATTAAAGACTAGATTTTAGTAGTCTGTAAACATTGACCTTGAATATTTGTAGCTTATAAAACTTAAGAAATACTAAATTTGGAAGTTTATTCCACATATCAATAATACGGTTAAAAAATCTCTCTAAAATTTTCGTTCCTGCACCTCAAAACTGTCAGTAAATATTTGTTAAAATTTCTAGCAACCCTTGTACTACAAATAAATATTTGTTTAGTTGGCAATATGTCCTTTATTTCGTTTGAACAATAACCATAGAAATATCTGTAGAAAATACAAAAATCTGAAACATTACGCCGGTGTTGTAAACTATCTGTCATTAGTCAATTTTGGGTCAGCAATAATATAAACTGCTCGTTTTTGAATAAAATTTGATAGAGATAGTGTAGTTTTGGATGCTCCTCCCCACAAATATAAGTTAAAAATATGCAAAATCTAAACAGAAATAAAAAACTGTTTACATCTATAAAGAAATCCTAGTTTTCTAGATACTTTCGAAGCTATGTCAAGAACATGATCATTCTAAAAAAGATCTTGTGAGATTGTAACCCCAAGAAAACAAATAGAAAAAGATTTAGATATGTATTTGTTATTTAGTTTAATATTTGGTACTGAAAATACATCGGATTTTGATTTTGAAACAGTAAGAAGTTGAGTTTTTTTTAAGTTAAAATTGACTATATTAGATGTACCCTGTTCGGATATTGTCTTGAAGTCTTCGTTTATAGATAGTACAGATTCTAACCTAAAATTTTTAAGACGTTCTGCCATATTTGTCCATGGTCTTTGGAAAGTATAAAATATAAAAAGTGCTATCATCTGCAAAACAATAAATAAGATTTTTAGTTATTTGAAGTTCATTAATGTGAATCAAAAATAAAGTTAGTGAAAGAGCAGAACCTTAAGAAACACCAGCGTTCATGACTTTGGGGTCAAAGTTAAAACCATCAATTCTAACTATAATTTTTCTATTCTGAAGAAAACTATTGATAAGATTTGCAAATTTATAATCAAGACCTATACAATGAAGCTTGTTAATAAGATTAGAGATAAGTTTATACAAATTTATATAAAAAACTTTAGAGCCACAAACCACAAACATTTTAAAAAATATATCGTTATCATAAAAAAAAACAAAATTTAAAAAAATACTCTTGGCTATCTCAAATACGTTAAAACATGGCACATTATAGAACTTTCATAACCAAAAATCATTCGCTAACTGCAGAGCAAAAATTTTTTAAGTTTGAGTAGAATACACCTCATAATAACGTTGTTTAACACTTTCTACAAACTATGTCAAATCCATATTTACAAATGTTCAAAATTAAATATCAGCTTGTAGTTCCCAAAAACCTAACTGCAATAGAAAAACAAGATTCCTACAAATCTAATAACTAAAATTCCAATACAACACAAACATTATTTCAATTAAGAACGGTGATAGAAACAATGGAAAATAGTAAAAGTTGTTCTAAACAAATATCTTTTTTTAGTATTGTAATAAAAATAAATCCAAAAATTGATATCTGGCAATGTATAAAGTCAACGTAACCTTTTCAATTCCATAGCACAGAAAAGTTGGTGTTTAACTAATTTCTGACAAGTATGCTATAATAACAATAATAATAATAATGTTTATATTATTTTATATTATTCACAGAATAACACTTATCGTTGTTCATACAGTAAGAAATACCAGTCTTAAATTTTGTAACTCCTCAGTTTCAGCTACTTTTATCTTAGTACTCTTTATAAATTCGTATAACAAAAAAACTATTAAAAATATTTCTTAAACAAATATTTGGCTAAACTAATAAACTGTTCAAAAAATTGTCTGCCAATTGCATAAGAAAAACAAAGAGATATTAAAGTGTGAGAAGCAATTTCAGTCATGCAATAAAACTTCCTAAAAATGATGTTGCAAGTACGTTTAAGGATTTAACTGTACTCTAGCCCTCCTTACACACAGTTCAACGATCTTGTAATAAAAAGTACTGCGTTATCAACTCTCTCTTATCAAATCTCATAAAAAAATTAGGCTTGCCACCCTGCAGCTTAATATTGTAAAACTGATGTTAAGTAGTACATACAAATTACTTCATTCATTGTTTTCTAGATACAAGTACTGAGATTAATTATTATCTCACAGCTAAATACGAGTATCTAGGTGACTGTGAATGACTTGCACCAATACTGTGTAATCGTCAAGTAGAAACAATAAGACAGGTCATATCATTGCACCGCTGAATCAATCAATACAATGAGAACAGGATATAAGATATACGAACATTCATCAACCTAAGCCAATAATCTACCAAAAGACTTTAGCAAAAATTAATGATAAGGTAGATAAAACAAATATTTGTAAATCTACAAGATCTTTCATACCGGATAAAATACTTCATAATAATATAATTAGATTAAATGCAATAAATAAAGCTTAAAAATAAATTATTTTTTAATTGAAAAAGATATAATCGCAAACACTATAATCAACAATAAAAGATAATTTGGATTAACTTGCAATATTATATTAACTAATGAAAACAGATTTAAACATAAAACAAACAGTTTTCATTAGCGCTTAAGTGACCAGAGAATCAATCTAATAAAAAATTAAACAAAACCAAATAACTAAATTTTGCTAATTAACCTAACATAAAGATAAATATTGCTGGCTAACAATATAAACTGTCATTTTAGCAAATCTTGGCAAATCTGACAATTCTCAAGATTAAATAATAATAATATAAATAAAAATATATTTTGTAAAAGTGACAGTTCATATTGTTAGCAATCAAGATTTATTAAAAATGACATGTATACATATTGTTAAGTAGCAATATTTATCTTGATTACTTCTAGCAATGTGCATAGAGAATAACCCCGATTAACTGTAATGACAATAATAATATGACTTCATTTAATTCTTTGAATCGGTAAACATAGTTATCTAGGTAAAAAACAGATAAATCATGAATACCAAAACAATTTTATAATGAATACTAATAAGATATTACTAAGTACAGAAATATTGCAATCGTAATGAGAAAACGCAGAAATCGGAGCAATAAAACAAAAATGCTCACACTACTCTGCCAAAAAAACAAGCCAAATACAAACCGTATTAAAAAAAAGTCGACAGAGAAATGTATCAACATTAATAGAAATTAAAAAAATTCTTTCCTAATCAGCAAACCTTCTTTGTGTTATTCAAATCATACAACATATTCTAGAGCAATACAGCTAAAGTGATATCTTGTTGGGCAAAAATGACAACAAGTAAAAAAGGTTATAAACACAAAAAGGTTGGCAAGAAAAATAGAAACTCCGTTATTTGCGTTTATAAAGTGACGCAAATTATATTACGACGGCCATTTTGTGTGTGACTTAATAACACAAAACATATATTAAAAACAGCTTATATTTTATCATTTTAGTTTTTTTTATGAAAAGTGATACAAAATTCGGCAACAATTGTAAAACATCACAAAACATAAGCTATTTACTTTTACGCAGTGCATTTAGATTTTTATCTGTTAACTTTATGCGTGCCACCTAGATTGCAAATGATTTTTTATATCAGCAATAAACTGAATTAATTTTTCTAATGTAAATACCAATTAAAATAAGTTTTACCAATGTATATATTATATGCATTATGTATGTATATGATGATAACGTTAAAGTTTTGTAAAAGTTTCAAGAGAATCGATTTATAAATAAATCAGTGGCATGCAAATGAACAAAATAATATTTTATTTTCAAAATAACAGTTCTTGTTCTTTTGCACGCTACTGATTTAGATACATCACAATTTTCTTTAAATTTTTACAGAATTCTAACATTGTTACCATAAACGAAAAGCATATAATGTATACAATGTTGAAACTTATTTTAGTTGGTAATTGCTATAGAAGATATAATTCAGTATGCTGCGCATATAAAAAATTACTTCCATTGCAGATGGCACGCACAAAAAATTTACAAATAAAAACCTAATTGCACCATTTAGGCTTATATTTTGTGCTGCTTTACGATTGTTGCCAAATTTTGTATTATTATTGTTCGTAAAAAAAGTTGTGCAAGTTTACCTTTTTTTAGAAATTTTAATTTTTTTCTTTATTTACTGTATTGCAAAAATCACTGCATATACAAAATTTGACTAAGATAATAAAACGTCAGTAATACGTAAAATAATATTGTAAAAAAAATAAAATTGTTTGTATGTCCATTTAAAAGATATCAATTACTTATTAAAAACACAATTTTGGTCTTAACGTTGTACCCAATTAACTAATTTTTGTCCAAATTATTTAAATGGTTTCTTTTTATTGTTAATAACATACAATTTATGTTTTAAATGTTTAAAACCATACAATAATAAAACGTAAGATGTTTTTAATATTTGTTTTAAATTACTAAGTGATAAGTTAACTTATTGTATCTCTAGATGGCTGTAGTATGCCTACAAAATAATTAGCAATAAAAACTGTAGTCTTTAAACGATTCCAGAGAAAATTGATTTGTATCTAAAATTAACACTGATTCACAAATTATGTATACTTGTAGCTTACAAGAGCTCGTCGGTCAATATGATTGTTCCACAAAGTTACAAATTATATTTTTAGCTTTAAGATTCAATTTGAATTCGTGTGAAAAACAATCATTATTCAAAAATCTTAATTAATTGCTTTATATTGTTTCATATTTTTTTGTATAGTTCAATAATTACATTGTAATATACCATTGTAGTGAGTTGAAGGTATTTGGGTAAATGATTGATTGCCGTTACTATTTTAGATTCATCGCCGTTAAAATTCGTAACAAAGTAGGAAGCAATCAACTGATTAAGTTTTAATGGACGACTTTTGATGGCCCGTAAACTCCGTGCATATCAAACAGTGCGCGCCATTGTTGAGAGAGCAAAGTAATTGACTTCCGGTTTTCCGGTGTGTAATCACATTGATGGATACTGTACTAGAACTCGGCACTGTTGTATATGTGTGTCTATAGATTGCTTTAGCTCTCATATCATCCGAATCAATATTGCTTTATAATTGGTTTTTAAAGTCAAGGGTTAGAGAATAATGCACATAAGTAACGTAACTATACAATTGTTGATTTTAAGACTATTGTAAATCATTAAATAAATTCCATTAATTATTTTGTCTAACTAAATAGATTCGAATGTTATATGTAGTGTGTGAAACTTCCAATGATTGTGTTTATGTTGTTTGGTTGGAATGGTGATTGTTTTTGCAGTTACGTACCTCTCACTGGCGATGGAAGAATTTCTAGACATGGATTTCGGGGACATTTCGAAGTCGCTATCAGAGCGATAGAGGAAGCTCTCCCTTCTTTGAGGCAGGTTTTGGAGTACCAAACCCGCCGAAGGAGATGCTGCCCCATCCAGTGGACTTCTTCCGGGGCTTGCACCATTTTCAACATCAAAACTGAAAAAACAACAACATACAATTAATATCAGAATAAATTTATTAAAAAAACGGTGTGACAAATAAAATTTTAAATTTTAAACAACTAATTATATTTATAATTTTCCAAAAGTCTTGATAGGTTCTAACAAATTATTTTAAAATATTAATTATCAATTTTGTTTAATAACAAACGGTAATTTGTTACAACACTTTATGATAAACATTTACCATATTTATCCTGATGCAATTTTGTATCAGTAAATATAAAACAAATGATAACAACATTGATATTGCAATAGTTGAGTAAAATTGTCCATATCAAGATATATTGCAATAAAAACTATTATAAAAAGTTAATATGTCATTTCATTTACAAAAATCATAGTGTTTGCATGTTTTACAATATTTTACTATTAATACTAAAAATTACACATTAATAATCTATAAACTTAACGACAAAAATAAAAACATCAATCAAAACTTGCTTCTTTAAAACAGAGCCACTTGTGGTTCATGATCTACAGGTTGACCTGCTGAAAATATATCCTGGCTGTTTACAAGGACTTAAGAACTGTTTTATACCAAGGGTATATTATACACACTTCTCTGATGCAATCTGTTTATCTTTTGATTGTAATTTATGTATTGTTAGTTTTCCAGACTACTTTTGATAATCCTGATTAGTTCCAATGTTAATCGATATACATTTTTTTATCATAGACCAGATAGAGCAAATGATTATCTAATTTTATAATCCGTGCTTATAAGTTGTTGACTTATTATTGATTATGCTGATAAGAGTTTTTAATCTATTCTGTACGTATTATTAGGAACAACGTTTATTAGAGATATACTGCAAATATATTCATAAAGCGATAAGAAAATGTTCTTTTCAAAATTAATTTAGATTTAATATTCTATTCCGATTAAGATTATTGTTCAAGATTATAAATTTATTGTAGTAGAATTAAAGGTTAATCTGATTTTAGTAAATAAAATATTTTTTCTGATAGTTTAGTATAAAAAATAGAATTGATGATTATTATTAAATATAAGATTTTTATTGCACAAGTACTTTACAACACTGTTAAACAAGTATAACACATAGAATAGAAAAATTTGTTGGTACAAACGGCTATCGACCGTAGTTTTTCAGCCATTTTATTAATAAAACATAAATTAAATAAATTACAAATTGTATTCAAACAAACAAGGCGACGTAAAATATATGACTTAATAATAATAAATTGCCATATTAGCAAGTGATATCTTATGTTATTTGTAAAGATACACTAAAATGTAATCCTCAAAAACGTAGAACGTAGAATACACCGACTGCGCAAACATTTCAAAACTTAACATCCCGATCCAAAGATACTAACAAAATACAAGTCATTGGCAAGCCTCAAATAATTAAGTCTTTTAGTAGAAATACTGAAATCCTAATTCTAAAGCTTATCTTAATGTTGGTGATGCATCAAGATAAGCTTCACAACTAGGAACTTCAAAGCAATTTTATTATTATTAATTATATCTAACTATTACTAATAAACAGCAAAAAAAGCGGAAAGTAAATTTCTGTGTTTATCACAATATCAAAGATAACAAATATGGCCATTATAGTGTATAACACGATTAATAATAGCCAACATTTGAATAATGTTTGCTTTAAATTAGTTTGTATTAACTAAAAAAATCTTAAAAAATTATAGAAATATCCGTATCATTGCAAACATACATTGGATTAAACCGCAGCTGTAAGAGCAGGCAACAATTTTATTGTTAGCTCCAGTTCTAGACTAAAATATTTGTTTTAATATAGAAAAAAAATCCTATATTGTTTTCTAAAATACTCTCCTTTAAGACACATTTTTGCAAACCAATTGTCATATCAGTTTTTCCACTCCAAAATATGACTCTTAAATTCATTGTAGCACTAATTGTAGCGTCTAAAAGCGTTTGACATAGTTTGTTCTTCTCTTAAAAAAACAAATAGAAATCATCAGATGCTAAATCAGAGCTGTAAGGCAAATGACCCATCAATTCGACGTTTTGAGTGCTCAAATAGCCGGTTGTTTGAGCCGATGTGTGTGAGCTCGCATCGTCAATGTAGAGAATGGTCATTCATAAGGGGTTTATTTTTCTTATTTCAGTCGACTTCTGGCAAACAAACAGTTGTGTGCCATTGAAAGTTAACCGCTCTGCTTTCCTCTAAACTAATAACCATTTATACTAAAGAAACAAGTCACTATTTGCTTCAAAGTATTGCAAACACAAACAACTTGGATTTGGCTCAATTTGAAAGACAATACAGTTTACTGCTGTTTAGTTAAGCTTATAACAATAAATACAAGATTTGGACAGTATCAAAGACACCGCAGTTGTATTTTGTAATCATTTTCTTGCACTAATTCACACAAGTCGTTTTTTGATCGACTGTTAAATTGTTCGAAATCCAACAAAAATAAAACTTTTTGACAGCTTAATGTTCATGCAAAATTTTGTATGCTTGTCATACTAACGCCCAGAGGAGTCTTAATCCCACGATAAATAACATGACAATCTTGCATAATCAGTTCGTACACAGCTTCGATGTTTTCTGGTGCAACGACTATCTTTGGAAAAAACATTTTTTAATTCGTCTGCCAAGAAAGTACGACCACGTTTTATATTCACTAAACCTTCAATATGTTGTGGTCTTAGGCATACAGCTGATGAGATAATCCAAGCAAAACCGTAAAAAATCATCGTACAAAAATGTTCACATTCCAAATCAATTTATGAGTAATGATAAAATGTTCAATTATGAATACGTATACAGTCAAAAATGTCAAACCCACAAATTATGAATAAGAATTCAAAAAAAAAACTAAAAACAGACATCATAGTAAAATGTCACTTAGTACTCTTAAGGCATAATAAAGATGCTCAATAGTGTAACCGGGAAACGCATAAGAGTAAGTTTCGTTCTAAATATTATAGTAATATGCAAAGAACAACATCTAACGGCAAATATACAAGTAAATAAGTTGATCTAATCAAATATACATATGCATTTATCATAGGGTATACACCAATTCTTCATACTATCTGTCTTCTTCTTCTTTTTCAGCTCATAGACGTCCACGGCTAAACAGCCTTTTTCCACGTCATTCTGTTTTGTGCATCCAGTTCTTCCCAGCAGGTCGTCTCGCCATCTCGCTTGTGGTCTACCCACACTTCGTTTTGTCTTCCTGGGTCTCCATTGCATTATTCTATTAGTCCATCGTCTTAAGCAAGATAACATGCCGTTAACCTGGTATTTTCGATCTATATCATCCGTCACTTTAGTGCGTTTTGAAGTTTCTGATTTACAAATTCAGTCTCTTAGACTGATTCTTAGTATTGCCCTCTTTATTACTCTCTGGCAGAGTTGTCGTTTTTAAACCATAAGTAAGGAAGAATGCACGCATTGTCTACTTTTCTCTTAAAGCCGATCGGGACATTACGGTATCTTACAATATAGTTAATTTTCCCGGGTCTAGGACACTTCGGCGCCGCCATTTCGAGCGGCCGTTTGGGCGCTGGCCAATTCGGCGCCGGCCGTTTCGGCGCCAAAACTTTTCAAATAAATCATAGTATATACACTACTATTTTATATTTTTACTTCTTTTAGTTATTTATTTTAATAGACTATTATCTTTTATATTTTTCAGGTAATAACCTATTATTAAAAAGTGATAATTAATTACCCATAAACTATTTGCGGACCAAAATTATGTTTATTATAATATATATTGTATATTTGACAATTTAAATATGTACGTACATATATTTTGATTTTTATGTATGTATAATTTTTGTTTGATATGTTATGTAATTTAAATGTATTTTATATTTTATTTATCATACATTATTTGTTATGTCTCATAAAACAAATCAATTTTTATTATAATGTGTATATATATTTTTGTTTTATTTGAAAAGTTCGAGAGCCGGCGCCGAAATGGCTAGCGCCGAGGTGTCCTCGCGCCAAATCGGCTGCGCCAAATTGGCCGCGCCGAAACAGCGGCGCCAAAGTGTCCCATTCCGCATTTTCCCAAAGGCTTCTAAAGTTAGACCTATTCCGCTGTTTGGTTGTGTCTGCCCAGTTTAATGTTATGTCCCAGATAAACGTATTGTTCCACGATTTCTAAGAAGTGATTGTCTGGTGTCATTTGAGTAGTATTAAAAAAACATATTTTAGTTTTCTAGAAATTCATCTTTGGACTAATCTCCTTAGAAGCTTGCTTAAGTTCATCGTTTCTTCATTGTGCGTTTTACAGCTATTTTACATCGCCCCAGAAGTCTTGTGACTTGTCTAAAAAAACTTGATGAGATCGAAAGCTTATTAGATAACTTTCAAATCACTACGGTGGATAAAAACAAGTTATTATTTAGTAATATTTTGGAGATTAAACTCCAAACTGTTAGCACCGTTATTTCAGCACTATACTTATACACTTTTAACAGATACGCCGATATGACACGGTATTCGGACTTTGTAGTAAGAATGCAAACATAGCAAAAGAAAAATACAAAACATGGTATCCAAACCATTAACACATTTCAAAGATTGAGTTAGCAACTTCGCAAATATGGCACGTTTGTCACTAACGTAACAGACCTAAATAGAAAGAACAATTTTTAGATGCTATACATAAATATCCTTCTAGCACTCGATAAATAGCACCAAAAGTAAACATAAAACAACGGCTTATTTAATGTAATCACAGAACCTTTTGCGGCCATTTCATTTAACAAAAGTGCAACAACTATATCTATATCAAAATAATACCGTACGCAAAACTTTTTTTTTCTGCGTTCTTATGAGCAACAAATACACATTCACAAAAAGTAAAGTTTTTAATATTTCCATTTTTAAGCGGATAAAAATCCAAAAACATTTAGAAAATTTGAAAGAAAGTTTTCAGTTAAAATATGGCTAAAGATTTTAAATCTTTGCGTTATTGGACCGATAGTTTATCCTAATGGACTAAATGTAATTGAGTACTTAAATGTTCTAAAGAAAGTACTGAACAATGTTCCTTTACATGTTAAACTGAAAAAAAATTCTACTTTTTGAAACATTGGCAACATACATTCCCAGTTTTAAAGATATTTTAAAAACTTATAAGCAAAAATACAATTGTCAATTACAAAATCAAAAACAGCAACACTACTCGAGGCTGATATCTCAATCGGATAATAAATCAAAAACATGATGGTCAATCATTAAAAATCTTTCATTAAACCCGCATAAACCTAAACTTCCATCATCAAACCCAGTACAAATTGTAAACAATCTGAATGATATTTTTGCTAATGTTGTTTCAAACCTAATTCCAATTACAGAAAATAATTTAGATACCACTGACAGCATAGAATATAATTCTTAATTAATATATTTGTTTCCAATAAATGAAATTTGAACTATCTCAAATTGTAAAGAAATTAAAAAACAGCTAAAGTGCAGGTTACGATAAAATCTCCATGAACTTAATTAAAAACATAATAAATTACATTTCAACGCCTCTATGTAACATTATAAATTAATCTTTTATCCAAGGCAAATTCCCTCAACGTTTAAAACTATCCCTAATAAAACCATTTCACAAAAAAGGCAATGCTGATGACTATAACAATTATAGACCTATTAGCATTTTATCATCTTTTTCAAAAATATTTGAAACAGCAATGGCTAACAGAATTACTGATTTTTTTAACAAATATACACTTTTACATAATTCACAACATGGTTTTACAAAAGAAAAATCATCAACACAGCTATCTTTCAGTTACTAATAATGTAATAAACTTCATAGAAAAAGGTGAATTAGTTTGTAGTATGTTTCTTGATCTATTAAAAGCTTTTGATAGTATCGACCACAACCGTTTACATTTTAAACTCAACAAACATGGAAGTTGCAAACAGCTGGTTTGAAACTTATCTAATTGGTAGAAAGCAGTTTGTCCAAGTAGTAGTTGATAACAAAACATACAAGTCAACTAAAGTTGAAACAATATTAAGGGTTCCTCAAAGTAGTGTAATGGGTCCTTTATTATTTAACATTTATATAAATGATATGTTTACAAGCTCTGTTGAAATTAGACAACATATAATTATTTATGCAGACGATACAAACTTGATATTGCATGGACATGATTTTATGCAACTATGCAGTTATGCCAATGTGCATATAAAACAGCTGGAAAATTGGTTTACAAGCAACAAACTTATGTTTAATTAAGTTTTTTCTATTCACAGGTGCAACACACAACACCTGTAAAAAGAAAAAACTGATAATGGCCTAACAGCAGAAACCGGTCTTAATAAAAATATAAATTAAAATCAGCACAATAAAGTATATATAAATTTTATTAAAATACCCTAGCCTCAAATATTTTAAACTGTGCAATAATCAGAAACAAATACTACTAATAATATAAATAATAATTTATTTAATTACTTAATGTTGTGAGAACAAAAAAGAGATGCCGCAAAGATAACAATAAAGGCTACTGAAAAACCAGACAAAACGTAATACAAATTTAAAGGTAAAAAAACGATTACATCCACCAATAACAGCAAACCTAATCTAACCTAAGCTAACATAACCTTTCTCTAACTTTATATCAATCCACTCTAAAATATGGAATTTATTGCTTGAGGTTGCAACTAAATAGAGTATTTATATTTCAAAAACAATATATTCACTATATGTGCAATGCAAAACAATATGACTTCTGTAGAAAACATTTTCTATCATTAAAAATCTTAATTTTACCATCACTGCTTATTTTGGAATTACTAATGTACGCCAAAGAAAATATAAATCATTTTCCCAAAAGTAATATAAATCATACTTATGCTACAAGAAATGGTTTAGACCCAGTTACACTAGCTCATAAACACAAATTTTACAAAAAAAGTGTAACATTTTTATCTATAAAATGCTACAATAAATTACCACCAAGTTTTAAAAATATTAATATTAAACCATACAAATTTAAGCTTAAACAAATGTTAATAAATAAGTGTTATTACTCTTTGGAGGATATTATCAATGACAATATTGAAAGTTTTATTTAATTATAATTTTATTATGTAGTATATATTAGATATAAGAGCTTATTTTTTGCTGTATTTTAATTGTATGTATTGTATCGTTTGTATTATGTCTACTATTTTGATTTGTCTTAAATCAATGTATTGATAAAATTAAAACTAATAAATTATATTATTATTATTATTATGTTCAGGGCCGGCGTTAAATAGTGTTAATTTTACATATATTAACTGTATGATTACTATTTATTATAAATTGCCTACTATAAATGGGAAGATCTAAGAGCAAAGAGCATCAAATCCAAAAATATGTTAATTAGTAAAACTTTCAATCAAACGTAATTAATTAATAATTAAAATAAAGCTAGCAACAAACACCTAAATACTACTTAAAATAACAGTCATAAATAAATAAAGAAAACGTATGCCAACAAATTTAACATGTCCTTTACAAAACTGAATCAGAGATTTCCCCTATCCTTTACGTCGTAGTTATATTCACCTTCAACAATATTCATATTAGTTTTGCCAATAATTTAAAGCTCTGTTATTATACAAATAGATGATGTAATCGATGTCAACTGAATGAGATCAATTTATATTTGCGGTTCAAGAATAATACTACCTAGAAAATGTTGCGTTTTTAAATTTGATTGTTTAGGTTTGTTAAATTTTTTATTTAAAAATAATGAAATACTTTGTGTTTTAATAATAATTTGCGTTACGCCTATAGTAATGGTCTAAGGATATTTTTGTAATTCTTTACAATAAGTGTACATTTGATTCGTAAATCTCGGTTTTTCTCGCTCACACTGTATATTCTGTAAGAATAATTATGTTGGGCCAATTAAAGCTTTACAATATTTTATAAATCTTTGAGAATATTTGATATTTAACTTATATCGTCAATTTATACTATGCAATTTACTGCTCTTAATTTTAAAATTATTTTTGCTGGAGCGTGGAGCAGTGAATTCAAATATAATCTTTAGCGAACTTGATTTTCTTATTCTGGCGTAAATAGATTTCTGTTATTAAATTTATTTACGTTATCCTCTTCGGGTAGTGAGAATTCAGTTTTATGGATTTTTCCGGCGGATATTTTATTAATAAATACACATCTCCAAGGCAACATTATGTTCTGATGAAAAATCTATTCGGTAAACTATAGATAAAATTGCGACTTCAAATTAAACTCAAATTATCTACATTATATATTATAGTATACACACTTATGATGTAGTGATAAGCATCCGTTATTGTAATAATCTAATTAAATGTTGCT
This sequence comes from Tachinus rufipes, assembly GCA_963932245.1. Taxonomy (NCBI): domain Eukaryota; kingdom Metazoa; phylum Arthropoda; class Insecta; order Coleoptera; family Staphylinidae; genus Tachinus; species Tachinus rufipes. The sequence continues at coordinate 45,048,716 of OZ010744.1, read as the reverse complement.
GTTTGTGATGGCGATCGCAGCACTTACAAGTATCAAATAGAATATGACTTAGTAATAACTCAGGTAATTAATAATTGAAATATAATATAATCTAGGTAGTATTTGTAGAGTTGGTAAACATTTAAATTTAATATAACAGTAACTACACGTAACCTTGATGTAGAACCAAACCAAACGAAAATATATATTCCATTAATTTAAAATAAAATTATACTCGTTGGCAAAAATACTTTAGTCAATAGCCTTTTTGAAATAAATATCTATTTATCATCATCTTACATTTTAATATTATATCGCCATAAGTATGAACGTCGGTATATAATTCATAAGTGCAAAATGAGTAACACACACTTTTCGGTTTTCCGGGTCCGGAATTCTAGACAAAGATTCCATTAAAAACTTATCACTCATATTTAAATCTGGAAATAAAACGGGGCTGTTCCATTTGTTCCGTACAGGTAAATTCTAGATCAGTTTTCTGGGTGCTGCTCGATGCGTGTATTTCAATGTTGAGCCACATTGTGGTTATAATAATATAAACACAAATATAAAACCTCATAAATTAGTATATAATTTGATTTTATAAAAAATATATATAAAACGTTTTTTTGTTATTAAACAATATTGTTACATAAAACTCAGCCCATTGTCACTGTATTTGTGAATTTCTATGGGGCAACTGCTTATCTATAGCAAACTATAATAAATGTTTTATAAAACTGTCCGTTTTTTCCAAAGCATAACGCCAACAAACCGGAATTCCGGACGCTAAAATCCGTGCGGGTTTTTTAAGATCTGAAAAATTGTCACCATCATATTACATTCAAGTTGTACACTATATTATTAGTATTCTTACGCTACAGTAAATAAAAGAATTAATAGTTTATTAATAGCGTTGTGTAACAAACACGTTGACACCCATATTACACAGTTCAAGTATGAACATTGCTGAAAAGCCTTGACTAGTGGTGTTTTCTTCTTTCTTTACTTATAACGTATACAAAATGATTAAATCCACTTTGTAATAAAACGTACAAAAATGCAAACGTTTTCTTAGTAATGACAGTTGCATGATAGACACATTAGAGTGAAGAGTAGAAAATATATTTTCATCAAACTTTTTATGAAAATAAATATATCTAGTACTTGAGAACATTTCAATATAAATAAGTAAATTTTGTAATAAATTGGGTTATATCATTAAATTAATTGGTAAATAGTAGTATCTCAGTATGTTCTCACTTATTACGTACTTTATTACATGCTTTAAAATACATATTTTCTTTTTAAATATTGACATTACGATAAAGAATTATCATGTAAACATATTATTCTGTTATTTACTGCTTCAAGTTCAAACATGGTTTTTCAATACTCGCATAATCAAATAAATTCATTAAAGTAGCAAATTAATAAAATAATGTTAACAACACTACTACTGCTAATAATAATATTTTTTTAAGATAAATTATATCAATGATTTTTTTTTTAATATCTGATTATGTAACTTATAGTTACGTAACAATCAATTTTATAATTTCAAATATTAAAATCTTAAATGTAATTGGAAAAACCAGTTAATTTTTTTGTGTTTTCCAAAGATCGTTGTAGATAAGTGGTAAATTTCTTGTAGAATAAGATTATATGCTAAATACAAATGTTTACTAAATGAATTAAACAATATGTAGTCTTAATTTTTTATTTCGATTTGAACAATTTGTAAAACACTTTTATGAAAATATTACCTATTAAATAATATATAAAACCTAACTTGATCTTAAACGATTTAGGTAAACAACACACACACAGACACTACTTTGCATAATAAAAAGAAATGCGCAAGACGCTTATATAGGCGAGATTGCCAAAGCAAACTCGACATAAGCTGGGGTTGAGTTTAAGCTAAGCTTGGTCAAGCTATGCCTAATGTTCGTACTAATAGTCGGGGAATGATCCAAGATTCAGAATTAATCCGTCATGACCACATACGTCAATTCAAATTTAGTAATATTTGATATTTTACTAAAAATCACCAATTCGGTAAGAGGATTCAACGATACTACCCAAAGCAGTGACTATTTACATACAACAATCTAGATCAATAAATCTCGGATTCATTAATCTACAATTAATAGAAGATTGGATCTCCAACTATATGTGACGTTATGTGACGATTTATATTATTTATATTAAGTTTTGACTTGGTTGACAAAGTGAATAGAGTGTTAAAAATAACTCGCTTGCTTTAAACATAATAGATATTCACAAAATTATGAAGATTTGGGATAAAGATAATCCTGAAGATTTACAAAACCGCTTTTACCATATTGGTGCATACAAACTAGCAAGGAGGAGTAGAAAAACAGTCAAATGCGTGGTGCATTTGACTGTTTTTCTTTATTAAAAAAAAAACGATTATTTTTGAATGTAAATCGGTGTTAGAAAAATAGACCCAATTCAACCTGGTATAAAAATATGGCGATAGAAGTAAATGAGTTGGAAAAATAGACTAAACAGACAGCCAAAACGATTAAACTGAATGTAATAAACAATAAAATTATCAATCATTCGAATAGGTCTAGTACATATATAAAACTTTACTAAAGCCGGAGATGGTAAACAACAAGTATTAAAAATAACCGGACATGCAAATGTAAAATATCTTCAGCCATATCTCCAGAGCATCATGCTAATTTAAACTCCAACTTAAGACCAAGACCATTAAAAATTAGCATTAGCAGTAGCAGTAATAGTAGGACTATCGCATCTCAAGATAATGTGGTAAATCAATGCAATAAAAACTCTGCCAGCAACATAATCTACAATAACTGCACCTTTTCACATTTAAACTATGAATCTTACTAATAATGTTTCAAAACAAGTTGGTTCTGTTATCATTATCATTAATCCATTTCAAATAAAAAATGTTATATTTGAATCGTTTATTAATCTTCCTAAAATACACACGAGCTAAAAGTCGAGTTAATTACCAGTAGATAAATTGGAAATCTTTACAAGCAAATTCGAAATAAGAAACTCCAAAAAAACTAAAAAAAAAAAAAACAATTCCTGTCCGACATTTAATTCAGTATCAAGAAGAAGTGGTCCACAACCAATGCAGCAAAAAAGGTGCTGGAGCTGGTAACAAACAAAAATCCATACAATGGGCGGATATTGATGTCTTGGAGAATTTGATAAAGACCACTTGTAGCTACCTAATAGGTGACGAGTACAAGATGTAAGTCACCGCTGTAGTCCCACAGGGTTCGGTCAAAGATCCAACACTGTGGAACGACTGCTACAACGGAATATTAAAGAAAAATGCCAAAAAACATATCTCTAATTAGCCATTAAGAGATGGTAGAAGATGTTGGAATGAGCAGTGACTAAGCTGACAAAATAGGTCAACAAAAACAAAGTCTGTTACTCTTGCAGACAGAAGAAACCTCAAAACATTCTCATGTACAATCGGCGGCTTGCCAATAGCCAACCAAAGCAGCATCAAACAACTAGGGGTCGATCCTAATTTCGATAACTTCTGTCATCAGTAAACTTTGTCATAAAAATTACGTAAATTTACTAAAATCTAAGTAGCTTTTAGTCTCATTTCACACATTTACATTAATTCTATGAGAAAAGTCCGCAATGACAAAAACCACAGCAATCAAAATCGCACCCTTGGGCATCAATTTTGTCCATAACATAAACATGGGGGCCAACATTGCCCATAAGACTACCCCGATGCAAACCAGACTGATGCCCAAAATTTGTAAATTGCATGAGATATTAAAATAAAAAAATATTTTCTTGTATAAAATTCATAAAAATTTGCGTACTAAACCAAAATATTGTATAAAACTTGTTAAAAAAAAAACAAAACTACACAGAAAAAGCATTTATACCATTTGAATTGCGCATCCCAATAAAATTATGTTGTAACTTGTCAATGTCCAAAACTTTTAAATCAATTTAAATAAATTTAAAAAAATTGTATAAAAATCAATGTCCAAAAAATTAATATTGCTATTTTTTATCCTTTTTGATCATTTGAGACTAGTTTCATTAAAATACAACCAATTTTTTTTAAATTTTGTAGGAATTGTTGAAAATCTTGATTGGTGCTTAGTGCACAAAATCCCAATAAATTTATTTTGTTATTTTATTAATATCTAAGTCCTCCCTAATACTTTAAAACCAATTTGGTTAAAATCAGAAACAAAATATTAAAATGTTCTGTCCAAAAAACTAGGATTGTTATTTTCTAAAAACCCAAGACTCCTTGATCATTTGGGACTAGTTTGGACAAAATTCAAACAAAATTTTTTTTAAATTTTGTAAATTTTGTTAAAAAATCTTGATTGGTGCTTAGTGTTCTGAATTCCTATCAATTTATGTTGTTCTTTGATTAATGTTTGAAACTTCCATAATAATTTAAAACCAATAAAAAAAGAACAAATTTTGTAAATTTTATAAAAAAGATTAATGCCCACTGCAATCTAAACTATTAACACATGCTCTGGAGTGGTCCACTCACCCACCCAAGTGTAGTTACCAAAAGGTTAGATCACGACAGTCTCTTGTGATTAAGTGACTTCTAAGAGAGGTCAAACTTTAAACCTCCATAATATGATATCAAGTCAGTAGTTTGGATCAGAGTTCCAAAACTACTACTACTACTCTGAGAAGATTTGCAATTTATTAAAGATCTTAGTTAGCTTATCTTATATATGCCCAGTTCAGTTTTTAGTGACACACTCAATGCAAATGTCGTATTCGTTCTCTTGTTTAAATGTTTAATAATTACATAGAAAACTGAAAAAGATGCGCAAGTCAATGTACATTACAATAAAAATTTTGGGCTACCGTCAGGAGCCAGTGGGTACATTCAAATTAATACCAAAAAAATCCTCCTACGTACGCATAGAAATAAAATCGTCCAAGTCTCGTCCGTGTACAGAACCGCCTCCATAAAAGCAATACTAGTACCATATTGCCGTACCTATTGACTTTAGAACGGATGTATTAGGCCCACAGCTCCGAACAAAGAAAATTTGCAAAACAGACGACTATTGCAATGTAGTAGACATGACTGCGTGGACAAAAACTCTTATCCCCAACCTAACTACTAGGGTAACATGAAAACACAAATGTGTCAGCGTCAACTTTCATCTCACCCAATTTCTGAGCAGACACGAGTGCTTCTCAAAGTGAAGATTTAAACTATAAACAAACAAAAACTGTCATACTACGATCACATGGTTCTAGGATGCATTGAAATCCAACAAAAAAAAAATTAAAAAATTGTTATTATACCCACCTCTGACGTATTAGTGACTACTGTCATATTAAAAACAGCAGAAACGCAACAAGTGTGAGAATAAGCAAAAAACATGATAACAAACACTTGGGCGGGTGGGCGGGAACACAGTATCAAACCACCGGCCCAATATTTATAAACTGTGATCCCGCCCATCCACCCAAGTGTTCGTTATGAAGAAATTTAGTATTGTACTCACCTCTGACGTATTAGTGACAAATGTCATTCAGTCTATTATATTAAAAACAGCAGAAACGCAACATGTGTGAGAATAAACAATTTTTTTGATAAACACTTGGGCGGGTGAGCAAGGACACAGTATCAAACCACCGGCCCAATATTTATAAACTGTGTTCCCTCCCTCCCACCCAACTGTTAGTTATCAAGAAATTTATTATTGTACACACCTCTGACGTATTAGTGACAACTGTCATTCAGTCTATCACATTAAAAACAGCAGAAACGCATCAAGTTTAAGAATAAGCAAATATCTTGATAACAAACACTTGGGCGGTAGGCGGGAACATAGTATCAAACCACCGGCCTTAAATTTATAAACAGTGCAAAGCTAGAAGCAATTTATAACTGATAAATAAAACACTTGCAAGTTGTAGTTTTAATTTTATGATGCAACAAACCACAAGTGAGATATATTCCATACACTTGCATATATTTCAAATAGTATCGCTGCCGTAGAATCCTGCAACCTGTAACAACACTGTGGTCGCTATAGCAGCCACATCATGCAACCAAGCAGGCAACCAAAAAACAGAAGTTTTAGTTGCAAAATAAACGCCAAAAAAATAGCACACGTCATATCCTCTTCAAAATACTTAAATTCCTTCCAACATATTTTGTATGGACCGTGGTTTGAATAAGAATTTAGAGAAAAACTTTCCCATAGCAAAAATCTGTATCCTCTTCAAAATACTTAAATTCCTTCCAACATATTTTGTATGGACCGTGGTTTGAATAAGAATTTAGAGAAAAACTTTCCCATAGCAAAAATCTGTATCGGATTTCAATTATGAAATCAATCACAAAATCACTATTAAAACTAGTATTTTATTTGTCGGCAGTACGACAGAGAAGGCATGCATGATTACCAGCGCTAACGAAAGTTAAGCAACGGCCGCAACGTGGATGGGTGACCCACAAAGTGATGCCGAAACAAACACATGTCTTCTCTGTGGCTAGGTGTGTCCTACACCTCGACGGTATTAAGAGGTTATGGATTAAAACAACATTTTATCAAAAACTCGTTCTCTTGCTAGTGCTGGTTACCAATAACAGTTGTGCCGTTTGTCAGGTCTTAGATTTCGGTGGTTGAGTAGTTAGTATAGCCAAATAAAAATTCACAATTATAACTTCACCTTAAACAAAAAATAAAAACTGACAACTGTCACTTTGCGTAAAATAAAAACTTGAATAAAGAAATGTGTTAAAACCATTTTTTGGTTTAATTGCAGTATCAAAACCAGTATGAGTCAATTTTTGGAGCCAATTAACTAAACTCATACATTAATTTTATACAACAGTAGTAATGATTATTACTTCTATTTCATTTATCTTTATTTTTGTATTGTTAAATCATTTTATTGTAGTGGTTTAAATTATTATTAAGTTTTATTTATAATAATTTTATTATTATAGATATAAATAATACAAACAAACAACAAACAAACAAAAAAACCCATTTATTGCAATACAATACTTTCAACATGACTGAGGTGTTGCCGCAGTCTTGTTGAGTTAATATTATTATATTTGAGTTAACTTTATATAAAGTTGTGCACACATTTCGCATATTTTATTGAACTATTATCAAGTACTCTATTTAAAGGGATTTAATGATAAAGTATTTAATATGAGATATTCGAGTTGAAATGAAATTATTCAGTAGTATAGTTAACAATGAAAATAATCCAAACATTATTACCAATAGAATGTAGGTTAAAATATGTTTTCAAATTCTTCTCAGATATGCTAATGCAAGCTTAGTGATAAAATATAATCTTGTAAAATACAGCATACTAAAACCATACAGAACAAAACTTAAACAATGTATATAAATGAAAAATGCATTATCCGATCAATTTATTCAAATAAAACAGCAAATTTAGTTAATTCATAACTCACAGTAAATTACCAAGTATAATTTTCCTTGGTATAAAATCCGAATTTCGTCTTCGATACACAATGTTTTTAGAACTTTTCAAATAAATCGACATTTTTCTTAGTTCTTATCGATATACCTTTAAAAACTTTAAAAAATGCACCACGTGAACCGATACAAATTGCGTTTGAAGTTAACTTGGAGATTATTATTGCAGCACAAACAGTGGTAGCACACATTGGATAAGATAATCTATTTTTCGATACACACACTAACACTCACACAGCTCAAAGCACACAAACGATTACTGGGCGAACGCATTTGAAGTGTGTGTATGTGTATCTCTCAGTAGTTATCGATATTGGATGTACACATTCTATGTTTTATTATTATTAAAAGTGTGAAAACCGTCAGAAACTGTGATGTGTTTATTTGGATCTGGATTGATGGTAGAAACAGAATTAATTTCAGGAAATGTAGAAACAATAATTGCACATTAAAAAAAAATGTTTGTTTATTAGTGTACTGAATTAAGTATAAAAGTTTTCATAAAATGCAAATTGGAATATTACCCAATATAATATTTGTTCAAAAAATACAAGTTTTATTATCAACGACAAAAATTAATTTAAGTAATTTCTAATTCTTATCAAAAATTACATTAAATTTTACTTACACTTACAAAACAAACATTTTCTTTTCCATAAAGATTGGCATTAAAACGTCAATTATCAATCATACCACAAATTATATTTAAAAAAAAAATATAATAATATAATATAAATTTAGAAACAAAATTAATCAAATTTTTTTTTTTTAGTAATTTTTAAATTCGTTATTATTTTGTCGTATTATTCGTTGCAACGTACACATAATTTTTCAATGTCATAATAATTTTTTTTTCAAAATCAAAATATTGATTATTTATACTATCAAATACTTTTAAAATTTTTATCTAATACGTGTCTATTGCAAACAACATTTTCGTATTAATTATTAAAATATTTGTATAAAAAATATAAAAAAAGATGACGGAGTATTAACAGTGTTAATTGTTAGAATTGTTTATAATAGTTAATGTACCATATACATTGTTATTTGCGTGCAGGTGGAGCATCTAAAGTTATAGATAGTTGTAATATTCACTATTTGTAAATCTTTACCTTGCAAGTTTCAAGAGATAGAGATTTAATTACACAATGGCTAGAGAAGCTTTTAGAAGTGTAATTCAACTATCAAAAGTTATTCACACATATTGTCTTGGAGGTTTGTAATACAAAGTATATTATTAGTGAGTCATCAAGGTACAGACAACTGTAGTATGCTTGTAAGACTGAAAAAGACTTTTAATCACACACTGGCAGTTGAGACCTTAAAGTTGCACAATAACTGCAAAAAATTTACAAGCTTACCTACGCGCGTTGAATATGCTTTAAAGTTGTGTTAATTAAGTCATTAGTATTATGGTATAGTATGTATTAAGGTTATGATAGAGATTCTAGCATCACGACAAATTTGGGCTTATATTAGAGAAAGAGATTCTATGCTAATTTCACAAAATATGTTAGTAATTGTGTGCAGGTTCGAGTTATGGAGAAGCGCGCGGGAACGATTCGAGAAGACTAGACCAGACTAACTCAAACGCAGCGCAGTGGAGCAAAAACAACTTGAAGCAAGAGAAAGAAAAATCTTCAGTGCTTTATCCAAAACTCTGATAACATATTATTACTTTTCAATTTATTAGGTAAACGTAAACAAAAATCACAACTAAAAAATATTTTTATTAAAAGCATTTTATTATTAATAGCAACTGTTCAAATATGTAGGATGCACTATTGAGCTTGCCAATTCATGAGCCCTCATGCGCGATCGAAACCGGAATCCTGTCGGATTGCCTCGGCAATAATTTGTATACAATTTGTCACCTCTTCTTTGTTGTTGAATTCGTTAATGTATATCATTGTTTTTATATGACCTCATAATTAAAAACCAAGTAAATTAAAATTAAGCGATCGTTGGAGCCAGCCAATTAGACCATTCCAACCAATGCACCTTCCAGGAAATATAAATTTAATGATGTCAAATTTGTTGCAAGAAACGTGGTTGTTTTCGTAAAGAAACCACATACATTGTCTAACATTAAGATTAACTTCTTCAAAAAGTATCGGTAAAACTGCAAATAATAATTATCATTTAAACAATATAATAAGTATTCCGCTCACAATACCACACCACACATTTACTTAAAATATGTTTAGCAAGTAACATGAAGATTATCCAACGCGCAATAATTGTAAATACCAATAAGTGTGAAACCTCATTTATATCTAAACTGATGCTAATGTTGCAACTACTAAAAAAAGTTCACCCTAAAAAAAAACTATTAGTACTAAGGCTCATTGCACGTAAAATGAAGAAGTTTAACATTCTCCAAACTGTAAAATGCAATAATTGCAACTGCCCAAGAACTTATACAAGGTTGCTCTTTAACAAAATGCAAAACATTATCGTTAAAATTTAAAATATGTCTACGTTAATAGTTTTTCGTAATTTGTTAATTTTCCTACCTCACCGAATAAAAAACTTCACGTCCTGGTTGATATTTTTGAGAAAATCTTTAATAAAAACAAGCTCATATCAGTTAACTTTGCCTTAATTATCTATGTGTTAGCATCATAAGTTTTTTGTTTGAAATGTATTGTTCAGTTTTGAATTGAAATACTTAATCATATATGAATAAAGTACTGACTACTAATAAAATACCAAACAAACTTAATTTTGTACACAATCTTTTATTACATTTCGACTAAAAAGTAATAAATTTTCAATAAAATATTTTATATTATCAGTTATTAATTGCCTTTAGCAATAATTTCCTAAGTTTTAGCGTATAGGTTAAAAAACACCTTGTATACAGTCTTACGCATAGTTGTTTGGTTAAAATACTACAAAAATGCTAGTAGCTACTTACAGAATACTAAGTATAATTTATTTTTAATATAGTTTGGCTAGTAGCTACTACTGCAAGAAATAATTACCACATTTTTAATTTTTGTTACAGCAAAAACAAAAATTGCTAATTTTTATAATTAACCAAATTATTAAAATATGTTTATTGTCATTTTTAAGATATATTTAATTACAAGTAAAACAATGCTGTTAAAGCTTGTAAAGTTTAGTTGACAACTAAGCTTAGTGTCGTTTTAAACGTCGTTACAAGGTTAACAGTAGTGTCCTAGTAGCTCGTTAGTACTTTGGAACGACTTCATAAGTTATACGTTAACGTCCCATTAGTTTATGTAATCAAAGATTTAAAAGCTCCTTTAAAGTAGTCATTAATACTATTTTAACTTGTTTTGAACTAATAAACATTAAATAAAAAGCGTAGGTTAATACTATTCATTAAACTTTCTGTGTTATGTGCATTTTTCACCTCAACATATCAAATCAATAACAAGTTTTTAATTAATAATCAATAATTCTAGTGATTAATTAAAGGATTTTATTTTTTTTAATTGTAAAAACCATTGTATTATTAATTAATTATGATAATACTTCAATAATAATCACGTTAGAAACATAATTAATAATATTATTATTATAAATTATAAATTGCAATTCCATTGTTTAGGCATTTCTAGCATAATTTCACAAATTTTTAGAAAAAAAATTGTTGTTTTTGATATAAAATTTAAAAAACATATTTATTCTTTAAATTTGAATAGAACTACCAGTTTGATTATAAAATAGGTCCTTATTACATCTGACTATGCGTAGTACCAACAATCTTTAAATTTCTCCCACTGTTTATAATTATAATTGCAAAAAGCAAATTTAAAAATTCGAAAAGTATTGATTGTAACTATAGACATAATTATAACCAATTTAAAATAACACTTTGAGATTAATAAAAATTATTCAGTAATATTCTGATAAAAAGTTATACAAAATTTGCCAAAAATACTGCTGTTTTATTTTTTTTATCAAAAACTATAAATAAATTATATGAACGGTCTTATACAGAGCGTTTTAAGTTCAAAAAATGTCTTTGTTATAAATTTCGAGTAAAAAACCAATGACATAGCCAGAATGCTTCTACATGAGTTTCGTTATCGCAGCAACGCAGATTCGTGTAAATCGGGCATACTGTCTGTAAATTATTATCACAATTACATGGCCTCACTAGAGAATCTACCATCATTGAAGATTCTTTCTAATATTCAGTTACTCAACGGTTTTGATCTAACATAATAGTAATAATAAATATTGTTAAATCAAACATTAACTTTAGCATTCCGGTTTCTATATATTGCTTCATAAAGTTTTTCTAAAAGTTATTTTTTCATAAAGTTTTCCTAATAAGTTATTATGACATTGTTCTATAAAACAACAGCAAATTGCAATGCCATTTTAAACTTCAATAACTTTGATAAAAAAATGTTTTTATTTTTTTATTTTCTAGTTGCACAGTAAGAGCCATACTGTTTTGTTCATTTTTAAAAAGCGGTAACTTTTGTATCCCTTAACTATAAAAATATATAATAAAGATTAATAAACTTTTAAAGTGTTAAATGACCGCCTTCGTTATCGACGCACTTTTCCAAACAACAAATAAAATCAGCCAAAACTCATTTAAGCATATCCTGGGAAATAGCTTCTGTTTCTTATTTAGTGTTTCATTTAACCTACTTTGGATCTTTAACGCTTCGCAATACAATAGCAAAACCAGCCTACTAACCCTCTCTAGTGGTGTGGTTCAAATTCCACGTTAAACTGTAGGTCCCGCATGTTTGAATAGAACTATTATCGCACACCACAACATACGAGAAGAGCGCCTACGCTCGTAACGAGTATGGCACTATAAAAAAGATAAACACTTTGCTTTTAAATTAACCCCAAACAAAAAAGTCAAAAACAGTAAAACCAAGAGATCTTGCATTTTGAGAAATAAGTCTATTTGTAAATGTCTGGCGCAGTATTTTTATACTTTGTCTCGCAGTGTGAGAGATATCTTAGAAAAAGTTATAGTTTTAGTTTAGTTTTTACACTTACATAAACAACCAATTCAAAATAATAAAAAACTTCATAAACATTGACAACAACATAACCGTTGAGTTAAAATTATGGAACCAAATCTAACATGGTTATCAACAAAATGCGTTACTGGATATTCCAACCCTCCACTTTGACTTTGACATTAAGTTTTACTGTTTTAGCTCTCACTGTAAAAGTCAAACTGATATATTTTTATTAGATCACTTGTCCCTGACGTATCTTAAAATTAGTAACCATGCGTTGTGTTCAAATTATTTTTCTTTTAAAACAAACTAATTAAATTTAAAAAAAAATTTTTGCTTTAAAAATAAAATAAAGTACAGTAATGCAATAAAAATATTCATTTTGCAACTTTTTTTATAAATATAGCAATTGTATACAAATCGTATAAAAATTTCAAACAAGGTTGTAAAGTCGTCGCGCCTTGAATGCCCAAGCACATTAATAACAACGTCAAATGGATAAAGAAAATAAATAAAGACAATTACAAAATCAGTATCAGAAAGGTTACTGATAATATAGTATTTTATTTTATTAGCTTATGTTAAGTATTTTTGCTACCTTAGGTACGAGACATTTAACAAATTTTAAATTTGTTGACAAAAGCAACACAGTTATAAAGTCGCGCTAAATTTGACTTCCAGCAATTTACTCTAATTCTCTCAGACAAAAAACATAAAAAGACAACAATATGCCAATATCAAAGAGATAAAGAAAAAATCACAAAAAAAGCTAAATGTATTCCAGCAAAAACAATAGTTGATGAAACACAACGACTTCATTAAGACTATTATATATTTGATTTCACATAAAGTTAAGAAGGGGATAAGAAACAATGTATACTCTTAAACAACATTATTTGAATTATTCTGGGTTTTAAAATTTTGTTCACAATTTGTTGTTTCAAGCTAAGCTAAAATGACTTTGCTTTGCAATAACCAATTGTCCACTATGATTCCTTGCAAAAATAGTAAACTTCTTTGTTATCGATTAATTGTAAAAACAAATTGACAAATAGTCGCTTCAGATTAACCGTGAGACATGTAAAATAGTTGATTCACAAACAACTAACAGAATTACATCATCGTTTAAATCATTGCAAAGCAAACAAACAAATAAATTTATTTAATCAATCTTAGGTATTGACAGCAAACATAGCATAATCAAAATGAAAGCAATCAAATTTGTTCGTTCCTTCCTTGGCTCATTTAAATGCACCTTTAGAATATAACAAGAACCATTGTCAGCAAATGTGAATTTATCAAAATGCAAATGTTTACTCTGCCATGCATAAATGTATGCTGAAGTGCATCTGTGTTAGAAAAACAATTCTCTTCATGAGCACCAACCTTTATTCATAATTAGTCAACCTGGTTTGATATTTATCCAAGCTGTTCGCGTCTTTGTTACTAAATGGTTTAAACTACTATGATGCTCGACTTTAGAATGAATTTGTAAAACAATTTTAAGATAATTTTAAAAGAGATATAAAACGTATTAATATTTAATTAAAAAAAAACACATTTAATGCTATTCATAAATGCTTGTTTAATAATTGTATGTAATATACATTTTTATAATGTTTGTAAAATATGTCTATTAAAACTAACTTATTCTAAATTGTATTACTTTTAATGTGTATGTACCCATATTTACAATAATACACAATAAATAATTGACTTATTTCACCCTCTTGGTATTGATTGAATGTCGCAGTAACTGGGCTAAATGAAAATTTGTCGTTTTGCAATCAACTGTAGATCAGACTTTGTTTAATAATATTTTACTTTGCAGTTAATAGATAAAAGATAATTTGGTTCATTGATTTCTATTGTATATTAAGCGTGAGCCGTATACAGTAAACCTAGTTTAGCTTGGCCAATAGAATGTATGAAAAGATAATAAAACGCGTATAAGCAGGAGTGCAACAGAGCAAACAATATATTCGTGTATATTAAATTTGCCTATTATAGCGGCCAAGTTATTTTTAAGAGTAGTAGTGTAGTTTACTTTTATCATAATTAAGTGTTTTCACTTTGCAATTAACTACACTCGTTGCTATTCATTGATTGTCTAAGCAACTCGGCGTATTAAAAAGTTGTCGCTTCGACATTAACCTTGATTAGATTGACTTAGTTTATTTACATTTTATAGTTTTGCGTTTAACTATAGTGCGTTATGTGTCAATTAAATATTAACAAATAAATCAGTGCTATATCAATATCAAGGCATTCTGCTGTGGCAACAGTGTATAAAGTGATTTTTAAAAATTCAAGCAATTGTAGAGCTGTAACGCTAAACTCATTTTACTATTAAAAAGCTACTCATAAACTTTGTATTAAAGCAAAATTAAGTTTTAGATTATTGTAACGAATTTATACTACTGGTATAGATGTGTTTATAGCAACAATGAACTCCGAAGAAAAAAAGCAAAAGCTTAAGTAAACGTATGCAGTGCGAAAATACAAGGTATAAAAGTATAAGTTGGATAACGTAAGGTGGCTGACATCACCATATAGAATCGGATCATATTGAGCGTTTCAAAATTTAAATTTTTTATTTCAAGAAGAGATTTTCCTAAAATGTGTGTTATGCCATTTCTTTACGTTTGAAAAGCATGTTATTGTTTGCGTTAACATTTTAATAATTGGAAAGTAGAAAAACTTTGATTGTTGATTTGTAATTCAACATAAATACCCAAAATTGTTATACAGTAAGCAGATTTTTTAAAATCATTTTATACAATTAACAAGATTTAATATAAATTATGAAAACCTTTTCATACAAATCGATTATAATTGCAACTATTACAATGATATGTAAAGAAATGATACCATATGCTCAACACATAATAAAATTTAAGTTATAAGTTTGGAATGTACTCTTATTTACTATTATTTCATTTGTTATATATATATATAAATGTTACAACTATATCTGTCTTAGCCAACAAATTTCTCTATTCTTAACTTAAAATAATATTAATATAACTTGGATTCAATATTATTTTTTAATTTTCCTTAATATAAACTAAATTTACATAAATTAATTTTATTTTTCTTATAATTACTGGTATAATATTTACTCTATTTAAAGTTTAAATTTAATTATCTCCAGTCAACATTCAAAACATTTATATTATGATGAAATTGAGCAAACTAAGCCAACAGAATAAGATTAAAGAGAAAATTATACTGTCCATTAAAAAGCGAGTAATGATGGCTTGAAAATATTTATGAACTCTCTACAGGTTGCAATTTGCCTGCAATTGTTTACTAATAAGATTTCTTGCTAGCAAGATGAAACTGCAAATCTTGTAGTTTGTTTTTATATAATATTTTGCTTCGAGTGCTCTTGTAAGACTGGGAGAGCCACGTTATGAATAATCAATATCGCTGTATATATATTTTTTATGTTTGTATACCTCCCGGTGGTTCTTCTCCTGTCGTAGCTGAGTGGAAATCGCCTGGTATGTCTTCGTACTTGTGATGACCTAGCTGATGATCTTCTACGTTTAGCTAGTATTTCCGAGTGCCGTCTAGTGCCATCTGAAGAAATAGCGCTGCCAGCTGATGCAAAAGAGCGCGAATCGCTCGAATCAACCTCGTGCTCTGGAATCGCCTCACTATCACGCCTCGACATGTCTGATGACCAGAGGCTGGTGACGCTAGCACGTGAGTCCATAGAACGTTGCCCTATAATCTCGTACCTTCTGCTGGATGTCGAATAACTAGATATGCTTGTAACTGAATGTCTGCTTTCGTTTCCGTATTCGATTGAGGAATCGCGTGAGATTCCTGAATATCTTGAACCGGCTATTGATGCCCGGCTTTCGCTGGAAAAACGTGTAATCGAAGAGAGCTCGCTTGGATGCTCTAGGTCCGGAGATAGCGGGCTCGGTGTACCTAAATCCGGGGATGGTATAATTGATATTTCTTCGGGTGATTTGGGGGGTGGTACGGGAGTATGCCTTAGACCGCGTATTAGGGACCATAGCCAGAACAATAGGGTCAACATTATTCCGACCGCCACGTACACCTAAGGGGGACCCATGACGGTCACTTAGCATCCCGAATTATTAGGCATATTATTGGAGCGAGCAACAGTGCTAATGCTATTGATCGCAGACTTCCCAGGCTCTACGTCTGGCGATTGTCGGTAACTCCTGCACGCATTACACTAACCCAAGAAGCATGTCACATGCGTGTCTATTTATCCTAACCCACTATTTACATCCATCACCAAAACAACACGATTTGTTTATTTTTTTTTAAATTTTAATACAGAATCACTAGTTTATCCATCTTTGTATCATTTTATAATAATCACAGTTTGTTTACTTAATCAATCCACTTTACACAAACCAAAACAAACAGACATTTATTATTAATCAATAGAGCGTGTTGTGCCGCAGAAGATGACTGCGACCGGGATTCGGTATTTAACATATAAACATGTACACAACATGTACACACACAAGTTTAACAGATTAAATGTCACGGTAACGTCGTTGGTATCGGTGCGCGCGCCCCCCCACGATTGTCAATCACGCTGCCTTTGCTAGGGGATTCACGGCACGAGGGTGGCAGATTTAGTTCTGTAGGAAGCCGCCGCAGGACCCAAAAAGGTTGGCGGCCATTCGTATCGCCTGCGCAAAATCCGAGCGGAATCCTGTCCCGCTTCGTGCCAACCGAACGCAATCTCTATCCTCCCCAGAGAGGGGTGGCGATATTCCCTTCTCACGACACGGAACCGAGTTTTCCCGCCGCGTGCTAGACTTCCAGACTGAGGAAAACATAAACGTTTACAGTTTGAAGATGTGCGCCATCTGTCGGGAGGCGGATACAGAGGATCCCGCCGCCACCGCGCTTAAATTAAAAAGTAACGATTTTTTAGGGCCTGAACTGAATTGAATTTTAGTTCACCGCAAAAAACAATTACTAGGTTCTAATCTGAAGACTACTAACTACCACTTGATTGGCCTTGCTATTGACTCAATGATTTCTATTACGAAACTGGCATTTAAATTATATGTGTTTAATGTCTACTTCAATTGATTTATGATTACCGTATTGCAGATTCTGTTCAAATAGGTGCAAGAACAAGCATAATTAATCTTAATACATACATAGGTCAAATCATTTACACAAAAGCAAACAAATAGAAATTAAATATGTTCCCTTTTTTAATGCCAACACACTAAATAAATATAATGTTGA
Organism: Tachinus rufipes; assembly: GCA_963932245.1. Taxonomy (NCBI): domain Eukaryota; kingdom Metazoa; phylum Arthropoda; class Insecta; order Coleoptera; family Staphylinidae; genus Tachinus; species Tachinus rufipes. The sequence goes on along the minus strand of OZ010744.1, from coordinate 45,031,009 downwards.
AAATGGATTTACCAAATTTAGTTATGTAATCAATTGCTTTTTCTCATGGCAGAGTTTATGCAGTGATTTAAAATAAACTGTATTTATAATATTTAATAACATACTGATACTAGTTATCATAATAACAATTAATTAACTACATAATCAAACTAAAAACAATCTATGTGATGATTTGCATTTTAATCAGAAACCTAAAATAATAATTGGTAAATATATGTAAATGTTTATATTAGTAAAATTATAAATTTTGAAATTAGTTAAATTAAACTCTTGTGTCAATATTTACAAATAAATATGCAAATGTTACGTTTAATCATATTGCAATTGCTGATAGACTGATTTTATGATGCCTGGATTTATAGTTACAAGCTTTATAACGCAGTAATAATAATCAAAATTATTATATAATTTATTTATAAGTTGTAAGTTTTATTTCATGCATTAATTTAGTTTGTGACAAAACAAGTTTTCTCCTGAATAATATATTGATAATAAATTTATTTCAATTCAATTTAATAGTAGTAATACTTGATACAAATCATATTATAAGATGGAGTATGAAGATTATGTTTACCGCATCTGAACCAACTTTCAGAACTATTTTTGTGCTTTTTGAATGCACTGTAATCCAGTAGAATCACATGACGTTGTGTATATCATAGATTGAATTGGAAAACATATTTTTCAATACTATTTGTGTCTATGTGAAGGATATTAAATTGAAATTTTAATCTGCCAATTTTCAAAAATGTAATGTTATATACTCTTGATATAAAAAGCTTCTTTTTTTATTCTACCTCAACAAAAAGAAGTACCCAACTCAACAACAGCGAAGAACAAAACCAACTCTACAAAAATAGATCACTACGTGGACATATTTCATCAAAATATGCAATCAATTAGTACATCAATTGATATACTAAATTATACAATTAATCAAAATGAAAATCATAATATTATTTTACTTTCGGAACACTGGCAATCCGAAGAAGAACTAGTAGAATATAAAGTTGATAATTTTAAATTAATATCGCATTTTTGTAGGGATAAAAACAAACATGGTGGCTCTGCTATATACGTCAGAGAAGAATTTAAAGCTACAGTAAGAAAAGATCTGAATAATAAAACAGTACCAAACCAAGTTGAATGTGCGTGTGCAACAGTTAGTTTGTTTAATTTAAACATTACAGTTGTCTGCATATATAGACCACCAACAAGCAACATTGAGATTTTTTTTGAAGTATTTCAACAATTACTAGACAAACTTAATAATGAACAAGGTAAATTTATAATAGGTGGTGATTTTAACATTGATATATTGAGCAATACAACAGACAAAACACATTTTATTAATCTTTTAAATTCATATGGACTTGAGCCTTTAGTAAAAGTTTTTTACAAGAGTTACACATTACTCTCAAACCTGTATAGATAATATAATAACAAATTTATCTAACATCTGTGATGTTGAAATATTATCGAGACATATGTCTGATCATTATGGACAAAAAATTACTTTTAAAATCGATAACAGTAGTTCAGATGCTAATATTAGATACTATTATATACGGAATCTGTCCGAATATAATATAGCTAAATTTAAGCTTAATATAATTAATCAAGACTGGACATCTGTTTATAGTGTATTAGATGTCAATTCTAAATGGGAAGTTTTTTTAAATATATTTTTGTTGCATTATAATGAGTGTTTTCCAAGTAGAAAATGTAAAATTCAAAATGCAGTTAAAATAAACATGTGTTCTAATCCAATGCTTAAAACTCTGAAAGAAGAACTAGACGTTTTAGATATTTTATCTAAGTACGATCATTCATACGCACCGACGTACAAGTATGTTAAACAAGAGTATAATAAGCAACTACAACTTTCTAAATGCACTTATTTTGATAAAAAAATTCAAAATACTGAAAATATTTAAAAAACAACATGGGATATTATTAAGTCTTTAAAACCTTCAAAAAACCAAAAAGCCCAACCAAACTGGAATTCAAATGATGCAGCAAAATTTAATGAATACTATATTAATATTACAAAATCATTATTAAAAGACATGCCCAGTATTACGAATAATCTAACTAAAATCAAAGATCAACAAAATTCAATATTTTTATTTCCGCCTACCGAGGATGAAATAATTAATATTGTTAAAAAACTAAAAAACAAAAAATCTGTTGGTGTTGATGAAATTTCAATGATTGTAATAAAAAGATGTATAGAAGTAATTGTAAAACCTTTGTGTCATATTTTAGATGCATCATTCGAGTCAGGAGTATTTTCAAATCAAATGAAATATTCAATTGTAAAACCACTTTTCAAAAAAGGTGACTTATCAAACATCGAAAACTATAGACCCATTGCAATCCTAACTAATTGTTCAAAAAAATTTGAAACTGCTATTATGAACCGTGTAATCAATTTTCTTAATTATAACAACAGTATTCGTAAAACTCAGCATGGTTTTATTAAAGGCAAATGTACTGACACAGCAGCATTTGAGTTTGTCAATAAAATAATAACTGCATGGGACGAAAAAGAATTGCCGCTTGGAATATTTCTTGACTTATCCAGGGCTTTTGATTGTCTAAATCATGAAATACTTTTAAATAAATTATTTAAATATGGCATACGAGGGTCTTGTCATAAATTAATTCAATCATATATTTCTGATAGAAAACAAAAGATTGTTCTGAACAGTAGAATAAATCAAATTGAATCAAAATTCTTAAATATAAATACCGGAATTCCACAAGGTAGCATAGCTGGTCCAATGTTGTTTGTAATTTATGTTAATGATCTGGCTGATTCAATGACTAACAAAAATATCAAAATTGTTAATTATGCAGACGACACCAATTTGTTAATATCAAATAAATTATACGACTCTGATAAACAAAATGCAAATGAAAGCTTTTCACAAGTGCATTTGTGGCTTATTAAAAATAAATTAGTTTTAAATAAATCTAAAACTAATTGTATACTTTTTAAAACAAAACAAAACAAACTAGATTTACCGGCAACAATCACATTAGATGAAACTTTATATGAGTTTGATGCAAAGTTCTTAGGCGTCACACTAGATCAGAATTTAAGCTGGGATTTACACATAGATCAGACATTAAAGAAACTGACAAAAAACATTATACTCAATGAGAGTTATAAAAAATTATGTACAATACAGCACCTTAAAAACAATTTATTAGGCTAATTTTTACTCTATTTTGAAATATGCTATTATACTTTGGGGACATTCTTCATATGGTAGCCATATATTTAAAACTCAAAAAGCTGTCTTGAGATTAATGTGTAATTTAAAGTATAATGAAAGCTGCAGAGGAATGTTTAGACAAAACAATTACTTAACGTTTCCAGCAATTTATATTCAAAAATGTATTTTAATTACTTTTAGACATCGTTATTATTTTGAAACATCAATAACGAATCACGCCTACAGCACACGCAATGTTCAAAAATCATACACCTATCCTAAACACAATCTAGTAATTTTTGAAAAAAGTCCATTTTATAGTTGTATTATATTATTCAATGTTTTACCTCTTCATTATCGTCAAATTAAATGTTATAGCATTTTTGCACGAAATATAAGACAACTACTGCTCAACGTAGAACCGTATACTATACAAGATTTTTTTAATTCTTTGTTGCAGAAATAATGATATATACATATATATGCAAATATATCTATACTATTAATCTAAATGCTTTTTATTTTTACAGTATGTTTTATTTTTATGAATTATCTATGTACAGTTTCTCTAAGAAATAAATCTATTATTATTATTATTATTATTATTATTATTATTTTGAACATACATGATTGAAATAGAAAAATTCAGGCAAATTAAGCAAGTTCCAATAAATCTTGATAATTAAATATTAAAATAAAAATAAAACTTTGTAGAATCTACTAAAGTATGGGAAAACTAAACATTTCATAAGTTCTACTAACGTTTCCTACCGTCAAGAAACCATTAAAGACCAACTTAAATATTGATTTCTCTTTATTTGAATATAAATCCCAAATAAAAATCAATTATAAAAAAATAATATATTAACGAATTGATTCACGTAAAAAAATAAGATTGCTGATTAACAATACCCTCCATAGCTCAACTTTCAAGAACTACCAATACCAAAAACAAAAATTTATAATACAAAATCGGAAAAAATACGTGAAATAAATAAACTAAATTTATTGCAGCGGTAAAAACTAAATAAAAAACAAGATGCTAAAGATGGAAAAAAAGACCTGCAAATGAGCGTACAAATAAATAAATAATTAATTAATAAAAAAACAATTCAAGCAATAGGTAAAATGCAAAAGTGCGCACAAAAATTTAGCAGGACCAATATTCCACTCTATAAATTTACTATCACACTTATAAAGACTAAGGCAAGAATTGCATCAATAAAATGTGTTGGATTCTAGAAGGTATTTTGCATCGCAAACTATTTGCAGGCAAACTCCGAACCATCACTCAGAAAGATCATGAGTAAACACCCGCCTTTTTAGTGGTTCGCTAAAAAGCATGCAAATCCGTAGAAACCTAGATAGTTCTAAAAGATTTCAACTAAACATGAATTCTATAGATATTTCAATCTCAGTACAAATAGACAATAAAAACAAGAACGCCAACGGATCTCTCTTTTAAAATGTATATACAGTCACTAAGAGAAATTCAGATCAATCTAACAAAAAAGTAAACAAATTGAGAAAATAGAGAAATAGAAAAGATGTACCAATAGAGTTATGTAATGGCACTCAAATACCACAAAAAAAAATTGAAAGATGATGGAAAAGCAATAATACCAAGGTGTCTCAAAAGTGATGCCATGTTCTTAAAATACGATACAGTAGGCCAATACAAAATTAAAAGTAAGCATTTTTCCAATTGGCACTTAACCAGTAACTAAGAAAATAAAAAAACTTTCAACTTTAGAACAATACAATATAATAACCAACAAAATAATATATTTTAAAAGCTATTAAATTGTCATGTCAGTCATATTGACTTAAAATAGTATGTATAATGTAGTTTGTTAATTTTTTTTCATTTTCGTGGATTGGGACTGACAGAAACAAAGACAATCAAATTTCTTAGTCTTCCACAAACAACAAAAAATTCTATAAAACAATAAATTTATTTTGTATTATTTTGTTTAATCATTTTTGTACATGTTACAGTTAATTTAAAGTTATATAAATAAATAATTTATTAATTTTTATGCGCTTTTTTATTTTTATTTTCTACCGGTTTCGAGGTATTTTATTTGTTACCTCATCATCAGGAATTAGTTTTACATTAATGTTGATGTTACATATAAATAAAATACAAGATAATTCAAAATCTTCAAAACCTGCTTTTCGAAATAATCAAAATAATTTAGTTACTAATCCTAACAAAAATATAAGCATATATTTTTGGAAACCAATTCACATCTAACTATTTTCTATATACTTCTATTGTTATACCTACAAGTAATAAATTAATCAATCCAATTCACATAAGAGAACGGATTTCCAAAAAATATGTTCTTAAATTAAATACCAAAAAACAGTCAATATAGATGAAAGTCCACCTATTGTCCTTAAAATATTTGCAAATAAATTAGCTAAAATTCTGTCTAAGTATTTGCAATTTGCAAATGTTTAACCTATACTTAAAAAGGAAGACTACTCTAAATCTTCAAATTGTAGACCATCTTTTTACAATCCAATCTTTCAAAAAATTTAGAAAAAATCATTAATCTTAGAACAAAATTACTTCATCTTACTTGTAGATACTCAATATGGATTTAAATCATAACAACCGACTACAGACCTTCTGATATACAGCGTTCATTATAAAAGTAATGCGCATAATTTTATTGTGACGCGACTGTTCATTCCACCCTGGTAAAATCGGTCGGAAATTGTGGTTAGCAATCTGCCCTTTCAATGCAGCCGGTCGCCAATTTGCTCTAACTGTCTGAACTTTTGGATTTTATTAAAAATAAACCGGATTTTTTTAACTTTCATAACAAGAAACAAATCCTGGATGTTTAAGTACGACCCAGAATCAAAAAAGCAAAACAGCGCGTGGCACATAAAATCATCCCCTCGCCTCAAAAAAGCGCGAATGGGCAAGTTTTGCATCAAAACGATGCTCATTATCTTCTTTGACGTCCGAAGAATAGTCCATTTTAAGTTTGTACCGCAAAGAAAAACTGTCAACTCAGTCTTTTACCTCAAGTTGCTCAAAAGATTGAAACGCCAAATTGCGCGCGTAAAGGCTGTCATCAAAGACACGGTCAAGTTCTACCATAACAATGCCCACAGCCACATAGCCTTCGTCGTTACCAACTTCCTGGTCCAAAGCAACACCTCAGTGGCCAAAAAACAAAAAATCATTAACTTCGTCCGCGTTTACCATATTTGTTTTGTTTTCTTTGTTGCAACGCCATTTAGCAAAACGTCTGCACTCATTCTATATGTGGCCTTGTTAATTTCAAACTGTTGACATTTGACAGAGTGTTTCAATTTTTACTGCAATCGTAATTCAAATTTTGTTTGCTATTATTGTTGTGAACTTAGAGCACTGTGGTGTTATCTAATTGTAGATCTCCGCAATCCTTTCGACGTTAGAATTTTTCAAATATTTTCGCTCGTACCAGCGATAAAGTCAATTCATCGTCCTTGCAAACCTCCAATGCCGTTATCAAGCTTTTATAGTTATTTGGCAATGAACCGAGCAATGTTGTACTCATTAAAAACTTGAGGCCAATTTTACCTCCAAGCGCTTACAGTTTTTGAAATTGCTCATTAAGTTTATTCACATGCTCTTCAATATTCGATCCTTCATCTACAATTGATCGCATAATCAATCTTAAAATACTTACTCTTGAGCCTGGGCTACCTTTCTCGTAAAAAACTTTTAGCGTTTTCCATGCAGCTTTTGCAAACTTACTATCACGGACAAGTTGCAGCTAATCGTCCTTGATGGCCAAAACTATCGTTGCAAATGCCTTTTTGTCCGCTTTTATCCAAGCAGGCGTAACTAAATTAGGCGCGTCCGTTGACAGCATGCCAAATTTCCATATCTTTCAGGATCATTTCAAGACAAAACTTCCAATTAAAATAATTAGTAGCGTTCAACTTCATCACGCTATTTCTGTACTCTGCTTACATCATGATGCAAGTACAAAACCAATCAAACCAAAATCTAAAACTTAATCACACAAAACGACGACGTTTAATGATGGCATGATATCTTCAACAAAATGTATCTAGGCCCATAACCTCTTGAATGGTTATATTTTAGATTGCGTAAAATAATACACACATATATGATACTTAAATAATATTATTTGGATTGCAAAATTATCTTCTAATACAGTAATCCTTTAAAAAGTTGAATATAACTAAAACAAGTAAATTGGTTTGATCTATATCGCCTAAATAGTTATCTGTTATATGTGTTAATACGGTGATTCAACAACCCAACTAAGTCTGGTAGTTGTTTATAAGTACATAAATATTTTCGTAACTGTCGCTTAACAACTCTCTCAAAAACAATCGATAATGTGAAAAGAATGCTTGTTAGTGTCAGATCTTTTAAACTTTTAGGTTAACTACATTTTGCTACCCGTGCGGAATTTTGCTAGTTCTCCATCAAGCGCCTCTCCGGGTAACAAATACGGAAATGCTCGCCATTTTATGGCAGCAACCGCCAGTACTATAATGTAGTGCAAAGAAAATAATGCTAGACTGGCATGTCATATGGACCACTACAGACACATCCAGAATAGTCTTAAATGGCTATGGTAATGCGGTGGAAAAAAACAAGTAAAAACTACTGCACAATTATTTTCTAAGAAAAATACCGTGATGAGCACAAATCAAAACAAGTCCCCGGCAACCCTTAAATGGGTCAGGTCTGCTAAGAATTACCAGAAAAAAAAAAAACAAAAAAACCAGCAAAAACACCAACAATAAAACAACTTGCCACAAAAAATGTACCCTGTGTATTGGGTATTGGATTTCCTAGAAATAAGTGAACCTCGATGGCCTAGATGTAAACACACAACAAATAACGGATGTACCTCCTACTACTTTGGGACTCTATGAAATCTATGAAAGCATACATTCCAATTTCCAATCGTGTCATGTTACTGAAACTAACAAGAAAACCCACTAAACGTGAATCTTATCTAGGTATATGTACCCAGAAAAGCCAAAATCAAACAATTTTAAGGTCAAAATAAAGAGGCCATAGAATATACTAAAAAACACAAGTGAACATAATAATGGGTGACCTGAATGCCAAATTAGACACAAACATAATTCCCGGAAAGACGTTTTACCATGGACTGGGCAAAAAAAAGAAGAATAAAGCTTTTGCTAAAAAATACACTCAGCGTTAGCAACACATAATACAAATTATCAGACAATTAAAATACGACTCTACACTTAGAAGCCACCGGCAGACCACCCAAAAAACATAGTTCAAAATCAGATAGACTACATCCTAATTAACAACCGGTTTAAGAAATCTATCAAAAGTGTAAAAACGTACCCAGGAACTGAAGCAGCTTCGGACCACATCTTACTATGCGCCAATTTCAATATTAGAACTTACCAGCAGACACAGATTTCAAGGAAAAAAAAAAACAAAACCAAATTCCGGCAGAAAGGCTTAAACTTATAGACAATGATAAAATCGTTACAAAAATATTCAACAAAACTGATAACACAGAACAGATCTCAAAAGACTGGTTAAAATCTACCAATTCATTTTATTTTTTTATTTATTTATGCTTTTTACGGCTATTTTACATCGCCACAGTAAGTCTACGACTTGTTTAAAGTGGTTTGATGGGACCAACAGCTTAAAACAGTAACGCTAAATCCTATAGTAAATGTCGATTGATAAGTCTTATGAGCCACACCCAAAAACTATTATTGCGCATTTTAAAAAAAATTATCAATAAGAAGTGTGTAGAAATAATGCGCAAAAATTAATTTGGCTTCAGATGCGGTTTAGGCGCATACAATATCTTTAGGCACTGTATGCGCCTAAATCTAATACATAAATATGCTTTACGTTTTTATCGCATAAAAAATGTTGTTTACTTTCCTAACCATTTATAATAATCAAAAAGAGAAACGTTTTTAGTGGTTTTATATCAACGCAAAGCATTATTTTGACATCAAAATTAAATTATCCGTAATCTATAATTTACGTACATTTATTCGCATTTTGCTTAAATAATTAGTGCATGTAAGTAAAAAATTGTTAACTAATCTGATAATATTAGTATAGCTTTAATTTTTGCTATAGCAGATACGTCGTTTGAAGCAATCAGTTTTATTCATTTGAGAAAATAAAATAAGTAGTATTTCCACACTTTTAATTTTTAATGTACGTCATCTAATCTGATCAAGATTACTATAATAAAAATATTCTCAAAAAAAAAACCTTTTTCCTCAACTGCCAAAACGAGTAGCAATTAGAAGCAGGTAAAGAAAAATACAACTTTTTTTCAAATTATTATACTTTGATGTTGGTCAATAATTTTTAATATTTAATAATACTAATTTCACATATTTTATGAAAATGCCGGCAATCTGATAATAGTGAGTAATGAATAGTTAATGGAAGTACCGTTGATTGACATATATAATAAAATTTGCAGCCCGGAATAATATTATGTTCATGACACGTCAAAATATTAATCAAATTATTAATGAAACTGTAATAGCATTTATTTTGCAATTATTATAAATATTTTGCTTACATATATTTCCATTATTTATAATAATATGATTGCAATTGTAAACAGAATTTTCGTAATATGAACATATATAAATTTTTGAGTCAGTGCCATCTATATCTCCTAAATGGTATTTTATCACAGGTTGCGTTAAATTTATAAATCAACGATAGTACTACTTCAATAGCGTAGATTTTAAATTATGAATTTGATTCAGAACTACAATTTTATTTTAAATATGCCGATAGTGTTCACCAAAAATTCTAAAGTAAATGACAAATTTGGTGTAATAAGATTAAAAACAAATGGAAAAAAACTCGGTAAACAAGATTTTATTTTCATAAATTGTCTAAATATACAGACGCATTCAAAATGAACTGTTACGACTTTGTCCAACTAACCGGATATCATATAATTTTACTAATTTATGTCTCAAAAACTTATTCATTCAACTTAATTACATATTTTTTGTCATTACAAACCGTTAGTTACATATTATAAAAATATCTAAATTCGGCTATGGTAAACATTAACAATGTCAAAAATTATTATTATGATTGAAGTACACTTGACTTTTTATTATAAAAGTTTTGATTCCAAAATATTGCCTTATTTATCTAGGAAAGATTGACGGAGGCTTCAAATAATTCTTAAGACGGGGACCGAGCAGGGATAGAGGTTGTTATAATCCGGCTTTAAAATATAAAAAAAAATCCTGATATACTTTTCAATATGCCTATTCATACATATTTTTTAAAAGCCGAATTAAGCCGCACAAAATTTTTAAACTACACGTATAAAATAATAACTCGGAATTTTCTCAAGGTTTTTACTATTATATTCCTAGCTATAGAATCTATATTTAGAATATATAATCAACTGAAAACTTCATACAAGTGTCAAATTATTTCTTAATTAGACAAGCTCCATTTCAGTCAATGAAATCTCTACGACGCGCAATAGAACCACTTGTTAATATAATTTACGACAAGTGTAAGGATTGACATTTGTATTTTACCCAACTATATTATTAATATTTCGCAATATTGAAAATGTTAGCACATCATAGAGAAAATGTCACGTCTGGCGCCGTTTCTTTCTCGAGTTATAGCTATAGTAAAGCCAAAGTACCTCGACTCATAACGATGCATTATTATTTCCTTTTTTTATATATGAAGCACACTTCGTGCGTTCGCAGCAAAATAGTAAAGATCTACCGTGTGTGATGTCCTGGTTTCCACACTGACGTCAGCACAGTACAGACGTCATCCGCTTGAAACACACACCCGCCCCCAGCGTCGACTTACGTTTCCAACACCGACCTATCTCAATGTAGCGAAAGTGGCGTTGCATTCGCGAGAGGAATTAAAGTTTGTCGACGATGATCTTTACAATTTATTTCTGTTTGACTCTCCCCGAGGGGATGAGAGTTGCTGTGAACAGGATCGAGGGACCTTTAACCAACATGCACTTTATTTTTTTTATTCATTTCATGACGCAAAACGGGTAACGATTAAAATCTGCCGAACAAATTGTTAACGTTCGGTGGTGCATGCGATCGAAATGGAACATGATGTAATTATATTGTTGGTCGAGGGGGGTGGTGTCGGTGCAATTTAATTTTATGCTTGCCGCTATGAAAATCAATTGTATAACATTTTATCAAACATGAAATTTTTAAACAAATTAGAATAAAATATCAGTATTCTAATAAAGCAAATTTAATTCAGACAATATTAATATTAGGTATTAATAGTAAATAAGTAATAAAACAAAAAGATATTGTCAATATATGCTTAGGTTAATAAGCTATACCTATATACATTTATGTAAATTCTTAAAATAAATATTAGAATATGTTAGAGTGCACTGTTATGTTTTTAGTACAGCACAATACTTAGTAAATACGTGTATTTCTGAATTCATTCCTAGTTTCCAGCTAATAAATTATTAATACAGATAATGGTTTCCGCTCTTTGCACTCAGAACAAATCATATATTTAAAAACTTGATGCATAACCCTATAGTAGTATAGCGCTTATTTTTGACAGTTTTCATGCCGACAAATTTCGATTTAATTATAGAGTTGCACACGATAAAACTAAGCTATTGCATTATAAAATTCTACTATAAAAATTAATTACATTTTTACAAAAAACTTTGATATAAACAATAAACCTTGCAAAACAATAAGTGCATATTTAAATAAAAAATAATAAAACTAATTACTTAATTAGTGTTCGTGCGGCCGTTATGTCAAACGATGTTGTAAGACAAAATAAGCTATTCACTTGTCGTTCAATTTTATATAACATTCTACAAAAGTACTTTAGAATGACATATTACTAAACATATATTATAAAAAAATCAAAATCTGCATTGACAAACATTGTTGTCTCCATGGCTGGCTTTGTTCGTAAAGTAAACTGTTGTCTGTGAGATATCAAAAACCACACAAAACTATAGAAATCATTGGGAAAATTATCCTAACAAATTTCAAAAATAAGCATAATAATTGCTTTATATGGTTACTCTATACTAGAATATAACAGACAGCAAGATGTGCAATGTCTTACAGCAGACAACACGATCACTTTACGGCCATCAAAGTTAAAAGCAGAGTTTTCTCTGTTTGGTGAAATCAATTGGCCACCAACATCTTAACATCATTGCAGCTACACAAAAGGTAAATTATGTAAGTACGTTTAATTCGTTGCTTAACTCCTATTAAAATTTATTCCGCTAAATTCGGCGACGCTCGGGATTAAGAGTAATTTCAAATCGTTTGGTTAGAAAATAAAAAAGATAGATATGAAAGCAGTATAAGTGTGAAACTAACTTCATCATAATTACATATATCAGCAAAACTTGCACAAACATTCGAACAAGTAAGACTATCGTCCGATAAGCCAAGGAAAATAGATAGAAAAAAAAAAAACAAATTTGAGATACTATCAATGAAGCGTTAGCAAAGAAAAAGAAACAGTAACAGTCAAGATGTTCCACAAATTTTTAAAGAGAGTAAACAATACATAGCTATTAAATTAGCAGAAACATTTTTACAACAGGTACAAAACTCGCAGCATGATTGCAATTTAAAATTATTTCCACTCTACAAACACAAACAGCCACCAATCACCCGGAATTTATAAAATGCCTATTAAATTTTAAAAAGATCAAGTGTGCAGCTTTATCCAGCCTTCAACAGCCTTCAACAGCCTTCAACAGATCTCATCAATACCTCAATAACAAAATAAATTCCAATCTAAACAAGACGTACCAATGATGACTAATCTAACTACAGACCAATATCCCTCAATTTATAACTTTTTGAAACTTAATTATTAATGACCCAAACCAATTTGGATTTGTAGAAGTAAGTGGCACAAGGAACCTTCTAAAAAAATTTGTAAATAAACAAAAGGATGCAAGTATTTTGTGTATTTGTAGACATTACCAAATCCTTCGACACTATTGACCACAACCAGTTAATTCAAATACTAGAAAGGTACGGTATTAGAAGAATGGTGTTAAATTGGTTTATCAGTTATATAAATAAGCTCAAGAAATTATAAAGTAAAAGTAAGAAACTATTTTAGTAGTGCAACAAAAATAAAGTATTGTGGTACCACAAGGCAGCGTACTGGGTCCACTTCTCTATATATTATATGTAAATGATATCAGAAATTGCTTCACAAACTACAAATATCAGCTGAACGCAAAGGATACTCTCATCATATCCACACATAACAATAACCACCTAAATATAACCTTAGCAAGACCAAATAAAAAATTCAAAAAAATAAAAAATGTGAGCGCATGACAAAAAAATAGTTCATAAATGCACCAATCTTCAATTCCACTCACACAAATGTCTTAAAATTCCTTAAATCACAAAAGAAATTAAAAGGGTAAATCAAATTAAATATTTGTGTATTATAATTGATTAACACTTTCTAGGGCAACTTTAAATAATGGCTGTTAATGCTAAACTAAGACACTTTGTATTGTTCGCATTAACAAAAACTAAAAAAAACCTTTAAAAGGTTAAGAGTGACGACTGGCAACCAAGAGAAAACATCTCTAAACGCAATGATAGTGGTGCAAAAGTTAATCAATTCCGTTTATGTTGAGTATTTAAATCCAATTTTGATGTCTAATCAGATTTTCAGTTGGATTGACTTTAGAATTCAAAACAACTTTAATGTCAGATACGCTCTATTCTCTTGAATTAAACTAATATTTATTAATTCGATTGAGATCCCAATCAAAATAAGACGATAATAAACGTAGTCAATGCTAATAGTGCTCAGACAATACGGAAATTTCCGTTTTAATGGCATGAATGGGTCATGCCATTAAAACAGAAAACTAAGGTCAATTAATATTATTGTTTATAAATAGTTAGTCAATAAAAATTGCTCTGTATCATTCCAAAGAACACTATTTATATTATCAATTGTGTTCATAAGGACAAAAATATTTATTCAAAATTTTCTTCGCTATTATACGATGTCGCGGTCGTACATGGAATACTGACAAGGTTGAAAAATTGTCTATGCTTGACCCTTAGTCGCTGTGATTCGTCGACTGATTTTGAATAAACTATTAATTCAATTACTATTTATTATGTTATAAACTGCTATTAATGTGACTAGCGCTATAAAACTGGTAGTAATAGAAAAGGGTCCCATAAATAATATTCGGTACGCAGATAATACTGTCTTATTAGCACAATATATAAGGATATGAGAAAGAAAAAAGATTTAAAATTAAGTACATGGAACATAAAAACAATGCTAAAAGAGGGTAAAATGGAAGAAATAGCAGGACAATTACAAAAATATAGCATAGACATAGCAGCACTGCAAGAAATAAGATGGAAAGAACATGGACAAGTGAAAGCAGAAAGATACACGTTATGGTACTCAGGTGAAAGCAAACAAGGGAGAAATGGTGTTGCCTTTATGGTAACAGATAAAATAAAAGAGAACGTGATAGAGTTCACCCCAGTGAATGGTAGAATAGCATACATAAGAATAAGAGCGAGACCATATTGTATAACAGTAGTGAATGTATACGCCTCAACTGAAACAGCAGAGGAAAGAATCAAAGATGAATTTTATGAAAGGCTAGAAGCGGTATTAATGAGCTGCAGAAACAAGACAAGATAATTATTGCGGGAGACCTAAACGCACAAATCGGGAAGGAAGTATACAATAAAGAGGTAGCAGGTAAACACACAATACATGAACGAACAAATGACAATGGACACAGGTTGTGTAACGCAGCAAACTCAATGGGAATGGTAATATCTAGCACGAAATTTAAACACAAGAAGATACACAAAATATCATGGATGGAACCAGGGAACAGATATGGTAACCAGATCGATCACGTAGCAATAACGAAAAAGAGAGAAAGAATGATCATAGATGTGAGATTGTATAGAGGTGCGAACGCAGACAGTGACCACTTTATGGTAACGGCAACAATTAGACAAAAAATAGATAAAAATGTAAAACAAAGTAGGGGACAGAAGTGGAACATAGAAAAGCTAAAAAGTGGCAGAATACGAGAACTTTTTGTAAACGATATTGAAGAAAAAATCAAGGAAGATGAAAACAAAAATGAGGATAATATGAACAGAAAGTGGGAAAGCATAAAAGAAATAATAAACAAAGCAGCAAAAGAGAACATTGGAAAAAGAAAAAAAACAATACAGGAATGACTGGTGGAATGAGGAATGCAGAAGAAAGTAGAAATGAAAGCTGAAGCAAGGAAAGAATGGTTAAGAAATGATGGTGAAGATAAAAAAGAAGAGTACAACAGGAATAAATATGTATGTAACAAAATCATAAGAAGCACAAAACAAAAATGGATACAAACAAAAATGGAAGAGATAGAGAAAGAAAATGGAAATGCAAAAAAATTTTACCAAAAAATCAAAGATAACAGAAAAAAAGAAACGAAAAGAACGATAGGACTAAGAAATAAAAATGGAAATATGGTAGTCGATGATGAAGAAGCAAAAAACACCTGGGAAGAGCACTTAAAAGAGCTACTAACAGATGTGTGTAACGAAGAAGTGGCAATAGAAGAAAGAAATGATGAAGAAGACGAAATAAAAATAGATAAACCAACAATTAAAGAAATCCAGGAAATCATAAAGAAATGGAAAAATGGAAAGGCACCAGGAGTAGACAACATCAACATGGAAATGTTCAAGTATGGTGGGGAAAAATTACAAGAAGAGATTTCTAAAATAATACAACGAATATGGGAAACGGAAATAATACCAGAGGAATGGAATGAGGGCACAATAATAGCAGTACTCAAAAAGGGGGACCCTAAAGAATGTAAAAACTACAGAGGAATAACGTTGCTTAACAATGGGTATAAAATACTAACAACGATAATCCAGAACAGGCTTAATAAACATGCGAAACAAGTGGTAGGGGAGTATCAATGTGGTTTTGTGAGGGGAAAATCAACAATAGATGCAATTCATATTATAAAACAAATAGTGGAAAAGGCGTATGAACATGATATGAATATAGAATGCCTATTTATAGACTACAAAAGGGCATTTGACTCAATTAAAAGGAAGAAACTAATGGAAGCTCTACATGAACTAAAAACACCTGTAAAATACACTAAAAAAAAATAAGAAAAAACATTAGTTTTCCATATACTACTATACAAAAATCATAGACACTAAAGACAAAATAAGCAAAAGATTAAAGCATGTATATTGTGGTGTTGGCAAAAAATGGTTCGTGTACTCTGAACAGCATAAAGAACCAATGTGTCTATTATTGGATATTTCGGATACATCACACAAAAAAACGGCAAAACTTAAAGAAAGTAATAGTAAAGGAAAAAATAGAAAAAAAAAAACAAGAGAACAATCGCCAAAAAGATGGTGCGACCTGATAAAGACGACAACAAACCAAACGGCCTCACAATCAGCAAGAGAGTCCTTGAACAGAAAAAAAAATAATGTAATAATGTGTAGTTTCTTGGACAAACTAAAATTGTGTCATACATTATAATATAGCACTTGTCAAGTTTATGCGCAGATTCAACCATTTAAGTTTAAATAATTTTTGCAATATAGGTTAAATATACATAATATAGTGTCAGTAGTGTGTAATATTAATTAAAATAATGTATTATAATGATAGAAGCTGTCCCAATACAAATAAATTAAGATTGACTAAAAAAATCTAGATTAGATCCAAAAGTAATAAAGAACAAATTAAAAAAAAAAAAACACTAACACATCAACAAAATTGCTATGCACAAAACCAAAAAATGTAACTCTAAAATAAAAGTTTGTCAAGAAATTTTTTCAGCATTTCAGTCAAAAAATAAATCATACAATAACTTTATGTTAAATAAAAAGCAAGGCAAGGTTTCCATCATAAAAAAAAAAAATTAACCATAATAAACTAAAATGTATTAGATTTCTCCAGTTTCCATCAGATATTTATCAAACAAAATTTATAGAAAAAACATCCTTTGTTACATTCGATGATCAAGTCGACTACCAGCGTAAGTGCCTTATCAATATTCCAAAATAAACTAATCAATCTAAAAACTTTACAAAGTAAAACTCAGTTTTTTCTATTTAGAATGATAATAAAACAAAGTAAGTAACTTAATCAACCTTTACTAGTTAATGTTAAATAAAAAAAAAACTGTAGCCATTAATTTGTTAGAAACAAAAAAGATTGTACATTTTCTGAATTTGCTTAAATGTAGACAATGTATGTAGATTAAAAATCAATGTGTGGTTTTATATAAACAATACAAATCAAACCTGTTCATAAACATTGATGGATTCAGTTAAAAATTCTTAGACTACGAGCTCTAACTTTTGTAGATACAAACCAACCCATTACAATTTCAAAATTGGCGCTACATGCTAACGTTGAAAATAAAGGTAAATAGATGCATTCAGAAAAAACACATTGATCTCAAAAACAAAACACCAATCAAAGTGGTAGTAAGATAAACCAAAATTTGCGCCTACATTGAACAGGGTCCAGAGTAGATTAATAATCTATCCAGTAGTTCGGAATCCACTCAAAACTGCAGGTCCATCCGTAATGTGAGCTGCCAACATTACGCGCAGAAAAAAGCGACAGGAACGACTTAACAAAAGTATTTTTAGTAGGGCTAATACATGGTTCATGGATAATTATCCATGTGTGCATGTGAGGCCTATTATAATAAGACTCACTAACAAAAACTTGTTAAGAAAAAGATAATCTTTCAAAGCCGCAGTCTGAAAAACACAAATCTTTTCACTGTAGTAGTGGTAACTGTGCAAGTCTCAGTTTAAGAGATTATAAATATTTTTAAACCTTGTGACGCAAAAGCAGCTCAAGGATTCAATACAAAGCATAGTCTCCCGATTACAATAATTAAAAAGTATATAGTAATATTGAAAGTTTAATAGCACGCAATTTGTTCTTCTTGTTCTAGCCACTGTAATGTTCATGTGCTAAATTTTAGAACGTTGATTTCATTCTAGAACAGAAATTTATTATTCACCCAAAGAAATTTAATTGAATTGTTAATTGAACAAGCTGAAAATTTTACAACCCACAATAAAATAACAATATATCTAGTCTTTTATCATATTGAAAGAAAAAAAGTAGTTCGGAGCTATACATATTTAGTATACAACAAATTTAAGTACGGTAAAATATTTATAGTAGAACTAAACTAAAACAAAGTTATAGCGCATTAAATATGAACACGTTTCCAGGTTTCGAGCCCTGTTTATATAAATAAAACTAGAGGAATGTGTTGTTAGTGAACATAAATATATTTTTTTTTAATTCATTTAAATATAAATGCAATTTTACGATTCAGTAAATTATGTTTGTTTACATTCCTATAGTGCATCGTATAAATTAAATTTATGAATACAACATTTGATATTGATTCTACTTTAAATTTGAATAAAGTGTATTGCAATAAGTTGCATATCGAGTTTACTCCGCTATAGATAGATTTTTTATTATGATTCACATCTCTGCATCTTTTCTCAATACATCAAATCAGAACGCCTCCATTTGAATTCCTCGACAAATATGAAATGATATTATCCTAATATAATATTTATAAGCGCATACGGTGAAGATGCCTTCGATTTCTTGTGAATATAAATTATAGAATAATAAAATGACAGATGTAGAAATATGATTAAATGTGATTTTAAACTGATTTAAAAAGATATTTTTATATTTGGAATGTGCAAACTATGTGCTTACTAACGAGAACTATTTAGATTACAAAAAGTTTATGAAAATTAAATACACATAAAACCATTGTAAAATGTTTAAAGTAGTAGTATGAACCAAAATAAACAAAAGAGTCTTAATAAACGCAAAGTAACGATTTATTCTTTTTTTTGAAACAGGCATATCTAAAAAATATTCAAACTCTTTATAAAAACCCCCCCATAAGCTCGGATTTGTTGGCATTTTTGATTAATTCGTAGTTGCAGCTCTTCGAGGCTATTTACAGTAGAACCATAGACCAATGTTTTCAAATATCGCCAATAAAAAAAATCTAAAAGGTTCAAATCAGGAAAACCTTGCAAGCCATAAAACAGGTCCGCCTCTTCCTATCCATCTACTTAGAAAAGTTTGATGCAAATGCTCTCTAACGGCAATCAAAAACATTTGTTGCCTTTGGTCAATGGTAATCTCTTCAAAAAGATCATGCATTGTGCTCTGCAGAAAGTTTAGGTAAGCAGTGCCTGTTGATCGGTTTGGTAAAACATCCGGACCTAAAAACATGTCATCTACAATATCCATACAAATGTTTAATGAAAAACGTGTCTGATGTCTAGATTTCATTAAGGATTTTTGTCAGCCCAAACATGCGTATGTAAAAATTAACAACATTTTGTATAAACCAGGCTTCATCCGTAAAAAGAATATTGGCAAGAAAACGGGGGTCTTTGGCATCACTGCGTAGAATCCAACAACAAAAAACCTTACCCGCTTGATGGTCAAGTAGATTTAAGGCCTACACTCGTTGTACATGGTACGGCAGCTGCTTGTAAAAGATTCTCCAAACAAGAAAACCATTAAATCCTAACTCGGCTAATATTCTCCGCATACACGACCTTAGTTATTTGATTAAACGGCACTGTTCGCTGAATGAACCAGTAGTACGCAATCATTGGCAAATTTTTCCAAACACACAATGTAAAGGAATCTAGCAATTTAGATAAGCTTCAACATAAAGACGTCGCGCTTCGGTTGCAATCCCATGACCCCAACCATAAAATGCATGTCAGCTAATTCTGCGTTAGAGTAAACAACCATAGCAAACAAAAACTTGTGCACTGACAACAACAGTCAAATACTTAAAGTTTAATTCACAAACCATCAGCTAACTCTGATAAAAAAAGTTTTTGAGAAATAAGAAAAATGTAAGAAATTTCGGAAACCGTTACTTTGCGGACCCATGTTTATTAACACTTTTTTGCTAATTTTGGTTCATACTACTACCTTTTCAAATATTTTACAATCTATTTTAACACACAAAAGAATACTTCAGAATTTGTGTAAGTAACTGTTAGCCATATAAATACTTTGGTATTATGGTATACTATGTATTAAAGTTCTGATAGGAATTCTGGCATTAAAACGGTTCTATGTTAGAAGAAGGTCATACAATAAATAAACTATATTTGATAATTATGTACAGGTTAAAATAATAGGCAAAAACGCTTGACAAAACCGGACGGTAAAATTTAAAGAACCAACCAAAGGCAGCTACTAAAGATGTTGTATATTTAATAAGTGGCTCCTTATTAATAATTTTGTTCAATACAAATCAATAATTTCGTCGTACAAAATGTTTTTTTTGTGCCTATTAAGACTTAAAATCCATATATCGCTATCAGTGTTGTACCTGCAAGCAAATCAAAAGGTTGGTAAAACATGTTTTTGTGGTGTTTAGAATTCCAAAAATCAGTTATTTTTGCATTGCACCATCAAAATTGTCATTTTAGAATGGGAGACTTAAATAAAGTACCAATCGCAAAATATAGATATATAGTATATAAATTGATTGCCAACAGATTGATTGTAGGATGACCAAATGAAAATTTGCAATATTCTGCGAATAATTATCGATGTTATCCACTTCTATGAAAGTTATTTCCCGGACATCAACCTCGTTTGCATTATAGTATTAATTACAAATCTTTATAAAATAGAAAAGGTAAAACCATATATTCAGTTTCAACAAATTGATAAAAAAAAGTTTTTACAACAATATGATCTATAACAACTAAATTTCTTATAACCAATCCAACAATATCATTAACAATTACGCTATGGATGAATCAAATCTAAACTTATTTACCGTCTACTTCTACTACTACCTTCTACTATTTCAATTAATATAACCTTCTACTATTTCAATTAATATAAAGACCTCACAACGCCACTATTTTCTCAATCAAAAAATTTGTTAGTATATATTTGTGTTTGCTGAAACTGAAAATATCGGGCCTTAAATCTGAAAAAATAAAAAGCAAATCGGCAACCAAAATAACAATTCTAAGGTTTCTGCATTTTGCAGGTAAATTGTCTCTTCAGCCAATTTTAAAGTAAAAACAAATGTTTAGTCGCAGAACTAACATATTTTTGTTACATTTTTCATTTTTAACATTTGAAAATAAGTAGTTAGCAAAATCAGAAAAAAATCTCTAGTTTACAAAACCAATAATAATCCATTCAATGTGTTTGCGTTGAGTTAAGAAATACTATGAGAAAGCTTAAGGCTAATATATTTGTGCGTATTCGTAAATGACCCTTCTCTAAATGTATTTGCAGAGCTACATAAATAATTATTTTTTTGTTAATATAAAATACAATAATTAAAATATTTTAGTTGCAAAGTGAAATAAAAGCAAACAGACTTACATTTTAAAAGACTGCATTTACAACAGACAAATGCGTTGTGGTTATTTGGTTAAAGTTCATAATTATAAATGAAAACAAAATTTAGTTTTGAGATATGCAAAACAATAGGACATAAATAAAGTAAAGAATATAAAAACTGACTAAATTGTTAATAGACAAGAATTCTGTTATTTAAAAATAACTAACAACCGTAGTAGTCTAAGTATTTTATTGCTGCACCAAAACTTGTGGGTTCAAATCTCACAACAAAAACCATTTTAAATATACCTTCTCCCACTCCCCAAATCGTCTTGTTACGACTAAAATCCTTCTCTAGTCCGGAGTAGATTAATAATTTGCTCAGTGGTTTGGAATCTGTTCAAAACTGTAGGTCATCCGTAATGTAAGTTGCCAGCATTTAGGGTAGAGAAGTGGCTGCCGCCAACAGTGACATTAAGACAGGTAACATGGCGTCAAGTAAAGAATGACAAACACAAAAACATAAAGTGTTAACAAGTAAATTTACATGTAAGATAAAGATGGATGTAACACTTGAACTCTAAATAAAAATAAGACAAAATGTAGGAATTTAAAGAAAATAAGTTAGGTAAGTAAATAATAACAGAAATGTAACTCTATTAGAACTAGGTAACAAAAATACACATACAAAATACCGAAGAACAAAACATATAGAATAATGAGGATTGTTTAAAAACACAACAGGTGAGATCGCTTAGTAAAAAAGAGGTAGTAAGCTAACAGTCTATGGTTCAATCCGCAAAATATTTGGAATTCGCTAGTTCCATAAACCCTATTCAAGTCGTAAAAAAATAAAACAAATTCTGGAAAAAAGTCAGAAATTATAATATGTAAAATAGATAAAGGTATTCCAACCAAATAATTATGCTAGAACCTAGATAAAATTTTGAAAAATGATGACTCAATTAAACTAAACATTATAGTTTTGCCAAATAATACAATATCATTTAATCCGCTATCAATTCCAACTACTCTTTTTTAAATGTAATTTCTAGACAAATGTAAAATATCATTTTTTTTTGAAAAACCCAGAAACATTCATAACTCGTGGTTATATAGCAGACTAAATATTTTCAATATACTATGGTATTTATTAATAAAAGACAATTCAAATACATGATGAGCGTCGACGTAAACATAATTAAATTTGATAGCTTATGTAGACCGAAACTACATCTCGTTAGTCTCTTTTGTGTATTATTTTAATTTAATAAAACAGTTGTAAGGTGGCAAAGGATACTTCCTAAATATTGGCCCCAACAACATACAATATAGTGGTATTTAGTAAATTCCAAGTGAAAATAGATCACAAAAATAAATTGATAGTGAATTTGAAGAGAAAATAATGACGTACTAAGTATAAAAAATTAGAGTTTCTTAACCGTAACTTCAAGTACATTAACCCAGAAATAAATATAATGTTGAATTATAATAAATTGTGCATATTCAGCGTTTATTTAATTTAAAAATCATATCTGTACCTCAGAATAGTACTACGTTAAGACCAAATTAACAATTAAAAATATCAGTTTTGTTTAATAGCCAAATATACTACAAAATCTTAAATTTTAAATATACTGCTGCTCAGATACAGCAAACAATCAGAAAATACTAAGTCGGACATCTATCTTGTTAAAAATAGATTGAGTTAATAAAATTTAGAAACAATGAAAAGGTTTACAGCATTTCTAAATACTTTGATAATTTAAATTTTTACAAAAACTTTCAGCCTGTCGTTGTCCACTGCTAGACGTAAGCTTCATTCGTTTGCTGCCATATTTCTCTATTTTCTGCCTTTTGGTGCCACTTTTTTCCAGCAATGATCTTGATATCATCTAATCATCTCTTCTAAAGTCTTCCCACGCTTCTTTTTAAGATTTTTGTGCGCCAATAAGCCGTTCTATTTGTCCACTTCAATATTTCCTGTCTTGCAACAAGATCTGCCCAGCTCCACTTAAAGCTAGCGATGCGGTAAACATAACATCGATAACTTTACTCCGTCTCAAATTTTTATTAAGCATACTCCGTTCCAATGCTAGTTGTGTAACTCTAAGTTATTAAGCGCTTGCCGTAGTTAGTGACATTGTTTCCATTTCATAAGTTGTAACTGATAACACTTACAAGTCGTAGTGATTGCGGTATTTCGGAGTTTTTAAGACATGTCCCAGTTTTCCAAATGCTCTGCCTGATTTGCTTTGAAATCTCTGCTTGTTAGTTATTTTTGCCGAATGTTAAAAGATGACCTAGATATATGTACGTTTCTACATATTTTAATGACACGTTCATACCTGTGATTTGATCGTTGTTTTAGTTCATCGTCTTAGTCTTTAAAAAGTTCATCGCAAGACCAACACGTTCTGATGCTTCCTTTAACTTTTTTAACATAGTTTTTAAACCATTTTGATTAGTACTTATTAGAACTACATCAGTAATAATATAAATGATCTTAAGTTCCCCTAATTTTCGTCTGTTTTTTTTTTTTTATTTAAAGCTGTTGTTAGTTCTGTTATGTCTATATTTGGCACATCTTCTGAAAACTCATAATAATAATTATCTGATCATTGTTAATTGCAGCTGAGGTTGCTAACTTATATAAGTTTTCATAGAAGTTTCCTATTATCTAAATTGTTTCTAATTTATTTGTTATCATAAAGCCTTAGTTATTTTTAATTCTGTTAATCCTTGTTTTTGCGCTTGTCAGTATATTATTGTTGTCTTCTATAGTGTATTTAATTTTTTGTGTTTTGTATAACCGTTTATCTATCGGAATTTGTTTAGATATTAGCATTTTAAACATTGAGTAACTTGGCAAACCTCTGGTCGTAATTTTTTTTTCTTCTATTAGTTTGATAGTGTTCGCAGTTAGCCATTTAGCTTAAGCCCTCATACACATCTTTTTAGAGCAAACTTTGACATCCTTTGTTAATTAGTCTAATAACTGATTTAAATCTATATCTTCTAGTTCAATTTTTAGTTTTTCCGTCTAGACTTAACCCAGTCTATTTTTTTTATACTGTTCTTTAAAATAGGTATTTGTTTCGCAAAGTGTCACCTCTAGTGTTCCTTGCGCCTATGTCACTCTATTATTCCAATTATTGTTTATTTAAGAAAACACGTCCCATTAAACCAAAAATACGTGATAGCGCACCACATATAATAATACTGTCTTCAGTAGAAAACTGTAAAACAAAGATTTGTCGCATATCTGCAATATTGAAATGCAATTACTCCATTAGTAGAAAACGCCCATTTTTTAGAAAATACAATTGTCTCAAAACCTCTCTTATAAGCAATATTCATAAACAAAAATTTAAACGTTTGCCTCATCATCTAATTTTAAAGTTTGTCTCAAAAGAAGTTTAAGCGGTTTTTATTTTTAAACATTTTTTGAATGAATAATTTCAAAATTCCAATTTTGTGCAGCTTTAATTCTAAGTGAAGTTCAAGGTTTTTCCTTAACTAAAAAAAATAAAATTGATGTTTTTCGATTTTGTGCAAATTTTTATTTTACATTTTTACATTTAGAACAAAAATAGTTTTCACAAATTCTTGTTTCTTGCCAATTTTCATTAAATTTGTTGATTTTTGCTATTTGTAAACCTTTTCCTGATACGTATAGCGCCGTTTTTAAATTAACATTGGTTCTTATAGAAATTTTCTAACAACTCCACGTTTAAACGATAAGTTTTTCAATCAACTGTTATTTGAAAATATAAAGTGCATACAACCGCCTATACATTAATACTTTCGAGCAAAGATTAAAATATATTTAACTCGCAAATAAATAATTAAACCAAACAAAAATTCTATGATTTTAAAAATTAATTACAATAAAACTAATCGTCTTAGAAAAAGTAAAATAAAGTATTAATGTGTAGCTAAAACGTTCATCTATGTTTCAAAATGCTATAAAATGTTATAAACTCTCCAGCCTAAGACTATTTGCGGTAAGTATCTTTAATAATAATAGTCTTGAAATAAGTGTCAATAAAACAGATTAGCAACAGTAAACCCAAAAATAATGCTTTAAAAACCCAAAAACAAGCAGACGACTTTATCAAACGTAACTTTTTCTGAAAAACTTAAACTTTAAATACTAAGAAATAATTAATTGACTAATGTAGAGTATTCAATTAAAGTCATAGTGTTCTAATAGAAAGTTCAAAATTTACAGAATATAGATGTGAACTTGTTGGACAAATTCCGACACATCATCTACAATTCCAAGAAGAGCCACAAAAAAAGTAAAAAAAAACACTAATTTGACCTAAATATTTCTTCAACTTCATATGATTATTAAATTTGTTTTTGAAAAATAAATTTGAAGTAAAATAAGAAGTAATAACGCTACGGTCTTGAATCAAGCAGATATTTATTTTTTGAACAAAATAATAAATTCTAATTGATAACAAATTTAAATGTTCGTTTTCTTAAGTCACCATGTAAAACATTTTTTCCAGGATTTCCAGAAATTGACGTATTTTAATTTCTGTATTTTATATAATGTGTGGAAATCTATTTAAGAATTAAGTTTGAGGATACCGTGAAAAAAATAAGTATTAATAGTGATTATATGTCTTTTATTATTATCTCTAATAATAAGAATAATAATAGAAATATAATATTTAACTTAATATTCCTAGTACCTATAATTAAAACAACAAACAATCAAAATATCGTAAGTTATCTTAACTAAACTTGAAACTAAAACACAATTTACAGTCAATTAACTTTAAAAGTTATCCTAATAAAATAAACTATCATTACGTGCTACTTCGTATTGCGAAACATAGATTTAAATTGGTTACCGTGAAGGATGGACTCTCAGCCCTGGTCCGCAAGGACAACAAGAGTTTCCCGTGCGCTTCCGCTTCTTCCTTATGCAAAAATCCTGCCCCATCTCGCTTTCGTGTTTGGCTTACTGCTACACCAACAGCTGCATTTCCTAAGAAGTAACTGTTGCACTTGGGGCGCGCCCCCT
This sequence comes from Tachinus rufipes, assembly GCA_963932245.1. Taxonomy (NCBI): domain Eukaryota; kingdom Metazoa; phylum Arthropoda; class Insecta; order Coleoptera; family Staphylinidae; genus Tachinus; species Tachinus rufipes. Next base: position 45,004,257 of record OZ010744.1, on the reverse strand, counting down.
CGGACCACTGAACTGGACAACGACCACAGTGCAGCCGGCGCATCACCCTAGATGCGCCCTTTGTGAATAAACAAAACACACCACCTGATTAAACCACCCGTTGTCGCCCATCCAAGCACGGCAAGATGTCACATTAGCATTTATTTATAGTAGCTATTTTTTTATATTTACTTTATGTTGACCGCGTCAAGTAATTTGTGAGACTAAAGGCAAGTCGGCACGAAAGATCGCTACTGCATTATAGATTTAATTATGTATTTTTAATTAATTTCCAGACACTATAAATAGCGGCACGAAGCGGCCGCTAGGTGCTAGGGCATCCGTGAAGGGGTTGCTTCGTTTACATTTTAATTGGTTGCAATAAAAACGCGTACGCGAAAGATTGATTCGTTTGATTCTTACAAAGGCATAAAAATAGTTTTATAGCACATGCGACAATTAATGCAATCCTACAAGAAATGTTTTATTCTACAATAAAGCTAATAATAAATTAAAAAAATATTGTAACTGAGTCAATGTTATGATATGTAAATAACACCCTATTGGGATGTTTTATTGACTTTCTCGGTTGACTATGAATATGAATTGAGGATATAATTTATGCTTAGGGGATGCTGATATTAAGTGGTGAGATTGATCCGCATAGGACTTAATAAAATATCGAGCGTAGCATCAAGACACACTGAGTAGTGACGTCACTAAAGAAGGGCTGGAAGATGGACAGATTCGAATTCAATTAAGACTTCGCGATTGGGGGTACAATAAACGAGCCCCTTTCATGTGACACCTTAACGTGCTTGATTTGGGATAAAAATATTAAATATACAATATTTAAAAAAATAAATATAGACTTACACGTGGTGAATGCGATCATCCCTGACACATGCACGCACATTTTTCCATTCAATTGATTTTGTTTGGTCGACGGGGGTGTGTTCGGCATTAAGACTGAGATCTTCTTGGCGTTTTGTTTGCTTTTTAATTGACCACTTTGTGTGTATTTTTGTTTATACAGTTGATGTGTGGGGTCACAGAAGGTTGTTTGAAAAACGGGAATAGCTGTGAGCTCTCGACGACTAAAACGCCCTCGACGGAGGTAACCCCAAGTGCGCGCCGAGTACGGCCATTTTGATCCAGCATCCGCGCCCCCGCGCGCGCTCACTCTCATGGACCACTTATCGAATCTAAAGTTTTCATGACGCGATTTTTTTTTTCTTACTCATTGGAATTGATCTCTAATCATTAATGTCATCATCACGTTTATAAATTACTAAGAAGTGGAAAATTAAATAAATCGTTACTTTAAAACTTAAGTATAAAATAATTTCTATTTGTTATTTTAAATTTTAAATATAAACTTTAAAATATTTTAGAATATATTTTTTTACAATTAAGTTTTTGAATTGTTTTTTAATTAAGTCATACATTACCAAAAAAATAATAAAATATATATTATTTTTATTTATTTATTTATTGAATTAGATAAATGTAGTACATCGTATGTTCATCGATAAACTTAATAAAAAAAAATATTATTTTTTTAATAAAATCAATAAAATTAATACAACACTAAATTTTTAAGTTAATATTAAAAAACAAAAACTTGTAGAGATGCTTTACAATAACCAACTCAAATAATAATGACTCTCATTAGTGCAGGCAGAAGCCGTAGATTTGAAACAAAAAGACAACCAACTGGAAAGTTTCATTAGATGCTTAGACTAAGTCTAATACAAGCTGCACTAATCCATGGGGCAAAACTCCTTACAAAGTCGTACATTGACTTAGTGTATAGCTTAAATTAATTTTTAATTTCTCTAATATTTGCAGTATTAAAAAAATAAATTGTTCGTCAACTAAGATGTGAACGAACAATAGAAAACCTCATCCACTTTTTGACTGAAACCAAAGTTAACAATAAATATTATAAAACTAATAAAGAAAATATACAATAAAGATGATAAACAAAAAATGAACCCATTCCAAAAACAACATAATTTTCTACTCAAATGCAAACAACGAGAATTAATCCCCAACTTCATTAATATGTGCAAGTCTCAACGTGCTCCTGATGGTTTACAAAAAAAAACAGCTTTAAAAAAATCAATATTGTTATCCATAAAGTAATAATAGATTTTCTACATATTTCTATCAATAAATGTAACTACACGGTGAGATCAATAAATAATATTTTATCTAGTTTTAAACAAAGTTTAATTTGTAAATTAATTATTCTTTAACAAAGCGATTCAAATTAACAAAATTAAATTATTAGAGTCTCCATCCGGTCAATAAAGTAAACATTCACAAATGGATCAATAATAGCACAGACAAATTTATACCTGACAATATTACTAGTAACCTTAAGTTTTTTTAACAAAAAAAACATCAATTCGAGAGAAGAAAGAACATTCTTCTCTTAAATGTTGAAAATATAATCCAAATAAAAAAAAAAACGTCATTAGAGCAAAAACCACACAAATTATAACCAATCACATCAACAAACGAACCAACTTGCCCTACTCCTTAGTAGTAAGTCAAAAATAAAACAATAAACAAAAACCAGACCTAATCATAACCAACTCAGATAAAAGTAGTCACATAAACTACTACTAGTTTCTCAAACTTATAAACTATTCTACTAACAGAAATATTTTATATAGATGTACAAACTTCAAAACAACTTAAATGCTATAATAGGTCATACCCAAAATACAGAAGCTATTTTTTTTTCAAGTTCCCTTAGGTTGACTATTGGTACTCAGTTGTTATATTAAAGTAGCGTTTGAGCAATAGTGTTTAGTAATCTATCTGTCAATACTTTCTAACCTGGTCGACCATTACGTAACGTAGTTTTTTATGTGAGCGTAGTTTATCATGACCACTACAAATAAAACTCCCGCCAAATGCTACTTCATAGATCCTGAAACAACAATTACTGAAACGTACTGTAAAACCGTTAAACATTTACAAAAAGTAATACAGAACAAAAAGAGAAGCATGTTGTAATCAGACATTGTCCATTTTCATGATAACGCACAAAGAATTTTAAATAAGAGTACATCCCGAACTTAGCACCAAGCAACTTTCATTTGCTTACCAAGATGAAAAAATGGTTGGAAAGCAGCGGTTCAATAGTAAAAAATAACTGATTTTATTTTTTATTTATTCCAATGCCTTTTTACCTTTCGGTGTAAGACGTACATTATTAATTTGTGTGATAATATTTGCGCAATTTCTTCCTATCCTTGACTATCTCTTTTATTTCTTCGCAAGTGTTCCCTTTTCTTGTAGCCTCTTCCTTTATTGCGATGTTCCATTTTTTTCTGGGTCTTCCTTTTTTTTTGTTTTCCTGTTACTCTTGTCTCATAAATTTTCTTAGTATTTCTTTTATCACTGATTCTTCTAATATGTCCATACCATCTTTATATATCATCTTTATTTTTAAATTCGTCCTGTATGTCTCGTTCCTTATTTTATCTTTTCTTGTTTTGTTTTCAATGTTCGTAAGAAATCTCATCTCCATTGCATTTATTCTTTCTATTTATCTCATCGTCCATGTTTCACTATTATATGTTAAAGTTTTTAATATTTCTTTTTTGTCAAAGAAAGTGTTTTTTAACATGTTATATATTTGATGTTTTTCCTATTTTGTCCTCCATCTCTTTGTCTAGTTTGCCTTTGCTTTGTATTATTGTTCCTAGGTCTCTGTATTGTTCAACCTGTTCTATTATTCTTCCTTTTATTCTTATTTCGTAATTCAGTTTTTCTTTTGCAATTATCATGGTCTTTGTTTTTTATAGTTAATTTTACACCCTTGTTTCACCCCTTTCTTTGTTTAGAATTTGATTCCTCGTTATTCATTCTTACTATGTTTCTGTTTTCTTTGTACATGTTTTTAATAATAATTACGTTTATTATTTTCTTCTCAATTCTCTTAATCCTGTCAAATGCTGTTTCAAGGTCAACAAAGCATACGTGCGTTACTCTATTTTTTTATCATCTTCTTACTTAGCTGTCATATTATACATATTAGATCCTGTGTGCTTCTTTCTCTTCTAAATCTACATTGGTTGTCCTCTATTATTGTTTATAATTGGTCTTTCATCCTTTTTTCAATATTTTTTGTAAATATCTTGCTTGGTATGCTTGTTAGTGTGATTCCTCTGCAGTTTTCACATTTCCTTTTATCTCCTTTTTTATGTATGGGTAAGAATATTCCTTTATTCCATTCCCTTGGTGTTTTCCCATTACTGATTATGTCATTTATTAATTCCGTTATTTGTGCAATTCCCTCATTTCCCATGTATTTCATCATTTCCAGAGTTATTTCATCTGTTCCTGGTGCCTTCCCGTTCTTTAATTTTTTAATTGCTTCTATTACTTCGTCTGTTTTAATTTCTTCTATTTCTTCCAATCTTCTGTCCTGTAGCACTTCTTGATCTGTTAGTTCTTGGAAGTATTACCACCATTTTTCCATCTTGTCTTCTTCCGTTATTATTTTTCTATTTTTATCTTTTATGTTCCTCATATTGTGTTCTTTCTTTTGTTTTAGATATTTTAACGTTCCGTTCCGTAGAATAGTTTTTGAATACAGTTGAAGTTTTCATTCACTTTTTTTCCAAATTTCGTCCATAATTTTATCTTCTTTTTTTATTCTCTTTGTTTCGTTTCTCTTTCTATTGTATTTCTCGTAGTCTTCTTTTTTTTGGTTTGTAAGTCTCTTTTACATTTTTCTTTTTTGTCCCCTTACTTGACTTTATCTGATCACCAATTGGTTTTTTTTATATCTTTATTTACTATTTTTGTTGATCCACAGCTTTCTTCTAAAATAATTTGTTTCAAAGTTTTCAATTTTTCTTTTATGCTCTTTCTTTTTTCTTTCTCTCTGAATTTTTTTGTAGTTTCTCTTGGTATGCCATTTGTGTTTTTTCTTATTTTAGTTTGTATGTTTTTATCTTTACCATAACTTATTTCTTCTTTTGTCTGGTTTACCTTTTGCTTTCCATTTCATCTCCATTCGTAGTAAATAGTGGTCAATTCCTATTTACGCTTGTTTTGAATTTGTTGTTTGTTATTACTAGATTGTTTTCAATGCATAGTTAAATAATTCTTTCTCCGTTGTTGTTTCTTACTTCTCCTTCTTTTCCCATTGCCACTTCTATTCAGTTGTTTTGGTTTCCTACTCTCCCATTTAGGTTGCCTAATATTATTATATTTTCTGTACCCTCGTCTATTTCTTCTTGTAAATTTGTATAAAAGCTGTCTTTATCTTTGTTTTTTGTGTCTTCATTCGGTCCATATGCTACTATCATGGTCCATGTTTCGTTCTCTACTAACTTCATTTCTTTTTTCTAGCCGTTTTCCTATTATTTTCTTAAATCTTCCACTTCTTCTAGACCTTTTATTTATTTATTCCATCTGTAGTCCTTTCCGTTAATTATTAACTTACGGTAACCTATTTATACCCTCTTGCCATTCGCTTTTTCTTCTCTTGCAATGTATCTAATTTTTTTTGTACGCATCTTTCTCCATGTGTTAAGTCATTGTCAATGTAAATTCTAGTCCCTTTTAGATTTTTTTTTGGCTTTTATTATTTGTTGTTTAGTTTTCTATGTTCCAACTCTTATTATTTGTTTTTCTTTATGTATTAGCTGAGCATTTCCTATTTTGACTTGTATCTGTTTTTTTTTTTTTTTGAAGAAGTTCTCCACGTTGTTTTGTTTTCTAAACTTTCAATTTTTTTAAGCTAATAATAATCCGTGTAAAAAATTGACTGACAATGCAGGTAGCAACGTGGTCTAAAAGAGGGTATAGAAACGGTGCTGCCCCGTTACGACAAATGGCGTTCAAAAATAACTTACATGTATGAGTAACATTTGTCTATAATAAAACTTTTCTTATCTACCTCATTTGCTAAACGAAACTTAATAAATAACCCTTGTACCATAGTTTCACAAAAAACTTGCTTCATACTTAGCTAACATCATAGCGTTCGACTTTAATAACATCTTTAAAATCAAAGATTCCTTTAAACTATCTGAAAAAAATAATAATTTGCAATTACCAGTAGAATAATGCCTTGTATCTTTTAATGTTGTTTCACTATTTACAATCATACCGTTAGATCTTGTTTTCCAAATCATCATAGACAAATTTAATCTCATTACATTTTGTCAACAAATTAGTAGTTGCCCAATAGAAGGACCAATTAGTCCTTTTATATGACGTGCAAAACACACTAAAAAAAATCAATTCATTTAATCACAATTTAAAGTTTACAGTTGAAGAAGAAACTAACCTAACCCTTTGCTTTTAGTAGCCATCACTCGATTCGCTTTTTTGTGCTGATGAAAGCCGCGGGCTGTTAAAGCCAATTTTTGGCGCTTGATAATACAAGCAATTCAATTCAACGTTCACATACGGCTTAAATCTTGTTTTAAATGTAAAAAATTCAATCTAGTTGTGTTGAATTACAATTTCACTATCGGTAAATATAACAAAAGTGAAAAAAATGAAACATTAAGGTATGGTCTGTTGACATATAGTAACTTTCATTCACATAAAAATTCTGTAAAATATTATTCAAAGTTTACCAACTAATCCAAATATTTATTGCTCAAAATACCAAAAAAATTGTTAATTAAACATATAGGCATTCGTTTCAAACATAAAAAATGGAAACTTAAAAAATCTTTATTTCTTGACATCTATTAGCCCCATAACAATTTAGAATCTAAACCTTAAATACCACTTCTTTTTGAGAAAAAAATTGTTACAAAACCAATCTACCATAAAAGTCTAATGGTGGAATTCATGAAAGCTGATTAACGTTAATCAGCGTTAAATATGACAACATAACCTCAACATTTGATAAACTGTCAAAATTATTTTTATTAATTCAATATAAATACTTGATATTGACTTTGCATTAGTATCAAATATTATTTTCCTTTTATTTCTGATAGTTATGTATTATGTCAAACTTGTCTTTGTGGTAGCATTACTGTAAATAGTTTTGCGGTTGTCAAATTTAATCAACCGTTACTTTAACTGGCTTTCATGAATTCCAGCATAAATCTTGACAAGACACTTTGTGAAATAGTGGAAACTAACATCAAACAACAACCTACAACAATAAAAAAAGGAACAGCACTATTTCAAGATGAGATAAAATACAAAGTAAAAAATACAATAACAGTAACAGCAAAAAAGTTGGTTGACATTCAGTAATTATTTAATATGATACAGCAACGTAAAAATACCTTTAAACTTTAACAAGTATAAACACATTAAAATTTAAGCAGTCTGAACATTGACCTTAAATTTCGGGTTATAAATCTAAATAAATAATAACACTTTCGGTTCAGCATCTCTGAACAAATATTTATTAACATATTTGTTAGTATTCTTAACAGTCGGTTTTAGCTACAAATAAATATTTTTTTAAATAAAATGTCCATGAAAACATATAAACAATGCAAAGATAGTTTTGTTCCAGATGCGTCTCCCTATAATTAAGAATATTCAATACAATTATATACGGCCTATAAGTTCTATGTACATATATGCAAAACATGTAAGTACAAAAATACTGTAATGGATGTATTAACTTACTCTAGTTTTCTAGATACTTTCAAAACTATATCAACAATATAATCTTTCCAGACTTTATGCAAGATCGTAACCCCTAGAAGATAAATTGAAGAAGACTTGAACAAAGATTTATTGTTTAGTTTTATATTTAATATGATTGATACCTTAAATTTTGACTTTAAAACAGTAATAAGTTGAAAATGTCAAAAGCTTCCGCAAGATTTTCTCCATATTTGTCTATAGTAGAATTCCATTTGTCGTAATATGTCAGAAGACATGTTGTCGTTTTAATCAAAACAAACAAAGAAACTCCCAAATTTTTCAAACGCAAAAACTATCTATGCTTAACTGATAGTTTCATTAATAAAACTGAGTTTGAATAAATTAATAATATTCACTATTGACGATAAAAGGAAATACTAAAAATATATTTATTTTAGACCTTAAAATTATTTGAACATTCACATTATTAATATAAAAAAACAAATTTTAATTCCACAAAAGCACCGACTATCCATTGACGTTAACATACTGTCCCAATTATTAAATTAAAAAAAAATTAAAAAATTTACTGTAAAAGATATATTATGTATTTCCAATACATTAATAGTCTTTTTAGGCTGATTTGCTAAAAATCTAAACCAAAAAAATGTGATTCCATTATTTAAAACTCAGGCTATTTTATTGTTCAGAATATATTAAATCGGTTTGTTATTAAAAACAGTGACCTTTTATTTTAAAATTATTTTTATTATTATATTTTTTCAAGTAAAAAGTATTTTTAAGGACTCATTAAAAATCTCAAAACATGAAGTGTGACAAATGGCAAGACTCCAAAAAAAACCTCCTAAAGTTTCATTTTTAGATAATAATTATTTATTTAAACTTTACTTTAACTTAGTAAAACGTCAAACAACACAATTCGTATTAAAATTACTCCATTTAACTTTCCAGTGGTGTCGCCTTTTCTTGGGCATGCTTGGTGTTGGCGGTGTCTAAGAACGCATTCATATTTTTGTAACTTGTTTTTAAATTTTTTTACATTTTAACTTTAGTATATGATAGTTGTAAGTATAACACTATAACTATAACTATTAATAATTGAAATAAATAACAAACATTAAATTATTCGGTATAGAATGAAGTTTCCCTGCAGTTTTCGCAGACTGCTGTTATATGCTGTAAACACATATGCTTTCTACAGTTGAAACAAGAAAACCTTGTTTTTCTGTTGTTTGTTCTATCACAATAAAAACATCTTCCAATAATAATATTTTGTTGAAAAAATTGAGTTTGAGTTTTGCACACCTCTTGTAACCTAAATGAAAAGCCTAATGGAAGATTAAACAGACTTGCTCTAACTTGCAAGTGTGGTTGCAGTAAGCCGTTTGCTAAATCCATCAAAACAGTTCGTCTTAAAATCTTAATTTCTGGATTATTTGCAGAATATATAACTCACAAATAAATTCCGCCTATGTTCAACATAGAATAAAAAATCACCATCGGCCATCTTCGTATATTTCTGGCACAATCACAACTGGCGCATAGCTTGTCAACGGTGTCAAAGCCTCACTGGGTTTTATTATAGTCAATAACAACTGCCGGTTTTTGGAGAATTCTACTATCTATATCAGTTTCATCATTTGATGTAAAGTAGACACCAAAAGTACATTTTTCCTTTTTTTTTAGTATATATAAAACTAAAGTACAGTCAATGAAATACCCAAACATGCTGGTACGAGCGGGTCTAGAGGAAGATTTTGAAAATTCTAAAAACAATTCCTTTTTTTTTATCTGATGATGCCAATGACGGTGAGTTTATGTTCATGCAGTAGACTTCAAACCAAAGGCACTGATGTGAACCAATTGTCAATGACATGGTGACATTTTTGTTTAAACCAGAAATATGCTCACAGAGCCCATGAACCCCATCAAATGCAATATTGGAAATCTTATAAGTACCGACCGGTTGTTCTCTAGCATATATCTCCAATTTGCTAATAAAAAACAGTTTAGCATCGCATAATACTTGTATTTTCAAACCATATTTGTCGGATTTGGATAGTATATATACTCTAAAGCTGCATCTTTATCTAAATGGTACTAACATTTTATCTATTGTAGCAAATTCCGAAATGTGGTAGCCATTCTGACAACTTTGATTGAAAATATCAAATATTTCGTGAATCGGAGCAAGTTTGTCTATTTTTCTTCTTTCACTTCGAGTTTCAATGTCATCAAAACGAATACATCTTAATAAGAATCAAAACCTTAGAAACGACATAGTAAGATAAAATATTCCAATGCCATAGCCGTCAATTCTCCACTAACCTTCAAAATTTTGATGATTGCTTTTATAAACTGCAGCCATATATAATAGTCCAAACAGAACACAAAGTTCAATATAATTAGTTGGATATACATTTCTGGAGTTGGCATAATTTTCGGCAACTTTTGCAATATATTTATTTGTACAATTGGTAATTGTAGTAATTATTGAATCATTAATAAAATAATTCCATATTTTTGTAACATTTTTCATCGACTTAGTTGCTTGAGAAGGACCAAGAAGACATGTTATGATATTTTATTGTCTAGTTTTAAATGTTCTGCTTAGTCTTGGCATTTTTTTCCAAGAGATTTTATTGTCTTTTCAAACTAGAACTGTTATTAATGTCATTTTCATCAGAATTGCTTTCATGTAGCACACGTTCCTCTTCATCAATTTCTGAACCATCAAACACATCATTTTCTGTTCTATCAACCTCATCATCCGTTAAAATTTTGTCCATCAGTTTCTGCAAGCAAGCCTGTTCCGCCTCATAAGACTCCATAACGTACAAAAAACTTTAATAAAAAATAAAGTGTTCCTTCTTACAATTACGGTACTGTATTTTAAAACAAAATACAAAACTTGACAAAGCAAAACTAAAATTAAAAGATATAACTGTATAACAAGCATAAGTAGCTGTAAGACTAAATTTAATATCAATTTTTTTGATATTTATTTTAATCCATACTAGTGGTATTCTGAAATTCCTAGAAAGGCTTTACCAGGAATAGAGAAATTAAAGAAGAAGAATAGACCAATAATATAAAACATAAAATTAAAAAAATACAATAAAGCTTAACATTAATTACATTCAAGAAACATCCGGTGGACCGTATTCTGAGAATTATGTAATTAAATTTTAACAAAAGGTAATTCCTAAAACTCCTAAAATATCAAGATCCAGCTCTTCTTCTTCTTCTTAATTTAGGACTTTGTCCTGTATTGTACTGCTGTCTATCTCTCTTGCGATTCGAACGTCCAGGACTCCTGCCATCTCTTAGGCGGGCGGCCTGGGGGTCTTCTGCTTTGTGGCCTTTCGTCTTTTGCCCACTTGGCAATTCTATCCTGGTCCATCCTGTCTACATGGTCTCTCAAGTATCGGGATCTGACCCATCCGACAACATCTTCTGTTTGCAGATCATCCCTTATTAGGCTGCTTCATATTTGATCCCGTATTGTTACGCCTTTTATTGCTCTCAGCGTTTTAATTTCGGTGCTTCTCAAGAGTTGTTTAGTTTTTGTTGTCAATCAACTCCTTCTATGAAAAAAAAAACTCAAATAACAATTGGCGCGGTGTCACACACCAGGCGTTACCACTGAAAGGTTAAAAATTAGTAAAACATAGAATTAAAGCAGTTACTTCTAGATAATTTTTTTTTATCTCATAAATAAAATTCTGAAGAACGCAGTTTCAATGTTTCTTCTTCGTCTCCTAGTTCAAAAAACTTGTCCCTGAAGTTTTTCCATATCCAATACACAAGCTTTTTCAGAAAAAAATACAAAGCCAGAACTAATATTTTTGAGACTTAAAATTTAAAATAAAATTGTGAAGCCCAAAAAAATGCCCCATAAAATTACAAATCTCAACTTTTTCTTAGGTATTAAAAAAAACTCAAAAGACTAAGAAATATTAGAGAACAATATATTTCAAAAACTGAGCAAATACCTTTAAAAAACTTTAAGATGCTTAATATTATCTATTATTATAAAACTCGACATTTTCAGAATAAAATAAAAGACTTTAAAAGCTATAGTATACAACTAAGAGAATGATAGATTATCTAAACCTGATGCTTTTCTATAATATAAGTTAAAATTATGTCTCTATCTATTAATATAAATATAGTTATTTAATAAATTCAAAACGGTCCACGGTTCATATTCTCTATAATAATTTAAAGCTATCAATGAAAGATGCAAACGTTTTGTCATTATACAACAAATTATTAAAGGACACATTTATTTATTTAAAATTAAATTTAAATACTTGTCCTCTTAAAAACTTATTACTGTTTAAATAGTTTTCTGTCTTGAATGTGCCGAGCGGCCAATAATAATTTAACTCAATGAATTATTGTTTAAGCCCTATAGATAACATGTGTAACTCATTATAAATTTTATGTTTCTTTTATTGTTTTATACTATTTTTTAATATTATTTGATATTTTATAAGCATTTGTTGTATTAGAACAATCCGTAATAAATAAATAAAGATTATATTTGCCAATTGTGATAACACTGCAATTTATAAATTAAATATCAATTATCAATATAAAGTTTAATTAACTTCATTTTATTGACTAATTAAATATATATTAAAGTGGGACGGCATGTGAAGCAGCAATTTTATTATAGTTTCAATAAATAAATAATATATACACGTGCGCTTTTTAAACGAATTCATGTATTGCTTTCAAACGGTACATAATACGCCATCTATACGGAGAGACTTGAACTCATACCATGCGAGCAGTCGCCGGTTTGCGTCGCAATAATAAGTAAGTCAGGAGTTCGCCGCTAGATAGCAGTACCCATATAAAACCGATATTTGAAATTGAAACCGCAATAAACTACGCCATGCATTAAAAATAATTGTAGAATATTACAATAAATATTATCAAAATACTGAAAATATATTATATTTTCACTAGTAATATTGTTTCATGAATAATTGTTTAATTTGTATGTTGCAACCCATTTCACAATGTTTGCTACAATAAAATTATATGAATATATTATTACAATTAATATTGTCACAGATTATCATGATCTTTTGTACAACTCTTATCATGATAAAAAAATATATTATTGTTAACAATTTAGGTATAATTATAAACATTAACCACAGTTGTATTAGTTCCAACTTAGTTTCGATTCAAATGTTTAAAAGGGATGAAATGTTCCAAATTCATACGCGTGGTTTTAGTTTAGTTAAAAATTTGTGAACAAGACACAACATAATTAATAACCAGATTACGTTGAGTTTTGCAAGTTTACGATTTATCTCTTTCATCTTGAAACTATTTTTACTCAGAACAGGTGTTATAGAAATCACGATTGCTCTATCCAACTCTTTGTGTGTAAAATATATCTTCTGCTTGCTTAGTTTGTATCCAGGATCAAAGTTTCTCATTAATAATGTATACAAAATAAAAGTAAAGCGCATTTCACTGCATCTTTTATGATAATATTGTCAAGCAGAAAAGGTGAAAAATGTGAAACAAAATTCATTCCCATTTCAATCTCGAGAGTAGTAAGAAGCAGAATAAGTGCAGAGCAAGCACGATTCGTACTATATAAACGATAAACAAACATTGCTTCGATACAAAACGGAAAATTGTGTTTGTCAATAAAAAAATAAAAGTATTTTTCATTATCAAACGGTAGAATTGTTTTAAATTAAATCCATTACTAATAAAAACACATTGACTGTTTATAATATTCAATACCCTATAGTATAATAATTTTTAATTTATGAATAAAATTATATTACGATTAAGTATTTAAAATACATGTTGCTTAACCTATAAATATGAAACGATCCAATTTGCGCTGATGGTGTTTTCGTTTTGGTTTTATTTAATTTAGTTTTTTCAAGGAGCGTGTGTATGTATGTAATATCGTGTTAATTTTATGTGGGACTTGTCATTCGGCAAATGCTGTACCGTTGCCAAATGTCGTTGCATTCGTGGCCAAAAGCGCGACTATTTTCATGTAAAATATTAACACACACATTTAATTGTGGAAACGCGCGCTCTGACCTCAACGGCTCAATCTGTATATTAAGTGGCCACTTAATAAGTAAATGCGATTCGTATTTTTATGAAAGCTAGTATGGTGTTACCATTAAAACTATATATTTATTTAAATATACATTCCAGTAAAATTTATAATAAAATTTGAGCCAACTGGGTTAACTATTGACCTAGTATGCAATGATAAGGCAAGATGTCATGGTTTGTATTCTAGTTTAAATACAATTTCATTACAATGCAATAGTAGCAAACATGAATATAATAATAAAAATCGTTATAACAAATGGGATGGCTGATATTGTTTTGCGTGTCTCTTTATTCAGTCATTATATCGGACGTAATTACAATACGATTAAGGGCACTACCTCGCTTAAAACTAAACTTTAGTCAAGTATTATTTATATTTAAGTGAAGCTAAAATATATAATTTTTTTAACAACAAATTAAGTGCACTCGTGTAAAGTACACATAAACATAACAATATTTCAAAGATTTATCGTGTCATCAGTTTACAATAATATATTAATTAATCTGGAAAATATTATATACAAGCAGAGCTTTTTATGTTATCAACGTAAGAAGTATTAAACACTTATTCCAACCTTTTTCTAGTAACAATATTCTGTCAGTTGAAAAAGTGACACCCTCAAGTGTTTCTTAAGTTTTGGAAAAAAAATAATGGTCGTTTCCAACAAGTGTGAAACAGTGCTTCGATTCGGTATAGTACGTCCATAGATATAGTGTCTTTACAACATGGGGTTAAATTATCTAAACAGATTATTACATTAGCAACCAATTATGATTATATTATATACCTGAAACCCGAGATAGTATTCAAGAGTAAAAATATTGTATATTTATATAATATTATAAGCTATTTATGGTATATAATACAAACATAAATGTCTCCAAAGGCAATTAGTAAGTTATCTGCTGAGATAATTCAAGCCCATGTTGTTGAGACAATATATCTATTCGCATACTATACTTAATAGAAGCAGTACAGCACCGATTACTCCCTCGTAAAGGAATGAATTGTAGTATTCCTCCTTCGTTTTTTATTTTTCTATAGAGAAACAACATGGCAACAACTTACTTCTCTCCATTATGAATACTACTGAGCCTATGTACGAAAAAACACAAAACGTAATATAACCGTGTATGAAAACCATGCAACCGAAAACAAACAGAACCGAATGGAACCGCATACGTGTGAAACAAGCCTAAAGCAACAGGCAATAAGCCTACTTCTTAAAAAAATCGTGCATCTGTCATGCGTTTTCTTAATTTTGTACAGTCTTTTTTCGTGTATAGCTGTTTTAAATTTTTTAATTGTGCCTTCGTAGACATTTCTCGTTTATGTAGTTCTTTTTGGCAACACTTGATTAAAAAAATCCTCCAAGTGTTTTACACATCCCTTTTTGAGCAAAAAATTGCGTCTTTGTCTGCTTGGATAGTAGAGAGTACTTATAAACCTATTCCATAGACTCGTGTTTTGTGTACCCAGGCCTTATCTCTTTTACAATTTTATAGAAAATAAATTCTTTGCAAATGTATCGTTTGCACAGTTTTAGTTTAGAATTGAGCAGCTTAGGAATTCATCGTGACAACACTTTGTATATTTCCAAATCTTTGTGTATTGTTCTAAAAACACTTGTTTCTGATATTCCTATTTCTTTCGCAATAACTGAAACTTTTACTCGGCGGGCAAACACTAAATCTTCAACATAGCTGATAATTTTGGACAAACCGCTTCTAGAAGTTTTCCACACTTTAGGTGAACATAAATAGATACTCTGCCCTACTTAAACTGCTTGCAACAGTATTTGACTTAAAAATAGGACGGGCTATTTTCTACATACACTGCTACCAATCTTTCATTTTTGAGTTATTGCCTTTTTAAGTTCTCATTTTCGCCTATTTATACTGATATAAAAATGACAAATGTTAAGCAATTAAAACCAAACTTTGAGACGACACTATAAAATGTCACAAACTTGTTTTCTTAGCTGAGCAAATAACATAAAAACATTCTTTTAAATCAACAGTTTCTTTAGATTTATTACAGTTTATATTACATTTCTAAAAACGGCTGGCCCTTTCAGAAATTCGTTTTAAAATATAATTTAAACAATTTAAGTAGATAATTATATTTATATATCAAAACTTGTTGTAAATAAATAAAATAAAATAGAAAACAAATATTATATAAAACAATTAATGTAATAAAGTTTCACAGAATAAACAAAAAATAGAATTACATCATTTGTAATTTTAATTTTAAGCAGTTATTAGTTATTTAATATCTAAGATAACAAGAAAAAAAAAACCACTAAGTTGTAAGTCAAAAATTATTTGTTACATAAATGTTATCATTTAAGTGACCACAAATTATAACATAAAAGTGCATATCCAACTAGGATGCATAGTTATAAAGGGTAATCCATTTAGAGGTACTTTTAAAAAAAATTAAAAAAAAAAAACAAAAAAATCATTTTTATCGGGTAATCTTTATAATCATGCAAAACCATTTTGTACATTTATTTTTTAAGATTATTTTTTTCAAATGTTGGCTGTAACTACGGCTAACATGGTCTATTCAAAAATTCCAATTTTCGATAGCGCCTTCAAGCATTTTGAGTGGTATTTGGCAAATGACGGAAGTAATGTTGGTCTCCAATTCCCCAATCGCAATCAGCTCATCCATGTAGACTTTGGAGTATAAGTAGTCCCAAAAGAAAAAGTCTAGAGGTGCAATATTACATGATCTAGGCGGCAAATTCACCGGTCCGAGGCGTGAAATTAACTCTTTACCGAATCGTTCTCGCAATAAAGAAGCGGGCTATGTGGCAAGTAGCCTTTTGTTAAAACCAAATTTCGTCAAGATCACCAGTTTTAATTTTAGGCAGCAAATAGTCTGTTATCATTGTGCAATAACAGGCGCCATTCACAGTTACGTTCCAGCCGACGTTATTATTAAAGAAATGCTGAATCAGCCATAAACCATATCAAACCGTTGTTTTGTTTGTATGTAATGGCAGCTCTTGAATCTCTTCTGGTTGCTTTTCAGCTCAAATATGGCAATTTTGCCTATTAACGTAGCTTTTAAGCCAGAAATGGGCCTTATCGCTAAACAAAATTTTGATCAAAAACAGTAGATCTTCTTAAAGTTTTTCAAGAGCTTAAAGCCTAAAACAGGGACAATTTGGAAGATCGAAAGGCTTTTACTCTTGCATGAATTAAATTTTGTATGCTTTTAAACCAAGATTCTTATGTAAAATACGCCAAGTTGTTCCATACGACAAATTGCGCCAAATCGATTTATTACGATCATTGCGTACACTCTTAGCTACCGCCGCTATAATTTTTTACTACGTGCTGGATGTGCTCTATTTGATTGCGTATTATCTAATAATAAATATTGAGTTTTAAATTTTTCAATGGTACAGCAAATTGTAAGTTCGGTAGGCCGATTATGTAAACCATAAGTTGCTCTAAGCGTTCAAAACACTTTCCTCATAGAGCACTGATTTTTGTTTTGTAGCTGAATAATTTGTAGACGTTGTGTCGGGCTAACTCTTTTCATGATGAAATGTCAAACATAACTAAACAAAAACACCATAACAGTTTGACTCAATACACGCTGTATCTAACATAAAACCCTTACTAAAAAAAGTACCTCTAAATGAATTACCCATTACATAAAAGTATTCATGTAACCACACAATAACATGATCCAAAGCATTTTTATTCCTTTGCTAATCAAATAAAACAGCGGTTTTCAATTTACCCTTAATAATCTTGTTTGAGTGTTTTACTAGAATTTTGTTAAATCTAACCATGCCAACAAATCCACTACATTAAGTTTTAGCCATAATCAAAAGTGGCAGCTATCGTATCGTATAACATGTTTGTTCATGTACTAACAGGACAGATATTTATTAATACGTTAATCACTCACGCCAAACTGATTATCTTCTTAGTCTCGTAAAGCTTGGTTACATAAAAAAATAATTAATTAATTCTTCTAAATCTTTAACGTACAACTCTAAAATATATTAAAAATGGTTATTTTTTAACTTGTTATACAATTTTCATTAAAAAATATTAATATTTACTAAAAAAAAAAATGATCTCCGAGAACTCTTACACATATGGTTTAATACATCTTAAGGCAACTCATTCCAAACCAACTGAAACTGGTGACGTAGTTCATCTAAAAAGTGTGAAAGATGCGGCAAACAACAGAAAAGGGTTCAAATCGGCTGATTTTGATAGTCAAGATAATCAATTAATGCTGTTTTGTTCTAGAAAGTCTGTAGTTACGTTAACAACATGAGTTTGCATATTATAATGTAAAAAAACTTAATCAATTGTATGTAAAGATAAACCAATTATTTCTAATAAATGTCAGAGTCTACATCAACTCGTTCAAGGTAAGATATTTTTAAAGTGTCTTGCTACACAAAATATACATTGGTTAAAACAAATATTGCCTACATACAAAAACCAAAACAACACTGCCGGAGCATCGTAACACTTAAATAATTTGCCAACTCATCAAAACAAATTTATAAAGATAAGCAAATAAAACTGAATCAAACAAAATCATTGAGTCATACTAAAAAACCGCTGGTAGAAAACTTCGTCAGCCTTACTAAAATCCAATTTAATAAAATTGGCCTATACATGCTAGTTTGCATTTAAATTAATAAAACTTATGACTAATAGCAGCGATAGAATATAATACTACCCATAAAATACCTATTTAAGAGTGCTGTGCATAATCTGTACGTTTATAGGGTATATAAAATAAATAGTCGTTACGTAAAACTCGAGCTGAGACATAAATACCAATTAAGCTGAGCAAGTCAAAGACAATCATTAATCCCACAAAACACTTTAAAAGCTAGTGTCGCGTTAAAACTAAAACGTCTTTTCTCAAGACCGGTCATATTAACTGTAGAGCGCAATTTAGTGTAGCTGCCAGCAATATTGCATTTATACGACAATAAACCAACACACTTTTTTGTATTTGTTTAACTTTTCCTTAACTGACGGCGGTGTATAGAAACCACATTTGAGCAATACTGAATATACTGTGGGCCCTACTAGAGCGGATAACTAAAGTACAAAAGTCACAAAACTCCTTAGAGTTACGCTTGATAAATTCTAATAGCTAATAAACTTTAGCCACGACAGTACTGAAATGTGAACATAATAGGCTTGAATCAAACCTATCACAAATAGTGTATACTCTCGACAACATTTCATTCAGAAAGTATCCATGCATTATCGTAGACTGTCATCTAAAAAAAGTCATTACTTTGCACTTAATTAAATTAAGTATTAGCTTGGTACCAACTAAATAAAAATCTGTACTATTTCATTGAGTAGTACAGCATCATCCAAAGACTAAATTATCATAAAATATCTATATCGTCCGCAAACAGTGTACCACATTGTTGATAAAAATATTGAACAGTAGAGGTCCAAGTGTGAATACTCGTAGAACACTCGTAACATCAATACTACAAGAACCAATGCGCACAAATTAAAATCAACCAAATAAATAGAATTGAGTCCACAGTAACAGGGTGCCGTCAATACAACATATAGTATTTTATAGTCAACAGTATCAAAAACATTTAAAAAGTCAATCTAAACTTAATCCTTCTGTCCTCGAAAGCATTGCGGAATGGCAGTAAATTGACAGGTAATTTACTTTTAAAAAACTTTTGGAATGACTAATAAAATGGATATATGAATATATGAATCGGAGTGATAAAAACTTGTTTTTAGCAAGTAGGAAAAGTACCCATGACAAGAGATAAGTTGAATAAAAGCCATAAAAGCAAACAAAAAACAAACGTACATTTGTTGAAAAAAAAAAAACAGTAAATCTATCAGGCCCTCGACAGTTGTTAGGCTTCAATACTGAAAGTTCGTTGAATACATCAGATATCTTTAAAACAAGATGCAATTGATTTGTGTAAGTATGAATAGATAGTAGAGCATATGTGCTGTCTGAACACGTAGATGCCATCAGCGTACTGCAAACTGATCCAAAAAAGTCTGCAAAGATATTTAGAATGCCATCAGTAGTGTGAATTTGAAAATCACTATTTCTAAAAATCAAAGAGTAGAAAGGTATCATTTGATAAAGCGTCACCAGTATCTTTAAAATTAAACTGTATCACGTTATCTTTGCCACACCTAACGTTGTCCAATAAATCATGTAAAAAGCAAGTTTTAAAACTAGATCTTCTTCTTCTTCATGTGCCGTCTCCATTCCGGAGGTTGGCTATCATCATTACTACTTTGATTTTGGAAACTGCCGCCCAAAACAAATCAGCTGACGTGACATTAAACCATTTTCTCACATTACTAAGCAAAGACATTCTTCTCGCTCCGATAGATCTTTTTCCCACGATTTTTCCTTGGATTATAAGTCGGAGAACCTCATATTTCGGACCTCTCATGATGTGGCCGAGATATTGCAGTTTTCTTTTATTCACTTCCAGTAGGATCTCTCTGTCTTTCTCCATTCTTCTCAGAACCTCCAAGTTGGTCGCATGTTCTGTCCATGATATTCTCAGCATCCTACGGTAGGCCCACATCTCAAAAGCTTCTAATTTCCTCTTACAATACACGTTGAGGGTCCAAGCTTCCACACCATATAAAAGAACTAAAAATACGTAACATTTGAGCATCCGAGTACTGAGTTCCAGGCTCAAGTCGCGACTACAGAGCAGTTTTTTAATCTTCACAAAGGATGCACGGGCTTTCTCAATCTCTCGACTTTTTCCAGCCTTTTGCCTTCCACATACAGATGTTCATTTGGTGCTTCAGTTTTGGTGACAATCATTTATTTGGTCTTTTTAACATTGAGTGTCAGCCCATATTCTCGACTAACTGTGACGACGTTATTCAGCATATTTTGAAGGTCTTGCATGTTTTCGGCGAGAAGTACTGTATCGTCAGCGTAACGCAAGTTGTTCAGTGGGGTGCCGTTAACACGTATTCCGCCGTCCTCTCTTTCAAGGGCTTTGGTGAAGATTTCTTCTAAATAGATGTTAAAAAGGAGTGGAGAGATCTAAAGCATGTTGAAGATTGTAGAATACATAGAAAACAGTAATTCCGTATGATTTAAACTTGAAGAAAATGTCGAAGGCGTTCAACGTTAATCCAGATCGTTTTGTTGTAATCGCCATTAATAAAAACTGTGTTGCATTCAGTAATTAATTCTACACTTTCACAGTGACGTTGGTAAATAGAAAAGTTTGAATCAACACACAACAATTCTTCGTAGACAAAGCAATGACAACATATTTCATATAAATAGAACTTATTGAACGTGGCAATAATGAAGAATTAACCTAAAGTAAGAATCATACAACTTCTATTATTTGTATAAAAAAGTTGTCTAGTTATTGTTGATATACGCACAATACAACTTCACTAGACCGGAATAAGTCAACGTAACAAAAATTTTCCAATAACAAAAAACAAACTTATATATCAAATTAACAAAATTAACTTGACTAGCTCGCCGTGTGCAAAAATGGAATATTTACCATCACAATTGCCAAAAAAAAACACTTTAATAACAGAGACATGAAAACGTACCTTATTAAAAAACAACAGCATATTGCTTCAACATACTCTTAGCATGACAAATTTTAAATCCATATAACAAAAATGCCATACCAACAATATATATTTGTGTAGGTACGCAGAGTACGCATAATGCAAGAAAGGAAAACAATACACTCGGAGACACAAACTGTTATACTATATAAATATATTAATTCCCGCAGTTCATGCTAGACTAACGCGTTCTAAAATTGATTTTGCATGCAAATGTACTTATCTTACTACTGGTGTAGTTTAACGCTCTCATCTCACTTTTGTCTTAGGATTGACCGGTCACAGTATTGTTGGTTTACTGCAGATTGAATTAATGTAGAAGTGTAGTGCAACAGTGCATTAAAAATTCTCAGCAAGCTGCATAAAGAATAAAATACAAAATTTCTTCCTATGTGATATGCTATCATTATCATCGTTTTGTATTATAAAATAAACGTTTTAATTCAGAAAGCTGGCCGCATAGTATTAAAATAGAATAGAACAGATTTTTATACAGTAATAAAACTGATTAACAATACAATCACAAAGATTCATTCCTATTCTACTAAATGTAAATTATCATCAATTTAATTGCACTAGTAATCCTGCTTATGTTAATTCTAATCCTTACGGTAATGCTAATGCTTATATTAATGATAAGTCTGTTGCTTCTGCTAATATAATGCATTTGTAGAACACAAATTGTAGAATTGCAATAACTGATAGAAATTCATGTAACCTGTTTAATATTTCATAAAACAAATAAGCTTTTCGACTTTTCAAATAACCTATAAATAATTTTCATTATAAAGCACCATGTTTTCACACTGCTGGCAAATACTTGGTTTAACAATGCTATTTATTGATATATGTACGAATTGTACGGAATGCTGTGCTTTATTCAACGGTTTTTTGAAGAATTTCAGAGCAACGCACACTAGAAGCACTTATTGAAAACAGCAAATATCCGTCAACCCCTATTCAACACAAATACAATATTAGTATTCAAAAAAATCGTTTAAACTTAAAATAAATATGTTTTTAATCACTTTTGCTATTCGTATATAGCCTCTGCAGTTAGTTGTCTCACCCAAAGCCAAACCATTTAATTAGTAAATTTGAATAGTCATGTAATGGAAGTAAAATAAGTTAAAGTTTTAATTTTTTTTAAACTTGGATACTTCACTCTTTCAAAAACATTAAAAAATATCGCAATTTAAAATATTGAAATTTATTCTAAAATAAGACTTTTGTATATTATATAATTCTCAAGTTATGAAGGAAAGTTTTACATAAGTTTGTTACACTTGTAAATTATTTAATTAGATACTCCTAAACTAAATAAACATAAATAAATTTTACTTGAATAGTTGTTTCAATTTTGTCTGTGCTATATTCTCTTACATTTATTTCGCGTCCTACAACTATTTTAGCAATGTTTATGTAATAATATGTAAATATGTAAAGATAGTCATTATATTATGTCGCCACGAGCTATAGTAAACATTTTAGTACAAGTTTACCATACACCCTTTAGTGTATACATAGCACTTGTGATAATAAATTGTCATATGGTTATTGTTTGAAATAAAAATTACTCCTCAAACAATTAGAATATCAGTTACTTAGCAGTGTTGAAAGTTTCAATACTCTTAACGTTAACCGTATGATAATAGATGTAATAATATCAACGATTTCATTGTACCTTAATAAGTATTTACAATATACATGGACTCGATTAATTATGTATTATACTTAGTAAGATATAAGATTTAATGTGCAAAACTTGATTAATAATTTTAAAAGTTAGATAATATAAATGTATTAAGTTTTATTTTAGTATAAACATAGAATAATCAGTAATTTATTTAATAAATTAATTTTTAACTCAAGAGACAACGACGTTGTCAAAAAGTAAGCAAAAAAATAATCTATGATTATTTTAAGATAACATCAAATAGAAAATATAACTCTTAAAAAATCTACTTCAACTCAATTAATAGAACCATTAACTATAGATTTGTAGAGCTGGGTAGTTACAATTTATGATTTAGTTTTTGTATCCCATAGTTTTAAAATTCAAAATAGTTTTACTAAATCAGGCATATGTGTTACAAAACGTTTGCAATGAAGCATATCTGAACAACATGTGGATTAATTAGTTTGTTTTTATATTTTAAATCAGATCAACTTTCTTGTAATATAAGACAATAACATTAATTTTTAGAATTAAATCAATAATAAAATATCGCAAGTTAATGTTAATAGTTGAAATAAAGACATTATTGAAGTTTAATCATTTTATATAAATGCAAAAGCAAATAAATGTTTAGTCAATAACAAACAATTTTTAATACATTTTGTGTAATAATTAGTTTTTCTGAGCAATTTTAGATCAGTTTAAGTTTTCTCTACATTTTTGATAAATATCATAATAGCAAATCAATTTTTTTTTTCACATTTTAAACAATAAATCACATTTTTGAACAATTTTTAACAACCATTGCGTTTTTTGAGCAGCATTAGATGATTTTTGTGTAATAAAGTAATAAATGTCTTTTGTGTTCTAATATATTTTGTGCATCAAATAAAATTTCTGAGCAATTTTCGTGTAATAAAGTTTTTCTATAATTTCTGATAAATATCATAAAGCAAATGATGATTTTGGGATTATTTTTAGTAATAAATCACTTTTCTGAAAAATTGTTAATACATTTTTTGAGCAATTTTAGATCATTTTTATTTAATAAATAAGTTTTTTCGGAAATTTTTGATAAATATCATAATGCAAATAAATTATCTAAGCACAATTCAGGCAATAAATCACTTTTTTGTCCACTTTTAATCAATTTTGTGCAATAATTAGGTTTTCTAAGTAATTTTAGTGTAATAATTGAGTTTTCTCTGCTAAAGATTAGAGAAATGGCACTGACACAAATGTATTATATCTTTTTATTTATCAGAAATAAACTGTAATGTGCATAGTACTACATACATTACAAAAAACCCTTTTGTAAAGAACGTAATTGTGCAAATAGCCAAAAAAATCCTTACGAGCCAAAATGGTACTCTAACATATGTAGACAACCGTTTAAGGATTGTAGCAATTGGCAACGGCTTGGTCATAAGCCAAAAACTGCACTAGATCAACCAAGACACCATCTTAAGAGAGGTCAACGTTGTTTTAAAACAAGCAGAAGTTTTTGTTGTACAAGATACAGTACAATTAATCGACAGTACTAAATCCTTTACTACTAGAAGAAGAACACTAAGTGCAAACAAATCTACCACCAGCCAAAATAAAAGTAGCACTAAAGTCGGTACAAAGAAACTGTAATTTCACCAATTACCGTTAAATATATCTTAATGAGCTCTAATGTAGAAGGCTCATTATTTGTAGATTTAGCTAATTGGATGATTTCGAGCATATAATAAGCAGCTGTATTACAAACGCCAAAGAAGACTTTGTTTCAGTTACAAACTTATAACAGAAACCAATAAAATATTGTTTGCGTAAGTAAAAGTATTTTATGTAGATACTAGTTCCAATTCTATTAACGAATTTTGTGTTACTGTAGCTTGTCGAAAAAATTTTAAACTTTCAGAAATATATGCGCAAATTGACGATACTTTGACAAGTAATAAACAGAAACAGCCATTAGAGCTTTTTGATAAAAACTGGTATAAACCAATAATTTACAAAACAAGTGATATTGTATGATTGCAAAAAAAATGTTCTTAGGAAACAATAAAAATCTTGTTGGTGACATAGAAAGTTCAACTAAATCTCAAAAACCTTACAAAAGAGTTTGTCGTGTTGATAGAATAAAAACTTATAACAAAGCAGTAAGTTGTGGAACAAAACCACATACTAAAAATCTGACAAATTAGTAAGTAATTAAGTAGCTATTTACGTATCATTTTAAGTTTCCTTACATTACTTTAATAAGTAGTAAACAGAAAAGGCTATTGGAGTTGATGAACGAGTTTCGGAAATGTTTTTCTCAATCAACAAGACCCCTTCTGGTGTTTCTTAAGAATTGTTAAAACTTATTTTTATAAATTAGCAACTATTAAAATTAGCTAGTTTCTTTCCACCATCATCTCAATAATATTGCACAACTTCGCTTACACGCATATTTAAGCAAATACTGCACAGTAATAACTAAATGTCCTAAATTATTGTAGAAAATTTATTAAAAACAAAATTATCTGCAAATCTGACTCGCCTGACGCTAGTTCAGTTTTGTTAGTTAAAAAACATCTTCTTCTTCTTCTGGTGCTTCTTTATTACTAAAGGTTTGCAACCACTTAACTAAAATTCTATTCCTATCGGCAGCCGCGTGGAACAATTGCCCCACCTCCATGCCGGTCCAGTTGCGGATATTGCGTGACCAGGGAAGTACAATTTTTGACTAGAAGCCATTGTTGATTTTTCCTGTCATAATAAAGTGGTTTTCTTGGAAAGTAGGAACCCAGATAGTTTCCCCTTGCTTTTCTGGGTTTGTAGTAGTCCTACCTGACTGAGGACTGTAGACGCTGCCGTTGACTAATCAATAGTTCTTCCGCCGCCGTCTGAAATTACTACCCTACAATAATATTACTTAACCTAAACTACCCATCCTTAAAATATGTCTAAGTGTCTAGTCCAAGCCTTTTGACTTTTCCGCTCTCTAATTTCATAATTGAGATCGTTGGTCGTTTTCTTTGCCTGTAACCCTAGACAGAGGCCCTTACAAAGTAACCCAGGTTTTTTTAACAAGGTGTTACTCATTATCTCATATATTATTTAAATAGTAAAATATTTTTTGTTCTCAAATTTGACAATTTGGTTAGAAAATTAATTAAATATTTTATGTACTTTTATAAAAAAGCAGATAATTTTTCATTTTGAAAGGTTTCTATATCCAACCCATTTCCCATTAATTTAACACAATGGTATTCTTCTATTTTCACAAAAAATGATGTTTTTATATTTGACAAAAAAACATAGTCAACATCAAATGATAGTGGATTAAAATAGAAAATTAAATGCCAGTACAGTAAAAAATAAATGTTCATTACCAAGAATGAATGACCGTTTGGATAAGTGGAGAGGATGTAAGTCTGTTTACAACATTGGATTTGGCAAGTGGATGCCATCAGATTCCTATTAGTGAGAATTCCAAAACAGCATTTGTCACTCCAGATAGCCATTATAAATACTTACAAATGCTTATTAGTTTAGGCAATGCACCATTAGTATTTCAGCAAACTATCAATAGGGCACACTACGTCATGGTACTGCAATGGCCTATATGCATGACGTCTTATTCCTATTAAAAACATTAAAAGTAGCTTAAACATCTAAAAAAAAATCACACAACTCAGAGAGTTTACGTTAAACTCGTCTAAATGTTATTTTTTTCGTTTACAAATAGATTATTTAAGCCATAAAATTGGTTCGGATAGGGTTAAGCAATGTAAAAGCAAAACCAAAGCAATAAGATGTACACGTCCAACGGATGCCTACAAAATACAATAGCTTTTGGGTCTGGCAGAATATTTTCGTAAGTGTTTGCAATACGGACGACCTTCAGTAAAAAAAACACGGTGTCAAAAATTAGAAAGTGGTGGTTATTAACATCCAAGTTCGACTAATATGTCGCATGTTAATGCTCTCAGTCGTCATCCAAATCATTTCAAAAAGAAATGTGACTAAAATATTTTTATTTTCCTTAATGGTATCTGGATGTTGACAGTACAATTAAAAAACAGCAGTTGAAGATTATTGGTTAAAGTGCTGAACCGCAAGCCACAGCATGAAGAAGATTAACAGGTACACAAGGAATATGTGATTACAAATATTCATCAAAATATTTTGTATTTGATTGTTATAGTGGATTCTTTTACAAAGTATTTTATTATGAAAACAGTTTTTTTGCTCAAATGGGACCTTTTATTAAATATATGGGTAGTATAATTGAAACGTTTGGTAACAAAGCGAACTTGGATGTTAATAACTGAATAACGTGTTTAATCAGCAAAAAGTTTGGAGACTATTGCAAGAGTTTAAATGTGAAATTGGTACTGAACGCAATAGCTACACCGCGTTCTAATAATCAGGTTAATAGATATAATCAGACCATAATTTTTTCAATTAACGGAAAGTAATAGCTATTAACGTAACATTTTAGATTTGCTTACGATTTTGCAATAGGTGAAAACAATACAAACAAGGTTCTAAAACCTCATGCATTAAATTGTCTGTTGTTAATACATGTCTAATGCCTTGTTTGTGTTAAATACTACGACTAATCACACGTAATGTAAAGGTTGCTCTGCAAATAATCAAAAAGTTTGTGTATTTAGGCATATAGATGTCCTTACTAATCCAGCCAGAATGAGCACGCGAAGACTGATGATCAAGTAGTATTTCTTTAATTTCAGTGCAGTTTATATTAAAAATATAGAACTATAAATGTAAAACAATCGGTTTTGATGCAGTTTGCATGCTGCTAGAATATAGATTTTATTAGTTTTTTTAATCTATAATATCAATTTATTCAAATATCTTGTAAGTTTTGTGTTTAGAATCTGTTTATTTTGTATAAGTAAATAAAAATTATTTTTAATTTACAGTAATTGTTCGTATATTTATATTTTGGCTAAAGCAAAGTAACTATTATTAATATTGGCCGACATGAACTCAAAATATCGATATTTTATATTAAAAAAAAGGTTAGCTATTATTAATAATGCATATCATTACTGATAATACTGGCGTTTTGGGTTTTACCCGTAACAGACACACTAATGTTACAACGACTTACTCGCATTTACTATATAGTGATACGCAGTTCTACACCTTCACCCCTCATGAAACAGCGCTTGCCTATATGAAAATCAATGATGACCTCAAACAACTGTCAGAATTTGCTTTTCATAATGATTTATGTGCTTATGAAAATAGGATGATTGAATAAATATCTGTCTGTAATGTCAGTATCTAAGAACTATGTAATATAACTTCAAGAAGAAACTGCTAATAATTAATAGAAATTTTTGTAATAGAGTTTAAAATTAACATTAACCTAAATAACCTTAAAACCTGAACTGATATATTGTTACACACATATAATTTTAAAGATATTAGTTAATTAATTTCAATCATAATAGTATGTAGTAGTTAGACATCATCAGCCAAGACAGAATATGCTTCATTTATTCCATTTGCTTAATGTTTGGCAAATAGAGTATAAAGCAATTTCAATTACATACTTATCAATTCAATCTTAGAAATTAATATTAATAACATTAGTACCCCTATGTATAATTAATAGAAATAGGTATTAGATTAATACCTTATGTAAGTAACTGAGAATCATTATTACTAACCCACAATTTTAGAAAGTAATATAAAAAAGTCGTTAAAATAGTAGTGGAATATATTTAAAAAGTATTGATAAAAATAGATGCAGAACAGTATGCTTTGTAAATAGAGCATCAAAATAAAATTGGATACACTCAATTAAGTAAGGTAATGTCTAGAGGGTTAAAGCATTACCGGTCAAGTGCTTTTACAAAGGCTCTATAAGCGGATTC
Source organism: Tachinus rufipes (assembly GCA_963932245.1). NCBI lineage: Eukaryota > Metazoa > Arthropoda > Insecta > Coleoptera > Staphylinidae > Tachinus > Tachinus rufipes. The sequence goes on along the minus strand of OZ010744.1, from coordinate 44,975,361 downwards.
AGTTGAAGCTACTTCAGCACTGCATGTTAAGCTACTTAATATGTAGTGCTGTAACAATAGCCTAAACAGTCCAAACATCAAATATGTTTTAAACTCAAATTAAAAAAAAAAAAAAAAAATTAATTGCCTTCATGACTATTATATAAATTCTACAATTTTATTTTGATAAAATTTTCTTAAATGGTTTATTATATTTAAAAATTATATATTCAAATAATATTTTAAAACAATCTGAATATTTGAAAAAGTACATCTGTGCATCTGATTATAATATTCGAACGTCTACTCTTTTTCATATTTTTCTAATAGACTGAAAAATATATTCGTAGTCGTATGTTGGATTCTGTCGTCTAGGTAGTATGATTTATAAATAAAACTAAAATTGAATAAAAATATATGTAAAATAAAACTATTCTCCCAGAAACGTCCAAATAGACAGGCCCCTTTTTATATATTCTGTGTATCAAATACGTAATATTTAAGTACTTTTAGATAGTTATAAACAAAATTTGTAAACTCAATCAAACGCAAAAAAGCATTAGTACATTCTTATAAAAGAGAATAAGCTTTACATAAGCTCACCTGTGACACACGTGTTTTCCAATTCCGAGAACCCGGTATGATACTCCATTATTAACTTGCACGTATTTAAATCTCGCCATATGCGTTTGAAAACATCTTCACTTTCAATGTTCCGTACTGGTTTTTAAGATCCGGAAAACCGCCACGTATGTCACCAGCTTAACCTATCAAAACTAGACCTTTTTGCATACAATATATTACCCTAATTAATCATTTATTTTATTTTCTGTTGACTGGCTCTCATTGAGATTTCTTTTGTATAATAATCTATTTTTGCTTGGGTAATAGACGCAGATATACATAGTAACTTGTCACAATCCGTATTTTAAATGTATCAATTATTTTGTAATTGTTACTTAAAATATGTTAAAAGCTTTATGCGCAAATATTGCAGTATCAGCAAATTGAAAAAATATAAAACTCTTCTTTTAATTATTAAATAATAATAATAATAAGTGTAAAAGTAATGTCTCCAATTTTAACAAAAATGTACATAAACTTAGAGTTAAAAAATTAACAGATTTTTTAAATTATATTTAATATTAAAAAAAAACTTTTATAATAAATTTCAGCGCCATCGTCAATGTACTTCGTTTCTCTCGTCAAAAGATTGCGTGCTCTTAATATAAGTTCGCCCCAATTTTCCTTTATTCGAGCATACAAAATGCAAGCAATTAACTCGTCTGCTTTAATCTTATAAACTTCACTCTTCGTGCATCTTTCATACAAAGTAACTGTTTTGCCTTAAATGTCATTCTCTACCAAAACCAGATACATTGCCATTTCCTCGCTAAACGATGTATAATCAAGTTTTTGAAACCTAAATATTCATTCATATTTAAAGAATTTAATCAACTTAGAAAAATCCATTAAAGTTTTATATATTTAAAATAAAAAGTAATGATTTACATTTGAGTTTAATGATAGAGATCTGAATAATTATTTTATTGTTAGTGTAACACAATTATCAATTAATAATGAACTAATTTTCACTTCCAAGTAAAGAAGTTTCCTAGTGTTTATTACGTCTCATTGCAAAAAACTCAATTCATTATCCATTCAATTCGATTATCACGTATTTCATTTTATACTATTTAATTAGAAACAAAGGGTCTGGAGAGTAATTGGATCCAAACTTTCCGTTGCATGAAACTAAAATAAAGCCATTTTCAAATGCAATCGATAACATTAATTGTTCCATTGAAATGTGCAACGGACGTATTTCTGGTCTCACCTGTCCGAGAGTTGCAAGCATTGTTTAACGAATCTATTAACAAAGATCCACACAATTCAATCAAATCCTTGTAATAAATTTCTGTGAAACTTTCATCATAGTATGTTTGCATGTCCTTAGGTAATTATAATAATCTGAATTTTACTAGAATTTTCCAACGATTTTTACCTGAGCTTAAAGTCGGCGAAGTAAAAGGGTCCCCAGAAGCTGTTAGTAATCTTCATGTTTACGTCGCCGGCGAAGCATATAATAATGTTATGGCTAAAACTCATCCCACCGACCCTTGATATTTTATTGATTGTTATATTTATATAGTCCGACGTACTTTATATAAATATGTTTAAAATATAAATTAAACTGAATCATTAAAATATAAATTAAACTGAATCATAAATAATTAAAGTTGAAATATGTTAATTTGTCATTAATGAACAAATCCACTGAGCTCCTCGGAAGCGCAATGCAGTATGTGCTTAAAAGAAACTGTGTCATTATAAACGACTTTATTTATACTGTTATTAACTATGCAAACTATAATCAACTACAAAGACAAAATATTCTAAAATTTATTTTTTTAAATTATTATATTCACAAATATCATTTTAATATATTCTCCAACGCTAATTAATCAAACTCGTTAACATTAATTTAAGCTTGATAATTGCAAATTAAAATGCTTCAGAGCAAGCGATGATCGAGTGGTATTACAGTTTACATTTCGATAAGCACCTCGCAATACCGAGTTAACACAAGAGCAAATAATAATTTTGATTTAAAAATCAGCTACTACTAAATAGCTCATGTACACGTGAACACATAAATTAAGAATTGGACAATCCAATATAAAAACCTTAAAGCAAAGTATATTAGCCGTTGAATCAAGTACTTTACAGCTGATTTAAGAAAGATACGCACAAATAGATCAAAATGGGTCTTGGAAGTCTGTAACTGTTATTATAAGTAATAATTTGGTTTGTGTCCGGCGCTTAGAGAAAATTGAAATTTACCAGGAGCAGTAAAACAATGCAATTAAAGAAAAACAAAACAAATAACAATTTAAAAAAAAATAAAAAATAAACTCTGATAGTGCAACTCAAATGCAATTAATCATTAACGACATAAACTGTCAACTGTAACTTAAAGATAATACTATGACTATCCAAAAACGCTTAAAAACTAAACAGCAAATGTCTTACTTCGACACTTCACTAGTTTTCAAGCCTACAAACAAATGGTAAAACGCAAATAAAATATATCACTTGCATGTAAACAACATTACCTGCAGCCGTAAAAACAATTCTAGGTTTTTGATCTGAGTGGGAAGGTAAAACCATTTTCACTACACTTAAGGCTCATTAGACCCGTTGTACCTCCTCCAGTGGTGAACCCGTTCCAACACTCAGCCAACCTATGTAGGCAATGTATGCTAAGACATCTCTAGAAGAAGTTTCTTTTATGTTGGCCAGCAATACCCTAACATGAACTCTTACTAAACTGAATAAATGAGCGTGCCCTGTCAAGTTTTCCGTATTTGGTTTGCCGTTTACAAATTTGAGGTAATCATTGCCCCTTTTGCTTGTCTACAACCGGGGTTGTTATACCATCGTGCTTTAAACGCATTGTGTGTATTTGCTTTTAGTATAATGTTAAAGCTTTTGAGTCATAGTGTGGTCAATGGCTCAAGTCCACTCAACTTAATTGTTGAATCCTTGCGCGCCAATCTCTCAGTCTTAATGTTACCTATTGAGTTGAAGTGCCCTTCCACACCAAGCACAGCTCAATGCTTTTTGAGCAAGTTTGAAAGCTCTATAGCATTCTAGTATTAGACTTGATGTAATTTGAAGCATTTTTATAGTTTAAATTGCCGCTCTGCTGTCCGTTAGAATGTATACGTTTTTACCAGATTTTTCTCGGGTTACTATTTCCATCACCCCCAAGAGTTATTCCGGCTATTTCTGCCTGGAGAATAGTCGTATGTATGCCTTCTTAAAAACTACTGCTCAAACACTTGAAATGCCTTAGAGAAAAAAATTACTGTTCAAATATCAACTTAATTAATTACTAAAAAACCGTAACAATTACCTACCCTTTTCGGCAAATCTGGCCAAATTAATTTACGCTAACAACCAAAAAATGTTATAAAACTGTACGAAAACAGCATCAATTCTAGTCCTAAACTTTATCATCCTGAAAAATAACGTCAAGTTTTGGTTAGTAAAAAAATACTACAATAAAGTAAATATTATCTAGTCGATCATCAAGCTGTTTGAAAACTGTTTTCAAATTAAATTTTCCACAAAAAAAATAACAATAAAATTAAATTTACCTAAAAATTAAAAAGTTCCAGAAGATTAAACCTCTAAAGAATCTTAGAAAACTATCTTCCTGAAGACTTTTTTTATTCAAACTTTAATAGCTTGAGTAAATAAAAAATAAACTAATGTAAACAAAAAACTGTTACAAAATATTAAAAACTAAAGCAGTTAATTAAAAAAAAAATCAAACATTTCTATAAACTTTAAAGAGCTATAACTCCGAATTTATTAAAAATAATATACTACTTTATTAGGTCAATATTACTCAACTTGCGTGTAGTTTCTGGCATTCATTTTATGACTAGTTAATTCGGGACACCATGTATATAAACAATCTAATCCGTTCAGCACCAACGCATTTATCAAATAGCATATCACTCAAAGATTGTACAAATTTAATTTTTTTAGCGCTCAACATTATTAATAATGTATTAAATCTATACAAATGATTTAAAAATCAAACTTATTCATCAAGTCATAAGCCTGTACAAGCTTTAGTATAATTTTTACTATTTGTATAAATATCTATTTTCAACACTTGATTATGACATGTATTCTTAATATTTTCTAACTATCAGTATATATAGTCAACCATGATTCAACTTAACTAAATCTTCTAAATAATCCCATTAAATCAATTATTGCTGCACAATTTACTAAATTATCAGATTTCACTACACCATAGCTTGCAGTTTTGAATCCCACTGAGCCATTAATTAATTGTCGATATGTTTCACGGCTGTAATCAACCGCCCTATGGCAACCATAGTTTGAGCTAATATTAAATTGCATACAAGTTTATTACACTTGATCCTCATAACACAAAGATAGAGGGAATATACACTTCAAACTTCTATGTTAAAACTTAATTCGATAAAATTTGCAGTAATTATTAATACTGATTTTAAACGGCGTCTATTATTCGTGACCTAGTTATAATTTATTGATTAATTTTTAATTAAATAATACAAAAAAAATATCATATTGTCCGTCAAGCTAGGAAAGCAATAAATTATTTTCCGTATCGTTGGTAGTAAAATATTGTACATGCATGCATATATTTATTCTATAAAGTATCTCTGGCATTTTTAAATTGGCATTCTATTCCTGAATATCCTTGCACCGGCTTGTGCCAAGGTCATTTTAATTATTTAACCCCAATGCATTCTTATAATGAGTTAGTGCCTCAGAATAAGGTAACATCAAAAAGTTTCGGTAGCAATCAGCAAAAACGCCAGCAAATGTGTCCATTTTGTAAATCGATTCGATCATCACCCATGCAGGCACAATTGGCATAATTATTGCAATTCATTTACCTCAAATGAATTTATGTTGTTTAAAAATGGTAAAAAAGTTATTAATCATATTGTTAAATTACAATTAAAATCAATAAAATTATATTTTATATAATAAAATATTTTTTATAGAAAAATAGTTTCACCTGAAGTATTGGAAAATTATACTTACAAAATTAGTTCTGTCTATTTATATATGACTTAGGCTTACCTGAAACAAAAAGAAAATTACAAATTAATATAATATATAGAGAAAGCTCTGTAATCTTATATAAGAATATATAATAGTTTATATAGATATAGATTTTAATTTAATAAAGTATATACATTTTCTAATCTTGATGATGCTCATAAATCGTGTAAGTGATTTATATCTATAAATATCATCAACGCTATGTTTCTGTAAAATTATGTGAAACATGACATAAGTTATTTAAAAAAGTTTTTATATAATAAATGTGTGTCCGCATTAGTCGGAATTTTACATAGCTGTAGATGGTATATCTAATATTCAATCAAAATACTAAAAAAATGGAATGAAAAATATCATTTCATTAAAATACAAAAGTCATGAATGGTAATTACAAACTAAAATACATAACCAACAAATTACATTAAATAATGTATAATATCTAGCAAAAAGTAATATTCAAAGTTGGAATTATGAAATAAAATTACAAGAAAAAATCAATTTTAGAAAAAAGTTGTAGTAGATACTAAAAGAAAATTACAATATAAATATGTATGTTAAATGAAATGTATTGCTTTTTATTTTATTGTTAATACAGCGTGATTATAAATGTTTGGGATTATGTAACCATCTAATGTACGTTTGTGCCAGTGAAAATGCGTAAATAAAGTTGCCTATCTTAGGATTAAATAATAAAAACATTTTCATATGTTTACATTGTTTACATGTTTATAATTATCAATTGTAAACAAAATAATAACACAAAAAAACACAATCCGGAATAGAATTGAGCCATTCCCCATTATCAAACCGCCCATTCCTAAAGTAGGATTCAATAATAAAAATATTCTCTTCATTTGTATACATTCAAAACCTTGCTTGCTTGACAGCTGTCAAAGTTAAACTATCAAAACAAATAGTATAGGGGACAATTAAAAAAAAAACGGCATATTTAAAGTGATTACATAATCCCATTCATTTATAAACTCCCTGTATAAGCAAGTACACAATTACTATTTCAAAAGCAAGGATAAGTGATTATAAATATTTTTGTAGATTAATTGTCATAGATTAATATTTGTATTATATTTTGTTATTATTAGTTTTTTTACCAATGTGGTTTCAATCAATATGATATTAATAAAATTATTAAGCTAGGTATAGCTAAACAAATTACGCTAGCAAAATTTCATAAAGTAAGATTGTTCAAAAAACAAAAAAGTTCTAAAGTAAAAAATATATTTTGGCAGCCGTTTTAACCAATAGATTAAGAGTAAGAAAGATAGTTGTCTTTTTATATTAAAAAAAAACCCTTAAAACAACAAACAAACTCGTTCAATCAACTACAAACACTGTAAATATAATCATGTTAATGTTAATGCTCATCTGTTAAACAAATAGATACATCAAGAACAAGTAAATCATTTTCGATTACAAAAGCAACATTATTAACAACTAATTGATATTTTAATCCAAAAAATGCTGTGTATTTTTAAATCAACAAGAATTATTAAATAAAAATATTAGAAATACATGTAAAATATACAATATTTTGTATTTCACAAAAAATGTTGATAACAAAAAAAACTTTCTAGCTCATTTCCACAACATATTTAATTTTTTCTCATTTGAGACCCCGTAATCGGAATAAGTACACTCTAAATCCTTTAACAAGGATCAACTGAAAAGCCAGTCTGATGCCAGTAGCCGCAATAATTCAAGCTCTAATATTAAAGTTGTTGTGGTTAAAAAATTCGTAATCATATTTTTGGTAGCGGTGTTCAACTGGCGTGTACGCGGAGCGCCATGCCGGTGAGCTTAGCCCGAAGTGCAGCTCAACTGTAAATCCCATCGCGTTGCTCTTCACGGAGTGTCAAGGTGGACCGGCACGTATACTTTGATCAAATTTAACTCTTTAACGCAGCCTACAACTTTGCTTGAATACTGTATGCATAGAATAATGAAATAAAACCTCGGTTCTATTTTGTTGGTTTTAAAAACCCCGAGGTAATGATTAATAGGAACGGATATGGCATTCGTATTGCAACGTTAAAGTTAAAATTCTTGGATAGTCTCAAAGCGGACAGAAACAAAAACATTTTCCAAAAACTTTTTCATTAATAAATAAAAACAGTTAGAGGTTCGAAGGAAATCAGATACCGCCCTAGTTCTAATCATAAACAATAGCAACCAAAGATCCGTCAACGTTCTTCCAATAACTTGACGGACAACTTCCAAAAAATTAAAGTTTTGAGATCTGAAAAAAGTATAGTTGCAAAGCTGAAATTTAAAGAAATTGACAAAAGGGCACCACCAAGAGTAGATCCTTCGGCATAATTTGATTAAACACGGAAAACCTCACCAGACCCAGACATTAAAAGAATTAACAAATTAAAAACTCTTTCTTGATTCAGTAGGTAGTGGTGCATGGCAGATCTTAGTTAGTGGGGCAATCTGTGAGGTTAATTCCGATAACAATCAAAACTGCTAACTAGGCGTACCTTTCCATATCTAAAAGATCCGTGGCTTTTGATTCAGATGGCCGTGCGCAATTTTTACTGTCGGCGTTTAATTAACTCTTAAATGTTCTGAGCAGCACGCGCACTTCACTGAAAAAATCAGCGTGTTGTCCCTGGCAGAACGGCCCAAGTAACTTCCTTCGTGCTATTTGGAGGAAGTAAAAATCATAACATGGTTTCCGTTGGTAAATCTGCGAAAGAATCATTAACAAATCTGTGCCACCTTCCGCACCGTTTTCAGAAAAAACACGCTATGTGCGGAAGAAAGGTCCGCTTAAAAATTAAACAATTCAACCGTAATAAAGTATTAAAACTCTTTTATTGAAAGATTTTATTGTAATACAATCTTCAAATGTATACAATTTCTCATTACTCAGCGAGAAAAAGCAGGAAACCATCCTAATAACCAATTAGTATTCGCACTTAACAATCCGGGTGTTGAATTTCAACATGCTCAATCTTCACGTTTATTAAAACATTTTTTCAATTATTGAGTGACATTAAAGCCGTATGAAAACTTCAAAATTTGATTTGTTTGCTTTCATTAGTATAGTAGCTTCTGACAGACACCAGAAAGATAAAAATGTTGAAATAAAAAGCTATTAACAGTGTAGATAATTCTTTTAAACTACTAGGCGCTAATCATAGGTAGAGTAACCCATCCAGCCGCCCAAGATTTGGTCCTCAGGATATTGGATTCATCATCCCTTCTTTTAACTTAGAGACAAGCTATAGTTGAAAAGAAAAAACTTTTAATTTCTTGGTAACAGCTTGAGCGGATAGGTGGGCACGCCAGTTCAAACTACTCGCTGGTAATTACACACCCACCAGCAAAAAAAATGTTGGCCATCAAAAGATTAGTTATCATCTCTTCCTTCTTAAACAAAGATACTTTTGACGCTTGCAAATAGGAGAAACTTCTAATTCATTGATAACAAACACTCGGAGTGGTGGGTGTGCACCCCAATTCAAACAACTTGCTAGTAATCATAACCTGAAATGAGTCACCCACTCATCCAAAATTAAAAAAAAAAACAAAATTCATCATCCCCTCCTATACCATAAAAATTTCTAACGCAAAAAAAAGAGAAACTTTTAAATTTTTGTTAACAAACTTTTGCCCAAAAAAGAAAGCAGTCCAATTCAAAATTATTCATGATTTGAAGTCATAAACCCTTTCACCTAAATGTTGGTTATCAAAAAATTGAATATCACCTCCTCCTGCTCAGACTAAGAACTAACACTTGCAAAAAAATACTTTAAATTCTTTCATAACAAACCTTCAGGCAAGTAAGTAAGTACTTCAGTTCAAACTATACACTGATAATCGTGATCTAGAGTGATCCAGACATCCGACTAAGTTAATATTTTTTGGAAAAAGAGACTTTTAAAGCCTGCAACAATGAGAAACTTCGAATTTCTTGATGACAAATTCTTGGGAAAAAAAAATAATTTTTTTTGTTTAACTCTTGATCAAGTAGGTAAACACTTCAGATTAAACTATTTGATGGTAATCATGACCAAAAATGACTCACTAACCCAAGTGTTAGTCATCAATTGTATATCACCTCCTCTTTCTTGAACAAAGAAATCCCTAAGCATAATTACTAGCAAGTAGTTAAAACTAGAGTGCTTACTCAACAGCCCGAGTGTTTGTTATCAAAAAATTGTTTTTTTCTGCAAGAACTAAAAGTGTTGATCATTAAAAGAAATATTGCTCGATAACATATTTTGGCAATTTATCTGAAAAAATTTCAAAATATTTAAACAAAAAATTTCAAATTACTGTTGCATTTAAAACACATATGAATTTAAAAACAAAATTAATAAATGCTAAAGAAAAAACAGAAATTTTCAATAAAAGTGGAATTTATAAACTAAATTGTAGTAATTGCAACGGAACGTATATTGGACAAACCATGAGAAATTTTGATATTAGATATAAAGATCACATAAGAGCTTTAAAATATAAAGATATAGAAAAATCAAATTTTGCTAAACATTTAATTCTGAATAAACATAATATTTCGAATCAAAAAACATCATTAAATATTCTACACATTTCGGATAAAAATTTAACATTTTTGGAAAGCTTAGAAATTAAAAAACATTTAAAAAATCAAAATTATACAGTAATAAATGAACAATTAGATATATATAATTCACCACTATTAGATATGTTAATAAAAATAAACTTTAGTTAAATAGAAATTTTAAATTATAATGTAAATATTTATATTTATTTGATAGATTATCTAACCTTTAAATTTATAATGTCTAATAAATGACAATATCAAAATTCAAGTCAGCGGGAATATAGAAATTTAAATAAATAATACGGATATCAGGGTAGCGGGAAAAAACAATTTTTTAAATATTCAATCAGTTTGAAATATTATATAATATATATATACATTGAAAATGATGATATAACTCATCGAAACATGTCTGTATGTAAAAATAAAATAAAATAAATAAATAAAATAAAATCATTACTTCATTAATATGAATAATATTAAAAGATAAGATATCATTTCTTCCTCTTGTGATATAGTGGATATAGTGACTGCTGACGTTTGTAAAGATGAATAGTATCTAAATTTAATATTTCAATTTCAATTTCAATAAGTATTAGGGCTTAAATAGAAATTGAAAGCGTTACTCATTTGATATGCTGATTCTATTTAGCGACATTGCTGTTTCTACATGATATTCGATAATCAATTTATTTTTTCACCAAATCAATTTAGGTTAGGTAGTCATAGATGTCAAAATAGCTTTGATTATATTGTAAACAACTTCTGCTCTCAATAAATTCAATAGCGTATTCGCAACCAAGTTATATTAACATATAATATCAAAGCTGCAACACTGTTATAATTTTTATGTTGCTCATAGTACTAGTAATAGATTTCAAATATCATTGTTATCAACTGCACAGGATTTCCCATGACTATAAAGTCTATAAGTTATAGTAGCATTAATGAAGACATTTAGAGTTAAAATTGCTTAATAAGCATATGTCCAAACATGCTTCTTAACAAAAAACTTTGATTTTAATAAAATTAAAAAAAAATTGTTTCATATGCGCTTCTTAACATCTAAAGCATTTAAATGTTATATTTAATTTTTTTGTGCTAGAGACAATATTTTTTACTTAAAAATTCACTCTATTTATATGTGTTACACCCTGCATAATAATTAGTATTTAGATCATCTATTTATATACCAGAGTAGAATTAACAAATCTACCTACCCGTAAACAATATAATAGTCCTATTATGATGTATGCGACAAACAGCAATACATAATAGTTAATTACCAAATGATATCTACGCACATAGCTGACTGACCTGCATAACACAAACGGGACACAGTAATATACTGTCGATATAAATAACAATATTTAAAATAACGTAAATAGTCATGTTGATTCAAACCATTAATTAAAAGTCAATGCAAAACAGACAATGAAGCACAAACTTAAAGCAAAATATCAAAATCTAGATAAAAAGATTTCAAGTACAAATTTATCATTAAATAAAACCTGAAAATGTACAGGATCAGTTGTACTGACAATTTGTGTTATCGTTAAACTTAAAAAGGATTTGTTATTACATACAATATATGATATCCAAATATTTAAATAAAAATAATTTATTCAAGACACTACCTACATTCAGAATTAAATATAAACCTTTATAAAAAAATATTCAGATTGAAAATTAATGTAATAAAGTAAAATAATGACATCCCAATATTAAAACGGTGTAAATACTAAATTAAATTGAAATACCAAGTAAATACAGAATTTATTTATTACAGATCCTGTTAAGAAGGAATTTAACAAAGGTGTAGAATGCTATTCTATATAATAGACATTCCTTAATACGGCACGTGTATATACATCGTTTTTAAATTAATTTTCCACTAAAAATAAAACACTTTAATAAATAATACTTTACTTAACTACTTAAACAATAACTTTATAAGAAACATTATTTTTTTAAACCAAACTGCAGTTAAACCTCATCCTTATTACATACAGGCGTTGAATGCTCGCAATTTGTTAAAACCATCAAACTTTTCCATTGTTCAAAATGCAAATGTACAAACAAACTTTAAAACATAACAAACTAAAACTAAATGCAATTTGCACTACTAATTGTCACTAAAGAATAATCAACATGTTTATATAAAATAGAACTAAATGTAAATGTAAATCTAATAAAAAAACACTTGAGCCCGGCGCAGCCACCAATACTCAAATCACATTACATAAACAAGATACCTCTTCACATTAACTGTAATGTAAAATCAATATACCTTTAAAATTTTATAATCCCTGCGAACATTGTAAAAACCCGCTTTTATTGTCAACCGTTTAATTGCGGGATAATAAAAACGATAAAATAGATAATAGCACCATACGCATTTTGGAATTGAATAGGCACAATTAAAAGTTGCAATTGTATTGCTGTTGTCATGTTGAAGGAGAGTCTTTTGTAATAGAATTTTAAAATTTGCAATGTGATCCAGTCAGCTAGTTGTGATGTAATTTATTTGTTTTATTTAATTTAACATAATATTTTATTTTTTCCTGAAGTGCGGAAATGTGCTCGTAGCGAATAAATAATTCAATACTACTGGTAAAAAGGTTTTGTTTTGTTTTTATATACTTTTATAATAATATTAAATAATATATGCATATTACCAAAAAGAAGTTGGTTTTCAGGGAAAATATTAAAAGATCTGCAAAATTGTTTTCGTATAGAAATGCATAACTTTTGCTATAATTGTTTTCTATGCATAATAAAGTTGTCAAACGTAGAATATAACAAACAATTTAAATAATATAAAAAAGAAAATTAGTTAATTTTAATTAATGTGTTTTAATATTTATTATTTAATATTTTACAATAACATTCATTTATAATAATGTTTTGTTGTAAAATAATAATTCTGTGATATTTAGGAATTACTTAATATGTCACAACATACTAAATCTACACTTGTTAAAATTTTCCTTTAAAAAACTCACTTATACTCAATAAAACATGCTTTATAAAACCATTTCAAAATATTATTATTATATTTTATGTATGTTTAATATTATTTTTATTTTGACTATATTAACAAATTTATATTAAATGTGGTCATCTTGTTAAGTTGATGCATATGTTTTTCTCATGCTGTAAGTACATACAAAATAAATATAAGTTACCAAAAACCAAATATTTTAATTACAGTATGTATTGTTGTTATAAAAATAACAGCCATTGTCTACCAGTTATAAATAACTTCTATTCTTGTACATAAATAAATTCATTAAATGTTTTTTGTTTGTTTTTCATTTGAATTGGCTTTATACATGAAAGGTTACACCGTAGAAAGCTATAAATCACAAAAATTGATGAACAAAATTGTGTGACCTGAGGATCGATTCCCTATGTTTAGATAACGACCGGAAAAAAGAAGTAGATTGTTCATTTTGTAAATGGGAACCGAATACACACATATGTGAAAGTGATTTTATGGGAAATTACACATCCATCATTCACGCGACCTTTTTGTCTGTTGTATTTCAAATTGCTGCTATCTGTAAATATAAAAAATCGTTTATTTTTATTGGTTAAACATCGCGACACTACCAAATTAATATTAAAATTAGATTTATTTACATAATGATATAATCATCTTCTATTTGAATTTTAATGTGTTTGCTACTGTAATGAACTTGTTTCTTAACTAACTTACATTTAAATTAACATATTTATAACGTATATAAATAGAAATTGAACTTTAAGACATAATTATCACTTCAGATTTTATATTACCATGTATCAAAATAATTCTTCAAAATAAAAACATTTGAAATATTCTTTTGTATTTAACAATAAATGCTAAATAAAATAAATAAAAATTGTTTTGCAAAGATAATAAAGTAATCTTTTGTACTTTGTCACAATTGCAACAAATTACAGTAAAATTAACAGATCATCAAACGTGACCAAAAACGACGCTATAACCAATTAAATTTTGTTTTATTGCCTACTGAACGTTATTCAAAATATTGCTGCTAGAGGCTAGACCGTAAAACATCTAACAGAATCGTTGCCAAATTGGTAAACTGAGTTATAAAACTATTTTAAACTAAATAGATGCTTCTTGTATGTTGTTCTGCATCCAAAAGAATTTTAGAACATGCATTAACTGCATTTGTGGCTTTACTTAATATTGTAAATAGTTGTTATTCCATATTTATAAATGTTTTTAAAAAACATAAAAACAGTTTAGCTTTTGATAATTCAAACCAAATAAAGATTTTTTATAGTTGGCAAAACTATTTCTACCTCCACAGGCCATTTGTTGTTGTTTTTTTTAAATTTTACTATGTAATGTACACATTAATTTAATAAATTAATAATTACTATTTTGTTTGTAACAGTTCTTTTTATTCCAATTTGTTTAACTAGTTGAGTAAACAAGCTCTTTAACTTACGTTAAAACTCCATTAATGATTATTCGTACGTACATTTAATGATAGTGTTTTCAAATATATTAAGTAAGCTTAAGTTTCACCATTCATGTATCAAAACTAAAACGCAAAACAAACAAAATTAATAAAATTTTGAACTATCCATTTCAGCTCATTATACTTGTCAATTTTTTTCAAAAAATCCTTAGCCTGCCAATATTGCCGTTAAAGAATTAATAACTTATAACCTAGTACAAAACTGAACCAGCCAAGAATTCAAAACTCTACCAACAATTTGGACTTATTTTCATAAATGCCACCAGTTTTTCCTGATGTTAACAAAACGTTAATGACATAAAACTTAAACTAAAACAAGTTTTAGTAGCTGTTGCAGAATTCAATTGCACTAACCTAACCACTCTCTCCAGTTACCTACTTATACTACTGTTAATCATTTGTTTGTATGTATTATGTTTTAAGCATCTATATTACATAGTGTTTTGCCTGTAAATAAGTATGCAGATCATTGTTATTTTGTTGAGTCTATAGTTAAAATTTTTCCAAGACATAAACTTATTTTGTTGGATGATTATATCCTACCTGCTGCTACTTAGACAAAGAATAATTTAAGCATTTGGTCTATTTAAATTATATACATTGTACGTCTTCCCCTAACAGTAAAAACATATTTTTTAATTTATGTTTTACTAATGACCATGATATATCTGTAATAGACGCCAACAATGTTTCATTAAACATTAGTCAACACCATAAAGCATCTTCTTCTTCTTTTTTAGCCATTTATCATCCAATGTTGAATATAAGCCTCTTCTAAGGCTTCCTATGTTGTTCTATCTCTAGCAGTCTAGTTTCTTCCAGCAATACAGGTAATATCGTCTTTCCAACGCTTTCGTGGTCTCCCAATTCCTCTTTTGCTTTCCCTTAGTCTCCAGGCTGCTATCATCTGTGTCCACCTATCATCCAGAGTTATTGCAATGTGACCCGCCCATTGACATCTAAGACATGCAACTCTCCTAATGATATCCGTTACTCTTGTTCTATTTCGGATTTCGTCGTTTTACACCTTATCTCTTAGTGTAATCTCCAGCATGGCTTTCTTCATAACTCTTTAGTTGGTTCTAAGTTTTTCCGCCATGGTCTTGGTCAAGGCTATAGTTTCTAGGCCACTTGCAGTATACAGCTGTCGTATATTTTCTTTTTTAAATATAGTAGTACATTTTTGTCTTTAAGTAGATAAACTTTCCAAATGCTGCCCATGCTAGCTGCTTTAATATTGTGGCCTAGATATACATATTGATCTGTGTTTTCTAGGGTTTTGTCATCTATGCTGATGCTATCTTAGCTAGTGCTCATTATTTTAGTTTTGTCTAGGTTCATATGAATGCCCACTTTCTTAGATTCTTTGTTTAATTCGTTTCTCTTAGTTTTAAGTTGTCCTATGTCAGTGTTTATCAGGACTATGTCATTGGCAAATCTTAGATGACTTAAGTATAGTCCATCTATGTTTAAGCCTTTGTCTTCCCATTTGAGCTTTTAAAGACATTTTTTAAAGATATTGTAGATTGGGTGATATAACGTCTCCTTGCCTTACGCCTTTCCCAAGTGTTATTTTTTCCGTCCTGAGATCATTGTTAGAATATCAAAAGTCAATTCTGGCATCAATGCCTCAAGGAAAGCCCATTTTTGTATGCTGTCATTTTTGTAGTTGTCTCATTGACTGTTCTGATGGTTTGTAAATGGTCCGTAGTGGAGAACTCCTCCCTGAAGCCATAAAGCTTATTTAATAAGATATAAACTGCGATACTTGCTGTAATAATTTTTAATGTAATATTGTTTTTGATGATGTTAAACTTGTAAACTTTGGCTCAATTAATAACTTTTAGTTTGCGATTAATTTGTCTATTTTGTAACTGTGATGTTGAAGCATGTGTAGATTTATTTTATTCTGCCTTACATTATGCTGTCGATTATCCCTAATTAAATATGACGTAAACTAAATTTTCAATATACCTTAGAAAAGAACTAATCTTGCTTACTCCGCTGTGATGAATTATCTTTACTGACAAGCATATATTTGGTCTTTTTGAGATTGAGATTGATTCCGTACTTCTCGCTGACTAATTTGATCTTATGCATTATCAGCTAAAGCCCTTAAGCAGTACTCACCAATATAACAGAGTCGTCCGCATACCTTAAGTTGTTAATTATCTCGCCGTTGATCAATATTCCTTCCTCCACTCCATTCAGCGCCTACTTAAATATTTCTTCCGAGTATATGTAAATTCTTCGTGTTTTGTTGCTAAAATCTATAAAACACAAGTGTACCACTCAGTTAACGTCTTTACGTCATAGCTCCTAACAACATACAAAACTGTTTGAAATCTGATGGTAAATGGACTTGCACTACTTGTTACCCGTTAGATGATAGCACTTCTGCAGACCAACAAACGTCATTTAAAGTAGAAATTATTGCTGCAATGAATGATATGTTTAAAACTTACTTCACACCTTTTTCTGATGAAATTAGAAAACAAGTAACTACTTGTACTGAAGCAATAACAGCTCTTACTGAACAAGTTGCTGTCTTAAAAACTGAAAATTCTGTCCTTAAATCTCAGATTGAAGCTCTCAATGGTACCAATCTCACATCAGAAGATATTATTCATGAGATTGAGGAAAGAGAAAAAAGATCGTCTAACGCCATGATTTACAATGTGCCGGAATTAGAGTTGGAAAACTTGGAGCACGACCTAGACCCATCAAAGTTCATTTTAATAACAAACACGACGCTATTAATTTTTTAAAAATTTGCAAGAATCTCAACTTAAATAATATTCGTATGGGACCCGATCGTACTCCGAAGCAATGTAAAATTTTAAATGATGCTCGAACTGAATTGAAAAATAAACAGCAGAACGGTGAAACCAATTTAACAAATAAATTTAATAATGGCTACCCTCGTGTTATTACAAACTCTGCATCAGATTCTCCGCCCTCTGGAAACATCACCGTCTTTTACCAAAACGTTCGTGGACTGAATACTAAAATTGAGACCTTTTTTAATAATATCAGTGATTGTGACTATGATGTAGTGCTAATAACTGAATTGTGGATAACACCTAGTGTTGGCAGCCGTGAATTATTTGACGAATCGTTTCAAGTTTTTCGAACTGATCGCAATCGAATACTCTCTAGAAAATCGAAAAGTGGTGGAGCTCTAATTACTGTTCGCAACTCTTTTAAAATAGAAATTGTTTCCACAGATTTTATTAACCAACAAGTTCCGTTAATTGATCTTTTAATATGTAAATGTAAACTCAAATCCAGTTGGTTATTTATTGTTCTTGTTTATATTTCAACTAGTGCATTAACTAATAATTATAAATTATTTTTTGATTTGCTAACTCAAATTAACTTTGGAGATAATAAAATTATTTTTGTAGGTGATTTTAACTGTTCAGAAATAACTCTTACACAGAATAGTTTATCTAGCCAAGCTTCTATTATATCAAATTTTTGTTCTTTCCTGGGTCTTAGGCAATATAATTCAATTAAGAATTCTTTAAATAATATTCTGGACTTAGTATACTCTAACATCGAATGTCAAGTATTTAGAGAAACATTTCCTCTAGTTTCTGAAGATATTCACCATCCTGCACTTACTTTTGCTTTACAATGTTTTCCGGATTTATCTCCAGTTAATAAGGATGCTGTCAAACTTAACTATAAAAGAGGTAACTACCCGGCACTGTATGCGTATCTGAGCAATATTGAGTGGAGTACACTTTTAAATTTTTCTGATGTAAATTTAGCTTTTATTGAATTTTATAATATATTAAATAGTGCGCTGCATAAGTTTATTCCATCTTGCAAAGTTAAACAAAAAAGAAAATATCCACCTTGGTATAATATAGAAATTATAAAACTTATTAAACAAAAAGCTTCAGTCAGACTAAAACTTAAGTTCAACTCTCCGACAATAACAACAGAGTTTAAACGACTTAGAACTTTAATTAAACGTAAAACTAAATCTGCTTACAGTATTTATATATCCTCAATTGAAAATGAAGTTGTCTCTAACCCAAAACAGTTTTGGACATATATCAACTCTAAGAAATCGAACTCATCTAGAGTTCCTTCTACTTTGATTAGTGATAATGAAGTATTTGATAATCCTAAGAACATTGCTAATGGCTTTTCTAAGTTTTTTGAATCCGTACACATTCCCCCGTCTACTAATGTCAACCTTGATAACTGCAGCTATATACATAACTTTACATTTTCTCATGTTTCAGAAGATGCTGTGTTAAAGATTCTTAAAACCCTTCCAAATAAAAATTCTGCTGTCAATGATAATTTACCTGCTTTTTTATTGAAAGATTGCGCTATTCTGTTTTGTCATCCTCTCACAATTTTATTCAATTTATCCATTACTACCTCTACTTTCCCTAATAATCTGAAAATAACTTCTGTTTGTCCTATACCTAAAACTAATATCAATCTTCACAACATTGATAACTATCGCCCTATTGCAATCTTACCACACATTGCCAAAGTCTTTGAGCGTATCCTCTATAATCAAATATACAACCATGTTAAACCTTATATCTCCACTAATCAACATGGTTTTGTTCCAGGGCGTTCGACTGTAACAAATCTGTGTGTTATTACACACGAAATAGCTCTTGACACTTCTGGGCAAATGGACGTTATTTATACAGATATGTCAAAGGCTTTTGATAGAGTTGAACATAATATTCTTTTAGCTAAGCTTAAAGATTTTGGTTTTTGCAGTTCATCCATTGTACTGATGTCATCTTATCTCAAAAAGCGTGAGTCGTATGTCACTTTCAATTACTATAAATCTAATTCTTATTTTCCAACATCTGGTGTTCCACAAGGATCAATATTGGGGCCCATGCTGTTCAATTTATTTATTTATGACCTTTCCACATCACTAGGTTGTCAGCATCTTCTATATGCTGATGATCTTAAAATATATTCAAAGATCAACAGCATCAATGACTGTTTTCAGTTGCAAAACATGTTAAACCAAATTTTCACTTGGTGTATTGCTAATCGATTAGATTTAAACATTAGCAAGTGTAAGTTTATGTCATTTACACGCAAAACTAATGCCATAAAATTTGATTATCTTATAAATAGCCGTTCAGTTGAGTATGTTAGTACTTTTAAAGACCTTGGTGTTCACTTTGATACTAAACTAACGTTTAATTATCACATTGAAAACGTTGTACAGAGTTCTATAAAAGCTTTAGGATTTATTCATCGTAACACCAATAGTTTTCAAAATCTTAGTGCCTTAAAGGCTTTATATAATTCATTTGTGCGTTCTAAACTGGAATACGCTTCTTTAATTTGGTATCCACAGAACCAACATCAAACACAACAAATTGAAAGTGTGCAACGCAGTTTTTTAAAATATTTATTTTTTTAAATTGAAGGACATTATCCTATCAGAGGCTATGATCACCTCAGTTTACTCAACAAGTTTAATTTTGAATCACTAGAGCTTAGACGTTTTAAGGCAAGTGTTATTTTTGTGTTTAAACTCTTGCACAATATTGTCGATTCTCCTGAAATTATACAACTTATTAAATTGCATATACCATCTTTTAACAGTCGACAAAAACCAACCTTTAGTTTACCAACAATACGAACTAGCTATGGTCTTAAGTCACCAATTGATAATGTTTGTGGTAATTTAAATAATATGCCACCCTGCTGTGATGTTTTTAATGATAATATTAAGTATTTAATTAAACAAGTTACTTAATTTTAATTTTATTTTATTTATTATTTTTATTTTTTAATTTTTTTTTTGCAAATGTTAATCTTAGTTTAAAATTGTTTAGTTTTTATATGTATTTTTATTATTTTATTTTATTTGTATATGGTACTTTTTTTTGTATGTTGTCTTGTAATTGGGAATTGTTTCCTGTAGGGCAATAAATATCTATTATTATTATTATTATTATTATTATTTACATCTCTGGATTAATACATTAAGCGCAAATAGTGCCTCTCTGGTACCCAACGCATTCCTGAAACCAAATTGCGTTTCTTCAATATGGTCTTTGCATTGTCAGTATATACGGTGGTGTATAATTTTGAAAAATATTTTAAGAGCATGGCTCATTATGCTTATAGTACGATATTCGTCACACTGCTTTGATGTTGCTTTTTTCGGAATAGTAATAAATGTGGATTTGAGCCATTCTTAGGGTATCTTTCCTGTATCATATACGGCATTATATAGTTGAGTAAGCGTATTTATGACATTTTCGTTAAAAAAGAATGATTATTTTTGTAGGGTTTTTATCTAGGACTACCTCTTTGCCATTTTTTTATGCGATATATTTCTAACCTCCTCCTTTGTTATTTGAGGTCCAGTGTAAGCGTTCTTTATACCATGATTCTCCGGACAAGCATCTTCAAAAAGCTTGTGGATATAGTCTTTCTACATCGATATTTTCTTTTTGGTGTCCGTAAATTCATTTCTACTTTTGTCAACAAGTCTTCCCTGTACTCTTTTCCTTCCAGTACCTGCGGCCTCCTTTATCTTTCAATGCATATTGAAGTAATCATGCTTCTTATGTAGTTTTTCTATTTCTACACATTCAGCTCTCATCAGTTCTTTCTTAGCATTCCTGATTTTTTTCCGTATTTGTTTGTTTAGTTCTTTGTATAGTACGTGTTTGATGTTTTCCCATTCCTGCTCTACGCTTAGATCTTCTGTGTTTATTGTATAAAGCTTTTGGTTATCAAATTGGTTATAACTGTTCTGAGATTAACGTCTTCTCTTACCTTCCTTAAGTCGTATATTGGGTCTGGTGATTGCTGTTTCTATTTGATCTTTTTAAGTCTAGTCTTAAATAGAGGGTTCTGATCAGAGTTTGCATCTGCTCCCGGATATGATTTTGCAAATTTTATGCTGTTTCAAAATCTCTGGTTGATAGTTATATAGTCTATTTGGTTTCTGACTATTTTTTGAGTTGTATTTGCTGGTGATGTCCAAGTATATAGACGCCATTTGAAAAGTTTATGAAACGTATTTGTTATAACAAGTTCTTTTCCACTACAGAATTGGACGAGTCTGTCCCTTTTATCATTCCGTGACCCAAGTCCATAAGGTCCGAATATATTGTATTCTTTTCCTTGTCCAACCTTAACATTGAAATCTTCCATTACTAGTGTAACCTCGTTTTTCTTGACTGATTTTAGGACATGTTCAATCTGTTCATACAGTTCTTCTATCTCTGTGTCATACTTGTCTGTAGTTAGAAAGCATACCTGTGCGATGTTAAGTTAAATGGCTTTGCTTCCAGTTCAACCATTATGACTCTATCTGAATGAAATATTACATTTTTGACTAAGCTTTTGACATCTCGAGTTACTATAATGGCTATTCCGTTGTTTGTCGTTGTTATCTGCAAAGTATATGCAATGGTCAAATATTGTATTACATCCCGAGCCCTTCCAACGCATCTCACTTATGCCCATAATGTCCCTCTTCATCCTACCCATTTTTTTCACAATGTTGTGAATCTTTTCATCTTCATATGCACTCTGCACTTCCACGTGCCTACTCTTTTTGGTTTGGTCTTTTTCTTTGCGTTTTTGCGCTGTAATGTACCGTTCTTCTCTATTCTGGACTCGGAGACTCTTTGCACTCCTGTCCCATTTAAGAGACGCCGATATTCGGGGCCGTTTTTAGTTTTGTCCGTTATAATGATGATTATACTATGGATGTCTTAGAGACCTTTAATGCGTTAGTTTTCCGTTAGCTTTTGCATTACCACGTTGACCAGTTTGTAGGTTCATCCAATTTTGGGAGTGATTTCTCACTACCGGTGCAAGCTCATGACAGCTCCACCACCCAAAGCTGTTGGCTGACAAGATAGTTAATGCAATAAATAAGTTTAATGCAACAAATTTACAGTTATTTCAAGATTACAAAATATTTTTGACTGACAAACGTCAAACAATTAAATTAAAGAATTGTATTTATTTTATTACTTGTTTTTCTAAACGTGTCTTTAAACAATGAGACGTCCTCTAATACATAAAAAACAAACTAAATCATGCCATTGCATAAAGCTGGACTTAAAGAAGCAATTACAATTCCAATTGGCCTAACATATTTGATAAAAAAATACAACAGAAAAAAAAAATACTTCGTAATAATAGGCAATTTCAATGCAAAGTTCAATAAAAAAAACAATTATCCAAAAAAACCAGATACAAAAAAGGAGAAATGCTATTATAAAACCTACAAAAAAGAGACCCGTATTGCCTAAATACTTTTTTAAAATAACAATTCCAAAAAAGTTGACATGGAAAAGCCCAGATGGCTACACAAAAACTAAATAAATTTTATTAGAAGAAGAACGACAGAAAAAATTGTACCGACATGTCCACATTAAACACATCTGGCATAGGCAATGACCATAAGCTAGTACAAGGAACGTTCAAAATCAACACAAAAAAATAGTGACAAAAATGCCCTTATATAACAATAAAACCGTTGAACAAACATAGAAAAGAATATAAACAAACAATCAAACGTAAACTTACCCCTACTGAAAACCTTAGAGATCTCAAACAACCTGGCAACCAGCATTAAGAAACAAAACAAGTTAAGTCAAGAAACAACAAAACTGATAGAACTTAGATAATATACATGTCAGAATAAGCAAGAATACATCTACAGGATACAAATTGCAAAAGAAATTGTTGTAGTGAATTTTATGCTACAAACTTAGACAAAACTTAAGACTAGCCATTACATATCACTAACATTGATTAAAAAAAAATCAGTAAAGACAAATAATTAGTAACGGCAGTAAAGCACATTCAAAACAAAAAAAAAATAAAATCACAAACAAAATGTTAAAAAGTGAGAAAGTTAATAGATGCAGTTCTAGTAGTAATAAATAAATGTCTCAAAGAAAATAAAGTACCAAACTCTTGGCAATATGCAAAAGTTATTTTACCTAAAATAAAGAAACAATAAAAAATTGGAAAATTATCTCAAATATAAAAACTACTAACTAGACTTCTACCAGCCAGTGAAGCAGGCAAAATTTCGTATAAGATGATTTACTAGAATCGACCACCTAAAAAACACATACAAAAATATAGAAAAGGCTTATATCCAACAAAGCTTATAAAAAAAAACAAATATCTTAGTAGATGAGCAACATGGATTTTGTAAGCGGCGGCCCACATTGACAAATCTGCTATAAAACGACTTATAACACCCTTTTTATTTTAATTTGCAAACTGATTCAATTTCTGAGCTACCCCTTTCCTTCGTAACAATAGTTTTAACGCAAAAGCATGTCATGTCTGGATAATACTATCAGTATTATTAAAAATTAAAAGACAAAAATTATTTTTTAGAGTTTTTTGAATCATATAGCAAAAATCATTCAATTTGAAAAAAAAACTAGTACAAAAAAAATAAAATAACAAGAAATTAATAATTATAAATCTAAAGCAATGTGGAGAGCAGTTAATAAAACTACTAAAAAAGCAAAATAAACTTGAACTGCAATTCAATTTGAATAAAAAAAAAACAACAAAATTTAAATTTTTTGCACTCAAATTTTTTAATTTAAACTAATTAGTGATTTGAATTCAACACATTTTCGTTCAAACAATTTTGGAGTCACTATAAATACCAACAAGTATTAAAACAAACACCGATATTAGCAGGAAGATTCCCGAGACTCGAAGATAGAACATAGTCATATCTAATGTGTGAGGTGAATAGATACATTTATAGAAGCGGCATACAAGAGTACGCACAAATCTATTAGTTTTGCGCCTTTTTCTATTATTCTTTCACTCAACGACGTTAGTGACTACAATGGAATGTTATTTTTATTGATAAATTACTAGTTTCGGCTCTAGTCTATAAAAAGCCAAAACTTGTAATGTTTGTTAGAATATATTTATAATAAAAACATAGTAAACTGTTTTATTATTTTATTAACATAAATTGTGTAAATTTAGTGTAAGTCAAAACCATCAATTATTGTTACCTTTATTGATATGTAATCATTTTATAATCAATATCAAATAAAAATAAGCTTTTAAAAATTTAGTACAACCAAAATAAATAACATATGCAGGATTTATATCTGGTGAGTATAATATAAGTTCCATGCATCAATCAGTTTGTAAACTGTATGATATGACAAACAAATACTGTCACAACTTTGATAGTACTTGACAGAATAAAGCGATTGATGCATTTAACGTAACAAGAATAATTGATTAATCTATTATAAGCTAACATAATATATGTTAGAGTTAAAATCATTGTAAATATAACAAAGTAATGAATTTCCTATTGTGTAAAGATATAAACAAGCTAAATTGCAGATATATTTGTAGACGTTAGTTTACATTTATAGAGACGCAATAGCCTATATATGTCAATAATTGTGCAAGTTCTATAACAAATTGAATCAGTTGTTTTGCAAGTAAAACAGCACCCATATTTTTCAATTTTAAAGCTCAGATTTAATGCTGAATAAATGTAGAATATGTTTCAGAAGCTGAGATATAACTATGAATGATTAGACTACTTCTTAGCTTTACTACTACTATTATTAATCATTTAACCGATAGCTATATTTTCTAGAAAAGCCACAATATCCGGTGAATAGCAATGTATTATTAATGCTAATATAGGTGCATCAATTATAAACCCCAATAATGTATTACGTTAATATCCTCGGATAGTATGTCATAATCTGTTATTAAATTAGTTTGATCTATGATGCGAACGTAACTAATCAGGTTATTTAACTATTAACAAAATTCAACACTATATTATTTGATACAATTGGAACATTTTACTTTATTGTTAAAATGAAAACAAGAAGGTTTCGAGTTTATTTATAAAATGTTTTGTTGGTACAATATATATATATATATATATATATATATATATATATATATATATCGTAAGTCAATACGACTGGCAGATTTTCTCATGTAGAAGAAGCCTTTTAAAATAGCAATTTCTGTATATTGTATATTCTGAGCACGGTAATATAAATTTGTAATTATTTTTCGATATTTATAAATAACTTGTAAATTTACAATACACCGACTTATACTGTTATATAACCGTATATAAAATAATATAGTTTATTGCTGAACATAAAATACAAAAGTATATAAAACAAGATTAGTTATTAAAATAATAATAATTTAGTAATATTATTATATTATATACTAATAAATGGCAATTTTAAAATATAAATGACGTATTTTGTTAGGAATAAGTAAAATTATGTAATGTAAATTAATGTAAATTAATGTAATTTAGTTTAGTGACAGAACATCTTTTTTTCTGATATCAAAATTAATCCACCGAGACAATCCCCATTTAATTATAACGTAACAGAATGCCTTCCAATCATCCTTCACTTAGTTAAAACTAACCCCGCTATACGTACATTATTAAATAACAATTAATCGTAGTTTAACAGATCGTCTTCCAATCATTTGGTATTTCAGTTACATTCAATAAAAATATTAAGCTAGTCATCAATATTAAATTTAGTTATAAAATGGCAGCTTGCCCTTAATCGCAATAAATCACACAGCGATAGTGTTTTCCAATCATGCTGTGCTTTAAAAATAACGCAAAGTATTGTGATGGTGATCGGCACTTAATCTTAATCAAACGTGTTGCGACAAAATCTTTCAATATCTTTTAATAATAAAAGAAGTAAATTCAAATGTGTTGCAATCTATCTCAAATCGACAGTCAGTTTTCAAATCATCCTCCATTTTACAATCAACCGCACAACTACAATGATCATTCTATATTTAGTAAGTTACATTAGGCACTAGAGTCTCACAATAATTCAAAATCAATAAAAAAATGACATTAGGCATTAGTTTGATTAATATAATATTACTATTAGTTATATATTAGTATTAACTGTTTTGTTATCATAGTAAAAATGTTTAAAAAAATGATATTCAGCATTAGTTTGATTGATTGTAAACACGGTTATATACAATTTTTTTTTAAAACTTATTAATTAACAATTTGTTTTTAAAATAAGTTTTCTTCATTCAAGACCAAATTCTTAGACTAATATTTCAATAGCGGTTTCCTTATATATTAAATACGCCTATTTATATTATTATTTAATGACCTTCTAAACCTTTGTACTATGATAACAAAACAGTTAGTATAGTATAACAGGTAAACAACTAAACTAATAGTAATATTATTCTTAGCAAATGAAGCATGTACATAAAATAAGTTTAAGTATATTATTCAACCGAGACTAATTTGCCCTGTAAATATTAATTAATTAATTGAATAATTTATTCTGAAACCATATTTGTTATTGTATTTAAAATTAACCAACTCATTTATATGCGTATTGTTAATTTTTCATTTTTATTATACAAAAATAATAACTGATGTGTTGTATACATGAATGACAATAGAGTTTTAAATAATTCAAACTTTACTATTTATTAAGGAATTTATTAAATACCATATTACAAAACATGCTATGCTCGTATGTAAATACACGTCACTGATGAGAAAAGTTTTAAAAGTATGATTTTCATTACATTTGGCTACAGTGGCCACGTGCACATAGTAATTTCTGACTAAAATTTATAAAAATAATGATTTCGCAAAAAATACGAAGGTTATTTTGATTAATCCATTATTCCGATTTGTCTGTTTATGCAATTGTACTTATAAGTTATAAACTTATCTTCGTTTTAATTTATAAAAGTTCGACGTATGGATAGTTTACTGATATTTAATGCTCATGCATCAAGAACATCAAGGAGAGCTGGATACTGTCCAGACTCCTCCAAACCTGTATCATTTTGATAGTGTTTCTGCAGATAAAAGAAAGACTCGACAAGACCAATTCAACCCAGAACGTTTTTATTTCAAAACAAACAAAAAAACTACAAGCACCAAAGCCAAATTCTTAAAGTTTTTAACAAACTTCGTCAGTTAAGTGCTTTAAATGTGAAATAAATGTCCCATATCAAAAAGTTGAAATCAAGAATAATAAAGTCATTTCGCCAAAAACTGTCCACGGGCAACTCAAATCGTAATAACACCAAAAAACCGAATTAAAAAAACATCAGAAAAATATCATTCATCACCATTGGACTATCAACATAAGACATAAACCGTCAGAATGTGGAGCACAATAGTAAGGATTTCTGATACCGGGACAGTACATATGACGTTTTAGAATACGACTTTAAACTTTGTGAAACTCGAGGAATGCTACCATGATCAAAACTGCAAGCAAGCTTAACGGAATTGGTGAATTCGTAATGGCCAATTCGGCGTAAGGACACCTCGGCTCCGGCCGTTTCGGCGCCTGAACTTTTCAAGTAAAACAAAAAAATATTTATATATTATAATAAAAATTGATTTGTTTTATAAGACATAATAAATAATGATGATATATAAAATGTAAAATACATATAAATTACATAACGTATCAAACAGAAATTACAGAAAAAAAAAAATGTAAGTACATATTTAAATTTTCAAATATACAATATATAGTAAAATAACAAAATACAATTTTTGCCCGCAAATAATTTATGGGTAATTAATGATCCTTTTTTAATTATAGGTAATGACCTGATGTGTCCCCAAATTAGCCGCACCGTATCAGCCGCGTAGAAATGGCGGCGCCGAAGTGTCCTAGACCCCTCATATTCTAAGTTGTAGTCAAAGTTGACATCAGATATTTTTTAGACTTGACTTGACAAAACATTATTTCAAACAACTTTTTATTTATCAAGATTTTTCCTTTATCTAACAATTGTGTCATGAAAACAGGTTAAAAGTTAGTTTTGGTACGTATAGAACATTTTTAAATGCATCCAAGTCTACATTGCCGGGTAAAGGAAAAATCTTGATAAATAAAAAGTTTTGTCAAGTCAAGTCTAAAAAATATCTGATGACAACTTTGACTACAACTTAGAATATGAGACTCTTACATCAAAATTTCAAGTATATTACAAATATCTTTGACAAAAATAGCATTGAGTACACAGATAATTAAAGCAACTATGTATGTGAATATAATTTTTCGTAATGTAATTTATTTTTTAAAAACATACAACAAATGGTAGAGAATCAATTTGATAAAAGAATTAAATGCTTAATATCAGACAACGACATAGAAATAAAAAATGTCAGAACACAAAACTGATTTTTTACATTAAGTCTAATGCATATAGTCCTCAACAAAATAGTTTGATTAAAAAAGAAATACACAACAACAGATGGGAAGTTAGCACGTACCATTATACATGCGCAAAACTTGTAAAAAAATGTATGGACCAAAGCTGTGTACACATTAAATCAAGCAGAAACCAGCTCAATCCAAGTCCAACAGGTTTTTAATTTGGACAAAAAATAAAAGTGAACAAATTCGAATGTTCGGACAATGTAATTTTTTAGAGAAATTTAGAGAAAGTCAAACCTAAAAAAAGCAACACGCAGATCAACCCGAATCTGAAGGTAAATTAGAAGAAAACTTAGATAAACCAAAAAATTGCAACACATTGGTTAAAAAAGAAAGTTTAAATAGAGTATCTGCACAATCATCTCCTGTACAAAAAGAACCGGTAGACGAACAAAAAGTAGCAGCTAAACTAGTAGTCAAAACTCATAAAATATAATTCTAAATCAATATATTTGTTTCCAATAAATGAAATTGAACTATCTCAAATTGTAGAGAAATTAAAAAACAGCAAAAGTGCAGGTTACAATAAAATTTCCATGAACTTAATTAAAAACATAATAAATAACATTTTAACGCCTTTATGTAACATTATAAACTCATCATTTATCCAAGGCAAATTCCCTCAACATTTGAAACTATCCCTAATAAAACCATTTCACAAAAAAGGTAATGCTGATGACTATAACAATAATTGACCTATTAGCATTTTATCATCTGTTTCAAAAATATTTGAAACAGCAATGGCTAACAGAATTACTGATTTTTTTAACAAAAATACACTTTTACATAATTCACAACATGGTTTTACAAAAGGAAAAAACATCAACACAGCTATCTGTCAGTTTACTAATAATGTAATAAACTTCATCGAACAGGGTGAATTAGTTTGTGGTATGTTTCTTGATCTATCAAAAGCTTTTGATAATATCGACCACAAACGTTTACTTTTTAAACTCAACAAATATGACTTAAGAAAAGTTGCAAACAGCTGGTTTGAAACCTATCTAATTGGTAGAAAGGAGTTTGTCCAAGTAGTTGTTGATAACAAAACATACAAGTCAACTAAACTTTAAACAATATTATGGGTTCCTCAAGGTAGTGTAATGGGTCCTGTATTATTTAACATTTATATAAATGATATGTTTACAAGCTCTGATGAAATTAGATAACATATAATTAATTATGATGACGATACAAACTTGATATTGCATGGACATGATTTTATGCAACTATGCAGTAATGCCAGTGTGCATATAAAACAGCTGGAAAATAGGTTTACAAGCAACAAACTTTTGTTAAATAAAGAAAAAACACAGTGTGTGTTGTTTAAATTAAATAACACAATTGAAACTCCTAACAACATACTTCTTTATCATAGACTTTATAATTATGTCCTATCTACAAAATTTATTGGAGTTATTGTAGAGAAAAATTTAAAATGGAAAAAACACATTGATGAACTGTCTATAAGACTGGGTAGAGTATGCTATATGCTTCGTGTTTTATCAGATAATATTCATACACATATGGTTGTGCCGAAACGACCCGGTATACCGACTTAAATCAACTCATGGCGTAGACGTAAAGCCGTCCATGCGCGTTGGGTTCTTGGATTCTGTGTTACTGACTGAGAGTTTTCTATTCCTTTTCGTTTCCTGCCGTTAACTAGTAAATAACGTGGTCTCTTTGGTTTATATAATATTGCCAGCCAAGGTATGTAGTAATTATTTAGATGTATTAAGTGTTTGTATTTTGTTAATTTACAGATTATTTATGAATTAAATGTATAGAAAGAATTAAAGCTATTTATTTAATTAACGATTACCATCCACATGCTCGGCTAACCCCCAACCCCACGTGCTCTGCCACATGGTAAAGATAGCGTATTATGCAAACTTCGATTCTTTGTTAAGATTTGGTATTGTGCACTGGGGAATATCAACAGACATTAATCGAATATTTATTATGCAAAAGCAAGTAGTAAGAATAATGTTTAAGTTGCGTCAATTTGATTTATGTGAAACCATATTTAAACAATAGTACATTAAGTACCAATGGCAGAAAAGTTTCCTGGACTTTGTAATAAAATATCTTCAAGAAAAAAATCAAACCAATTTAGAGGTGATAGAAGAAGTAAAGAATATCCCTGTTTCCAAAGCACTAAAAGCCAAAGTATGACACCTTGTAAAAACACGCAAAACCACTGACCTGTCGTAGGGTGTTGCGTGAGAATATACCGACACTTTTAGTTCTATAGCACGTCATGCGTCAATTTCACTAATAACTAGCATGGCGGCCTACAAATGTTGTTCAAAAGTGAACACTTTTGATGTCAAGTCTGCATTCTTGCGCAAGGCAAGGAACAAACTGAGAAAAAGCTCTATGGTCTAAAAAACAAGCTTAAAAAATTAGAATAACATGATTTCCTAAAAAAACTTTTGTTAATTTAGATAATAATCCATAACAATCTTTTTGTGGTTGAAAAACATATTGTTGATAAAAGTGTGGTAAAAAAAAACTGTTTCATTTATCTTGCAATGCAATCGACTTTTCGCAAGAAAAAGTTTTTGGCAGCCAACCCAATACAGAATGGTAATCAACAAAAAATACCTTTTATGCAATAAACCGTTAGATTTAATAATCTAATGTATTTGAAAACAATTTCTTGCACAGACATCAGTTTCTGCAGTAAACCATTAAAAAATAATTGAACAAGTCTTTTGTTGAATAAATAGAACAACAAAATTCTGAATTTTTTTCAATGAAGACAATCGGTTTAATAATTTTTAAAAACAAGTATGGTATTTCTATCATATTCAGCGCGTACACTATTAACAATATGTTTTCGGCAAAAAGTTGTTTTGTGTCAATGGTTTCTACAGATGATAGCAGAAAATCCTCAATCCTCAATGCACGAGTGCTGATAAAGCTAACTTCTCTAAGGGCCGGTTGCACCATATGTAGTTAACTGAAAGTTCAACTAACTGGGGAGTTAACTTTGACCTTGGTTCAACGGCGCTTGGGTTGTACCATACGTCGGTTAACTAAACTAGGTTATTATTTTTTTTTTCTCAAGTTGATGGCAGGGAATCTAATAATATCTAGGGAATTCCCTAGATTTATGGGTCGCGCACAAATGTTTAGTTTTCTAAAGTTTAAAAAAATTGTGCTGTATTAATTATAAATGCGGGAAATACAAATTATTTTTTTTTTTTATAAATTAATCAAATATAAATATATCAAAATTAGTTTTAATAAAGTAAAATAATAGAATAATTTACTGAATTTATTTAATCCTATTATACAATAACATAAAATTATAATAAATAATTTAATTAATTTAAAATTTTATAAATTAATACAGTATTATGGATGTTAAAGATCACTAAACTTTAGTGCATCTAACAAACTATTTTATTATTATTAGTGAAAAAATACCATGATCAAATTGAATGCAAAAAGTAATTTGATAATTCAATTTCATATATCCCGCCATAAAAGTCAATTAAAATAATAATCAAGCGTCATGAAACATATAATAAATTCTCGTAAATGTCAACAAATAAATAGGGGTTATGTTTAACTGCAAAATTTGTAGTTAACTGCCCGACGGCGTCCTTTCAACTTAACCTCGAGATGAACGAGTTCATCAAGTTGGTACAACGTAAATTTAACATTGTACTAGTTCAAGCAATGAACTCGAGATGAACTTAGTTGGTACAACCGGCCCTAAATCAGTCATTACAGAATTTCATAATAATCATCTATCTTTCTTTAATTGGACTGCACTTAAAAAAGGAGGAAAGAGAAAAAAATGACCGCCTCTTTTTGAAAAAGAACTGATACTACTGCTGAAAAATGTGCCACTCTAGATCCAAAACCTAATTGTGGTTTATGCATGACGGCGCTCCAACACATTTTAGCCAAACTGCCCATATGCATTTAGATAATGTTTGGTCAAATTGTTGAATAAGTCTAATATTAGCATCTTCGGTCTCCAGACTTAAATCCCTTAGTTTTTGTTTTCTTTGGGGCCATCTAAAACCTTTGGTTTATTCCACCCCAATTAAAAATATCTAAAATTTGAGAAATCACTTAGTAGCTTCATGTAAAACAATCCAGAATACACCTGAAATTTTTGAATGTGTCCCTATCAATGAAAAAAATAGTAGTCATTTCCACTATTTACTGTATATTTGTTAAATTGTTTTTGCAATTAAAATATTATATTTTTTGTGGTAACTGTAATTCATTGAATTGCATTTTAAATAAGCAAAACAAATCACATTTTTTCATAAAATAATTCCCAAAAACTCTACACAGCAAAAAACCGTTATAGAATTTGAAAGATCAACACAATAAACTTTGCTGTTTTTCGTAAATTTCCATAGTAAAGCCAAAAGAATCTCAAAAACAAACCATTTGCAAAACATGCAAATCATAATATCCAAGGTTCTAAATAAATCTAAGGGTGTGTTTATGCTGCACATCGCCGGCGCTGCTGGCCAAGATTGGCGCCGGGATGTTATGGCGATTATGAAACAAACCTATATAATCTTATGAGAGCTGCAACTTGCACATCGCCGCATTCCTCGGCACTGCGATGTGAACAAAATAGTTTGTTTTTTGTAATCGGACCATCGCCGTACATCTTCCGATTAGTGCCAGTTTTGTGAGACGTTAACATGATGTAATTTATAATATCGAACTTATTTAATTAGTTTAATTAATTAGTATGTTACTTCAAACCGTGTTGCGGTTATATGTAATTTAAAATAATGAAGTTATATATTTGCATGTATTGTGTTAATTTATCAAAACTTTGTTGCGTTTACAATAATTTTATGAAGAATTTAATTGAAATAAATCTGCATTAAACAGGAAATTGTTAAAAAAATGTTTGTATTTTTATTGAAGTGTCATAGTAATTAATTATTTTAATTTAATATTTTGACTTATATTAATAATTTCATTATAGTAATATTTTATTAAAGCAAATACCGATCGACTATCTCAATTTTAGATTAAATAAAACTTTGATATGAGATCATACCGTCGCAAACGCTATAAATTTACTAACTATTATTATATATGGTGTGATAGCTCAATGGTAGAGCACTTGCATATCATGCGAGCAGTCCGGGGTTCGATCCCCGAAATATGACTGAAATGATAACTTGCTCTTTATCCACTAGCGTGGTTCGGAAGTCACGTATTAAGCTGTTGGTCCCATCAAACCACTTTAAACAAGTCGTAGACTTACTGTGGCGATGTAAAATAGCCGTAAAAAGCATAAAAAAAGCATAGTTGATAAAGATTTGTTTGTTAACGATTATTTTTTTTAACTGTCCTATGCACTAACGTAGTACATGGTGGTGCAACTGGAGCTTTTACAAGCGTTTTCTTTTAATTATTTGGTTTGTTTTTCGTCGACGAAAATCCAAAGGCGCCAGAAATTTACAATTTTTTTGTTAATTAAGTTATTTTTTTTATACTACTTAATTCAATTAATAATTTTAACTCAATAATATGACTTATATTAATAATTTTATTACAGTTATATTCGATTAATAAAATAAAACTTGACAGTATTTAAATAACGGCGAGGTGCGAGCAGCGCGGCGATGTGCATTTATGCTGCTGAATGGCGATGTGCAGCATAAACGTACCCTAAGAAAGTCATAATATTGAGTACTAATAATAATAATATCATTGATATCCATATGTGGTTTAATAAGTTTATTAACTTGTTAAAAATATTAGAAAAACGGTATCTAGCCTTTGTAAAAATTATTACATATTTAAAAACTGTAAGATCTTTATTTTAAACAAAAACTAAAAAAAAAGTTAAATGTAACTTAGGCACGTTATGACTTACAAACATAAATTATAAGCATACAACAGGATACCTCACAAATATTATTTTTCATACACCAGGAAAAAGTAACAGGAATGACATTTAAAGCGGTTGACATTATTTATTTAGTGATATTTTTTATGTAACCAAAAGCAATGAATTGTGTTTCTAATCTGTAGTTATTTATTTTAATATAATTTGGTAACACTTTGTATACGTAAATTTATTTTAGTATAATAATATCCCTTCTGTATACCTATTCATTAAGTTACTTGATACAGTTGCATCGCCACGGACAGGAATTGAATTACAATAGGATTAACTTCACAAGATGAACGTAGCCAGTGGTAATTCCGGGTATCACAATATAGACTTGCATGGACAAGCCTTATATTTCAAAGTTAGATGTACAATTTAATCTTTTTTTGTAAAACCCATTATATTTAAATATTATTTGATTAAAAATAATTAATTATTAAGACAATGTTAGAAGATATTAATTACGAGTATTTTTTTAATTAAATAATTATAGGAAATTTAATACTTCACAAAACAATAGAATGTTGTTTAAGAATGAAGCCTTTCTGCGGAAACATTGTTAATTACTCAAGAAATCAGTTACGGATACCTAGCCGTATATTCACCATCGTAGATGGATTGGTGAAATTCCGCTCTGTTAAATTTCATATTAATCTCTGGCGCTATCAATTAATTTTAACTTCTAGTCACATGCGAATAATTTCTAATTTATTATGGTGATGCTTGTTGGCTGGATTTCAGGATTTTTACACGACACTGATATTTATATAAAATCTTACGTACCGTTTTTATGCTGTAATTTATTCGTTTCGGAATGAAATAAAAATTTCAATAACATACGGGAAATGAGCCTCTTTGACTATCCAATCTCGCATTTCATGTGTAATAAAAATCTTGAGGATTTACCAATGCTCATTTCCTTCGCTATTACTAGTTTCAATATTCCTTTAATTAAAAACCGTCTGATTTAAATAATGTTAACGTATCTACTAAATGCACACCAACTTAAGATTACAGCATTAATTTTCATTTTGTAATTATAATTTCATTTTGCAAAAAAAGCTAAAATCAAATTTTAATAAAATTTTCTACTAATAAAGTACTAAGTTAATATCATTCAATATGCATTAGCAAATTGAAACTCTGAAACTATTACGTTGGCGACTCACCTAATAGTAACACTTTAAAACCAAATTGAAATCATTTTAAACTTTATTTCGCTCAGATAAAGTATGCATTATTTGTATTGAATTATTTATTTGTGTTATAATTAATAATTTAATTAACTATTAACATATCCAATATGTTCATTATTAAACACATTATTGTTGATTAAATCTATTTAATAACTTATGTCGTAATCAATATTTCAGCAAGGCGTCAACAGGAAAGTTTTTTATATGTATGAGTAGTTATTGAAAATGATAAAATGAATATCATCCTGAAATGTTTTCTTACTTAATTTAGTGATCCCAAAATAAGTGAAAAATTTAAAATATATTTTATCTTAGCTGTAATGACTAATGAGGCTTTGATAGTACAGCTAAAATTTTTGATTGTCTTCGCGCAGACCCAGCTTAGAAATTCAACACAGAATAGTAGTTTCTTTTGACTTTTTATTACCTAAAATATCAAAACTAACATAAACCTAATCATATTGTTATTTTATCACTTATTAAGCCGTTTAAAATAAACTAAATAGATCCAGGATAAACTCTGAACTTATAGAGTTACGTTACCAGAAATGGATACGTCGGCGAGGTAAAATTTGTTTCTAATATCAAACCAAAACATTAGCAAATGTTTTAAACTATCTATTTTAACTATATATTAATAGATACAACCAACATATTAAGGTCAATATAATAGCTTTCTAAATACTATATTGTTCTACCTACATCTATTGCCGCCTCAAGACTGTTCTAACCTCTAATTAAAACAGACCTTAATTGCGCGTTTTACAGCTATTTTACATCGCCTTGTTTGAAGAAGTTTGATGAGACCAACGGCTTATTAGGTGACTTCCAAATCACCCCGGTGGATAAAGAACAAGTTATTATTTTAGTCATATTCGGGGATCAAACCCCGGACTGTGTTAGCGTGTTACGTTAACGCTCTATAAATGAGCCATCTCACCGTTACCTTCAATCTCATTATTGAGTAAAACAACAGATGCCTGTCATAAATAAAGCTACAACGTATAAAAATAATCAATAATGTATATAAAAACATAAACTTTTATCTAAAAACTATACCAATTGTCCCAGCAACTTCTACCAACGTTTTTTCAGAAAAAACCTTATTCAAAATCTTAGATTAAAAACCATGAATCTAAAACATAAAATTAAAAACGCTGTGCAAACAATCCGGATAACAGAACTAGTGTCTACAATGCTTGCGCCATAAGCAAACAGTATACCGCAAAAATTATCTACAACATTGCAATGCTTTAATAATTTAAGATTGCCCAAAGATCCAGAACAAAATAATAAAAAGCTTTACGATTGTGCTGCCACTTCACTTGCTACAAGTTTACGCTGAAATTCAATGCAAAGCACTTTACCCAACTAATAAAACATCCATTACTAGATGTCCATTATAACAAGCATCTAAATATAATGTTGTTACAACCTCTGCTATTGTCACCGCAAAGCTATGTCACTTTCAAACTATTGTAAACCAGCCATTTATTACTCCGGTAAATCATAGATTGTAAAGTTGCCTGTTGCCAATAAAACTACACCACAGCCAAAACGGTTATACAACTTCTCCAAATATTAGCGCCAGTTCAAAACAAATCGTTGCTTTCCATGTTATAAGCAGCTATTAAACCAATAACTAAAACGGTAAAATAGTTCAGTTATAGAGCGTTAGCGTAGCACGTTAACAGTCCGGGATTTGATCACTAAATATGACTAAAATAATAACTTGCTCTTTATGCACCTGAGTGACTCGGAAGTCACCTAATAAGCCGTTAGTCCCGTCAACCCCTTTCAAACAAGACGTAAAACTTCTGGGGCAATGTAAAATAGCTGCAAAAACGTGCAACAAAGAAGAAAATAAAGTCATCTATGGCAAGACACATTAATGCAATTTATTTTGCCAAAAGAGGTCTATACACACGTCCCCTCATCCTCAGACACACACCGTTACACACACACACACACACCCACGTGCAAAAAAAGAAGTACTGCAAAGGCCAGACTATTCCATTCACAATTAATCAAAAACTGATGTAATTTTCAAGAAAAAAGACTAGGCGCTCTACTAAAAATATGTCCCTAAATAATAGCATTATAAACGCAACTAAAAATCTAACAGTATAAAAACTTCTATTACTATATTAGTAAACTTTGTTAATCAAATTTAGAAGCCATTCTAAAACAAGCACGTCAATAACCACCTTATATACTTTTGTTTAAATTACAACATTGACCTTGAATATTTGCGGCTTATAAGTCTAAAAAAATACTGAATTTGGAAGTTTATTCCATGTGTCAACAAAACGATTAAAAAATCTATTTTAACAGATTCGGTCCAACATTTCTGAACAGACGTAAATATTAGTGCAACATAACGCTAATATTGTATGGATGTATTCATAAAACAAATTTTACAAATCAAGTTTTTTGTAGAATAATATTGTAAGGCACATAATACAACTGCCTAAAAAAAATATTAATTTTAAAATTCTTGACCAATAAAATAAAGTATTTAGTTTGTCATTTTGCCGTTTTCCGTGGAAGAACGTTGTAAACGCACGATGTTTTAGCCTGGTGAGTTGTTGTTTTAGCCTGGTGAGTCATGTCGACGATAAATAAGTCACCTTCATTGCAAAATACACTAAATTAAAGTAAAATACGCATACCAAATGTTTCTCAGTGGCAATACAATAAAGCAAAGCTAGTTAGTTGCAAGAGAGAAGAATATATAAGTAAAAATATGAAGATTATTCTAGAAATAGCTTTTCCAAAAAAAGTAAGTGGAAAAACGTTGTAACTGAGGTAGTTTACTGTTAAGACCATGACAACACTTTCCTATAGTAAAAAATATTGCTGAGTACAAGACAAGCACTTCAACATTTTCCAATATTTAAAATTTACCCTTAGCATTACCTATTTCGGCTGCCAAAAAGTCCAATTTAATAAACATGTGTGAGTACATGGATCCCATGTATCGTCCGTTTTACAAAAAATTTACAAGAGGGTGAGCCTATGTTAAAAAAAATATAAGAGCTGTTAATGTGTGTAACACTAAATAATAAACATTAATAATACAACACGTTGTTAAATTTGTACATGACATTCTTTATAATATCTTGAAAATGTGCAATTTTTTGAAAAAACGTTGTATGTTACAAAGCAGTTACAACGTTATTCCAAGTTTTTTATATGTAAAACGCTCTGCAGAGCGAACTATGGAAAAATCGCGCAAAATGAATGCACATAGCATGAAATAATAGTATAACTGACACCTTTTACAACGTTTTCCCAATTTAAACGGCCAATAATTGAGTTTATCAATTTTTGTGCCTCCTGAAAAGTTGAAGAAATGTAAGTTACAACGTTATTTGAGACGACGATTCAAATAATGATTTGTTAAAAATATAACGGAACGTTTAATCAAACTTTCGTATTCATAAACACTCATTAGCAATAACGCTCATTAAATTTAACGCACTATTTTTGATCCACTAAGCGTAACAAATCATTAAATTGACTAATCTGTTTGACTTGAAAATGTCTAATGATCTGTATTAAATACTATTAAATCACAGTATTTGAGGTTAGATAGTATAGGTTAACATATTAATAACTTATAAAAAACAAAAGGAACTAAAAAGTTACTAAATAATTTAACTAATGACAATTTATTTATGAATATCATTATATTTCTAATGTTCATTATATTATAATGATCCGTTTGATAATCAATCGGTATAAAAATCTTTATGAATACGGGCATAGTCAGTTAATTTGGATTGACAATGATCCGAATAGCTTGTTTTTGAATAGAATTTATAAGAGATAGTGTAGTTTCAAATGCATCTAGTAAGTAAAATTTCCTAGTATACTATTATTAAATTCAACATTTGACATTTTTCGTACATTAAATGATTTTACAAAAGTTAATAAAGCCACCTAATATAATAAGAAGTTAAACATACATAAATATATAAAAAAAATAAATAATCAATAAAACTAAAAGTTTGTTCACTCTTTTATTGCAGTATCTTAGCTTATGCTACCTAGGGTATTACAAAAGAGAGATTTTAAAAGCTGTTAATATTGATTAACATAATAAAAATCTTATAATATTTTTTTTTTATCTAATTAACATTTTGTCTCAAATAAATTCTCAGATATAATCTATTGTAAAACTTACAAATCCATAAATTTAACAATTAGTTTTTATTACAAATAACATTTTTCCAATGCTGTAAATAGCATTTAATTGGAAATACAATTTAGTTTATTTGAATGTATCGGTTTGTAATTAATCCTCCCTCTGGCACAATAATAAATTCGTGTAATGTACCTTCAACCCGATTTAAATTGTTTGTCGATTAAACTTTATTTGTTGCATTGGGTCACGTAATGTGCAACATAAATATGTAATTAACAGTATTTTATCGCTACGACAAAATGTTATCCTCTCCTACTGATAAAAATCGACATTTAACAAACGAGGGAGGTACAATTGGGTCACGTTCAAACATGCAATCCTGTTATACGCAACTATTAAACTGTTTGGTATTTTTAAACATTTAACTTTGTAATTAATCTAGTTGTGATAACACGGGCGTTATACATTTTTAATTAAGCAATCTTTATTGCTGGTGAAGCTTCCAATCATTTAAAACTATTGTTATCAAATTGATGCATTTAATCTGCAGATCTGGCCACAAAGTTTATTAAGAAAATTTAACATTTCAATCAATACTTTTATGTAAATAAACCAAAACGTAAATATTAAACAAACTCAATTCATACTTCATACATTTTTGGATAATTATTATTTTATTTTCTATAAAAAATATTTTATCACAACATTATAAAAGCAATAATATTAATTTAAGCAACAATGAGAAGACATAAGTACACTTTTGTAATTTTGAACATTATTCAGTTCTTGAAAAGTTTCATTGCAATTCCATTCGCAAGCAATTAAATGGCTAAAGTTTCCTTAATAATATTCATCAATTGCGGGCAGCATAGATAATTTTCACTTGAAATAATAGAAACTCTTAAGTGAAGTGCACTTTCAATTTAAGCTTCAATCTTTAGAGCGGTCATTATTTGAATAAAATCGTAGAATGAAATTTAATATTAAATTGCGCTCTTGTGTAAATAAAATGTCACGATCCATACAGAACGAACGATTTATGGTAACTGCACTATACTTTTATTCATTGAGCATACGTGTACACGACATGTAATTTAGTCATTTCACCTTTTAAAGGACATCCTGTGTGCATTTGGTTCAAGGACTAAATGTGGTTTAATTGATTTTTAATCCTATGGGGTAGATAGTGAGTAAATTCAATTGAAATGGGTAAATATGAAGCAAGAATATTACGATGATTTAAAATAAAAGTCAAAACTAGTCAACTATAAACAAAATAATACATCACACTAGTATTTTAAATAAATATATCTTCAACAACATTGTAATATATTATGATGTAAACTGAAAAACTTTTTATCAAAACATTCCGATTTAATCGATTGAGTTTGCATAAACAATAACATGATTGATTTAATTTTTTAATAAAATAAAAATAAAAATTTGTAAAACAAAATGGAATTACATTTGTAAATCATTGAATTTTATAAATAACTTATGATCTTTAAGAATTACCTAATCACAATAGACGTAAAAATATCAAAAATATCAGAAATTCAACCAGTAAAACCACACTCGTTAAGTGGTCTGTAAACATTGACCTTAACTAGTTGTGAAGTCTTGAAAAATAATAAATTTAAAAGCTTATTACATTTTTAAATAATCCAGTAAAAAAAATCTGTTAAAGTAACTGTAAGAATTCCTAGCAAACCTAGTAGTAAATACAATTTAGATGGCAAAATGTCTTGTATTTATTTTGAATAATGTTTGCTAAAATATTTACAGAAAACGCAAACTTACAAAAGTGTAAACAATGTTATAAAGTATCTAGATTAGTCAATTTTGAGTTGGCAATAATTCAAATAGTTAATTTTTTAATAGAATTTAAAACAGATAGTGTAGTTACATCTAGAAAAAAAAATGCAAAATCAAAGTTTTATGCTCATGCAAAAAAAACCATTTCAAGATTTTTGTTTCTAGATGCTGCAGATTTGAACTTAGAAATTTCATGGTGCTCTGCCATATTTGATAATATTAAATACTTAAAAAAAATCATTAAGATTTCTAAAAAAATTTAGAAAAATTAATCAAAAATAAAAGTTAATTTATTAGCAAATGATTTAAGAATAATTTTCACTATAGCTAATACCTTTCAAGTATTTAAGTAATTAACTAACCGGCATTGTAGGTACAATAATAGAAACATTTAAATTAGTAGAATTAAAAGATAATATATGCATTTTCCTTTGATTAGTAATTACATTAGTTTGATCATTTAAAAAAAAGTATTGCAAATTTTGATCTACCTTGTAATAAATTTATTGCCTTATAAAAGATTTCGTTGTTTATAAAAACTAAACAACTCAATTAGCATTGAAGCTGTCAATCCCATGTTTTCAGTTTGAAATACAAGCTTCTTTATAATCTTCACTAATTTGATTGTCACAAATACTAATAAATTTGATAAATGCATCCACCGGTGGGTCACGTATAGTTTTGCTGATAAACGTCCGTGTCCACCGGTGGGTCACACAATTTACAATATTTGATTTCAAACTTTACGTTTATATACACTCTATTTCCCTGTAATGGCTGCAGGAAAAGCACATCTTAGGCTGTGCAAAATTGTTTCTTGGTAGGCCGATTCTAACTTAGTATATTACAGTAATTATTTAAGTTATATATTTTTATTTATAGTAAGCATTATACTTAGAAAATAAAATGTTTAAATTAAAAAAAAACAGGTAAATTAAAATCAATCGCAAAAAAATACAATAAATAAATTGCACTACTTGTAAAACTTCTTGAAACAAAAAATGCACAACGTTGGCTGTCTTCACAAAAAGTGAAAACTTTCGATGCCTTGGCTCTTGCTTCTTTACTACCCTTTTTATCTGATTTTTTCTAGTTCTAGCCGATCCTTCATAATTGCTTATTCTATGGCTGCTCCTTCCATCTTTTTTTTTTGG
This sequence comes from Tachinus rufipes, assembly GCA_963932245.1. Classification (NCBI taxonomy): domain Eukaryota; kingdom Metazoa; phylum Arthropoda; class Insecta; order Coleoptera; family Staphylinidae; genus Tachinus; species Tachinus rufipes. The sequence goes on along the minus strand of OZ010744.1, from coordinate 44,932,216 downwards.
CTGATTATCATTTTTATTTTATAAATCTACAACTAAGTTAGTTTCATTATCTTCAGCATCGAGTAAGATTTCTATTATTTTTTCTCAAAATAGAGGCATGGCCATTTTTTTATTGTTGTTACTGTGGTAATTGTAAATTACCCAAGAGTTAACAACACATGTTATTAGTATTACTTCAAACATAACCTTTTTATACCATTGGAGTGTTTTTCTCAAACTGATATAATAGGAGGACAAATAGATCGATACCCTTCTTTGCGTTATTATAAAAAAATAATGACAGGAGGTTTGTACACATCCTCTTTATTACAATTTTTAGTTTCAGTTGGAATCACCTGATTGGTGTGATGTGGTACAGAACTAATCATTATTACTGAACGTTTGTCTTGCCATATTATTACTCGAATTCCGTCTGCTAACCGTAAACCTCTTCTATCTTTAGATTCTTCTGACACATTTTGTTAGGATTTCCTCATTAATTAGTCCTCAACGTCCTACGGATGTATGTCTTAGAGTCCAAAAAATCTTTAATAAGTTTTACAATCGTTTCATAATTATTAAGAGTGATTAATCTGTTACGAGTCATTACTCTTTTTATAGAATAATTGCTGTACATATGGGGTATCCTATTGATTCCCATAATGACAAAAATAACTATAAACTTTTGCATTTCGGCTCTATTAGTATTTGTCCAGTTGTGCAACAAGCTGATTGAACTGTACAAAACGCGCTGCATATTTATTGGTTTTCAATATTATAAATCAAGAACGTCATCAGATACAAAGTATCTGTAAATATTATAGGGTTGAGACAGATCCACATTATTTATCTGTAATCTACTTAGTCCAGTGAACTCAAAATTGGCCGGCAAATCTGTACAAAGTGAAAAGTTCGGATGTATGGGAACACATCCAAACTTCTGTTTCCATTACGTTGTCATCCTCCGAAGGTGTGTTGTAGGTGAACTAGCTAACAAAATATTACTATTTACCGCGTGTCTACAGTTACAATGGCCATAAGTTAAAATTATTACTTGGAGACATCATGACCGGTGGGTCACACTAAAAAATGCTCACAATACTCAATAATAAATCAAAATAACTGAAACAATATTTATTACCTATTAAAAACGCACATAAGCACTTTTTTCAGTAAAAACAATATGTAATTTTGTAGGTTAGCTCACGTCATAAACGTGTTGAAAAAATGCTTTCTTTTATTCATTTTAGAATAATAATAAATGAAGCGCTTTATTTGCCTAATATAAAAATGGTCTTATCAGATAAATTTAATTTAAAAAGTATGCTGTTGTAACTAATATCTCAAAGTTGGTTGACCGCCTGTCTTGTTGCTTGTGGATGTATACTTAAACACCTTATTTATCAGAACAAAAATGTTCGAAATTTTCTACATTAAAGCAATCTACGTATTGTTTATTTTGTTTCCAGTCAAAAACTAGATGGTGTTTTCCATGCTCAAGATGTTGATAAACAAATTTTAAATTTGTTAAAACCAAATATAATTTGCGTTTTTTCCCGTAAATTAGAGCCACTTGTTTCACTAACCGCGGTAAACTAAACTTCGTACTCAGTTGCTTGAGTAATTATAAAGTAAGTTTTATAAGCAAATTATTATGGTCCCGGGACAAGTAATTCAAGTGCGCAAAATCACCAGTCCTCAAATCAAGATTATTGATTAGGAACGAGGATTTAAATATGCAAAGATACCACTACTTAAAATCTGAAACTATTCTTTCAAGGCCAGAATCAATTAATAAATTTTAAAAAAATTAAAGCAATGACATATTTTTAAAAACATTTTTTTAAGTATGCTATTTTCAAGAACATTAAGCAGTTCTATGTTTTAATATATAAAAGTTGGTTTTCCAACCAAATACACCATTCTAAATTTTGCGGCATTGTAATCTAAATAGCAAGCTTTAAATCCTTAACATTTGGCATTAAAAACTATAAGATTTAAGAAAGTACTATGATACACGCTTCAACAACGTATAAAAAAAATAAAAATGTATTATAGTCAAAGTGAACACTTTGCCAAGACAATTCGACAATAGACAAAACTGCAGCATGTAGAGATACAAAAACTATATAACAATAATTGAGAAATGTCTATATCCCCAACAAGTCACTGTTTAATGTGGTTTTTGGGTCAACATAGTCATATAATCTTACAATTAAAGTCAATAAAGATCGCTACTTTAGAATGCTAACTAACTTTCTTTGGCTTATATTAGATAATTTAGACATAGACTATTTTTATTTTCATCCAGGCGCTACCAGCCACGAAAGCCGTAAAACAATTGCAGTGCTGCACAAGAAATTTCCTGGGCGCATTATATCCCAAAAATCGGACAATGCTATTTATGTGAAAAAAAGTCTACGCTATTGCCCCTCAAACCATTCCAGCCCTAAAAGACAACATTCAAACTGTATTTTGCCAGATAGAGCCTCATTGTACAAACATGTCTTGTAAAAATTCTTAAAAAAATCGACCCTTTGCTGGTGCAGGCAGAGTCAAAATAAGCATTTACTAGATACCATTTTCCACAAGTTTAAAAAAATTGTACAATTTAAGAATAAATAAATCTTCCTTTTGTAATTAAAACGCAACAAGAATGTTGTTCCTCTCGTTTTTCGTTTTGTATGCTGTAATAGTTCTTAAATTGATAAAAGTCTTTTTGTTTTTCATATAACCACGTTTCTGCTATTGATTTTACTGACGGTTTATTATATATCTTATATTTCTAAGTCGATCAGTTTTTGTATAATGCTTTTAATATTATGAAAATATAATGTATAAAAGATCTATTTTAATAGTATTATTTTACTATTAAAGGTATTTGTTTTTTATATCTTCTATGCAATAAATTTGTTAAATCAAATTGTTTTTACATATTGGCTTCTAATTTTTTCAGTTGTGTACTTTTATAATATAGTTTACTATTGTAGTTAATAAGTTATTATAATCTTTTTCCGTTTAATTAAGTCTTAAATTTTAATGGTTTTAATTTCGTTTCTTTTCTAATTTATTATTTTAGCTCTCCTGGCTAGCAATTTTTTATATTATTTTAACAAATTTTTTATTTCCATTCCATGTGCAATTTTAATTATTTATTTAAATATCAGATAATTTTACATTTTTGCTTGTTCCATGTCGTTATCAGTTATTGGTTATCCTAGTTTAAGTTTTTTTAAATCATTTATTTCTTTATTTTGTTTCATCAAATCATTGAATTTAAACTATAATTGAGTGTTTTGCATAATTTGTCTCCATCAGACCTACAATTGTATATTTATTTCATATTTATATACAGACAAATAATTAAACTAGTAGGCAATGATTGCTTTGAATATGAAAAAGGCTATCTACCGAGGTATTTACGGATGAGTGTATGCAAATAGAAAAAATATAAAGAGTAGTTATTGTTATTTTAGCAAATATAACAGCTAAAGCCATTCAGGTGCTTTTTGCAACCAAAATGATGGTCGGACGTAGATAGGGATTAACACTTAATATAACCAGATGGTGGTGGTAAGACCATTATCAGAAAAAATCACTCTCAAGTGTACAGTCCAAAAAACTAGACATAGTTCAGAGGCTGATAGCCTGATAACTGCTGATAACGGGGTAATGAGAACGACGCCCTCGGCAGCTATAGAAGTAATACTATCGTTACCGCCACTTCAGCATACAGATAAACAAACACAATGTAAACCTTGAGACCCACAAATCTAAACATAACAAATGTGTTGCATGTAGAAAATAACTCTAATGATGAGGTCGGACTTCATATAGAGCCCATGCATCAGTAAGAAATTTGATGTAACAATTCCACATCAAAACGAATGGATAAAGAATAGATACCTAAGTCAAAAGAACTATTTGATACAAAGATGGATTCAAAAACCAAATGGGTAAAAAGCAAACTTCGCCAGCAACATAATCGAGAAGGGACTAAACCCGGATAGACTAATAACTATCATGTCAAACAGTCAAGCGGCATTGCAGGCCCAGCAATCGCCAGTACTAAAATCCAAACTGGTTATGACCTGCATATACAGTCTGGAAGCAGTGGTCCCAACCTGCAAAGTTTGCCTGGTATAGATACCAAAAAATCAGGAGACAAAAGAAAACTTGATGGCAAATTAGCTTGCCAAACAAGAAGTAAAAAAGATATTCACCAGACCAGAGCCTGCTTTTGGAATCCCATACAAAACCGGTAAAGAAATAATCCGCAGCTAACTTGAAGCGAAACACAGCAACCTGTGAAAGGGTTGTAAGAGATTGACACATTCAAGAATATTCTTAACAGGACCATCGCATAATATTAAAAAGAAGACAAGACTCAAATAAACTTACTGATTGAATCCAAAACTTTCAAACAGCAACGCATAACCATCTTTAGCAAACACAACCCAACCGCAGATGTTAAATGTTAAAATTAACCCATTGACAAAAAATACTAGACTTTATTGAAGAGACAGACCTGCTAAAAGAGTCGAACAGCAGAGATGTACAACAAGCTCAATAGGACCGCAGCGCAAGAGGCGCCAGGCAAACCACCTCAAGGTAAAGAAGGTGGGTTCTTTAGTCAGTAAAAACCTGACACTACTGGACAGTACAAACTGCCCAGTGCCTTTTAAAGATTTTTCCCTTTCCTACTCAAAAAAAAAATTGTTATTTTAAAATTTATCCAATAAAAACAAAAAATAAAAAAATGTCGGGGCTCAAACTCGCAGTTTATTTCAAAAGTTTGCCGGCCAAACAGCACTCAAACTTCTCTTTTATATCTTATTGCAATCACCGTAATGTAATTTTGCGATAAAATTCTAGTTACAAAGCTTTGCAAAAATATCTTTAGCAGAATTATATTTAATCAAAATTGAATATATTTTCTGAAGGACAGTCATTTTCATTAGCGCGCTAGCTAATGTAAAATGCTTTCAAACAAAAAATGCAGTATTAAAGTTTACCCGCAATCCGCTAGGCTTCGGTAGTGCAAGAAAATTAATCTAGATTAAAAATCCCTATTTTCAGGCAGATTTGTAGGTGTTAATGCAGTATAGAAAGCAATGACTTCATATAACGTGTAGTAAGTGTAATGTCACACTATGCATTAGAAACGCTCTGGTGAAAACGCATTTGATTAAAGGTATGCAGAAACAAGGTTTTAAATAAGTGGCTACACCAATGTGCTTTTTCATCGTATCAACCGGACGCCACCGCATCTTGCTGCGGTAGTGCGTGATTACAAGATAAGCGCATATAAAGCAAAAATACAAGTGGTTGAGTTTTTGAAAATTCCGAAAACATAATAATAAACAAAAATTTTACTTTTTGCAATATCTACTATATAAACATTAACCACAAATCTAAAAGTTTTTTTTGGTTTATACTATTTTTATTGATTTCGAAAATAAATTTATAATAAGAAAATCTTCTTTTTATTGTTTTCTACCATAAAAGCATTAATTGGTAGTCACTTACAAAAAATACAATAATATTAATCGATTAGTTTTTCTTTTGTACCATTTTTAATGATTAAATGTCCAAAATTTGCAAATAAACATTTGTGAAAATAAAGTACTAAATTGAATTTAACTTTTTGTATTTTGAAATAATATTGATAAATAAAAAAAAATACTTTTGTATTTTTACCATAAAAGCATTAATTGATTTTTACTTACAAACTTGCGTTTAACTGACTGTTTTCGTCGCGACTAAATTTTGCCATTCTGCTTCATTTTATTTTTATATTGATTTAAAAATTTATAAAAATATTTTCATCTTTAAAATAACTTTATAAATAAAAATTATAATTGCCATAATGTTAATTAGGTGTATGAATATATATTTGTTGTTGTATAAAATAAAAATATTTACAGATAAATAATAGAATTTAAATTTAAAAATATATTATTTAATAATATATAAAATAAATAAAAAACCATTTACTATGTACTATAACAAGAATATATTTAAAAAACCGTAACCATGTTTCAACCTTTACAAGGTCAACATCGGACGGTGATACAAACAAGTATAAATGTAAAATAAAAAACTCAAAGCATATACATATGTATATGACAGTAAAACATAAAATGTAATTCAAACTTATATTGAGCAGCAATTTACTGTTGCATAATAAAATCTTATTTTTTAATAAACGCATCCTCAGCGTTTCATGATATTGTCAACACAAATATAAAAACATAATTTGTTTAAGCCCAATTATACAAAATAACAATAAATTATTATACAAACATATATTAAATAATTCAAATATACAATTTAAACAATTTTCTGAACTTTAATGAAGGTTGATGTTACATTCATTAAAGTTCCGAAAAGCTAGTTATATAAATTTTCCAAAACCATGCTTTGCTACTACAAGTTTAATTTGATTTCAACAAATTAAATTGAAATTATTAAACGTGTATAAACCAATTAGAAGCATATTTCACAAATACTATATTACATTTAAAATAACCATTGCTTTACTTTATAAAAATGTTGATGTAAACATTAAATTTTAATACAAGCTTTGTAAAATTAATATTGAAAATGTATCCGCTGCATGCAATTAATAAATGTACACGCTTGGGTTTTAATTAACAAATAATTTAACTAAAATTATCGATTATGGTTTGGTGTAAAATTAATACATAAAACTTACAGGATATAATTGTTTTAGTGAGTAGAAATAAAATGTTAGATATTGCAAATTATTTACACGTAGAATTTGACTAGATTATATTTTTAAATAAATTAACAACTCAAATTTTTAATAAAATTGGACAAATTAAAAAGTTTTCTTTAGCAGGCCCCGGTTACATACAAACCCGATATTGCCGGATAGATAAACTTTTGAAGAATCCGAACGTCATTGTTAAGGCCAAGAAAGGAAATTGAACAACTAAAAAAAATTTCAGCAATATCTGCCATAGCAGTATTCTCGATATTTAATCGAAATCTGGTAGTAAGTTAAGTTATTGTAAATAAATTTTTAATTGGCAATTTGGATGTAAATCATGTGTCTTGTCTTGATTAATAATTATTCGTAAGTCAGTTTTATAATAGGGTTAGATTTATCAACCCGACAGAAAAAGATAAACAAACAAATAAAAACATTATTCGCAACAGTAGATTATATAGATAATATAGAGAGATAATAAACCTAATTTTTGTAAGACATAAAAATATATTACACGGTAAAAAAATACACGGAAAAAAGTATATTAAACGACAGTAAAATATATTTACAATATTTACATACTTTTAACGACAGAAAAGAATAATGCACGGTAAGAATATAAGAGCCACAACAACGTATGATAGCTTTCATAATGGTATGTTTGAACGGCAGCAAATTCATAATTAGAATAATAATCTAAACTAAAAACAGTTTTTATTAATATAATTCTTCCTTTGTTTTTTGTTTATTATTTTTTTGTAGATGTAAAAAGAATTTACGTTAATATATTGGTAACAAAGCGTTTATGGACAAGCTAGTACAGGGTTTTCCATTATGAAGTGTCATTTTAATTTTATAAAAAAAATAGCAATAATATTAATAATCACACGTAACAATATTTGTTGTTCAATTTCAAGTAAAAACTCTCTGTATACTCGAAGAACACAAGATCACTCAAACGGCCCCAACGGCTGCAGTTACAAATGTTCATTCTTTTGAAGAAATGTTGAATCACTTTGCATCACATTGGTTGCTCTATTTTGCAAATAACAGCCTGAAGTTGTAAGTTTATTGGCGTAAACTTTGTCGTTAACGTAGCCCCACGGGAAAAAGCGGTAAAAAATAAGGGCCATCACACCACCGGCCCAAAAACCGTAACTAGGGTTTTTAGAGTCGCAGATCCAACAGTTCTGTATATTTACAAAACCACTTAAATGAAAATGGGCCTCGTTGCTTAGGATAATATTACTAAAAAACCGGGGAATATTTTCCTGCATTATCAATGTCTAATGAACAAAACTAAGGCGTTGTTCGTGGTCTCTCGGCTTTAATTCTTGAGGTAGCTTCATTTTATAATAATAATAATAATACGTTAAGAACAGATATAAACATTTATAATATATTGGTTGTTACCACAGACTAAACTAAGACATGTATGCTGTACAATATGAATAAAATTTAGACATAATTACAAAACTCTTCAATATTATATGGTTCCAATGCACCTAGTAATTTGAATAACATTTGCCTCATAGAAGAATATGTAGCAGCTTCCTTAATCTTTTTAGGAAGATAGTTATAAAATTTTATGCAGTTATAGAGTGCACCTTTTTCAAACATAACTAATCTATGACGGAGAATACTGTATTCACTGCCATGCCTACTGTTATACGTAGTTGGTAAGATGTATGTACTAAATAATAGTTTATGTATATATATATATATATATATATATATATATATATATATATATATATATATATATATATATATATATATATACAGCGCAGGTACAGTTAACATACTATTCTGTTTAAAAATTACCTTACAAATGTCTCTGTATTTCATTTTAATAATGATCCTTATGCACGTTTTTGAATTAAAAACAATGAATTTAAATTTGGGTTATTTCCCCAGAATGTAATACCGTACTTTAAGTGTAAGTAAAAATTTGCGTTTTAAAACATATATAAACAGGAAAAATTGGTACTTTTAGCTCGAACTCGCAGACCAAAACATACTTTACTTAGATTAACTTCAAGACATTCAGTGTGTTTTTTGAAGCACATCGTTTCATCTAGTAAAATACCTAAAAACTTTACACTTGTTGTAAAATTGCATAACTTGTTGTTTAGTGTTATAGTGCTTGGAGTTTGTAATGCTTGATTTGTTTTAAAAAATATTGTATTTGTTCTATTTGCGTTTAGTACTAACTTATTAGTTTCAACCCATGTCTCTAAACTTTTCATCATAGTATTTCCGCTATGTAATACATCCATAAATATTTTTCCATCATGCATAAAATTTGTGTCATCTGCATAACTGACTACGTGGCAATCGGTATACAATGTATTGTGTATGTCATTTAAAATTTTTCTTTGTTTGTAGCTTAACCGATTGTTGTCTAGCGGTTAGATAGGATTTCATCCACTTGTAAGCTGTTCCACGGATAACGTAACGATACAACTTTGTAAGTAATATTGAAATATCAATTGTATCAAATGCTCTAGATAAATCCAAGAGTACACCGCATACTTTTCCCCTGTCAAGAGCAGATAAGGCCGTTTGCAAATAATAATATAGCGCTGTTTCAATTCCTTTCCCGGTGGCAAAGCCGTGTTAGGTATATAAACAAGTTGTTTTGTCAAAAAAATTACTAAGTTTAGTGTGCATTAATGATTCTAATATCTTTGAGAAAGTACTTAGTAAGCTGATGTGCCTGTAGATTTCAAAAGAATCAGAATCTCCTTTTTTTAAAAATAGGTGTTATAATTGAATATTTTAACTTGCTGGAAATATTTCAGTTTGAAAAAATTATCAAATATATCTTTAAAAGGCTTGATTATGTGTGATATGCACTTCTTTATTAAGTTTATTAAAATTGTATCATCTCCAAAACTTTTTTTGTTTTATATTTTTCTGATAATATTTAAAATATCAGAATCACTTACAGGTTCTAAAATAATTGATTCAACAATTAAAAAAAAATATCACATACATATGGGGTACTAGTTCTAGAAATCTTTTATCAATTATAACGTTGGAGCAATATTTTTAAAGAATTTATTAAACTCATTAGCTTGTTGAGCATAGTCATTTGTAGAAGAAAGTACAGTATTGCATTTTTTGTTATTACCAACTATGTCTTTAATAATCTGATAAGAGCATTTGGATTTATTTGATGAGGATTTGATTCCGGCAGATAAATAGACATAGTTTCATATATATGTATCTGTTGTTTACATTTTTTAATTTCAGATGTTTGGAAAATTACGGTTTTCCTGTAATTCTGATGTTTAATATGTTTCATAGGAAAGTGCTTATTGACATATAATATAAATGAATTTATAAAATTTGATTACTTCACATTGTTATCTATTTCTGTATATACATTTAAAATTAACTCATTTTCAATATCCAAACAAAACGATTCTACAGCATGCTCAGGATACAATTTTATTGTGTTTCTACAGTACTTCTGTTCAAGTTTTTAATAAGCAATTGAGCAGTGTGATCTGAGATACTGGTGTGGATAACTTTAGCAACGTAATTTAATGTTATATTTGTTATGATATTGTCAATGCATGACTCGGAACCATTGTAATGAATTCTAGTTGCCTGCTCAATTGTTAGAACAGCATTATGAAATATTAGTAAGATTTTAAATGTTTTACAATCGTTTGTATTAAGTAATATATTTATATTAAAATCACCTGCTATAAAATAAAACGTATCTTTAGCTGTCAGAAACTCAAACGCTTTATAAATGTTATATATAAATGAGTTGATGTCACCGTCTGGAGGCCTACAGATACACAATATTTAAAATCTCATTAAAAATTTCATTTTCCACTCCCACGCACTCAAAAGTTCTGTTTTCTGATACCGAATCAATAAACTTAATATTTGTTGCTGTAATATCACTCCTGCATTAAATTGGTACGCCTCCATGTTCTTGCTTCTTTCTGCAGTAACTGAAAAGAAATTTGAAGTTGTGTTGAAATGTGTAACTTTTGTTTGCCAATGTTCTATTATAAATAATATATGTACTTCTTCAATATCGTCTATAATAGCTAATAAGTTGTTAATAAAATTGCCTATGCTTTAGACATTATAATGAAGTAACTTAATATGACTGTTACTGTTAATGTATGAGTTGCTTGTTACGTCCTCATTTTTGACTGTGTTTCTCGTTAAAAAAATTGTGTCGTGAAACAGAAATGTCTTTTTCAAGTGCGTCTAATAATGCCAAGGGAACGCTAATTTTGAAACTGCTGAATGTTGGGTTGGGTACAATGGAGACCGAGAAAAACCAAAAAAAGGGTCGGTAAACCACAGAGAAGGTGGCTTGATAATATAAAGATAATCGCAAAAAAAAGATAGTTCAAAGTCGCGCAAAATAGAAAAAACATGGAAAAACCTAGAAGAAGCCTATATCCAGCAGTGGATAGATTAAGGCTGAAAAAAAAAGAAGAAAAATAATGTTGGGTTTAGGTTATAAAAAGTTATTTTCTCACACAATATATATTTTCAAGTTTAAATCTGTTTATCAAGATTGTTATTAAGGCTTCCGCAGTTGTTGCGAGCGGATAACGGGCTACCTGTAACCAAGCTCTTCTTTATACAGCCTTCATAGATTCGTTCTCATCTCTAGTACCGACAATAACTTTGTTTTTATTTGTGGAATATGATGCGTGTTTAGATTGAATATTGCTATTTTTTCTTGGTTTAACCTTCTTCTTTCTGGAAAGAATTCACGTTTGAATCTTTATTTGTCATCTAATTAGTTTGTACAACAACGTTTTCATTTGAATTGATATTAGACATTACAGGAACCGACTTAGTGACTGCAATGGGCGTTTCAGTATTATTACTTTTTTTGGGAAGCTAGAATATTGATCGATAGGTGGCGCTTTATGAGCCAGATAATTAGATTGCATCTTTGCTAGTTTTGTTTACATTAACTGATTTAACAATTTTGTTTAATTCGTGATGATTTTCTTTATTCAACACGTTATGTTTTTCTAGTGTAGAATTGATTTTACATAATATATTGTAAAGCGATTGAGGGAAATTCCACATCAAGTGAGCAGTCCATTTCACGCGACCCTCTCCGATTTAGCTAAAATTTTGTACACTTATTTAAGTACCCAAAATATGACTTCATGACAAATTTCAGATTTCTAGGTCACATAGTTCGCCTCGTGGAGCCAAATGAATTTTACGGCAATTTTTAAGTTCAACGTTTAACTTTATTTGTCTTAATTGCATTTCAGCCTGGAAAAATTTTAGAATAGTCATAACCGATGGGAAATTTCTCAAGAAATCAAATGCAGCGGTCAGATTTTTGTTATCTTGTCCCGCACGAGCAGAAAACGCAAAAAAACAGTTTTTTTTCAAAAATTTATTTCTCAAAAGTTGCCACCGATTAAGACTCCAAATTTTAGGAAAAGGCAGCTAAAAGTATGTACTTTAAAATGCTTAAATAAAATTTTCCCACACTAGTGGTAGTTTTGCTCTAGAGCCTCTTGAACGCACAAAACCATTTTTTAATCAAAATTTTTGATATTAGCCTGGATTTTAATTTTTTTGTGGAATTTCTTTGAGTGCACTCTTAGAAAGTGATTTTCATACAAAAAAAGTATGCCATGAAAAATTTCAGACCTTAAAATTCAAAAGAACACGTGTCGCACTACTATTGAATTTTTAAAATTAATATACTTAATAAGTATCATTAGCTTCCAGATTTGAGTCAGATGCATACTATGGGTCCCCAAAAAAGCAAATGAGTACTTGCTAATTAGGTTCCACATGAAACTTTACATCAATATACTCTGTATATATATTTTTTAAATTATAATATTTTTATTATATTTTAAATTTTGAACATAAAATTGGACTCGTAAACTAAAATGATTAGAATTTAATAAGGCTTAGGCCTATAATTTTTTTTTTTTATTTAAAAAACTTTTAAAATTACGCATTGTAAATATTTTTTTTATTTTGTCAGAATTCTAACATTCTATTAATATTTTTTAAGTATGGTTAAAAAATGCTTGAAGTTTTTCTTTAATAGCACACAATTGGTAGGAGCTACATTAAAACATGTTATTAGGTGAAAAATGCGCAATTGAATGGCCTTTAGTTTTGAATTTCAATTTTTTTTAAATTTTTGACATCTAAACATAATTTTTAACAAAAATAACAAAAAAAATATTTAAAAATCATTCTTTAATTTATGACATAAGTACGGTTAAAGATAGATCCAGATATGCTATTAAAAAAAGATGGACAATTTAATTGCCTATAATTTTTATATTCTATTGTTTTTATTTTTATTTAGACTTTTAAGAGAGATATTTCGAATATTGTATAACAAAAAACAAACAAAAAATTGACGTGCAGCTGCTAGGGTGAACATGTTTGCCTATAAGTTTATGATTAAAAAGTGTCTCAAATAAACCCCCCTACCCACCCTAAAAGATTGTTACCTCTATTAATTAACACCCTGTATATTAATCAATATGTGCTAAAATTTTGACTGAAAAATGGTTTTGTGCGTTCAAGAGACTCTAAAGCAAAAACCACCACTAGTGTGGGAAATTTTTATTTAAGCATCTTAAAGTACATACTTATGGCTGTCTTTGCCCAAAATTTGGAGTCTTAATCGGTGGCAACTTTTGAGAAATGAATTTTTGAAAAAAAAACTGTATTTTTTAGTTTTCTGCGCGTGCGGGACCAAATAACAAAATTCCTTAAGAAGTTTTCTATCGGTTATGACTATTCTAAAATTTTTCCAGGCTGAAATGCAATTAAGATACATAAAGTTAAAAGTTGAACTTAAAAATTGCCGTAAAATTCAATTGGCTCTACAAAGCGAACTATGTGACCTACAGTTCTAAAATTTGGTTTGAAGTCATATTTTGGGTACTCAAATAAGTGTACAAAATTTGAGCTAAATCGGAGAGGGTCGCGTGAAATGGACTGCTCACTTGACGTGGAATTGCCCTTGACCTTCTTGAAAAAAAATCATACAAACCGGGCATAACCAACCAATATTTTTTTTTCAGTTTAAAGCCTGATTTCACTATCTTTAATGCCGGTACATGGCCCATGCACAATTCCGTTGCATAGTCCATAGCACTTAGCGGTAATATCGTTTGATTCTTCTAGTACTTCACAAACTTTACACTTATTATTTATAACAACATCGCTTGCGGCCATGTTGTTTTTTTTATACGCATGCAGGTACAGCTCTTTATGCAAAATGCAATGTAAACTGGTTTGTGTAACACTACGACGACAAACTGGTGACTTAACCTCACTAACTTCTAACAAATTTCTTAATTATTTTCACAATTGCTGTTCGTGACGATTAATGGTAAACTTTACATCTAACAATTGCATCTAAATCTTTGATATCATGTATTTAATATTAGAACGTCAAAAGTAACATTTAAGTGATGTGATGATAAAAAAAGCGATCGAATCCAAAACGCATATTCAATTTATCCATTCTGTCAATATTGTCAACACACAAATATTCGTGCATGACGTATTTGTGGTAAAGTATATAATTCTGTCGTGGAATATATTTTTTTGTCGTGCCACGTATTATTTTATTTGAAGTGCAACGTCTATTATTTGTACTGCAATATACTATATTGTCGTAGATTGAATTATTTTGGCGTCGTACAATTTATTTGTTTGTTGCAAAACTTTTGCTTTGGCGTTTCAATGCTAAATCAACTCATATAACCATGTCAACTAAACGAACAGAAATACAGAAATACCCCAGTAGTAAACCGGACAGCTTCGTAAATTATAGAAAAGGCAAACGCCTAATAAACATTACCAAAAATACAAAACCTAAACAACAAAGAAAACAAAAATTGTACATTGCCACCTGCAACAATGGGACTGTAAAGTAAAAGAAACACCTGAAATAATTAGAAAACGCTCTAAAACAATGCTACAAAAACTCATAAAAGCTTTAAGCGCAGTAGTCATAAAAACAAATTTAGATAAAATAAAGATTATCACTTAAAACTGAAATATCTAAAAAAATTAGACTGGGATAGGCTGAGTTCAAAAACTTAAGAAATACATTTTGGTATATCCAGATATTCTTCAATCAATAACAAATGTAAGACATATGTCCTGCTAGTATTTATATGTGGGCTTGTAGCAACAACCCTTACGGAAGTGAACTCAGAGTTCTAAAAAAGAGTATAGTGCGTACCATGCTTGGCGTAGGTTTAAAAGACAAGCTCAAAAACAATGAAAACCGCAAGCGCAATAAAGTAACTAATATAATGAAATAAGCAGCTAACCTCAAATAAAACTAAGCAAGACACGTAGAAAGGTAAAATCACAAGATGGACAAAAGCAGAAGAAAATTGAATTAAGTTCTTGTCTCTTTTGTCAATTTGAATAAATTTATAGTCCTATTTACTTAATATGAAACAAATTGTAACAACATAAAATATCTTTAAGTTTCAACAAATAAAACCACACTCGTTAAAACTATCACATTGAAAACTTGCTTTGTCACGAGTAACTTCAAATTTGCCTTGACCCTTTACAATTTACTGTTTTTATTGCGTTATGCCGGCAGTCCAATTTCTATTACAGGCAGCGGCAATATAACAATATAATAATGCAAACCGACAAAGTAATGAGCAAAACTGCACTAAAATACAAATGATTTATTTAAACAAACGTATAAAAATTGTTTAAAAACATTTGTTTAATAAACATGCCCGCATACATTGCAAGCATTCTTCTTACAAATACAATAAATGTAGACAAAATGTTATTCTTTATGCTTACAAAAATATGAACAGTACTTTCAGGCCAAGTTTAACCAGACAACTACTTTCCGTCTTTGTAATAATTTCAATACAGCATAAACAAATACTAAATGTGCAGTTTTAACCATGAAAATAAATAACGTAATGTTTTAAGAAAATGTTGTACAGAGTAAACAATCTAAATAAAATTAAAAAAACGCATTTATACAAATGTTTTTAAACAATTTTTTGCATTTGTTTAAATGTTTGCGCTAAATGTTTGTCGGTCTAGACACATATGTACAGTTTTTATACATTTATTTAAATGTTTGTGAGTAAATATTTGCTGGTATAATCTTTATAATACATATTAGTGAGAGTTTGATATTATTTTTACATAAAGCTGTCCCAAAGTCGATGTCAAACAGTCAGTTATTTGAAATATTAATTAAAAATATTTCATAGTTTATCATTTATATTTCCAACAGGATTATAATTTAAAAGTTTAATTTAGTAAAACAGAAATACAAATTAACAGTAATTCAATTACATCATGTTGAAAAGAAGACTTTAAATCCCCTTAATAATAAAAGTTAATTTAATAAAGTTTCATTTATTACGGAAAATAATTAATTTCTGGATTATTTTACTTCAGTTCTCCCTATTTCTCATACAGTATCATCCTCCTCGTTTCATCATACGGGGAAAAACATATTTCCTTTACAATTCTGTGAGTACATTGACGATAATTAGTTACATGCCCGGATGCTAATAATGTGTACTCTGTTTCGCGGTTGAATTTCTTAATTGGCTTAATAAATTAACCTTTACTAAATCATCCAAGCTGAAACTATATTGTAATCTAAAGCATCTAGTTGATCTACATACATGCTATCGATTAATAAGTGTTGCGGAAATTATCAGATTTGATTGTTAATTGCAACTGCAATTAAGAAGATTGCAGAACTATTTACATTGGTTAAATAAACTAACTAACAAATGAGATAATTAAATTTAATACTCATTAATTAAATAAATTAAGATTAAAACCAGTGAAGTAATACATTGAAATTATTATTATCATAGCAATATAAAACAATTCTAATTTTGAAATGAAGATTATTATAAAATTCTTTAAAGCAATACAAAATAATGTTGTTGCAAAAGTTAGCTTAATAAAAATCAAAAGACAACCCGATAATAATTACTAACCCTAATCAAAACAGGTATATATAGTTCTTTAATTATTGCCGGCAATAAAAAATAATTGATTGCAAATTTAATTATATGTTAATTAAACTAAATGTTCAAAATAACTAAAACTAAAAGTTTTAAAATATAATGTAAATAATAATTACATAATGGAGAAAAGATAATGTTGTTGCCTGTGGCAAGCTAAGGCAGCTTGTTTCCGTTTACATCGCCAGGAAACAGAAGCGCATGTTAGTAGCCGGCTAAAAATGCACACAAGCTTAAGACAGTAAATTAAATATCTAATACATCACTGATGTCATGTTACTTTAACAAAGAATTATGGATAAATAGTACCCGATGTAGTTTTGTATGAGTAGCATATACAAAGTTTTGTTTAAATATACACTAGTCAGTACATGCATAACAATATAAATATCGTAAATAACTATCGGGGTTTTCAATATTTTTTATAACAATTTTGTATTTAAATACAAAACTTAAACTTTTTTTTGTATAATCTATCAATGTCAAAACGTCAGTCAGGACTTACATTTTCATCATGGTGAAGTCCACAAACAGCAACGTTTGGAAATTAAAAAAATATTGCTAATTTTGAATCTGTGGTAGCAACTTTAAAAGCGCTTACTACAATTTTCAGTCGTAGTAATCGTCCTACAAGCCAGGCTGTGCGTGCTATAATAGATAAATTCTAGTCAACATATTCACTATTGAATGTTTATGTGCCATTAAGCCAACTCACCGGTCGTACAAAAAAATATAAAAAATATTGCAGCCGTAAGCGTTTCAGTTCAAAATAAGCAACATCAATAGATTCCACTCCGTCCACAATAATTGGGAATCTCTCAGTCCACATTGTGTCAAATTTTCGATAAAGACATTTACCAACACCCTTACATAATCAAATTTACTCAAGAACTGAAGCCTCTTAATCATTTTAAGCGCTAAAACTTTTCCAAGTGAGCTCTGCATAAGTTTGAAAAAAATCTAGAACTTCATCAAGAAACTATCTTTAGCAATAAAGCTCATTTTTAGTTTAATGGCTTTGCCAATAAACAAAATGTGCAATGTTGATCAGCAACAAACCCACATGTGTTTCAAGAAACTCTATTGCATCCACAAAAGTGACTGTGTGGTTGTGAATTTCATGCCAAATGTGTAATTGGAACGTATTTTTTTGTGGATAAAAATGTTCCCCATGTTACGGTCAATGCAGTTGCAAGACTATTTTTGGCCAGAATTAGATGAACTTGACATTAGTGATAGGTGGTTCCTACAAGATGGCGCCACATGCCACACAGCTAGTCAAACAATATTAAATAAATAAATAAAAAGTCCAGTCAAATAGCCACCTCTCTCATGCGATTTAACGACGTTGGATTTTATGAAGGCACGTTTAGTTGTTAGTTTATGTAAACATGTCAACAACGTTCCGCCCAATATGTGCAGATAAGTAGTGAAAAATTGGCTCCAAAGAATTGATCGGTGCCATCGTACTCGCGATGGTTATAATATATAAAGGAGATCAAATTCCATACTTAAATCTAACATGTGTTCTACACCTGGAATAAATTTGAGCTTAATATCTCAATTAATCTATGTTTTATTTAAATACGAAACTGTTATGTCTTTATTAAAACAACCATTATACAAACGAATTGGATTAGAAAATATCGTCAATATACAAATATTATATATAATTTCAACAGTTAAATTAATCAATAAACACATTAACTAATATATTTGCTTTATGAGATCTATGCATATTCAGATAATTTTCGCATAAGAGTATGCAAAAACGTTGAATAGTTTGAATGATATGAACCATGCTTGAAACAAATAGAGTAATCGTGTATCTTCAATTATGTATGCAAATATTAATTTGCGTAATAGATAATTAATTTGAGCTACAATTGCAAACTGGATTAAAATGATATTAACGTAAACATGCCTTGCAATAAATTAAGCATCTAATAGAAGCGTTAAAATTTATAAAAGATAATTTTAGCAAAAATATCTTATGTTAACTATTCAGCAGTTTTGAAAAACATATTCAAACTTAAAAATACATCCATTAGACATGTAACATTTGTAAGATAATTTTGTTTTGTTTATTTGTAATAATTACAATATTACTTAATAATAAATTCTATATTACCCACATCATGCTTCTTGAACTGGCTACTGAAATATTTAAACCACTTTGTATCCTTTTATTCCATTAACTCGTTTATAGCATATATAAGCACACACAACTTATGTTAACCATGCTCCATACTTTGTTATTGTTACAAGTACATATCTTTTCGACAACATTCAATAAGCCTATTATCATTGCCAACACGTGAGTATACGTATAAAATCTGTCTTATAGAATTATACACCTTTAGTACAGTAGCTTCATATTCATTCAACACTGTACTCTAAATTTTATTTAAAACAATTTTACCTTCTCAAAATCATACTCCAATCAGACAGAATAAGGCTAGAGTTAGCCCTAATGATATTCTATTTATATTCGCATTTGCTTAATAGGTACCTTAATGCAATATAAATAATAAAATATGTTTAAGTTTAATGCAAAAATAATCTGCGTTATATAATGGCATACATACAAATACTACGAGTATTAAAAAGCGTTGACTCCAATAAAAAAAATTAAAGACTAAGCGCATCCACATCCATCAGCCCCGTTGTTAAACAATGTTGAAAGCAAGCGGAAAAAATACAGTTAAAAGAAAAGAATATGCTTTTAAAGTTAAAAATAGAACAAATAAATTTGCCATCTTATTTGATTCTGAGCATATTTAATCCATATAAGTCGTTTGTCAATTTGCCAATGCAATTGTAACACTGGTTACCTTTGGGGTATAAAAAAAATTAATCAGATAATCCCAACCACCATAAAACAGTTTTGCCTTGCAAGAATACCCACACAAATTTAATTGAATCAAAATCTATAAATCTTTTTAAATAGTTTATATGGCAAAACAATCCTGTAAAAGAAAGAACAAGATTTTAAGTAGCAAGTTAGATATAAACATGCAAATAATATTTAAATTGTTTTGTATGAAATGTGTTCTTAACCGGATGTGAAACTTGGATAGTAAGAAAAAAGATAAAAATGCATAGAAACATTCAAAATGTCGCTCTGAAGGAGATTAATAGACATTAAGTAGTCAGACAAGATCTGAAAAAAAGCGCTAACAAGTACAATCATAAAAAGAAATAAAAAAATAAAAAACGTGATTAAAAAAATGGTAAACGCAAATCCAAAAACTGAAAAAAAAAAACACAAGATTCCTGATGTTCTAAGGAAAAGAAACAGATACAGTAAAATAAAAAAAAACGAAGACCGAGAAAACTAAAAAAAAGAAGTACGTAAGATCTGCAAAAAGCAAAACAGAAATAATGATGATTTAAGTAACCAAAAACAGTTTTGTAAAGTTGGCACTAAGTGAAGTATGTTATTAAAGTTGAATTTTCTCAAAATAACCAGCAAAAATTAGTAAAAAAGTTAAATATAACTAATTATGTCAATAATTTATATTTCTGTTTTGTCCACACCAGTCATATTAATTAAAATAGTAGAATTTGTAATATTCTCAATTATTGGCACAATTTGTTAAGTTTGATAGCATTGTATTTATCAGCAAGCAGCCTTCCAGACAACACCTCAAAAAAATCACAGCAACCACACCAAACTGCAAAAACCCAGAAAAGAACAGCAATTTTACTGTAAACAAGTCACTGATAATTGATCAAGTTTTTTTAAACAATCATGAACCATCTAATTTAATCGTCTAAATTAATTAATTAAGCATTCTTAAAAAAAATGCCTGGACAGAAGCCTTAGCCAGTCACAATATCCATTTAAAATTCAAGTCACCAAAAGCCCAGACCTCTCAAAAACCTCTGCAGCTAAAACACCGCTACAGCTCACCAAAACTCCGGAAGCCCCAATTCAAACCTCCCTCAAGAAGCTTACTAAAAACCCAGTCAAGCCCATCACATCATCCGCTTCTAGAGAAACGATTTACCCTGGCAAGCAAAAAGAAGTCAAAAAAACATAAAAATGACACAGGTGAGTCAGCTTCTGCTATTTTAACTAATAAAGACAAATGTTTCTTATCCCGGCCGGCAACTAAAGCCCAGGCAACCACTTCTAGTTTGTCCTCTAGTTCACTAGGCTCTAGGCTCAACAGCATCTACAGAAGATGCTGTTTCACAACCTCTCCCTCCCCCCCATTGTAATACAAAATAAATCCGTATTCCAAGAGTCGGCTACATTCAAAGACGTTAATGTAACCGTCAATCGCGCTGTAAACGTAATCAATGGTATCCGCTTGCATCTAAACTCACATGCAAATTTTTGAGCTGCAAGCGCTTATTGCAAAAGCATTAAAGTGTTTCATTGCACATTTCCGTTAGAGTCCAAAATGACATAAGAAACATATCTGACTGCATCAAAGCTGATAAAGCGCAGGTAGAGCTAATAGCTCCAAGATACCCCCTAAAATGCCCCTTATCAGTCAAACGCATAAAAAAGAATGAAAAACCGTTCCCAATGCTCTACGCTTAGAACGTAAAAGTAGAGTCTTTTACAAAATTGTAGAAACTTACAGTAAGCGTTGAGGTACACACGCAAATCCAAGGATATTGCCCAATTTCCCTTACGTATGCGTGAAACGCGCCGAGGTCCATCTCAACTCTATGTGCAAATTTACAAAAAAATTAAGGCATGTAACAACGTGCGCCTAGTGCAAAAGGCCACACACCGCAAGTTATCTAAAGAATCAAACCAAGGCACCTGCCTCTCAAAGGCAGTCATTCTTTCTTTCAATGCTCGCAAAGAGCATATGCACAGGCAACATGCGCAAAACGCAACTAAGTTGTCAGTCAAAAATCAGCTTCATCCACTTAGCTCAATCAAGCAAAGTTGATTTCACAAAGATTTATTTTCAGTTAGGCTAAATTTCAATGGTTACTAAAAACCCAGTCAAGCCCATCACATCATCCGCTTCTAGAGAAACGATTTACCCTGGCAAGCAAAAAAAAGTCAAAAAAGCATAAAAAAACACGAATGAGTTAGCTTCTGCTATCTCAACTAATAAGACCCAGGCAACCACTTCTATTTTGTCCTCTAGTTCACTAGGCTCTAGGCTCAACAGCATTCACAGAAGTAGCTGATAGATTTTTGAGCTGCAATCGCTTATTGCAAAAGCATTAAAGTGTTTCATTACACATTTCAGTTAAGAGTCCAAAATAACATAAGAAACATACCTGACTGCATCATGCCCCTTATCAGTCAAACGCATGAAAAAGAATAGAAAATCGTTCCCAATGCTCTACGCTTAGAACGCAAAAAGTCGAGAGAACATGCAAATCAAGCAAAGTTGATTTCACAAGGCTTGATTTCCCGTTAGTCTAAATTTCAGAAGTATAAGTTCTCCACAAACACTATGCAATGCTTATATATCTAGCACATTATGTGAATACTTATTATTCTCCACTAAAACAAATTTCAGTTAGGCAAAAAGATCAATGCATCACGTGATGTAAACTTTTATAATTTCAATTAAGGGATAGTTTAGTCGGTAGAAACACTTTGCAAGTCTTTTAATAAACTAAAAATATAACTCGACTACTCTCCTTAAAAACGGTTGTGTAGTATATATTTTTGAAAAATATCTTCAACGTAAAACTTGCATTTATTATAACACATATATGAATAAGTCTAAAACTGTGTTCCCACAACAGATTCTACTTATTCATAAACATCAAACAAAAATACTATGCACAAATATTTCAATTTTAATTATTATAGAATGAAAAACAATTTATTTAATTATTATCACAATTTTATTCTTATAAACACATTGCCAGTTACAAAGTAGAAAGCTCTAGCCTTGTCAAAACAAGTAATGTATTTGTATATATTATAATATAACTTATAAAATCATTAAACTATATTTTTGTAAGCTTACATTTATTTTAGGAACACACCACAAAAGAGATCTGCTAAATAAATGTTGATCCTTTTTTAAAAGTTAATATTTCAATATTAAATGTTATACAAACTCTCAACTACTAATAACGCAGAAATATTCTGGTAAACAACCTCTATATTTTCATACACCTAAGATGCACCCTTCATCAAATCATAAATCCTCTCTTTAATTAATCTATGCGGGTTCATAGTAATTCAAGTCCTAGCAAATATGTGGAATAATCCGTATATAATCAGATGTCGCGAGGATACACGTACGTGACTCTATCAAATTCATCCCGTCGCATATCTAGCGGGATTATCCACCCCAACGTACAAAAAAGTATGAGGAGCTTTGCGTTGAAGTAATGCATTTCAGATTTGGGGGCGAAGACGCTTTACTCTGCTCTTAGTAGATGAGTTTAGTTTTAAGGTAGTAGCAAAACGGATTTAATTCCTTCCTCGGATATTAAAGAGGGCTACGATATTATGCAAGGTAATATTATGTTGTTCAGCTATTTAAAGATCAAGATAACTTACCAAGCTGTATATGAATAACACTCATAGTAGTATAATATTTCTATGTAGTACTCACCTAAAACAAACCAAAAATAAAATTAGTTAATAAAATATTAATTCATAAAAAATCAAAATGCAATAAAAAAATTAAATGTAAAATTCGTACAATTAAAATGGAATTGCCAGTCATTGCAAAATATATAGTAAAAATGAATGCCAGAAACTACAAGCAAATTGAGTAATATTGACCTAATAAAGTAGTATATTATATTTAACAAATTCGAAATTATAGCTCTTTAAAGTTTACAGAATTTTTTTATTTTTTTTAATTAACTGTTTTAATTTTTAATATTTTGTAACAATTTTTTGTTTACATTAGATTATTTCTTATTTACCCAAACTGTTTAAGTTTGAATAAAAAAAGTCTCCGAGAAGATAGTTTTTTAATATTCTTTAGATGTTTATACTTCAAAAACATTTTAATTTAAAGGTGGAAAATTTAATTTAAAAACTATTCTGTCTCTTGATAAATTTTGATCAGATTCAGAGTTCAGATTCGTGGATGCCAAAATAAATTTCATAAACGTCACAAATTATTTGAGTGTTTCACACGTATACGGTTTCCATTCGGTTCGGTTCGTTTTTGGTTGCAACCAAAAACGAATAAAAATTTTTCGTACACAGGCTCAGTAGTAATCATAACGGAGAGAAGTAAAGTTGTTGCCGTATTATTTCTTTATAAAAAAAAAAAAAAAAAAAAAAAAAAAACAAACAAGAAATTCATTGGGAACACTATTTCATTTCTTTACAAAGGAGTATTCGGTGCTATACTGTTTCTATTAGGTACCAAATAGAAACCAAAATCAAACCGAAAACAACAGAAAACAAATCGAAAACAAAGCAAACCGAATGGAAACTGTATACGTGTAAAACAAATCTTATTGTGCTTTCTTAATTAACTTTTTTAATCTTGAAATGTATCGGTACAGTGACACAGAGATAAGTGATATGCAACTAGACCGGATTTTACTAAAATGTATACTAAGTTACTACTAATAAAGTATGTCATTTTTATTCTTAGTAAATCTTTTCTGACAAAGTGATTTACTAATTTAGAATTATGGTTTTCTAATTATTATACCTACAATTGTAATCATAACCAAACCAACGTCTATATTAGGTAGCAAAAATAATTATCGCTATTTTTAATAAGTATAATTAATCAAAAATAATTAGTCATTTCTCTTTCTATTAAAAATGTTAAATCTGTGTTGACATTGTATGTATTAAAATATGAAATAAATTATTAATTTATGTAAACTCAATCCGATTACACCAATCAAAAGTCAGTGTATCTTGTATGACTACGGCGTCGCATAATAGTAAAAAGCAAATTTGAATAAACAATTCTGTGCTTATAAAACCAATTAATGATGTAAATAATCAAACAAGCAACTGTGACTACATCTAGTGCTATGATTATTTGCATAAAAATAGTGGTGTTCAATAACGGTAGTTGCATTAAACCATTTAAAAAAAACCAATACATATTTTGGGCAAATACAATAAAATTGACATCACGCTATGATCCCAAAACATTTATCCGCGTCAATTGAACCATATACATAATAATTCAATGCAGTTCTGCTAAAATTCTCAACTCAATAAACCTTTTAAAATTTCCTTGTATAAATGTTACAAAAATTACTATGTATTGAGAATTCGCAACACTGTTGTTGCTAGGTGCAATCCGGTTACTCCATCGTAAAGGTTGACTTTACATACATACGCCATTTGTATTATTAACAGTTGACTAAAAATTTGATCATGTCCAAAAAATAAATTTGAATCGTGAACATCTTCGTGCGATGACTTTTACGATTCTTGACGTAGATTATTCAATAACAGTGTGCCAATCAATTTACTGCATTTTGTTACTAATAAAGAACCATTCAAGGCCACAATATATCAATAGTTTAGTAAATTCAAACGTAGCAATACTACAAATTTATAGAAAGTCCAAATTGGTCGTTGTGCCAGAAAGCGTTGATGCTGTGTACAAACTAATAATGCTAGATAATCATGTGACCTATCTTGAGATTGAGGCATTCCTAGGCATTAGTATGATAAGCATATACAAGATGATGCAAGAACATTTAACCGCAAAAGAAATTAATTGCGTTAGATTTCGCACAATTTAACAGTCAATAAAAAAAAAACTCGTGTGAATTGGTGCAATAAAATGATCAACTTGTATAACATCTACACAAATGACAAATCTTGAATTTATTATTACGAGCTCAAAACTGAATAGCAGTTGTCTGTTTAAGTTTTTTAGAATATGCCAAATCCAACTAAAGTTGTTTGTGCTTGCAGTACTTTGAAGCAAATGATGGCACAAGCATTTGTTTGCTAAAGTCACTAAATAAAGAAAACAAACTACCGACAAAAAGCATTCTCCACCATGACAATGCAAGCTCACACACATCGACTTAGAAAACCAGCTATTAGAGTACTCAAATAGATAAATCATCCACCGTACAGCTTTGATTTAGAATCCAAACATTTTTATTTGTTCCCTCAAGTAAAGAACAAACTACGTAGACAACAAATTTCAACGCCATAAAAAGAGGTTAATGCATTCAAAAACCATGTTTTGGAAAAACCTACTTGAGACTAGAAAAACTGCTATGCCAATTGGCATTAAATGCATCAAATGCAAATATGTGTAAATCATAAAACCCGATCATTGTTTTAGTTATTCATTCTCAATACAAAAATATCAACCGTTGTATTATATATGCGCTCGAGAAAAGATTTTAAATAATTGTTTAATATAATCTGTTCTTTTCATAAACTTTTTATATTAACTATATGAAAAGTTTATTAAATCTGTGTGCTTTTCTCGTAATATTGACGTTACGTTGAGCGCCGCTAATTATACGTAATTATCAAGGATAACGTAAGTTCATTGCTTTTCAAACAAGAGTTGTCTATTGCTTGCAGGTAATATAAAAAAATTGATATTATTTTTTTAAAAAAACATTTTCATGTTCTAATTAATTTAAATAAATTCAAAACAATGACATTACCTAATAAATGAAATGTTGTCGTGGGTTAGCTTTTACAGTGATTACATTTGATTCAAGTCTATCTTTTAGTTCCTATTTGCTTGATAAAACATTTCAACTTTTAGGCTTTGTAGACGTAACTCTAATACGTTTTGTGATTCATATTTGATACCTATCTGTTGTAGTGCTGTAGTTCACTCTCATCTCAAGTGTTGCTCGAGTATATGGTCCCTATACACCTCCATTGGCGATAGAAAGTTGAACAAATACAGGAGAGTCTGTTTCTTGGAACATAAATGTAATATATTCAATATTTTCTTTTTTAATTCTGCAAAACTTTATTACATTTAAGATATATTTATTTCACATTTTTTAAGTAAATGTACAACTTCTTTCTAAATTTATTATATAAATTGATTGATTATGTAATTTCGTTTAATATTTTTAATATACATATTAGGTCTGTTCCACATGATTTGGATAGTTTTCAAACCGTTCACATAAACAAATAATTGTACTTATGCAATCCTTTATGCACAGTAAACTGTTTGTGTGCATAGTTTAAACCGTGTTTTAGCATTAGAGATATAAATATAAGAGAATGGGCAAATTCAAATTTCAATTAAGTTGAAAATTAATTTATTTTTGTTGCATATATTTAATTAAAATGTTATTGTACTGTAGTTTTTAACTGTAAAATATTAATTTTATATTAATAACAAACTTTCGTGCTGTCATATTTTTATTTATTTATTTATTAATAATCAACATATTTAACTAATTTCATAGAATATTTGTTTTGTTTTGTGTTGTATTGTATTATCATTATTTAACATTTTACATTTATAAAAGAGCAAAGTTCAGTTTTAAAGCAGCTTTTCCACTAAATTAATTAATATTGGTACAATAAATTAATGCTGCACTGCAGCAACCACAGCTTTTCCATGCTTTCAATCTTCTTTTTAATTTTAGTGTAGTTTTTTACTCTATAATCCTTTATATACTTTCCACAATTTAATAATTTTATTTTATAAGATAAAAGATATGCCAATATAACATTTTGAACGAAAAAAGCTTTATGTATATAATTATAATTTAAAATAATAATAAATATCTATAAAATTAAATGTCCACACGCAATTATTATTTTTTTGTTTAATAACTAAACTGAATAAATATAATAACTTTAAACGCAAAACTGTATTATATATCTATATATCTGGTTGGAACACACTTAAGATATATGTATACATAAATACCAACGTTCTGATATTAAATTTTAAAACTTGATAGATTCATTTTACAAAAATAATCTAACGGTTCAAATGATTATTTGTAATTTGTTTTAAAATTTTAAGTTTATCGAATATGTTCAGTATACATTATATTAAAACAATTTTTTGCTTGCCCAATAGGGTGTATATATATACCATATTGTAGTCATTACACTTTAATTTATATCTGCCACTTTATTTCAAATATCTGTGTTTTATGCTAACTAATATATTTAATTAGAAATTATTTAAATTATTTAAACTATGAAACATTCTAACTATAATTTATTAACGTTCTGTAATAATAATTTCAGTAAACTGAGTTAAATTTGATTAAAAAACCAATTAGATTCAAATAAATTACTCATTCCACAACGCAAACATTTAATATTTGATATGCAATAAGTAGAGTTTAGGCAGAATTGTTATTTACGTTAAAAGTAAACTTCCAAGAGTCCGATGCGACTGAAATAAAAGCCACTGGCAAGAAGGCAAACACAACAAAAAAAAATTACCGACTTACTCAAATCCGTCTGAAAAGATGTCGCTAATCTCCGAATCGCTCCTGGGCAGGACGAGCTTCGGCAGCAAAACTTTTTTCCTCCGGGTCGTCTTGAGCGTCTGTGTAAGATGCATTAAATCCGGCGCCCTTAAGGGTGAATGGGGCGACAATATTGTCAACTTCCTATCACCAGGACTGAGACTAAAATATCCCGCTGGAGGTGGTAAACTAAGATGTGATGGAACACGCATTCTTCCGGACCACAATCCACGACGCCTCTCGGCGCTTATAGTTTCCTCCGAAGAACCCATTGAAAGTAATGATCCTTCACCGCTAATTGCATGTCGCTTGAGCTTCATTTCTCTTTCTAAACATTCCAAACTTTTAGTTTCAACACTTTCGGATCGGAATTTTCTAACATCGCGTTCACTAGTTGATAGAAAGCTTCTGGAAGTGGATGTGCGTAAGCTTTCCATACTTCTGGCAGACTCTGTGCGTATTCCAGCTGATAAAAACTGCCCTTTAGGTTCATAATCCTCCTGTGATGAACTGGAATGCGGAGATTTGCTAAGGAGGGAATATCTTGGCGACGCCCTAGCTGATATAGATTCTTCGCTTTCCTGGGAGTCGCCGCTCGCTTGATGGGTAACTATCTGGCATTGCGGTGTGACCACCTCGCCGACGGCATAGAACGAAGACGTGCGCGAGACGGACACGTTCTGTTGGGTTAGTGTTACCGTCGACGAGGTTTTGGATATCGACTGGGTTTGAGTCTCATCGTCGTCCTCTTCCATTTCCTACCGACGATCGCTATTGTAAGTTGGCAGCCGCCCCGTTGTGTGTAAACTGCAAATATTTTTCTTCTTAGCTTGTGTCGTACTAAATTCTTTATGTCCGCAAAGCTATTGCATTTCCCGAGAGAAGATGAAAAGACATTCAAGAAGCAACGTTATCAACTTGTACGCTACAAACGATGTGGATTTTCTACTGTACCTATACAAAATCTTTCTTATTGAGTATATAAATAAAATAAAAAAATTATAATCTTATTATATTTTCTTTATATATTTTATCAAAATTAATTTTAATTAAAATTTTAATACGTACTATAAATAATGTATATATGTAATAAAGAATCATAAAATGAGAACATTTTACTACAATTTTATAGCAACAAGTATAATTATTAATGTTTTTAAATATTTTTCGTTTTTAAAATAAATATGTAAATGTTAGCTACAATATAATCGCATTATATTATGTTTACATATTGTTGATAATAAATTCAAAACATTATTACATCACAGTATGCGATTAGTAACACGCAATATAATATGCCCACAAACATATTTTTTTTAAATAATTGATTGATTATGTTTTTATATACATAGTATTGCAATTTATAAAAAGAAATACTCTCTTTTGATATTTATATTTGCTTTAATTATATTTGATGTACTATTTTTATGTACAAATATGATGTTAAAAACTACGAAGTGCAAATAAAATCTAAATTAATATTGAAAACATGAGTTGTACGCTTACACGGTTAATTATTAACTCCATATCAATGAATCCATCATAGCAGTTGACGTGCAAAAACGATATAAAATATCGTGCGTATAATACGTTTGTTATCAGTTGTACTAAATAGCACGACGATTTCTAAGAACTCACATACGGTTGCGCTTCTTAGTAGAATTCTCAATCAACGCATATTTTCGAATAAAATATGAAGAAAGTTTTTCACTACTTAAAATTAAATTGTTATATTAATGTTTGTTATTGTTGTAAGTACTTTTATTATTAAAGTAAATATTATATTATATCTTGAATATTTAAAATATTAACTTAAATGTTGTAATTGAATTATGAGCATCATTACTCTATATAAATATATAATTATAATGTAGTCTACGGAAGTAGATAGTAATGAAAATAATGTAATTTTGAAAATAATTGTAATTAATTAAAGCAAAGTGCATCAGTGTTAAGATATTCTAATATTAAAAATATTCTCATATATTTGTTTTGAAATAACCACACAAAAAGTAATCACATACCATAATATTTGGTAATTGTAGAGCACTTTTATTAGGCTGCAGTCACTGTACGTACCACCCACTATCAGCAACCAAAATTTGAACACTTTAAATCTTATGATGATTCACCGTTACTCGCTACCGTTTGTGATTTGAGACCTGGTCACAACTGTTTCATAATTTCAAACTTGTTCGAATTTTTGTAGATGATCTAAGAAACAGCTAATTGGCGTTTGAAACATACCATCATTATAAAATTATATAAACATAAATCCTAACTAATTTTATATATTATTTTTGTTATAATTTCACTAAAATTTAGACAAACGTAAAAAAAATCTTGCAGTACCTCTAAAAATTTTCAAAACATTTGATAAGGTATGACATCCTAATCGTATCTTGATCATAAATCTGTAAATGTTATCAATAGTTTTCTTGACAATAGAAAAACTATAGTTAGAAGTGATGAGTTAAAACTCTGACCCTAAAATCATAAATGCTAGTGTTCCCCAAGGTTTAGATGGTTTTGTTTTTGATTTATATTAATGAACTTCTTTAAAAAACTAAAAATCCTATTAATTTTTGCAAATAATAGCACTCTTCATACCTTCCAATAACCATTTCGACAATTATGGCAAAACGTCTTAACATATCTAGGTTAGAATCTGACGCATCAATAAACAAAGACCTCAAAACAATATCTGAATAGGGTACTACCAACATGGTCAATTTTAACTCTAAAAACTCAAATTCTTACTGTTTCAAAATCACACTAAACAACAAATCCATACAATCTCACATGATTTTCACTGGAATGACCATGTTGTTGACATAGCTGCAAAAATATTTAGAAAACTAAAATTTCTTAATAGATGCAAACAGTTTTTCATTTCTGTTCAGCTTTTGAATATATATATATATATATATATATATATATATATATATATATATAAAACTTATATTCGTCTTTGTATTAAATATTCTCTGTCAAGTATGAGAAAGAACATCCAAAACTACACTATCTCTTCTAAATTCTAGCTATTCTGTTGCTGACCAAAATTGACTAATGAATGACCTAGATACTTTACAACACCGGCGTAATGTTGCATAAACTAAAACATTGCAAAAAATTGCTGCATGTCACTGAAAACAAGAGATGATAGTTATGCTGGTTTACTTAAAAATCATAGATAGAACAGAAAACAGTGTGCTTAACTCATCAAATAGAACAAAAAAGTTCCTATAAACATGTATCTTATGTCGTATTTTATACAATTTTTGTCGGTAAAAAAACTTTGAGCTAACCTGCTAACCTGCCGTTATGTCTGTATGATCGTGGTAAAATATTGACACTATTTTTAAAAGTTATTTTATAAGTTTTAAAAGTTACAGTATCATCTAAATTAGCAAATTTTAAAATACAATTATAATTAATATACATAATTTGTGTATTCACTAGCAAGTCTTCCATGTAGCGTTTCTTGTTTATATCAAATAATAAATAGATAACTAAAGGTCATTCTGCTTTCGTAAATAGCTAAAAAACAAGCTAAATTTTTACCATTTATACGCGCAAGAAAAAAAAACCAAACTTGAACTTCCACCAGCTAAACAACAAATTACAAAACATTAAAACGTATTTATGATTCAAGTAATCGGCACTGCATAAAAAGTAAATGTCCAGCAATCAAAATTCAACTTTAAAACTGAATAAGAAAAGCATTTTGCATTAATTGACATAAGCAATATATTTTATGCCTGCCTCTAATAAACTAAAATGAGTGCCAAAACAAGAAAAATATTCAAAACTTTAATTTAACTTAGCATATCGGGTGTAATTAAAGCTACTAAAGCTACTAATAGCTGATTAAAATTTCTACAAAATATCATTTATTAAAAAATAAATAATATAACAACATTTTATAAATATAGAATGCAAAGCATAACGTTCTATACATATAGATCCGTTACCGCATGGATGAGTATATCCAAACATACTATACACATGTCTTCTCTGTACTGAAGCATTTGGTTCATAATTATTTCAATTTTATAATAATAAAGTTGAAGTTATTTTTAAAAATACGGTAAGTAATAGGTGTAAGAACTAACTTGATTATAAAATATTCAAAACGTAAAAATGTACATTTATTCTAACATTAAACTAATTGTGATTTCTGCATTTTTGGTTTTACCTAAGCATCGTAGAATGCAATTGATAGTAAATGTTAAATATTAATTTAAAAACATCAGCCTATGTTAAAATCAATTATAAATATGCACTTTATTATATTTAATACTTGTGCATGTTCAAACAATCATAATTCATAAATTGAAGATTCAAACATAAACTACAAAAAAAAAGTACATTGATATTGTAAGTAAAAAATAATTTATTTAAATAAAGTTGCGGAGATATGTTTGAACTTTGTACATTATGTCGCTTAGGCACATGCATTTTTTTTGTTTAAACAAAAATGGCTCAAAACCGTACTAAAGCTACGCATGCGCTTAATACCGTTAATAAATTGATACATGCAAGTTGAAACAAAACTGTTATAAACCATCTAACTAATAAATGTGGGAATAAATTACTGATATAAAAGTGCATAACAAATACAGCCTGTAGAATTAAAACACAGGAAAGCAAAAAAGTAAATTTTAATAAAAAGAAAAATAGAAAAAGTAAAAATATTAAAGAAACAGTTAACTGTAAAAAAAAAACCTCTTAAGTATAGAAAAGTCTAAAAAGCCACATTTCTTGGGTAGAAAAAGTAGAAAAATACATAGCTCAGAGTCAGGCTGCATGTAATAAAAAGAAAGTCACACAAAATAAATTAATCTTTAAACACGTAAACATTTTTTTATGTCTAGAACACATTGTACAAAGTAAAACATAGACAAAATCACAAACAACAAAAAAAAAGTTGAAAATAATTATGGTTTGTAAACAGAAAAATATTCAACACACAATAAAGTTTAATAAAGACAGAACAATAGACACTGTGAGCTGGTTTCGAGAGATACTAGAATAAGCAATGGAAGTAAATTAAAGTACATTAAGTCAAGATTAGATTATAATTCTCAAAAAAATTTATTGACTTTCAAAAAAATAAGTAAATTGGTAAATATTAAAAAGCGATTAAAATATGTATCAAACTAGTGTTAAACTATTAACAAACCTGTAAACAGTATAGAGCAGATAAACAAATTACTGCACACAACATTCATGTGACCACCACTGTGTCCAAAGTTTTGTTAGAATTAATATAGAACTGTAGTTGGCTGTAGTCAGTTGCACATGTAAAGTCAGTAATAAACATTTATTTTCATAATCTCCTTGTGTTCTCAACACTGTGCCCATAACCTGATCGATATTAAGTAAATGAGAACACAAGGAGATTATGAAAATAAATGTTTATTACAGACTTTACATGTGCAACTGACTACAGCCAACTACAGTTCTCCAAAATTCCAGATGGATTAAAGAAAGAAAATAATAATAAAGTATTAAGGTTAAATAGAGGACTTTACGGGCTAAAGGGTAGTCCAAAGTATTGGAACAATAGATTTAACGAGTATATGGGTTTTATCAATTTAAAGAGATCTTCATACGATTATTGTTTATACACAGGAAAGAATGTATGGTAAACTTTGTTTGTTGATGATATTTTAATAGTTGGAAACGAAGAAGAAGCCAATAAGTTAATAACATTGTTAAAGAAAGAATTCAGCGCCAAATATTTGGGCGAAGTAAAACACTTCTTGGGAATGGAGATTGAGAGAGATCAGAATGGCTTAAAAATTACTCAAAGCAAACAAATACAAAAAATGTTGGAAAATTTTTACTTAACTGAAGCAAAAGAAACCAAGTCTCCAATAAACAAGGGTTTTCAAGTTGAAGAAAGAGAAGAAATGATAAATGTACCTTACCGAGAATGTTTGTAAACTTTTTATTGCACTTTTCTTATAAACTAGACCTAAATCTTTCGTTTCTTTAAGATATCGTAAAATTCTTTTTCCTTCCTGGCGCCCCCGGGTGGGAATATACCAGACCATATTCTCCGCAACAAAACGGCGTTGCAGAGCGAATGAATAGAACTTTGTATGATAAAGCCAGAACCATGTTAACAGAGACGGGCTTTCCAAGGTATTTGTGGGGCGAAGCAGTTATGTGTGCTGCGTATCAATTGAATAGATGTCCCTCAGCAGCTATTAATAATCAAATACCTATGCACATTTATACCGGAAATGTAGATTTGAGCAAGTTAAGAGTTTTTGGCGCGAAAGCGTGGTTTGTCATTTTGCCAAAACCAGCGAAATTTAATGATAGGGCGCAAGAAGCGCGTATGGTCGGATATGCTGCTAACGGATATAGATTGTGGGAACCAGTGACCAAAAAGATAATAATTTCAAGAGATGTAAAGTTTGATGAGACTAATTTTGTATTTAATAAAAATAAGACTGGAAATGTAAATCAACTAATTACATTTGAAAGTAATGAAAAAGAAAATAATGATGTAAATAATGAATCTGATGTAGAAGATAGAAATCAAGATAGTGAACAAGAATCAAATCAGAGTTTGGATGACGACAAAGCCGAAAATGAAAATAGACCAAAGAGAAGTAACAAGTTACCAAACTATTTAAATGACTACGAATTGCATACCGCATTTTGTCTTGTCTCAAATAATGAACAAGTGCCAGATAATTTTGAAGAGGCTAATAAAAATAAAGAATGGTGCAAAGCAATTAATGCTGAACTAAGCGCACATGATGCTATCAACTCTTGGACTGTAACTGAGCTACCGGATGGAAAACACCCGATTGATGTAAAATGGGTATTCAAAATTAAAGAAGACGGTACTAAAAAAGCACGTTTGGTTGCTAAAGGATTTCAAGAGAAAGAAAACTTTGAAAATAACTATGCTCCAGTAGCAAAATTGAGTACGATCCGATTGTTGATGGCACATGCAGTTCAATGTGATTATAAAATTCACCAACTTGATGTACCAACTGCATTCCTAAATAGTAAACTAGATAAAGAGTTATATGTAAAAATTCCAGATGGATTAAAGAAAGAAAATAATAATAAAGTATTAAGGTTAAATAGAGGACTTTACGGGCTAAAGGGTAGTCCAAAGTATTGGAACAATAGATTTAACGAGTATATGGGTTTTATCAATTTAAAGAGATCTTCATACGATTATTGTTTATACACAGGAAAGAATGTATGGTTAACTTTGTTTGTTGATGATATTTTAATAGTTGGAAATGAAGAAGAAGCCAATAAGTTAATAACATTGTTAAAAAAAGAATTCAGCGCCAAATATTTGGGCGAAGTAAAACACTTCTTGGGAATGCAGATTGAGAGAGATCAGAATGGCTTAAAAATTACTCAAAGCAAACAAATACAAAAAATGTTGGAAAATTTTTACTTAACTGAAGCAAAAGGAGCCAAGTCTCCAATAAACAAGGGTTTTCAAGTTGAAGAAAGAGAAGAAATGATAAATGTACCTTACCGAGAATTAATCGGAAGTATTATGTATGTGAGTGTTGTATCAAGACCTGAAATTGCCTATGCTGCTAGTTATTTAGCTCAATGGGTAGAAAAACCAAATAAAAGTTGTTGGATGGAAGGAAAAAGAATTTTACGATATCTTAAAGAAACGAAAGATTTAGGTCTAGTTTATAAGAAAAGTGCAATAAAAAGTTTACAAACATTCTCAGATGCCGATTGGGCAGGCGACAAACAAAACAGGAAGAGTGTAAGCGGGTCAGTCACTTTGTATTCGAATTGTGTAATTGCATGGTTTTCGAGAAAACAAAACTGTGTATCATTGTCCACCGCTGAAGCGGAATATATAGCTGCGGCTCTTAGCGCATGTGACCTAATCAACTTGC
This sequence comes from Tachinus rufipes, assembly GCA_963932245.1. NCBI lineage: Eukaryota > Metazoa > Arthropoda > Insecta > Coleoptera > Staphylinidae > Tachinus > Tachinus rufipes. The sequence continues at coordinate 44,896,196 of OZ010744.1, read as the reverse complement.
AGGATTGTGTAAAGATTTGGATGTTGAATTAACCGGAAAACTTTTAGTTGATAATCAGGGGGCAATAGATATTTCACAGTCTTATGAAAATTCAAAACGAACAAAGCACATCGACATTAAGTACCATTACATTAAAGACCTAGTAATAAATAAAAAGATCATATTGATACATGTCGATACAAAAATTAATATTGCAGATGTTCTCACTAAAGGCCTGACCAACGAACGATTTTTAATGCTGAGAAAAATGTTAAACATTCTATGAGTAATGAGTATGAAAACAAAACTTGTTATTTTATTTACATTGTATTTCATATTTGAATTGTTTAGCGATTGCGAAGTTTGTTCATAAAGAAAAACTTCAAATCGAGGAAGAGTGTTAGAATTAATATAGAACTGTAGTTGGCTGTAGTCAGTTGCACATGTAAAGTCAGTAATAAACATTTATTTTCATAATCTCCTTGTGTTCTCATTTACTTAATATCGAACAAGTTTCACTAAACCCTCACTAAGAATGATTTTATTTTTACAAAGAATTAACAAAGTAAATAAAGTAAAATTAATAAGCAATTATAACTAAAGTCTTACTTTGGAAATAAAGCATAATTAGATAAAATTAAATTTTATATATTATTAAATTTTCATCATCGTAAAAAATAATTTTAATTTAATTATTAAATTATTATATTAACTTAATTTTTTATCGAGAATCATGTATTGTTTGAATTTAAGAACGTAATAATAAGATATTATTTTGTGTTTAAAAATCAGATTCTTCACACCAGACTCTGATTTTTATAATTGCTTTTACAGTCCTCATTAGTATAGTGAGAAGGGCGGATATATCTACGTATTAAAATATTCACATTTAATGTTAAATTATGTACACTATATACAAATATATACAGTTTTGTTTACTGCCTGTCCCTCTTTAGAAATAATCTCATATGTCAGAAAAAGTGACAAAAAATAGAACTCAATTTCATAATAATTTTATTAATCTGCTATAATATAGAACGATTTAGGAGCATGGGAAATTCAGCTTCTGCTAGCCGGCTCACAAAAACACGATGCTACAGGTACACAAACAACTGTTACATGGCCTACAGTTGCCATGACTACCGGACGGAACTTGCCCTACAGTTTCCGGTCGACATACGTAGCATCTGAATCGTTATTCTAATAATATGCTATCACATCCCATTATATTAAGTTAAGTAATTTTCGTTTATAATATAACACAATTAATTGGGTTTTAAAGATATGTCTATATTAAAATAAAAATTCTGATTAATTTATGAGATGGCTCAGTTATAGAGCGTTAGCTTAGCACGCTAACAGTCCGACGAATTCGATCCCCAAAATATAAATGAATAATAACTTGCTCTTTATTTTAAAGCCAACTAATAAGTAGTTGGCCCCAGCAACCTCCTTAACAAGTCGTAAGATAATGACAATGTAAAATAGTTGTAAAACGCGCAATAAAGAAGAAGATAATAATAAAATGGTCATCATTTTAATGATTTTTTTATTAAAATTGTAGAAATTATATTTGATGTTACTTTGAATGTTAATGGTAAACAAAAAACAAAAACACAATTTTATTTTATACAATTCACAGTGGTGCAGCAGCAAATATTCTCCGCGAGTAGTTTTAAAACCCTTCCTTAATACACTTATTACCATATTACCTAATATTAAATTCATCAGGGGCTCCCAAAACTCAAGCTCCACCAAACCGTAAACTGTCGACTGGGATATTTCAAACTCTTATCAATTACCTATTAGTGGTGTTGTTATTTATTTTTTAATAAACTTTATATTGATTTCTACTTCGTACCAGTAAATAAATTTTCGAATATAACACCAAAGTAAACTTGATAGCTCTGGACCAAAAAAATAAGATTGTTCTAATGAAAAATTAAATTAATAAAATGTAATTTGATCATAATTAGAAATAAAACGTAAATGTTTACAGTAAACAGAATCTATATTGCCTTAATAAAAAAAAAATCTTTAAGCTACTCAGGTCTTTGTAGAAAATCAATTAACTTTACAATTCACTTGATAAACATTTGTTAGTTTCCGTTTTTTTTTAACTTAATTATAAGCTAAAAAGCAAGAAATTAATGTTTATTAACTCATAAAAGATTTCAAAAAGTTCTTAATATTGTGTATAAATTTAGCTAAAAAGCTGTTAACGCTTTGAATATACTTAACAAGGTTATTACAAAAAAGACTTTCTTAATGAAAAAAAAAATCTATTGATACTTTTTTATTCATTTTATATAATAATAAAACATTTTATGCACGTGCTAAATATAATAGGTTTACTATAGATAGGTACATCGCAGCACTAGAATATGATTACAGTCTTAATTTAGAGTAACACAGTCCAGAAATGCAAAAACCCTTAAACATGCAATAGTAGTAATGTAGTTATTTCACAAACCAAATAATGCAAAGAAATTAACATATTTTCAAGTATTTAGAATAATATTTCGCGTCAACTGATTAAATAAAAAATCTGAAATTAATTCGCATTACCCATTTCTCTGTTCTCTATTGTTAACAGTAGTTTTTGTTAGCTTGCTTTATAACAGCTAATGTACTGTATACATTGATTCTCACGTACTTATAGTGTCCGAGAATGTGTTGAAGTTAATTAAACATAGACCAAGTAGATCTTCGGAGTGTGATACAGTACATCAGCAATGAAGTCACTATGGTACATCAAAATTGTCTGAGATTACTCAAACATAGACCAAAAGAAGTCTTCAAAGTATATTGACATTAAGATCATTAAAATATTTAGCACTTGCAGCATGCTAGGTACGCAGCCGGAATTAGTATATACAATAGTATTTAAGCCTCAAAGTTGTGTGTTAACACCGTATGGTTTGAGCCCTTGGGCCTACACAAGAGATTGTCAAGCTTGAACCTTGCGGTTGTTCGCAAAGAACATTACACTAATAAAGAACAGTTGTTATAAACACACTGGTATTGTAAAGATTCAATTTTTATAAAACGCGCGATAAACCGGACCAACTCAAGCGGAGCGCAGTGCAAGTTTCAGCTTTCACAACTGATTGTCAAGCTTACACTTATCGGCTGAGCCTTGAGGTTGTTTGCAGAGTTAAATATACTAGTAAGAAGCAGTTATAAACACACTAGTATAAACTATATTTTGAGGTTGTGTTGATTAGGTATTATAGTATATTACGTATTGATGTAATTATAAAAATTCTAATTACAACCTGTTAATCATATGCTAAAGGAAAATTTTATAATTGCTTATTGAACAAATTATATTAGTAACTGTGTGGAAGATCGCGGACAGCATCAGTGACGCGTTGATACAAAAGAACAAGTTAAACCCAACCGACTAATACAGAGCGCAGTAAAGCAAACGCAAAAGCAAGTCAAAGAAAAAAAATTGCAGTTTCTTTTCTGCAGTAAAAATAGGCTACGATTTGGCAAAGCGTTCCAAAACTCACTGTGTGGTGGATGAGTAGTTAACTGTTCGTTAAATTTGGTAAATAAAAAGCAAACTTAAATCTTTTTGACCGACACATATACAAACACTTAATATCTAATTTTGGTCATAAAACTCCAAAAGCTAGACAATATCACTCCACACAATAACTCCATTATGTTAAGTTGTGGACGCTAGTAAATTTATAAAGCGTATATGGTACCTTAAATAATAAACGCACTTTATGAGGACATAACTAAGTCAGGTAGCGTATAAATAATCACATTCAAAACCCAGTGATTATTGCTCTTTCCGTGAACTTTTGTACTTGTTTAATTTAAGTAATTTGTCACTATCTCTATAAAAAAATCATTATTTAATACTGTAGAATTTCATGTAAGCTTTAGTAACTTTTAACTTGACCTGGCCCGTTATCAACTAGCGCTTCTTGAAAATCTCACTCCCGGGTATTGTAATATAAAATTTAAAACAAAAAATGTTAAAATATATAAGCAAACGCGCTAAATCATCAATTAGTTAAATTGCTCTGTTCTAACAATAATTATCTGATTAATATTTTTCCACCCATAATCTTAACATTCAAAATTCTGTCACATAAATAATAATAAATTTGAACGTGTGTGCGCTAGTCAATTTCAGGTATACTTGATAAGCGCGCAGTTACAAATGTAAAAGATATTATTGATTCACAAACTACGTCTAACTTTATTTATTATGTGCATAGTGTATGTATATGCAGTTGGTAAATAGCTAGGTAATTTTTTTTAATCGAACATTTGATCATTAAGCTTAAATTTATAACTAAACTATTTAAGTTTTCTATCAATTGAATATATTATAATTGTAGAAGAAAAATAAACCATTAGAATTTCGATTTAAATGTAAGCTTGAACGTGAAGCAATATTCTTCGAGGTTTTCCTGTAAAATCAGGAAAAAGTGGGAGCTCCAGAGGGAATTTAAATGATCCTTACAGGAACATCTGGATCATTATAGGAAAATCTCGGCTATAAAAATCGCATTAGATCCTAGCGCGACGAGGGGTAAAAGAGTGAAGGCAAGTGGGACCGAGATAAAGAGGAAAGTACATTTTTGATATGCTTCAAAGCGTTTTTTAAACACTTAGACAACGATCATAAATTTAAATTAAAACATTAAATTATCTCAAAAATTCTTGAATATTGTACGATATTAAATGTATATATATTTCAACATTTATATTTAACGTGTGACATTTATTACGATAAAACAAATCAATCAATAGCGAAATAAAAAGTTTTTGTATTCTAGGTACAATGCGAAGTCCATTTTTCATATTTCTCGTATCCTAAAAGGGTTTTCTAAACGACTTCCATTTCATTGTTCGATGGGGACGTGCGTAATTATGATGGAATGACAAAAAATCTGCGGTAACCTTCATATGAATAATTCATAGCATCCACTTAATTTTCAAATTGAATGTAATTTAGGTGTTGATTGACATATATTATACTAAAAGGATTTATTCCATGTTTTATAAAGAACTTGTAATTATATTCCTAATTTAATTAAAGTTTTGACGCGATTCACTGCTTTAAGGGTAAGTACATTATTAATGCCGTTTCGAACAATATTTTCATTGTGCATTTTCTATGTGCTTTGCTTTGATGTTGAAGGCTTGAGTATTCTTTAAGGTTTTACTCAAATTTACGTAAGCTGGGTAATGTAATTTTAATGCGGTGAGTGTTTTCGTATTATTAAATTTATTTACATGTATTTTCATTGCAATTAGTGTAACATTGAACTTTAAAGGTGGCATTATTAAATTATGTAGCATACTTTATTGATTGTATTTTATAATCTTCAAAATTGAGTTTATTACAATTAAGGTGTTCTTACATTTGTCAATTTCTTGTTCAATTTTAAGAACTTTACATTTGTCAATTTATTGACCAATTTATTGTCAGATTAAAATATCAGATTAAAACATAACCTACTTTGCTTTAATTTATTGATGAAGTTAGGTGTAGCCAACTGCAAAATATATATGATTCAGTCACAGTGCATCTACCACATAACCTGACGATCAGCTGTTTTATTATACAGTTGGCAGTATTGGAAATTGAACAATAAATTGCCAAGTGTAAAGTGAAACAAATCTACAATAAATTGTCGTAAAATTGACGGCAATTAATGAGATAAATAAGTCCTTAAAATTGAACAATAAATTGACAAATGTAAAAACACCTTTAGTTAAATATGGTACTGAATATTCTAAAGTTAACTAATTAATTAAAAAAAAAAACAGAAAACAGAAAACAATAGAACAATGTAATTAAGTTTGAATAAATATTGGCAATATAGTCTTATAAAAGAATTCAAGCAACCGACAATAAGTAAACTTTATTGCATTGTGTAAATTGACCATTCAGAAATATAATTGGTTTCAAGTATTTATATTAAACTCTAAAAATACTCAAAGTTAACTAACCACATTAAAAAAAGTGTTACTAATTTAAATGTTTATCGTTCTTAGTTTTCAAAGAATCACCATATATTAGTATATTTATCATTTAGATACTTTCCAAGATATTACGAGTAGATTAAATAATAATATTTTATATTCGATTACATATATTTTGCTAAACCACAAGTAATTATGCCATTGGTAAACTTTTGCAGAAACATATAACTCTGTTCTTTTATCAAACTAATCTGTCATTTATCGATTAAAAGATGAGTTTACAATAATTGATACTGTTCACAAAGAAAAATGTACCCAACGTCATAGAATAATAACATAACCAAATAATAATAGATATCACTTACTTAATTTAAAACATGTTGGTTAGGGTATACTTGTCTCTCTTTTATGCTGTAATATTTTTAAGTACACAAAGTATTTTGGCATCGTTGCTTAGATTATCCTCAATATCATCTTTTTAACTTATTTAATATAATCAATGTAAACAACAAAAAAAAAGATAAGAAACCGGGTCTTATTGGCCAAAAACTGCCAAACTCTCAACTCAAATTCAGGAACTGCATTTATGATTAAACCATTTAAACAATTGATTTTTTTGTAGTTAATAAAGTTAGGTGACGTTATCAAAAATCAAAGTTGACTTATTCTTTCTTCAATTTTTCCAGATGACTATATATTTAATAACTTAGCTTTTAACATTGCAACATGCGTGAGCTCAATGTTAACAAAACCCTGCCGCGGTTCAACTCGCCAGCCAGTTACTCCGCAAGATTTAAAGCCACAACTACTACTACAACTATGATTCCACCAACTTAACATGAGCCAAGTCGTCTGAACCAAGATGACCCATTCCCTAAAGAGTGACTTCGACGACATGCAACAAGTCCTTACAGTAACAAACATTACTAAACTGCATCTATCAACCGCAATGAGCCTTAGATAATTTAGATCCAAAAACCAACTCCGCCAATTGCTTGTGGATTACCCTGTCCCCAGCTCCAGAACGTAATTCCCTAAATAAACAGTTCCTAGAAGCGTTGTTCTCAGACATAATGTTGTGGCAATTGGCGCCCAATGTAAGGCAACTTAAAGCAAAGGAACTCTAAAATCTAGAGATCTGACACACAAAATGTATACCAAGAATATCGACCACCAAATTTCTTATCCCCCTAATACATAAGAAATGTCCCTAGAAGTCCCAACTTGAATTTGTATAAAGCTATTAAAACCAAGTTTAAATTACCTGTACTGACAAACCCTGATCGATAAAAAAATAAAATCATATAAGTTTTTTGCAAAATATAAGCAAACATCGTTGCAGCAAAAAAATGCTGTCAATAAGGTAAAAAATAATAATAACTTTCAAAAAAACGCCACCAAAATATCAATCCAAAAATAATACTGTTAAGCTCCATCCATCAGCCGCTATGATTTAAGTCATCTAAACCAGAATAACCAATCCTCCTAGAGGGTAACTTTAACGAGCTTTGCCAAGTCTTCGCAGTATATCCATACTAACCGACGACCTCCGCCTAGACCTCTTAGTACACTAGAAGGTAACTTGCTGTACCAACCTAACAAAACCACTAACATCCCCGCTTTGACACTAGATTGCAGCAGAGATCCACCATCACCAGTGACCAACATATATGGCTGAAAACCTAAAAACCATTTACATAAAATGCATGGAGCAGCACCAGGGTGACCTCAACCTACCCCAAGCTTAGAAAAAACGTCGTCAACAATGCCCATGGCAAAGCCGTGTAATAAAACACACCAACTCTACAACGCAACATCCAAAACCTGGTCCCAAGCGCAAACTACGACCCAACTTTATACATAGCAATCACAATATTTAGCAATAACAAAATTGTTTGCCCTCACGACGCACACGAGTTCTAAACTCAGGCGTCATTATGCCAATCAATATTGTTTAATGGTAATGAAAATTACTAGTTCAATGTATGACAATTTTGGCAATAAAAATTACAAATTACAAAAAATTACAAAAATGACTCTTAAACAAAACTATAGTGCAAAGAAACTGAGTTCACCTACCGTCGTAATCCAGACCTGGATACCTCCGGCAAAATTCAAAAATAATAGTGCATTTCAGAACAACGCACGGCCTTCCGTAAACCTTCAAGGATAGAAGCAGTCACAAAGTAAAAGAAATTCTTGTAGCTATGTGTCCGCAAGAAGCGTGGCTTCAATGGCTTCAAAAATAACAAAACCCCGAAGCGGAGCCTCACCTGCACGGAGCTCATTGATAGGATTCTAACCATGTTCCGCGACTTCAAGATGCAACCCCAAATGACAACACACAAAGCCCCCTGACTACTCTTTTAAATCTTCCACCATCAATACCGACGACTGCCCCGGAAATAGACTCCATGCATCCCGGCGTGCTCACAACTCACTTAGATAGAAATTGCTGAGATGCATCTACTGACCGCAATGAGCCGTTATCTAAACCAGGATATGCCTTTGGTAAATTTTGTTAACATTCCCTACTTCTTATTTAAAGAGTGTCCAATTAAGACCGCATATTTTGAATTTATTGCCGTTTTTATGTGATACTAAAGCGTTTTTTGCAGCTGTCATTTATGAATATTGAGGTTTATTTATAAAAACTTACACAAACGCACAACGCATAGTAATTGTAAAAGTCCACTACCAAAATGATGAAATTTTTGTTTTATTGTAGCAGTCAGTAAAAGCGTTAACCAGAATTCTTCCACCTCGATTCGCCATCGTTTTCAGTAATTGAGACTTTCACGAAGCAGTTTACAGCAAATTTTGATTAAAGATCTGCATTGCTTACAAGATTCATTTGAAACAACTTTTAAAGCCAGCAGACCATGAGCAGCGCCAAAGTTTCAAAGAATAGATCTTAGAGCAACGACCAGAGTATAGCAATTTTTGTAAAAAAAAATCATCTTCTCGGATAAGGTGCATTTCAAACTTGATGACTATGTAAACAAACAAAATTGTCGCATTTGGAGAGCTGAGAATCCTAGAGTAATCTTTCAGCGTTCTATGCATCCACCATAAACCACTATTTTGGGCTGGCGGAGTAATACTTTAAGGTTGCGGATGGTAATGCGGTCACCGTCAACTGCGTTCGTTACCATGAAAACAACTTCTTTTGGCTTCCAATTACTAAAATAGGTCCCAAAAACTTGTAGTTTCAATAAAACGGCGCAATCTGCCACACAGCAAACAAAACAATAGACATGTTGTAGACAAAATTTGAAAAAGAGCTATCTCGCGTCACGGCAATGTAAATTGGACACTAAGATCATGCAATTTAACGCTGTTAAATTCTTTCATTCCCAAGAACAGTATTTAAATTGAAAGACAATATTCGACGAGCTGTTGATGAAATTAAGCCGGCACTATGCAAAAATGTTATCAAAATTTTGTCAAAAAGACCAACAAGTGCAACAGTCACAAAGCGGCCATTTATCCAATAATAATAATGTTATGTATCCTCTATGTGTATACTTTTTTCTATATAACAATCAGAATTGTTCAAACAAACACTGCGTTTTTTTCAGACTTCAAAATAAGCAGTCTTAAATACTCACCCATTATATTATAACACAATACAACCTAAACGTTTATTCTTAAACACATAATTCACGCTTTGTCGCATCAAAAAAGATTAGTAAGAAACAACAAAGCAACCCCGAGGCTGATATCAATGTTGCACAACAGCAACACAACAATAAAACACAGTACATGCCAGCGCGAGCGCTTAAAAACCAACGAGAAGTTTTATAAGACAACCACTGGGTAAATACGCTGGCATTTCTTGACAATAGATTCTGGTCTAACGGTATATACACCATGAATCATTAAATTCCTGAATATAATGTTTAAAAAAGTCAGTTTTAATTTAAAAATCAATCAACTTTTAATACTAAATCGTATAAACCCATACAATACTCATTAAAACTTTCTTGTACAATCTAAAATAAAATTTGTATTCCATAGATACCGATGCCCTTAAAATACAAAATATAATGTGTAGATTCTAATTTAAATTTAGATATTATAAAATAATTTTGCACATTCTCCATAAATAAACAATTACTGAATATTGATTAATTAATTCAGAGAAGGGAAAGGAATCAATCAAATTATTCAATAACATAACATCATTAGTAAAATCAATTATAGATGTGAGAAATTAATCAGATTATATATATCTTAATAGACCAACAACGCTTAATTCATCAGAGAAAACTTTTAATAGACCTCGTTCAATTACAACGGATCATAGATCAAAGCACGTTTCACTGACAGGTTTTGGATAGTTAAATAGCATGCTGGGAGTAGTTCATTATTTTCTAACAATTCCGTTTGCGTTGATAATAGTTTTAATTAAAACAAGTTTAAAGTACTAGCGCTATAGAATTTTATTTTGAAACTAATAAATGGCAATTTTTATATATATATTTGTGAATTTAGAAATTTATTTGTTCGATCAATTTGTAGTATATACACATTCCTATTTTATTGGTAAAATGTATAAAATATATTTAAGGAAAAATCACAAGTACTGAGATTCTTCTGAACAAAATCGAATTCAAACACTATCATACAGAGTATATCAAATATCTTAGAATTCAAATATATGTTCTATTCTTAGTGTAAAAATGTCATATCTCAATCTTTAAAAAGAAATCGATATAAAACAGAAATAGTGATCGGCGTTGTTAGAATATAAATGAAACATTTTCCTTCAATTGCTCTCATGTAATATATCTACATTTCTTTATATCCAATTTAAAAATAATCTCGTTCCCTATGCAAAGTGTGATTAAAGTGGAAAGTTCTTTTCCCAACCTCCCATTTACATTCGTGTTGAAAACTCGTTGTTAAACTGTTAATTTACATTTAAAAGGTTATATTGAAGTTTGTCCAGGAAATATGGCTTAATAAATAACGTACAATTGAATACGTTAACAGATTTCAATCAAGTTTCTTAATTGTATTACATTTTTAGTTCAGGAATTGTTAATACTTTCGATAAATGTAATAACATAATTTCTGCCTCTTGGCAGATAAAAAAAAGATTTTTCGAAAAAGTGTTGCATTTTGCGTTTAAATGGTTTGATAAACACTTAACAAAACACATTAAAATTGTAATTGGATTCTTGAATGTGATATAAGTAAAATTTTAATTCTACAGTAATAAAGTGTTTTGTAATTGTTTAGTGTGTATGTAAATTTTATTATTAAGTGCATTATTCCATTATGTGCTTGTGTTAAGTGCTGTAATTGACAAAGTTGAATTTTATTAACACCTATCTCCCTCTAAAAAAGGAGATAAAATTCTTCAAACTATTGGCTTTTTGATCAAATGATTGTTAAGTAAATATTGATTAATTAATGTTGGCAAATTTTAATTATAAAAAAACATTTATATATTCCTAAGTAGTACAATTTTTTTAGTTTAATTCAATGTATAGACTCTTTGATTACTTGTGGAAAATGATATCCAGTAAATGTCCACCTTGACTTTGTCTGCAAATGGTCAGTCTTTTGAGAAAGTTTTGTAAAACAACTAAAGTTCTATCTGGCAAATAACAGCTTGAATATTGTCTTTAAGAGCTAAAATTGTCTAATATAGACCAAAGAAAGTCGCTAAAAATAATTTTTCTAAAAAAGTCAAAATTCTTTGCCTGCGTTTTCAGCTCAAATAAAACAAAAATTCGGCGTTTATGATCAGCCGACTTTCTGAGTCAGTTGCACTTTATATGCATGTAGGCTAAAATCTTTATGCAGTAGGCAATAAAGGTTAGACTGTGAGCTCCTTAACTGCTGTAAACGTCTAGAAATAGACAAACCTAAGTTTTATGCAACATTGTTAACAATGTTTGGGTTGACCTGACAGTACAAGTTCAAACTAAAAAAATTATATCAGTAACTTGACCATATTGCACAAATTTTGCAATAAACTTTACAATGGCATTGCGGAAATTTAATTCATACCGACCAAAAACACTACAAACTCAGCACTCTTTTTAATAAAAAATGTCAAAGATTCAACAGATTAAAAATACCACAAAAGTTAAAATAGACCTTCTTATTAAAAAACTCTATAAATATATATTTAAATCTACAGATACTTGCATACACTAAGTAAACAATAAAATAAAATAAAAATTCATTCAACAAATGTCTTTTGGTGATAAATCTACTCTATAGTCCGTTATACATGTGTTTTGCCTCTACCAAAACTATCTGTTTTAGAGGCCCTTAGGCATAAAAAATAATCCCGGTATTTTATTGACTGTAAATTACAATTTCACATGACGTCGTACCGTAGTGACAGATTATAATAAACCATAAAATTTCTTGAAACAATGTTTTTATTTAAGGCAAGCAAAAAAAAATATTAAGTGTAACTTGTGCCAAAACAATTAAGCAGTCCTGTAGTAACTGTGTCCAAAAATATATTAACTGTGTCCAAAGATAGTACACCGCAGTCATAAAACCTATGCTATTGTGATGACAGTAACATGCACCAACTGCAGCCAATGACCAATGTTATGCATGCTACCGCATCACATTTATGTCAAGAAAGTAGCGACCAAAAACTATTAAATTCATGTTTCCAGTAGATATAAATAACTATGCTCTATGCTCCGTTATGCAGTGTTTTAAGTGAGCAAACTGACCATGCATTTAAAGAAGTAATCCTGTTTGGTTTTAATAAAAAAATAAAACAAATTCTCAGATAAAAGAATGCTTAACAATAGTATTTATCAAAAATAGACAACATTTCATTACAGGGTAACGTCGTTTTACTAATGCTAACCTGATTTCCGATAAAGACAATAACAGAAGAATGTTTATTATAACATTTAATAAAACTTATTTAAAAAAATAACATTATCTAAATCTTGACCGTTCTTCTTCAAGCATTATTGTAAACAAATAACTTGTTTATAAACCTTTCAAGTACACAAAATAAATTTGCTTACATTTCTAAAGCTATAATAACTAAAACAGACTCTACAGTGCATAGTCTTTAAATTTAGACACTAGCTTTATTGTAATAAAAAAATTACAATGTAAAAGATCCGAACAATAATGCCCTAAAAAAACATGTCTTAATGTTTGGCAAATAACTTTTTTATATTAAAACCATATTGAAATAATTTCAACGTATCTACAATTAAAGCAGCAACATTAAAGTGAACTTAAAATATGGGCGCGCATTCAAATTGTAAGCACTATTAAATAAACATTTTAATAATGATATTAAAGACAACTACGCGCTGTGCAGGGCTCTATTTAGATAACTGAAATGGCCTTTGACATCTTGAACACTACCGTCGTTCCAAAGTTAATTTCAAAAACATTACACCTTGCCGCACCCTGATGAAACTCAAATTCAATTACTTCTCTTGCTGAGTTATTGTTTTCACATTAGCAAAATAAATTAAATTAAATAAACATTTTAAAAAACAAAATAGTTTCAAAGTTTTAGCTTAAAATGTAATTAATCATTAACACAAATATGTTTTGTAGCTTCCTAGTGTAAATCTCCTGTGTACTAATGTATCTACAAAAACTGCTCTATTATATAAATACATAAACAAATTTAGAACCACTATCAATTTATATGCTTTAACAAGGTTCTAATATAAAGACCGAAAAAAGTTTAAAGTTTATAAGTCGAACATAATTGAAAGTGCAGTTTTATGTGTGAATAAAGTAATTAAATTATAAACCGTGGGGAGCATTTTAATTAATAATTTAACTTAAAAACTCTAGCCTCAAGCTCACATTTAATCAATTCAACGATATAAGGCAATTAAATTGCATCCCCTAGAGGTATTTTTATAAACGTAGTTCGTTATTGGCGCTATCTTAATTGGGCAATAATATCTTCCGCATAACATAACCAAGATTGCTTCCAGGCTGAGGGTAGTTTAAAATTACCAATATCGGTATATCACAGAGATATAACTAATGATGTAGAAACTGCACACACGAAAGCAGACGTCAAGGGAAAAGTTATAATGGAAACTTATTTCCACGTCTGCTTGCTTATTTACGGTCAAAGCTATGCACACGCTAAACTCATGCATGTTTTAACACCCCCTAGAATATTTTATGTGTACGTTCAACTGTTGCTTCTTGTCTAGCGGGACAAAGAAGGCAACAAGTTTTATATTATTCTGTATGTATTTTTAATGCGATTATTATTACATTATTCCGACACAATATACGTTGGAAAAATTCCCACAAATTATTTATTGAGTTAAGGGAGGTTGCCATGTAATAAACGTAAATGTATGAAGGAGATAAGAGTTAATGCGTATATAGTTTACACAGCCGCATAATAATTATTTTGGGACTATATGATAAATTAATAATTTATCACAAAAGGAAGTAATAATGTTATATCTGTCATTTCTAGTATACTCTATAATATAAGGTCATTGCTTTAGAACTTCCCACATTTTTTTAAGGATATTATCTAACCAGAAGAATTTTATTAAAAATAATTAGTACTAAGTATAAAAGTATCAGCTTGTTTTACGCACCTCTGCCGTTTCTTAAAAAAAATATTAATTAAAAAAATAAACGCTATTAAAATAGTCTCTAATACAATTAAAAATTTATTTTTTAATAATTTTTAAATGTTAAACAATCACATTTTTTGTCTGAACCATAGCTGTTCAATCATATAATTTTTGTGTTTGTGGTATTGTTTCGTTAAGATTAAAATTAAAATTATTGAACATTTTTCAAGTTTACCTAATTTAGATAATTATTTATGTTACTTGAGCAATAAACACAAACAAATATAATTTTGAAACGCAAATAAAAATGTTGATTTAAAAACTGCCAATTTGAAAACATTAATAAATAAAGAAGAGATAAATTTACAGGAAATAAGATCTTGTTTGAAAACAATCACTAAAACAAACAATCTTTTAAAACTTCTAAAACAAAAAGTTATCATTAAACTAGTTAAAAATTGCTTAATGATCATCCCGACTTATATAATAACCCTTTTCAACCTAATTTAATATTCCTTGGGAAATGTTCTGTGTCATAATCATCTTAAGCTACAACCGCAAATTGCTAATTCTCTTGTCTATCTGTATTATCCGATTAAATATTTTCTTTGAATTTTAATTACATTAACTAAAAAAATGTATATTTACAATGTTTTTTTAATTTTATATGTTTGATGTTTTAACTAAGTTATTATAGTCCTAATAAATATTATTTCAGCCAGTCCTATAATTTTATTATAAAGAAGTATAATAAGAATAAATAACTAGGAATAAACTATTTATAGCTTCATACGTGGTTGTATAATATATTATTCATGTTAATTTTATTAAAATATGAACATGAAAAGTCTTCGTCAACAAGTAACAAGAACACATGGATTTAGAGTTTAATGATATTCCATTTAATACGAGGAAACTGAAAACAACCGCCAAGTAAATGAGGGAATTCAAATAACGATACTGGATTTTATAATAAAAAGATAAAAGCTTTGAAAGGCAAATGCAGAATAGCTCGTAAAATCCGAGGTAATATCATTTATGTACAAATTAAAAGAAAAATAAACATGACAAGGAAACCAAAATAAAATCAATATTTAATATAATTAAGTAACATTTTTTTTATAAATATATAAATGATGGAAATAAATCTGATTATAATTTTATTAGCATATTTATAATTTAATAATTGGTTTTTCTGTTGTAACAAGTACAACAGAAAAACCAATTATTAAAATCAGCTGTTCTATATTATTATAAGTAATTAATTTAAGTGATTGAGGATCTGAGAATGATAACTAGGAAAAAACCAATTATACAATTTCACGGGAGTGTAAAATAACTTAATATTATCTATTTATTTTAATGTTCAAAATTTTTTGATAAAAAATGTAATTAACTGGTACTACTACAAACGATTTAAACTAAAAAAACAGTAAAATGTCTTTCTGTTTTTGTGCAATTTATTTATCATTTTAATGGATATACCAGGTTATCATTCCAAACTGATTATTTTATAATTTTCTGCATTTTATATATATTTCTAGTTAGATAAAAAAAAACCTTAAAAGTCATGGAATAATATTCAGTTTTATTCATTTTTTTTACTTACAAAGACTATCTCTCATTAGCTTATAAAAAAATAGTTTTGATCTCTTCCGCGTTGTTTGTTTTCATAGAGCAGTACCATTTTTTATATACTTGAGGTATATACTCAGATAGTTCTTTAGTTTTAGTGTACACTTATTACAACACTTGTGATCATAGTTTTTCGAGCTGGAATATTCTTGCCACTGCAAGAAAAGTATGCTTTACTACTATTTCGGTTTGATTTTTGTGTTTCTTGCTTCCATAAGTGTTTATTCATTTTTCTCTTTTTTGATTTAGGTTGCAAACTATTATCATTACTACAATTTTTACTGCTACTTTCAGAATTGGTTTCAAAATTGTCATTATTTTAACAATAAAATTTGTTTCTAGATTATGTTTACGTTTTAATATCTCCCGATACGTTCATTTTGAGTTTAGCATTGCCAGGCTCTCTATAATTAGAAACAGTGTCAGAGTCATTGATTTCTGCAGTACATACAGTATTGTCAATATCATAACTTGACTCCATATATCAGTTTAACAAAGTAGATAAGAATGAAAAATAGGTCTAATCATACATAATACAAGATATACCTATTTTTCATTCTCACTCTTATTTGTGGATAGTGATTAAGAACATCTAGTATCAAAACTAAGCACTTGATTTATTTTATTCTCATACCAAACAATGAGTTAAACCTTACAAAATTAAAATTCGTTAAAAATCCATTTTTGCCAAAATAGTTTTTACTGACTTATCATTCTCAGATCCTCAATTATATAATTATACAACATTTAATCAAATAATTTATGAAAAATATTAAATAAAAAACGCTTAAAATGCAAATATAACGCATAAGCTATACTACTTTAAGGTTCTTTACACTGGTTGTATTTGATCTTCTCTAAAAACTAACTAAAAAATTCATTTTATATCTTGATATAATTAAAGTTTAGTGTCGTTAATTCAAAGTTGTTACAATATAAATTGACCGCAATAAAATATAAAGGCGTCCAATTTGACAGAATTAGTTTTTATTCTTAGCAAATAAAAGATGGGATAAACCAAAATAAACAATAATTTAAATTGTCATTTAAAAAAAACGTAGGTTCCTATAAATTTCTCAAATATCTTTCAAGCCTCAGTTGAGAGTGAGACTATATTGTATGTTGACAAACATATAAAATTTAAACTGCGCTTCATCGCCAAAGATAAATTTTACTCAGAAAATAATCAAAATAATGTTAAAAAAAAAAACGTCTCAATGCTATATATATATAGTGGAAAGTTTAAGTTCTTGTGTCAGGTTCTGTTGACTTATAATTGTAGGTCAGTCAACATTGCTAGATTCAGTGGTATTCTCACTTCGTTCTCTAAACATAACTTCAACCAAAGCGGTTGACAAATTTCTTTGTGACTGATTCTGCCCTTTCTTTTAAATTTCAAAAGCAAATAAAAAACCCAGCCAGTTAATTATTATCATATAAAATCTACATGAGTAAATTAATACCAATAAAACAAAAGTTTCTGCCAAAACCTATAAACCGAGATTTCAAATAAGTAAACTAGTTCTTTTTGCAAAAAAAAACAAACTATGGTATACTAAATCTAACAAATTTTCAAGACATCCTATGAGTAAAATCTATAATTATCTAATTAGTGATGATATCTATAAGAGAGAACTCTAGTTTGCTAGCGAAAAACCAAATTTTTTTTTTTAAACTGTTCAGTATCAAATATAACAAATAACAGTTTTTTAATTTTTTTAACTCGTAACACAAAACAAATTGATATACGGAGACAATAAACAAATTTCACTAAAAAAACAAAGCTTGGCAAATAAATACAATTTTAAAATTTTACATTGATTAGACCAACATCTAGCTTAATGAGTGGCTCACCTGGTTCGCGCTAAATAAAAAACAATTTCTTCTTCCTGAGACTATTTTAATTGCATTAATTTTTTTTTGATCATGTGTATCAGAGTTGCTCTGTGTTTGTGCACTTTGTTGTGAGTAACAATTTTTTGACACACTTGCTTTGTTTAGGCTTTGTGAATTTTTTTTTATCCGGAGACACTGATTTTGAATCATTTATTTATTTTTCAAGATAATTTGTCGCTTCGCAATTACTTTATGTTGCTTTTTGATTAGTTCTAAATTAAAACTTTATTTACAAAAGAATATATTGCTTTACAATTAAAAACACTGTTGCTTCGCGATTAATTCTGAATTATAATGGGTGATTCATTTAGATGTACTTTTTTCAGTAGGGGTTTAATGTTAGATAAAGCGTGCGCTGAGTCAAACTGTTACGTTATGTTTGTTCAGTAATGTTTGACATTTCAACATGGAAAGGATTAGCCCGGCACAGTGTTTACAAATTATTCAGCTGCATTACAAAAATCAGCGCTCTATGAAGAACGTGTTTTGTACGCTTAGAACAATTTATGATTTACATAATCGGCCTATAGAAAGCACAATTCGCAAAATTATTAAAAAAATTAAAACTCAATATTCATTATTAGATAATACGCAACCAAATAGATCACATCCAGCACGTAGTAAAGAAAATATAACGGCGGTAGCTGAGAGTGTACACGATGACCGTGGTGAATCGATTTGGTGCTATTCTCAACAGTTTGGCTTGTCGTTTGGAACAACTTGGCCAATTTTACGTAAAAATCTTGATTTACAAGCATACAAAATGTAACTTAGGCAAAAATTGAAACCAACCTTCTAAATCGTCACAGTTTAAGGCTTAATGACTACGCCAATAGACAAAATTGCCGTATTTGATCTTAAAAGCAACCAGAAAATATTCAAAAGCTGCCATTACATTAAAACAAAACAACGGTTTGGTGTGGTTTATGGGCAACATTTCTTTAAAAATAAAGCCGGCCGAAACTGTGAATAGGCGCCGTTATCACAAAATGATAACAGACTATTTGCTGCACAAAATTGAAACCTGTAATCTCAATAACATTTGGTTACTTGCCACTGCCCGTAAAACCGGATTGCCGAATAATTCGGTGAACAGTTAATTTTACTCCTCGGACATGATCCGCCTAGATCATGTAATATTGCACCTCTAGACTTTTTCTTTAGGGACTACGTATAGTCTACATAGATAATCCAACTATAATTGAGGAATGGGAGACCGTCATTTGCCAAATACCACCGAAAATGCTTAAACCAACATTTGAAAAAATTAATCTTTAAAAAATAAATGTCCAAAATAGTTCTTTTGTATGATCATAAAAATTACCCAATAAAAATAATTTTTTTGTTTTTTTTTTAATTTAATAAAAAATACCTCTAAATAAATCACCTTTATATTGTTAAATATTTTCAAAATTTGATGTCGCTTTGCCATTAATTCTAAATTAAAAATTTATTTACAAAAAAATTGTTGCTTCGCAATAAATTCATTCTGAAATATTTTGATTTTAAATCGATCATCTATTTTGCAAGATAATTTGCCACTTTGCATTTAATTTTGTAGCTTTCTAAGAATGTTATGTTGCTTTACGAGTAGTTTTTAATTTATTTACAGAAGAATTTGTTGCTTTGCAGTTAATTCCAAAACCTTTGAAAACACTTGCTTCGCAAAGTGTCTGTGGCAGTAATGTAACGGTTATAGAGGATGATTTGCATGTTGGTCATGTAATTTGTGCAAAATAGTATTTGGTAGACTATGTAGCACTTTTAAGAAGAAAAGAAAATACTACTGTACCAAAGACCAAGAGTTAAATATTACAAATTAAAAAACTTTTTAATGTTTATAGGTCCATATCCTAACTACTAACAATGACTACTAATATCCAAATCACAGAATCCCTCCCTAGCAATGCGCCAGGCAACCTATTAAATTCTAGGGAGAAGGAGTGACTTTGATTTCTAAACAATATTTTTAGAGACAAACATATCTATAGTAGAGTTATTAATCAAACTAAAAATTAACAAAAAAGTCTGTACGTGTGAGAGTAATGTTTTGCTTTGACTTATTAAAACTGCATCACAAATTTGTTTTTACTTTATTAGATTTGTTGGCAATTACTAGATTATTTTCGTAAGCACAAGAATCACTAAAACTACAAAAATCTTCTGGATTTGGTTATTATTAATGATCTAAAATCTGTAACCAAATTAGGAGTTGAAAGTACCCATGAATTATGCGACCACCGTCTAACTTTTTGTTCTTTTTATTACATGTTTCTTAAAAAAAAGCTCAACTAATATCATCACGTGAAGACAAAATTAATAGTAATATTCGAGAGTTGATTAAACATTTAACAGCTCCATTCAGTATAAATTAATTCATATTTTTCAACAGCTATGGTTTTTAAATCAATCAAATCAAGAAACTTAAAACAAATTAAGAAAAAATCAAAATAGTTATTGATAACAAAGTGACGAGGTTTATATAGATTACACTAAACACTTAGGCAATTTAATAAATAATGATCTGCATCTTTTTCAGCTTTAACGTTTATTTATATGAATTGTCACTTTATGAATAGATTGGTGAAGACCATGCAAATCACTTTTCAAATCCAAAAGATGAAAAATTCTTGTTTAAGGTTAATATTTAATTTTTAAATCGATGGTGCATACATACATCTATTTAAAAGGTCACTTTCTTATTGCGTCGTTAAATGCTACAATTATAAATATAGATAACTTATTTATCTGTTTACATAAACAAATACATTGTTTGTGTTTGAGGTCTTGATATGTTGAATTATATTTTTAGGTTATGTGTGTGTGTGTACACACTTGTTTTGCAATTTGTATTTTGTTATTTTATAAGTTTTATTTTACAAAAGTTTTGGAGGAAGAACAACTCAATTCATCACTCTCTGATCTATTTTACTAATCTATAACTCTTTGGTCATTGTAATGTTTGGTTTTTATGACCAATAAATTTAATATTATTAATACATAAAATAAAATGTGTTATTATTATTAAATTTTTAGCAAATCTAATACATGTTAGTTCACTACAGTTAAAGCTAAATATATACATATATATAACATTTTATTCACAAAAATACAAACATTACAAGAGGTATACATATATATATATATAGCAGTATTTATAATACAATTACAAAAAGAAATCTTTTGTGAAATGGCCATCGACCGTAGTCTTTCAGCCTAAAGCTAAATATTATTCACTAATATTTAAAAAAAAATAGTAATAATTAAAAAATATACATATTGCTTAAATTTAAAGAAGTGTATATACCTGTATAATTATAATTTGCAATTTAAATAGTTTATATCTAAAATATTATTGCAACTTTATATTTTATATTGTAGTGAAGCGCCTGGCAATATATTATACAGAATTTTCGTCAATAATTTAACTAAATTTGTTATGTATTACTTGACAAAATATTTTGTTAATATTACACTTGAGAATTATATTCACTTTGCATTAGAGTGTTTGGTAGAAACACATTCAATGAGCATCCCCTCTGGTGATGAGGCACTAAACTCATTTAACTAATAAATGTTAAATCCAATTTAAAACGTAATCAACGTGTGACGTGTAGCTGCTGCTGATTAACCTTCTCTTTGCCATCTAAATAATTCAATTTTCGGTATACACATAACAACATTAATCAAAAATATTTTTTTAAATTTTATTTTGATTTTTTTTTCGCTTAGAAAAAGTGTATGTAAATTCATGCCAGATAAAAATGTACTAATTCCGTGTACGAGGACACAGCACAACGCGACTAATTATTCACAAAGCAAATACATTACTTTTGAATAAATAATTAAATAGATGTGACAACAAATAATGCTAATGGAGTTTATTGACTTTCAAATTCAACCCACCATATTTTTAATGTAAAAGTATTTTTATTTAGTATATTATGATTTTATGAAAATTAATGGTTAGCGGCAAAAAAAACAGCTCCAAATTTGAATCAATTAAATTCCGTATACGTTGTTTACCATAATATGAATTCATATTAAGTAATAATATGTTTAGAAAAAATAGTTTTACAATATATTTTCTCTGATATTCTTTTTATGAATCGACAGTTAATTTTACATTACGTAAATATTGCCCGGGTGACAGACACAGTAAAAAAAGGATGACCGACGTTAAAAAATAATGTGACATTAAATCCGTTTCACGACAAGAAAATTAAATACGTTACCGTATTTTTATTCCCCTATTAAAATTTATGCAATCCCTACTTCATAATCATAAAAGTAGTAAAAAAAACGTCGTTTCATGGCCGCTGTAAAAATAAATTCATGTGCTAGTCGTGTACAAACACTTTTAGTCAACACTATTAACTCGCAAAATGCACACAACGTGACTCGTAATTATACTTAAGCGAATATTCTTGTTTCCCCATGCTGCAATGCCAAAATTGGAATCAAAATATGAACAGTTAACTTGGTATGAAGTATACTTTTCAGCAAGCAATAAAATCAAGATATTTTTATCATAATCATGATTTTAATTATATTATTTAATTGAATTAAAAATGATAGTTATGACTACAAATCTACATACAAAAAGTCGAGCATGAAAAATAGAAAAGGTAGAATATTCGTTCCAGTAAATTACCCTTAAAAGTAAATGGAATGTAATTACAAAAATAATTATGCATAACATATTACATTTATTCATTCATTAAAAAAAGACTTGTGAAATTCTATATGCAGTATTATTTTAAATCGGTATAATACTGTTGAAAAGGCCATTAGCAGTAATAACCATTGCTAATAATGTATTTTTGTCTGATTAAAACTAAACATTAAAAATCCGGTTTAATTAATATTTAAACAATGTGCCAAAATAATTCGTGGAATTAATTAAATTAAAACTTGTATAAACTTGTATAAGCATTCTATCAAGAGTTAAGAAAATGTAATTCTTAATGAAAAAAAAGAACAACCTTAAAAAAACAAAGTTTATCTATCCCGGATGGTAGCTTCGTGAAGGTTCTTGTCAGGTACAGCAAATCTGCTGCCTGACGTTTTTCTTTACTTTCAAAATGTGATATTTAAGAGTAACTTAAGATATCATAACAACATAAAAATAATTTTAAATTTCTTCTTAGTCTGTAAACATTGACTTTGAATATTTGCGGCTTATAAAATGAATAAACTATGAGTAAATATTTGTTTAGATGACAATATGTCTTGTATTTCATTTGAACAATGTCCATAAAAATATTTTTAGAAAATGCAAAAATCTGCAACATTATGCCGGTATTATCAAGTATCCAAGTCATCATTCAATTTTAGATTAGCAATGATCCAAATAGCACGTTTATGAATAGAATTAAGAAAATATAGTGTGATTTCGGACGCTTCTCATCATGTTTGTGTTGTGCTGTATGACAAGTAACCATATTTTAAAACAAAAAATTATTGATCATGATCCGGTAGCAATCTCAATTAGAAACGCAAATTTCAACAATATTTTTTAAATAAATCTTAACATACCCGTTTAGCCACATTGTTGAATACAAAATTGGTCAGTTTACCAACCGCTCAAGAGCCCAATCAGCAAAAGAACGATGCATATGATAATTTCGAAGATATAATTTGGTGATCTACCTGCGTTTGTTTTTAATCAGTCACTAGTGATCAACCGTACCGGTGTGAATTGTGTCCTTGTATCAACCTTATCCTGTTTTTATTTATTTATTGCTCTAATCATTTTTGTAACTGTATCTGTTACTATGTCCGGCATAAACTGTAAATGCAAAACTGTTGCACAATCTGGTATAACTTGTAGCAATTATGGCGTTATCTTTCATAAGAGTTGCACTATACGCTATTAAAAATACCATTGCCGTAAACTATTTGATTTAGATGATTCCGAACTACCAAAACATTATAAACAAAATATTACTCTTTACCAAGTTTTATGTGATGAATTCCGGTCAAGCAATAAATTACTCTTAGATAAAATTATCTATCTTGAAGAAAAGATTGCCAAAAAAGATAAAACTATTTTTCAGTAAGAAGCTCGCAGTGATCAACTAACTGCTCCTACTACTGCGCCGCTCACTAATTCCTCGGTGCAATTGATTCAACCTGCAGTTTTTCCTTCTTTAGCAAGGTCTGTTGTTAAATTAAAAAAAATAATAAAAAACTCAGCCAAAATGTCAAGCTATCTGTGATGGCCCAACTAATGACAAACTGCAGGCACATAAGCCTACTTGCTACGTACATGTTTCTAAACTTAGACGTAGAACTAAGAAAACTGATATAGTAAATCATATTAAATATATTAAATCTAAGTTTCCCACGATATCAGTTAATGTTGTTGATTTACAAGTAAAATATATAATCTACATCAGCTTTAAAGTTTCTGTTTCAGCTAATCATGCTTAATTCATTTTTTTGTAAAGATTTTTGACCTGCAAATATAGCGGTCAAAAAATTTATTAATTATGAGCGAGTTAATAATGTTCTAAAACTAAGCTCAAAGAACTTATGCTGGCTGTAACAGTATTTAACTACGATATTATTGTACTGACCAAAACCTGGCTTAATCACGACATCAGCAATGCAAAGTTACAATTAATTAGTTACAGTTTGTTTAGATGTGATCGCTCTTCATTAACAAGCCCTAAGCTGAACGGAAAAGGTGTCTTAATTGTTACTAAAACTGGTTTAAATTGTACTTTATTACAAACTACATTTCTATAACTAATTGCACTGGGAGATTATAATCTACCCGCAGTTATAGATTCTTAAAATGCGCTCAATGTATTTTAATATCAAATGAATTCTTAGATTTATGTTTTTCCAATATCTGTGAAAAATGCTGTGAATGTTTTGTTAAAATTTAGCCAACATCATAATGCTTATGTATAATAGATGTAAAATGTGATACTAGCCGTGATATTTTAATGTGTAATTATGTTTTTAATGATTTAAGTTTGCCGACTTTAACGCAATCAATAATTTTTTGCTGAATGTTGACTAGTCCGCCCTTTTTTATAAATGTGATGTTGATAATTACGTTAAATTATTTTACTCTGTGTTGCATTTTGCTATTGACTGTTTTGTCACCAAAAAACTATGGCGTGAAAACAATTTTCCAGTTTAGTTTAATAAAGAATTGATTTCACTTACTAGACTCAAAAAAACTGTTCAAAAACGTTATATATTTTCAAGACTATTGTCCGATTATAACAAGTTTCAATCAATTCGTATTTCGTGTAAAAGTCTCAGTACATGTCTATACAAACAATATATTACTCAAACAGAAATCAATATTCAAAGTAACCCTAAACACTTTTAGAAATTTGTTAGTGACACTAGAAAAACTAATGATTTTCCAGCAACAATGTTTTATAAACAAAAAACTTGTAGTAATGGAGATGACTATGTTAATAGTTTTGCTGAATTCTTTTCCTCTGTTTACAATACACAAATTCATCCAGCTCCACTGTTTTACTTAAAAAAAACGTATTACATAGAACATTTTCATTTAATCTGTTGGATATATTTAAAAAGTTTGAGAACCTTAAATGTTACTTTAGCACTTTACCGAACAGTCTATGCTGTTAAAACCAGGGGTGTGGAGTCAAAATTGTAGCAACTCCGACTCTTTAATTTTTTTGTTTCGGCTCCGATTCCGGCTCCGACATCGTCTCCGACTCAATATTTTAAAACTGTGCAAAATATTGCGTAGACTGTTACTGCGTTGCCACCAACACAAGTAAGAGTGGAGCAAATAGTTTCAGCTTTAAAACTAATAAAATCGGATTTAAGAAAAGTTTTATTTATTTTATTTTTTGTAAAAATTACCTTATTAATATGTATAATTTATTTGTATTCTTTTTCTTAATTTTTGTATTATTAAAGAGTCGGAGTCGGATTAGTTACAGTCGACTCCGACTCCTCAAACAATAGCAGACTCCACGACTCCAGACTCCGACTCTAACTCCGACTCCACACCACTGGTTAAAACAATGTATTTATTCAATTTCTACGCCATTGCATTTGCTTTTTAAAGCTTCTCTCAATAAAACTAAATTTCCTTTAAATTGGAAACAAAACAACCATATGCCTTTTAATAAATCTGAAGCTAAGAAGAATATTACTAATTATAGAAGTATATGCATCCAGTTTGCTATTCCTAAGTTATTTGATCAAATTGTTACTGGTCAAATATAATAGATAAGCAAACGCATTTTAATGAAACAGCAACATGACTCTTACAAATCTTATTTGTAACAAAATAATCTTTTAAATGCCTTTCAATCAAGAGATCAAGTTGATTCTATTTACACTGACTTTTCAAAGGCTTTTGATCGCGTTAATCATAAAATTTTGATTCCTAAGCTTAGTGTTTTTATGAATCTATTTTTGCGTGGTTGTCGAGCTTTTTGAAAAATCGTAATCAGTGTGTAAAAATTAATAACTTTTTATCACAACCAATTGTGGTTCCATCTGGGGTTCCGCAAGGATCTTATTGTAGACCAATTCTGTTTTTACTCTTTATTAATGATCTTGTTTATTCTATTAACTTTTATCTTTTATTTGCTGACAATCTTAAAACTTATAGAAGGATATCAACTATCAATGATTGCATTAGTTTGCAAAACGATTTAGATTTTGTTCATTCTTAGTGTTTTATTAATAACTTGTTGTTTAACTCAAACAAATGTTTTTCGATAAGCTTCAACAAAACTTTAAGTAAAATACCGTATGGCTATACTATTAATAATATTGTTTTAGAACATGTTACACAAATAAAAAATTTTGGCGTAATTTTTGACTCAAAACTAACTTTTGTTGAGCATATAAACTCTATGTGCAACTGTGCTATAAAAATGTTAAAGTTTGTGTACAGAATGTCAACTAAACTTTCACCAAGCACACTCAAACTACTTTATTGCGCTTTGGTAAGTTCTCATTTAGAGTACGCTCAGTCAGTTTGGTGCCCATTCTACAGCATTCGTATATGCAATATAGTAAAAACGTATTCAAAACAAATTTGTTCGTTTATTATCGTATAAATTAGGCATTTTATCCAAAAATTACGATTTTAACCTTACTGCATTGCAATATAATCTTCCGCCGCTAGAAATTCAGCACAAAAAAGCCGATTTATCATTTTTACGTGGACTAATGATGTCTGAGATTGATTGCCAAGAGCTACTAGTAACTCTTCCATTTCAAGTCCCCAACAATAATCGCCGGAGTAGACTGTCTCTATTATTTAGAAAACCAATACATTCTACCAATTATAGATTTCATAATCCAATTGATAGAATGTGTAGAATTGCAAATAGTTTATAATATTGATTTATTTTGTGTTTCAAAATGTATTTTTAAGAGGCAATTAAAATGTTGATAAATATTTTATATATTTTTTGTTTTGTTTTTATTATTCAATATTCGTTTGTATATTTTTGTTGATTTGTAATATTGCTTGTAATTCGTCATTGTTTATGTACATAATAATGTAGATGTAAATATTTCTTTTTAGATACCATAAATAAAGTATTATTATTATTATTATTATAGCACTATTCATAAAGTAATATATTACTATACAAACAATATAAATTGGAACGTCTTAACAAAAAAAAAACAGAATCTTCCTGTAAACTTTTATGTAATTTTAAAGTAATTTTGCCAAAATAAATGTTTCATAATTACCCATTATTTTTCTAATAAATATCTCAAAATTTGATTTATACCAAACATTTATATCCTCCTAAAGTGCCGTGTCCATTGTAATGGACATTTGGTTATTAAGCTGTTATTAAGCAAAATATTTATATTTAGTTGATTTGAGAACTCACAATTCATTAAAAAGAACGTGTGTAAAGATGTAGAAGGTATAATATTTTGTACAATCTTAAAATATATTGCTACGCTAGTTCTAGATATGTTAAAAATTATATTCTTCTTTCAAAAAACCCTATAAAAAATAATTATCAAAAGTTTAAATTATAAATAATCAATTGTAATTTAAACACCTTGAATTTCAAAAACCAAACAAAGACCTTTATGACATAATATAAGGTTTTTATAGTTATTTAGAACAAAGATATTCTATTTTATTTTGGGCCAACCTTTCAGTTACACTTTGTGTATATAAGTTTGGGAACAAATGTTAAAGCTAACATGTTATAACTTATATTTTCTACAAACTCTGATAAGATCGATGACTTTACAACATTATTTTATTTATTCATCATGTTCCTTGTGTATCAACTATTGAACTACATACACATAAACAAATAATGCATAATTTAAACATCGTCACTTGTATTATTAAAAAAAACTTAATTAATAAATAATAGACTATGTTATGTATGTAAATGACTACTTAGATTTTTATGTTAATTTTATAAATAACGATTTAAAGTAATAAATGTGTTGCGTGAAGAATTAGGCCGCTCCTTATCAGTAATTGTCGGGCGGTACTTATAATATGGTATCTGTGCGTGTCAGGTGATGCCCGGAGAGCAATTTCGCCCTTAATTTTAACAGATAGCTCAAGAAAATTTGAAAATATAAATGGTTTCTCTGCATGATTCAGTTTATTTCTCGGAATTCCAGTGAATGAAATTGATTTGAAATATACCACACGGTTGTTGGAATAAATATGTTTTTTTTTATTGTAAAATATCTCTTTAATATACTGAAAGAGATACTTAAAAGATATAAAATCCCCTTGTTATTGTTATTTTTTGTTTGGATCACAATAAAATTGGAAAACTGAAGAAAATAATGAGACGAACTTTTCCCCCCCGAGTATGGAAACTTTCCGATGAGGTTCTGGAATACCGCTGTCATGAGCATAGCGTTTAATAAAAAAAAAGTTTAAATAAAACTTCTGGGTTATTAAAGGACTTTCTGAAGCAGGGATCAGGTAATAAAACGTTACAGAATGAGCAGGACATGACAGCTTTAAAGTCGATAAAAGTAAGTTATGATATTTTATGCGAAGCAACCATCAACGGTATCATATTGCTTTTAATACAAACAGAATAGCACTTAATTTAAATTTTACAACAGCTCATTCGTCTCATCAATTTTAATAATTAAAACTCAAGGACATTTGAGATGAAAATATGGTAATTATACTGTACAAAACAATGCAAGCTATTTCTTTATTTTATAAATAGATTTATTTATTTTCGACATACACAAAACAGATAAAATAATTATTTTTTTTAATCATTATGGTAATTTATTTATATCTAGATTTACATTGCAAACAGAAATGCGGTCAGTAATATTGCACATATTTTAGAGATAGACATCGGATTGCAATTCCTACGTTTCTGCATGTAATGAATTCCATTTGCGTCAAAGTATCAAACGAGCAAACCCGCTTGTCTTGATGAGAAAAATAGGAGAGCGCAATTATTATTTGCACGGCTTCCTTATTACTTCGAGGTACGTGGGTGGATCAATTGCAAATGTAAATTTATTTAATAACTTATATATGTATGTTCATAATTATCTTATGTGGGACTATATATGTCGCAATATAACTTTGTTTTCATCAAAATTATACATTATGTAAGTGGTTAGCAACAGCAATTATTGGTGTTATATTTCATAATATTAATTGATTTTAACTGCAAACAAGTAACATTATTTATTTAAGCTAATTGTTAACTTTATTTTTATTGTTTGTTTAATATGATTACTTTAAATATTGTGCAAAAACTAAAGTTAAAAAAAACGACACTTGGATTTATAGTTAGTTTCACTTATTTATTAGGCAAAGATAACACCGTTTAGGAGCATCCAATTAACATAAAAGTTTAAATTTAGAAACAAACTTTCAAATCAATCCAAAGATTTAAAAAGATATAGGCGATAGATCTATTAACAGTCCCGGTCTCATTTTCTTATAAGAACCAGTCAAGTATAAAATATTTAATAACAAAATAAATCGTAAAAATACATTTAAAATAACAAAGTTAAGACAACAGAAACAAAGGCAAACAGAACTAGTATTGTAATTAGTTTATGGATTGCAAAAAGGTCGTTTGTAATTTTGCAGAAATGTCAAAACAACGGTTGTCCTGATGCTATTTCAAAATGTACAATTTTCGTTGTCACGTTAACGAGCGCGAGCTTATGAAATAAGTCATTAGTTCGTATTTTGATAATCGGTTTCTGCAAAAAAGGATTCGTGCTGTGGTGGCTTAATTCTATAGTCAGTTAAGTGTCATTTAACTTTTACAAACAACTAATGCATAACTGAAAATATTGTCTTTAAAGGCTGGAATTGTTTGCTAAGTATTAGCGTAATCTTTCTTTCATGTAGCTCCAAAGAAAAAAAATTATGTAGCAGAATTAAATCGCACAACCTGGAAGACCAACTAATGTACAAGTTTTGCAAAATTATGCGCTTAAAAAATTTTTGGTGCACCACTGCAATTGTTTTACAGCTTGTGCGACTCGTAGCGTAACTAAAAATAAAAACTGTTTATACCAAAATTGTTTAATATAGCATTGATTGTAATCGCAGCAGCTTCATTAATTCCAAAAAAGTGAAATCCCATGATTCCGCCAACCCAAAAACCGCACCAAACAATCACTATTGTTCTAGGATTTCAAAACCCAAGATGCGGCAGTTCCGTCTATTGACAAACCCACTGAGATAGAAATGAGCTTCGTAAATAGAAATATTTTTTCTAAAAAAGCTGCATTTTCAACACCCAAGAAACATAAATTTGGCTTTTGTTAGGATCAATCGGCGTCAGCTGCACTTTATAAACATATAAGCTAAGATCATTATGTAAGATACGATAAAAGCTAGACCGTAAAACCCTTAATTGCTGTTAACGTTTTGAGGATAGACAAACTCGGGTTTTCTGGAAAACTGTTGGCAACAGCGGCAATATTTTGGGCTGACCTAACACTACAAGTTCTGGCAATTTTACATCAGCTTTACAATAGCTTATTTCTATATATTGTTGGAATGTGTTTCATACTAATTTCTTAAATCAAATAGATTTTAATAACAAATGTCAAGAATTTAAGGCTTGCTATTCAAAAGATAAAAAAACCCTATATTAGGATTTGTTATATTTGAAAAACCTTATTTATTTGATTAATTTTTGTACTATTAATTTTTTTGTTGAAGCAATAAACGTTACGTCAACTGATTATTGGGCAATGTTTTAAAAAAGTCAGTTTTGACATTTAAAATTAGAATTAATTCGTTCTACTTATTAGCTTTACGTTTATATCACTGTTAAACCTGCAATATACGTTTAAAACCAATACAGTGAATTGTCGTGTAATATTATTGGACTGCATTCGTTGTTTGAACAAGTTATGAGCCCAGTGAAGCGGCTGTAAGTGAACGGATTGAATAAGTTCATGAAAAACACAAGTGAAAGCAAAATCTTAAAATCTAAACGAAGTGCGAATATTGTGTCCCAATAAGAAAATGAACAGAACAGTTGCGTAGTAAATAAAACCTGTAAAAATGACTAACCATTTTCGAATCAAACCGCTGAGTAAGGATAATCATAACACTTGAAAAATACAAGTTAAAGCACTGCATATTAAAAACGACGCGATCGGTTATGCAAACGGAAAAATTGTTAAACAAGAGCCACAAATAGAAAACGCAAACGCAGCAGCCATAGTCAAATGGATAAAAAATGATAGAACAGCTAAGTCCGATACCATACTATTGATATGCCCAAACGGACTTAAACAAGTCAAAAGGTGTAAAACGTCAAGGAAAATTTGGAAAAAACTTGGAGAACCAGCACAAAAGGCGACGCTGTCAAACGTCTCAAAGTCATTGACAAGAATCAAATCAAAAAGCTAAGTTTAGCTAACGGGAATACAACAAACATATCTGCAATCGGCAAGGTGAATTTTGAGGCAGAAAACGACAAAAGTGTAGCAAACGTGACATTAACAAACTTACTACACGCACCTGCGCTTCAGACAAACCTTATGTCCGTAAGTAAAATAATCGATAAAGATCACAAAGTGCTATTTACATGCGGTGAAGCAATAATTTGAAACAACCAAAATAAAATTTTACTTACTGCAAAGCGCGTAGGCGACTTGTATATAGTATCCGAAAGCAACGATATTTCCAATGACGTAGCATGCTTAGCAAAATTGAACCATAGTTTTTGCGAATATCACCAAATAATGGGTCACCTAAACTTGCGCAGCACTAACAAGCAAGAATCTGCATGCAGCAAAAGTAAAGTTCAAAGATTTTGAATGCGACGTGTGTGCGAGAGATAAAATGACGCGTTCCAGATTTCAGAAAACCTTCGAACAATCAACCAAAATGCTTGAAATTATTCACTCAGACGTTTGCAGCCCAATAAAAACAAAATCTCAAGAAAAAATTAAATACTTTGTAACCTTCACCCATGATGCTACAGGTTGGAGGGAAGTAAAATTTTAAGATCAAAAGACCAAGCACTTTCAAAGTTTATAGAAAACGTGAACAGTGTCAAAAATCAAACTAAAAAACGAGTAAAATATCTTCAATCAGATAACGGTACAGAGTATGTGAACAAGTCATTCGACAAGTACCTAAAGATGAAAATTGAAAGAAGATTTACAATCGCCTACACACCGGAACAAAATGGCATCTCTGAACAAACCAACAGGACACTCCTGGAACCAGTAAAGTGTTTTTTTTAATGCAATAAAAACTTCCTTAATCCTTCTGGGCAGAGGCGGTAAACACGGCTTGCTACATTAAAAACCGCTGCCCATCAAGTTGTTTAAATGGAAAAACACCATTCAAACTATGGTGCGGAAAAATTCCAAACGTAAACAAATTGAAAAAATTCGGGGCCCAAGTATATTGCCTCGATGCCTAAAGAGAGGCAAGTCAGACATTCGTAGAAGACCAAACCTTTTTCTCGGTTATCCCAAAAATCAGAAAAGATTCCGAATTTGGCTAAAAAAAAAATTGGAAGTTTCCCGCAACGTAAAATTTGTGAAAGATAAAGACAGAATTCCGTGGAAAACCAATGACAAGTCAACATCAAAAACTTACTAGAACTTGATAGAAATCATCATCAAAGATAACGTTAGAAACTAAGAACACGTTGATAAACATCAAGTAAATAAAATAGAAATTGAGAATCTAGCGGAGGTAGAAAACCGACAAAAGTTTACAACATGATTCCATAAGTTGAAAAAAAACAAAAGTGAAGCAAACTGTGTGAAGACTTAATTCTGCCATTTAGTTAAAATCCCAATAAAAATTGCGATGTCGTCTCCAGAAGCAACAGAATAGAACAAAGCGATAGTAAACGAGATAAAATCAATTCTCCGCCATAATACTTGGAAATTGGTTAAAAGACCAACAAATAAACTGATAATCAAAAACCGAATTATCTTACGTAAAAATTCAAAGCTGACGGAACGGTCAAAAAGAAGAAACCCCGCTTAGTTGCTTATGGTTTCTCCTAGACATCAGGTGTGGACTTCAATAAAACTTTTGCCGCAGTCGCTAGAATCGGCTCTATAAAAATGATTGTGGCATTAGCAGCACAACAAAAAATAAAAATTCGTCAATTTGACGTGTCAACCGCATATTTAAATAGAAACCTGAACAAAAAAATTTTTATGAGAGATCCTTAAAATTTAGCCAAACTACTGCAAGTTATAGTAGAAAAAAAACTAACCTAAATACAGCGGCCAAAAAAATGTTAGACAAGCTTAAGAAAGGCAACTGTGTCTGTCTCCTTACGGCCTGAAACAAGCCGGCGCGGAAGACAGTGGTACAAAAAATTGAACACCACCTTGCGTCAAATAGGAGCTGAACCCACACATGCAGATCCATGCATCTACCTACTAAAGCGAGGGGAAGATATCAAAACTTATATAGTTATCTACGTGGATAACATCTTCGTGGCGTCAAAAAGCAATAAAACGGCAACGCAGCTACTACATAAGTTAAAAACGGAATTTAAAGTCAAGGATTTGGGCAAAACTAAGTATTGTCTGAGAATCAAAACCACCAGGGAAGGCGACCAAATACGACTGAATCAACAAAGGTTTGTGACAAAACTACTGAAACGTTTTAATATGTCGGACTGCAAACTCGTACTGACTCCACTCAACCCAAACACAAAGCTAACAAAAGACAAAAACGCTTCAGCAGATCAAGAAATAAAATATCCATTTCGTGAACTGGTTGGTGCGCTGATTTATTTGTCATGCTGTCAGCTACCCGGAACAGGTTAATCACTGTTACAAAAAAGAACATTAGAAACCAAATTCTCCACTATCATGAAAATCCAAGAAGCAACGTAGAGTGGCGCTAAGCTCAAACAAAGCTGAATACATGACCATGTACGAAGCAACCAAAAAGGCCATATATCTCCAAAACCTAATGTTTAAAATTGGTGTAGTTTAAGGACCTATACTAATACACAATGACAATCAGGGAACACTAAAATTCTCCAAGAACCCAGTATACCACAACCAAAGCAAGCATATCAATATAAAGTACCATTTCTTACGCGACAAGATTAAGGATGGCAACGTCATGTATGACCACGCCTCCACAAACAAGATTATCGCCGACATATTAACCAAGGGTCTTCATCAACCGAAACACCATCAGTTTATCCTGATGATAGAGCTGAAACGATTAGCAAGCCGCCGTTCCAAGAGGAAATGTTGAAGCAATAAACGTTACGTCGACTGATTAGTATGCAATGCAAACTTTTAGCATTGTTTTTAATTACTTGTGTAAGTTATATTGCCTCCAATATCGTCATTGTTGTCTAGCAGTCAGTAACATTACCAATGATAAAGTAACCGCTGGTGTGGTTTAAAAGAATGTATCGTTTACAACTTTTTTATTTCTTGGCTAGTGATCGATTCGTCATTAATATTCTGTTGTCAACTCTGATTGTCATTTCATTAAAGATAAAATAAAAATGTGTAGTTCAGCAAGCGTAATAAGCACGTAGTCCACTTCACGGTGGGCAGCAAACGTGTTTGCATTATGATGGTAATTGGAAACATCCTTGGGTAAATATTCAAAACAAGTCCCATAAAAAAATCGTTGATACCCTTGCAATTTCAGTGTAACAAACTCAGTAATTCGACTGATAATAGCGCATATCCAATAACATCAAAGAATTTACACAATATTAAACCTTCTTAGAGTAGAAAGCGTTAGTAATAAAAGTAGTGTTAATTGTAAAAGATAAATTTAAACTAACAAAATACAAAAGTTTAAATTAAAAATACATACATATACAGTAATAAACGTCAATATTTTAATATAAATTACAATAGATTTAGTGTAATATAAATTTAATAATTTTACTGTATGCTATAAAACTCTTTGTTAATAAATATCTTTTTTATTTCAAGTACATACATACTGTAGAATTGTATTTGCCGATAATAAAAAGGCAATACATTAAATAATTTAATACAATTGTAAAATAGGCTGTTATCCAATCTACAAAGTTGTGTTTTGAGTTTGTAAAAAAATAATTTACTGTTTACTCTAGTTTCAAAATAATGTTGTATTTAAATATAAACAGAATGCTTTCTATAATGTGAATTATAGGTAGGTATAAGGTTAGCTTAAATCGATCCATCAAAGTGATTTAATAAAATAAGGTCAGAACTGTATGAAAACGCCATACACGTCTACTCAGCACCAGTTATAGATTGAGTATAATTGTTGGCATGTTGACTCATTATATCATTTCAAAATATTTAAATGTTGTTCCAGTGGTATACAAATTCTTTTTAAACATAATGTACAAAAGGTAGAAATTTGTTAAACTAAAGATTAAAAAACTATATCAATGTTAAAAACTTGTTAACTATAGTTAATGTGAAAGAAATATAAAATAAACGTACAGATACAGTTAAAAAGAAATATTACATGTGCAGCTAACATTAAATAAAAGTTAACTTTATCTAAAGATATGCCAAAATATAAAGCTTCTTATAGTACCAAAAACTAAAATCTAAATTTAAATTACATCATTTTATCAATTTGTCAAATGCTATGTTCAAAACTAATGTTTTCAATCTAAAGTCTGAAGCAACTAATATCCTGCCATCATATCAAAACAAATATAAAAAACTACTAGTTTACAAAACACCATTTCTACTAACTAATCATAGAAAAATTTTAAACGCAATTATTCTTAAAATTGTTCCAAAGTTTTGTCAAATAGCAGTTGACAAAGCTAGTCTAAAAATAACTACGTGCATTAAAAATATTTCTCTGTTGTTTTTTTAAAACCAGTTATAGTTGAGTACAAGTTAAAAAAAATGTACTTGAGATTAAAGTATTTTTGTACTTTTGCACTTTATCCCAATAGCAAAATTTACTTGAGTTATAAAAACTACAGATATTACAATTAATATACGTAAACAGTTTTCATTTTAAGTACATAGACCAAGAAGTGAGCATTTTGTTTATAAAAGATTTAATTTTAATTTTATAACATGATTGCAAGCCAATTTAATTCGATTTAATTTTCTAATATCTTTGTATAACTATTTAATATAATTTTGTATTACTTGGTATATATGTCTGTCAGTGCTTTGAATACAATACAATTTAGCATGACTATTGAAATCTACTAGGCCACTCGACGTTTAAGCTGCAATTTTACAGCTTATTCGTCAGTGGCAATAGATATGGCAAAAAAATTGTAAAGTTGAATAACAGACAATATGCCAACGGTTAATGGACTGTAAAATTTGTTATCAAATCTAGCATATCTTATGTAGCTGGATTAGAGTATATAGCGGCTTTATTGTTTTTTTTTCAAAGATACGTTACACAAAGCAAAAAATGCAATTTAAAATTCCAGCCAACAGTGAACTAAAGATACCGTTCCACAAAGGCATTTGTTATAAACAACGTCGATACTTTTTACAAATAAAACTCAAGCTATATTGTAAATCGCAACTAGCACTAAAAATCCTAAAGCTGCCAAAGTAAATAACTTTGATACACATTCAATAATATAAAATTTTCTTCAATTTAGAGTTTCTCAGGTTGATATTACATAAATGTTGTAGTAAATAGTGAAAACATTAAATAAATAATAAAATAACATCCGTAACGAGATCGGACCGGACCATATTCGAACGTCTTAATATTTAGATTAGTATTTTCCACATAAAATATAATGCAAGTTATGGCAAGAGAATCTACTTGTGATGATGACATACATCAATTATAAGATTTAATTTAATAATTTCTTATATATAATATACTGGTATTGATTAATCAAAAAACAATTTTATTCGTATTTTGAACATCAATTAATTATTATTTTAAACTTAAATGATTAACTATATGAAAGTAATACTTAAACAACTATTTATAGAACTACTCCAACCTATAGAACAACTTTATAATTATTAGATTAAACATAAACATATCATTAAAGCAATTTAATTTTAATTATTTAACTACTATAAATTATGTTATATAAGCCTAAGTAATGAGTCTTAGCTACCACAGTGTATTGTTCACGCGGATTATTGCAAAACAACGACGATAAATATTGAAGTATGCAGCCAAGAGGCATTCTATAAATAAACAAGTAATTAGTTGAGAGAGAAATATTTTGCTGGTGGAAACTAGAGCAGAATCCAAGTTTACAAATATATAATTGCAGAAATAACATATCAAGATTTATTATGATGATGCTAAATTTTCTCAGAATAATAATAAAATTAAAAAAAAAAACTTTGAAAAATAACTCGGTTTGTAATAAAATATTAAAGAAAATATTTCGTACAAATAATATTGACTTTGCTGATGGAAAAGGTATATGATTAATCTCATCAAACAAAACACTGTTATTTTCCATTTATTCTTTCTTTCCTGACAGTTGAAATATCCAATTCATTGCGTAATTTTACTGTGTAAAAATAACCGTTGTTTTCTTCACGTTTTACCCTATTTTCAATATGCTCGCGACTTTTCAAAGGACTTTCAATTTGTCTGAAAAATACGGTTCACGTCAGTTGGTAATTGAACTCATGTTTCCCAGTACTTGTTTCTGAAGTTCTTAAAATACGTGCATTATATATTTTTCCTAATAAAACAAAATTTAAATATGAATGGTAATACTTCTTTTAAATGTAATCTTATACAATCTCTTGAGAGTAACTTTTAGTTAAGTAGTGGAGGTTTGTGCTATGAAACGTATTAATTAGTATACAAATTACTCATGCATAATTAATTGGCCTCCCACCTTTAGAGCCAAATTTAGGTATTCATAACAACCCTTCATGTTGTTGACTAACCTATAACTTCGCATAACTGTTTGTTACATGCCTAGGCCTATTAGTGGACCAATATATTAAACAGTGTGTATTAATTATATTGGCTACCAGTAATTAAAATCATTATGCAACAATTATTTAATTAAATAAATCTTAAAAAGGAATAGAATCATGTTAAAAAAACTTAAATTAAATATTGATTAAGAAGGTAATTATGATTTTCACGTTTACATTACTTGGCAGCAAGAGCTTCATAAACTCCAATGATTATACTATTGCAAGTTAAGTTATTTCACAAACCATTATAAACAAAGATAAATTTAAAAACACACAACATGTAGTGCTCATAACGTTACATAACCCGTTGAAAATAACGCATAAACAAATAAGTAGTGATGTTTATCATCAATTGCGACGGATAATTGTGCATGATAAGTAATAATAATATTAAAGATAGTCCTTGTTATTAACTAAGTAGAGTAACGTTTATTAGCAAGTAGAAGCTTACTATACTATAACTATGATGAACATCCACCAAACAAAGAGCACATGTATAAACAAACAAGTCACCAAAAAGATAAAAAAGCATACATAAAACTAATCCTAAAGTAAGTGGTAGTATTGAATAAGAGAGTTTATCGTACTCTTCAAAATGATTGTCCATGGTGCATCAGGTTAAAAAAATGTAAATACAAATATATAATTTCCCAACCAAAAAATCCTGTTCAAATAGAAAGTAGAACCAATGCGGTAGCTAAGTATTAAACGTACAAATGCAGTAGCATTTTCCTCTGACTGACAAAACTAACCAAAATAAATTTGCAGCTTGACCGTAATAAATCAATTCGGCGCCATTCTCAACAGTTTGGCTTGTCGTCTAGAACAGCTTAACGTATTTTACGTAAGTATCTTGCATACAAAATTCAACTCGTGGAAGAATATTAAAGCCGGACTTTCAAATCGTTACCGTTTTAGTCTTTGGGCTCTTGAAAAGCTTGAAGAAGATCCACTGCTTTCGACTAAAATATTGTTCAGCTATAAAGCTCATTTTTGGCTTAATGGCTACGTCAATAGGCAAAATTTCTGTATTTGGGCTAAAGAAAACCCAAAAAAGCTGCAAATACATCCAGACGTGGCGTGGTTTATGAGCTGGTGGAATCATCGGTCTATATTTCTTCAAAAATAAGGTCGGCCGGAACGTAAATAGTGCCCGATATCGCGCCATGATAATATTTGCTGTCTAGAATTAAAGCCCGTCATCTCGACGACATTTGGTTCCAGCTAACGCTAGTTGTCACACAACTCGAGAAGCTCTAGATCATGCAATATCATACCCCTAGAATTTTTTTTTTAAGCTAAGTAAAATCCAAAGTCTACATGGATAAGCCGTCGTTTGCCAAATACCACTCGAAATGCTTAAATGAGTCATCAAAAACATCAGAATAAACCGCAGTTTCGGCCAACACTTAAAAAAATCTTTAAAAATAAATGTTTAAAATAATTCTTTTGTATGATAATAAAGATTACCCAATAAAAAATAAAAAAAGTTAAAAATTTATAACAAATCTGAAATTAGTTTTAATCCCGTTAAAATTCTGTACAAATTAACTTACTCTATAACTTTTAAAATTAAAGGTATACCCAATAACTGAAATAATCAAAAACAGCAGCTATAACTTCAAAAAAAGAATTTGTAAAACCAACACTGAAGCTTTGTACTTCTTAAAATTAAATTAAACTTGAAAATATAACACATTAACTTTAAAAAGTCTAAACCAAGTAAAACGCAACATCCTTTCAAACAATGTTTGTCTAGCAATGCAAAAACAACCGTTTTTATAATACACACTTCATAAAGTCCAACAAAAACAGGATCAAATGATCAAGATTTATTACAATATTTGTTTAAAAAAAACACACCACAGACGCTGATCAAGGTAATAACAATTAATGCAACTAAAACAACCAATAATCATGAAAGCTTTTAGTAGTACTCCTGTCGCACTATGCATTGCGTTATGTGGTTATTTTTTGGTAAGCAAGAAAAAATGCAGTGTGTAGAAAACACACATTAATTGTTATGTAAAACTAAGATTAAGTGGAAGAGCAGCAATTGTGTTAAATTTTGCTTTTTTCATATGTTGTTGTTGTGTATGATGAATAAGAAATAAATCAATATTAGTATTTAAAACTCCTGTAAATGTAATTATAATATGAGTTCTCAACAACGAGTAGTATTTTCTTTACTCTGCACTTTTAAATATATTTCTAAATATCATTCCGTTAAACAGCTACGAGAGATATGAGGAAAAAGGCAAATATTATTAATATAGCCCTAAATAACAACTTTGCCTGCTCAAGTAATGACTTCAATCATTCAATGCACCTCGGTAGACAATTAACAAAGCAGACCCTTCTAGTTGGCCAATAGCCTAAAGCAAATTAACTAACAAATCGTCAACAACATAAAACCTCAAGCAAAGAAAAACCACTGCATTAAAAAAAATCCTTATGGATTTCCTAGTACAATCATCATAAACAAGTTCAAAAACAAAGAATCCGAAATTGATAATTCCTCAAGCGGTTCTCCGGCTTATAAACAAAACCAAAAGTAAAGCAAAAAATATATTAAAGATTGCGACATAAAACGTAAGATGTTTATACCAAACTGGAAAACTATACAACCTAGACGTAAAAAGAACAAAACTAAAGATCAAAATAATAGGAATAAGTAAAATGCAATGGCCAGGCAATAAAAAATGCTGAACTAAAAATAAAATGCTATACTACTCGAGAAATAATCAATTTTCGTTGGCTTGCTGTGTACATAGAAATCGCTTTATTTAACATTTTACATTTAAAAAAACGTAGAACAAGACTTACTTACTTACTAAGTAAGTCCAATTCGACGACAAAGCTGTGCATAAATCAATTTTTTTTTTCTAAAAAAAATATAAAAAGCAAACGGGGGGTCGCATTAATTTAAGGTTTACAGCGTTAATTCTAAATAAAAATTTAGTCGCCGTCATATGAAAGATTACAAAAAAGCTATAACATTTTTTAATTCTCTACTATTTCTTATAGATGTTCTAGTAACTGCACAAATCAACTTTAAAAATAAAATTACAAAAGTCTTCACTCTTACATTTTTTTCGAAAGCGATATCTAAAAAATATTGCATGAGAGAACCTTGCACGCCAACGGAGCCGCAAGCGCATTTAAAACATTTGCACTAACTAACTAAAAAGTATGCATTAATTTTTAATGTAATTTCAATAATGATGATATAAATTTTAATTTCTTAAACATATCAATTAAATCAACAAAATAAAATATTCACCCCTATATGTCATTGTACATGACTCACATCTGTGAACATTTATTCTTATTATCTAACTTCTTTTTCATGATATATTAAGACTCAATTTATATAATTGGTAAAAGCTATTCGGGACCTTTTCTAAATTACATCTAACTGAAGGGAATATATACCTAACACAATTGATATAACAAATCATTTTGATTGGAAGTTGTTGAATGATTGGATAATCAATTCTCTTAATTCTGTAGCACACTCCAGTAGATGCTAACATTCTCCTTCAATTTAGGCTTTTACATCTTAAACAAATTTAATTTAAAGTGTTATTGTAAGTTGGTCGTTTAGGTGACTGATTTAATAGAAGACGCTTTGCTTTTGCTTCGCCGCGCAAATTCTAATAATAACCAGTATATTTCATCAAAATGCCTGTCTTTGTTTATACAAGTGTTATAATAATAGGAAAGAGACTGCGTTATTTTGTACGTTGGCAATAATAATAAATATTCATCATAACATAAAAGTCTAACTTCTGACTAATAGATTTCAAAATATACAGAATATAATGACATCCTCAAAGAGTTGATAAATTTATTAATGTGAAATTTTATTTCATAACAAATATTAATTCTTATTGTTAGCAACATACAAATTTATGTTGCCTCGGAATTATTTTAACACCAGTTTAGATTTAGATATTATGGTGCAATATACCGTAGGGTGTGGTTGTTAGCTTAATTATAGATTCCTGCTTATATTATTACTTTGTATCGAATATTGTATTTTGTAAATAAACATAGTTTTATAATTAAAACCGAAAAAGCATATTACATTAAGTATAAAAATATATATATATATATATATTTTTTAAACATAACATAAAATATAATAATAATACTAAGATTGATGTAATTATTTCTTAGATTGGAATATATTTTATTATAACAATACATTGCAACAAGTAAAATTAATATAACCACAACCGACAACCTAAAAAGAATCTTCAATGTGATTATCAAGCCAAAGAAAATTCATAAACCTAATAACAAGTATATCAAAAGGCGATGATGATATAACTTTCTCAATTATGTTAAATATATAGATCCACTCAAAAACTTACAAAAGGGATTATAACTGCATTACAAAAAAAGTTGTGGTAACTACGATATAACGAGATATAATATTATAAAGCTACTCAATCATATTTAATCATTAAATAAGATTCAATCAAGTTTAGTTTTCAATGAAATAAGCTAAAAATAAACTAAAATAATTAAATATAAAAATGTTAATAAAGTAGGGATCACATATATTAAAATGTACGGAATTCGCATTTCAAGAACACTCATTTTGCAATCAAGCGTAAACAAACAAACAAACAATCCCAATGGTAAAGATCAGAGCAAACGTTGTAAAATATTTCTCCCAAGAGACTGGTGTGATTTATGTTCATTACACGCACTTAATAAACATAAAACTTAGAAAACAGTACATTTTCAAACCTTAGAAAAATATATTTTTGTATGTATTTATACAATAAATTAGAATTTTATTGTAATTTATCCTACAAAAATATACACAAAATCTTCATCTATGCCTTAATAGAAAAACTGAAAGAAAAAAACAAATTAAGCAAACTTTAACAGCATTTTCAACTTAATCCTTCTTTGCATACTTTTAGCACTAAAATGTTTTAATACCTAAAAATACTGAAATAAAATTTACAATAAAATATTTTATTCATTATTTTTGAACAGTTTGGTTTTGTAAAAATAGACTCTGAAATCTTCATTTATGAAAATATTGATTTTTAAGCTACATAGGATGATTTTCCTCATATTATACATGAAGATATCGTATTATTTTTTTATATTTCGGGAAATAAGATTTCTTTAAGTAATAAAAAAAACATTAGTATAATACATTATTAATGACTAAATGTAAACATAATTACATTTGATATGAGCAAGTGGGTGGACTGGATCTTGCCTGTATCCACAGCGCTCCTCTCACACGGTATATTTAGTCAATATGTGTGTGTATTTATTTAGGTAAATGTTTAAAAGCAGCTGTGAGATGACAACAATCAACCTACAAAAAAAATCTATATGCTCATTAAAGTTATGGACCACATTTTTATTTTTATTTTATATTTTATATAAAACGTTATTAGTAAATATAGCATTACATGAGAATTTTTTTTGGCTTTTTTTTGCATAATTAAAATGATCAAAAAATATTTATATTATTTTGCAAAAAAAAAAAAATTGAATTACTGTAATCAAAATTAAATTTCACGTAGAACGCAATTTGTATGTCTGTTTTTTTAAATTCTCCTAAAAAAAAAAACGAAAAATTAGTGAAATTATGCAAAATCCGAGAAAAATCCCTTAAAAGAAACTCATTTTTAGCAATTATGTATTATATTTTACCCTAGGGCAAACGAATCCAGTTTTTTTATTTTAGCAATCAAAAGTACTATGTTTTAAGAGTATCATATTCAAATTTGAAATCTCCAGGTGTAGCAAAATCAAAAAAATCAAATTTATTATAAAGTGGTATTTTTCCAATTTTCCGCAAAAAATTTCGGAAAACCAAGGACGGGATCGTGTTTTACGAAAAAGTTCCTATAAGATATAATTTTTCCAATATGAAGTTTGACAATTTTTTGATTATTTATATCGAAAAAATTAAAAAAAAAAAAAATCCTAAAAAATTAAAATGGCCGCCATTAAGACTCTATTGCACCTAAAGATTTGAAATTTTAGGAACCGACATATTTTGCTACCACAAATATGTGTACAAAATTTGAGCAAAATCGGAGATATCAATGTGGGGACGATTGTCCGAATTTCAGTGGAATTACCCACGTATGTTTAAGATGTTTTGTATAGTCTACCAACCAACTTAATATTATATATTACGTAAGCTGCGACATTTTGAAGTTAGTGATTCAACCAAAGCTAATATTTTTTCTGTGTTTAATAAGTGTCAAAAATAAGCAAGATAAGCTTCAGCTGTCGTAATAGCAGTGAGTGTAGCATAATAGCTTCTCAAAGACGCAAAATAATGATG
This sequence comes from Tachinus rufipes, assembly GCA_963932245.1. Classification (NCBI taxonomy): domain Eukaryota; kingdom Metazoa; phylum Arthropoda; class Insecta; order Coleoptera; family Staphylinidae; genus Tachinus; species Tachinus rufipes. The sequence goes on along the minus strand of OZ010744.1, from coordinate 44,851,451 downwards.
AATTAAATATGCTTATAACATTATACATTAAAGAAAAACGTAATCAGTTGGTCTTACTGCAGAGTATTATGTAAACAAAACAAAATGTATGCTAAGTAAACTGCAGTAAATATAAAATTTAGTAATATAATAGTTAACTTCATGAGTTAAACAAAGAAATAAAATGCTTTGTTTAATATTTACCAAAGAATAAGTGCTCATCTAAAAATGTAAAGCTGCATCTTTCTCTCGCCAGATGGGCAATTACCGACTGTATTTGAATACACAATAAGCTGCTATCGACTGTTCCAAAAAGGCAAACAAAACGTTACACCAAACACGGGAGAAGGCTGGCAGCTACTTCATACCAATAAAGATTTTCAATATGTTTTCTTTGAATGATGCGGAAGTTATAATAATTTCCTGTGATCAGTACATTTTACGTTCAATTAAATATCATAAACATACTTTGCAAGAAATGCAACTCACACATTTTCATATTGAGAAACCACTCAAATACATTCATCCAATTTTAATAATGATTTGAAAAACGTTTATTTTAAAAAGTCTCTGGTAAATTTTACCTTACATCATTTAACACTTAATCACTTAACGCCTATTAATAATAAAACAATTTATACAAATTATGATCAGTGCAACAAATATGTAGTAAATAACGCCACATAGAAAGGACGTATGATTAAAATGTATCATGCCCATCGCATGAAGATACAGACACAACAATCGTTTAGCTATTTGCACAATATGTAAATTTCAATGAAAGTCGCAGTTGGTAATAATCAATATTTTATTAACATTAGCCAACTGTATAAAACGTTAGATCTTACATCGGACAACGCTGTCGCTTTTTTATGCATATGCTAGCTGTGGCTACAACCAATCATTAAAAAAAAACGGGTCATATAAACAATGTTTGACGAGTGAACAAATAAAAAAAATAGAAATGTAATGTTAACAAAGTTAAAGTTGATACTTTTAAAAAAACGTCTAAGAACAATATTGATGGATCATTACTACCGCGTACAGTTCAGTTGCACCAACATTTACTGCGGACTTCGCAAACAATTAAATATACGCATTTCTTCCAGCTCCAACGGAATTATGTACAATTGATTACAATAAATTTGTTTTCAAATGGTTTGATAGCAAAAAGTTACAGTCTGTCATTGGAGATATATCACAAAACGACAACGAGTTTATTTTTTTACCTTATTTGAGTAAACATACGTTTTAATCTAAATAATTGTCACATATTTTTGATATAATTAATAATAAAACAAAATTAATTTTTTATGAGTTTTTTTCAGAAAACTTGAGCGATAAAATAACTCCATAAACGCGTTGTGTTATTAACTAAAAAAACTAGATATTAATAATTGATTATGCAATTGTAAAATTAACAAAGGCCAAAAAACACTTCGCAGAGACTAAGTTCTCAGCTGCTACACCCACTAGGGTTTATTTTCTTACTTGTGACGCCAAATCAATCATTGAAAAAAATTAACTTTAGTACTAAAGGGTGATACATTTAGTGGTCCGTTTTTAAAAATTTAAAAAAAAAATAAACAAAAATCATTTTTTTTTCGGTATATTATTGGTTTATTCAAAAGAGTAAATATTCCCATTATGTATGGAACACGATTTCATTCATGAGGCTACCTCGGCTGTCTTCGCAGTAGCGCGTCAACCCAGTTTTCCAAAATCTTGGTGACGGTTTCTAGCTCTATCTCACAAATGGCTTGCTCGATATTTGCCTTAAGGGCCTGAATCGTTAATGAATTGTTCGAATAACATCGGTCCTTCACGGTACCCCACAAAAAATGTCTAACGGCGTCAAATCGTAGCTCCAATGTGGCCAATTGACATCGTCAAGACGGCTGATAACATGATTACCAAACTTGGCGCACAAAAGATCGATTGTGGCATAGACTGTGTGGCATAGTGCGCCATCCTGCTGAATTTTAAAAAAGAAAAATGAGCTAATAATGCCACCGCTCCAAAATCCGCACCAAACTGTCACTCTCTAAGAATGCATTGGTTTCTCGACAATCACAAGCGGGTTTTTCAATCCCCAGATGCGATAGTGTTGCTTGTTAACATAACCGCCAAGACGAAAATGCGCTTCGCCAGAAAAGATGATTTTTGGAGCAAAATCGTTGTCTATTTCGAGCTGCTCTAAAGCCCAAACTGAGTAGCAGTAACGAACCAAATGGTCATGTGCCTTCAATTGCTGAGTCAATTGGACCTTATAAGCAAATAATGCGAGAATGCAAAAATCGCATCAGGCTGGTGCGTAAAATGTTGCGTTGTTGAGATAGATAGCAAGTCGATGTTCCAGGACTGAGTCGCACACACTCGGCTACGGCAGCCACATTCTTGTCAGTGCGCACCGTACGACGACGGGGACCATGTGTGCTAGTCACTAGCATGCTAGTCTCACAAAATTTTTGCGCAAGTTTCCGTACAGCACGCGCGGTGGGGCCTCATTTCGGCCAAAACTCCTTTTCAATAAACGCACTGTTTGGGCTACACAACATTGACTTTGGAAATAAATTTGCAATATTTCCAAACGTTGATAAAGCTAACTTTATGTCAAGATTTCTTATAGAAAAGACCTCTCACTGTCAAAATAACAAATGATTAAAAAGATACCACTAAATGACGTGTTCTACAGTCTAAGGAAAAAATAATATTTAGTCGCCAAAAGCTAAAAGAAGCATTTAAAATCGACTAGTTTAAATCAAGGCTATACATCAGATCGTAAATTTTGTCTTAGAAGTCGCAGAGAAAGTACATGTGAAGACGCAAGTAACCATCTGATTTTTATTCCAGCTTATATTCAGTTTTTTTTTCTGACTTCATTCAAATCAAACTATGTAATTTTCATAAGCATTAAAATGTGTTACTAACTCTCAGGCAATAGGAAATAAAATATAATAATTTCAATAATAAATATATAAAAAATACTAAACAATAAAGCTCAATTCTAGTTATAAAACTAAATATTTATAAATTTTTTTCATTTCTATTTTGGTAGCCATAATTGTATAAATATACATAAACATGCCGAATCAACAAGTAAGCTCTAGATTAAACTAGCTTTGCAAGCAGTTGTAATTAAGTTCATATAAATTATAACATTTTTCAATTTATATCAAAATTAGTTAAAAAAAATTTGCTTGATGTATCAAAATGTTAGATTAACAGGTTGAAGATTTTAAAACAATTTCTCTGCAAGAGTGCATTAACATGATTAACATATTTCTGTATGCAATAAAACATACTGAAAATTATAATTTATTTTATAATATATTTGTTTGAAACTTTGTTAAAAAAAATACTTTATTTACAACTAGTTTCAATAAATAATAAAATAAAGTTTCACATAAACAAACAAACAAAGAAAATACGGAATAAATAATATTACTGTTTTCATATATTTTTAACACCCAATCGATAGATTAAATAATAAACTGCAGTTTATATTATATTAAAACGTTATGGAATACGTAATAGTTTTACATTGTATTCTTAATAAACAACAAATGCATATTTCTCAGTATGCACTACCGCAATACAGAATATAATAAATTCTTAAAATCCTTACTGATAACTAACAATACTTTGCATACTGTGTACTACAACAAAAACACAAACTAATAATGTAAATAGATTACAATAAAAACAAATTAATATGGAAAAAAATTACAAACAAAAATTTGAATTGAAAAGAATTATATACATAAAGTACAAATGCAGTTAATGTTTCGATTGACAAATTATATTAGAATAAACTGATATATTTAATTTTTTATTCTATTTATATTATATTATAATAAATAATATTCATAAATAGTTTAAAATGTCATCTGACTCCCACGCTGAGATTCCCAAGATCGAATGTTAGTCACTGTTAATTTATTAGTAAATTTGCAAGTAAAATAATAACATATCGTATAAAATAAATTCTCCAAATGCATCATATTTCATCAGATAGACTAAGCAAATTTATGCATTAAAAAGTATGATCGTCCTAAAAAGTCAAAGATTTTAACAAGCAAGATATTACTATAAATGTTTGCAATAAAAAACTGCGTCAATTTAATTATGTTTTAAAAGAATGATAACTGCCAGCAACGTGTAGGAATTAACACCGTTAGAGATTTACTAAAGAATATTGTTATCCTTAATACCGCAGTCTCACTGCACCACCGTCATCAACTACCACTGTTTACTACCAACCACAAAAATGTACTACGGTCACACAGCAGCCACTAAAAACCTTCAAATATTTAAATTTGTCCATATTTTTTCTGATAGGAAAAGAGTGCTGCCAATATAATTTTTATTTGGTTGTGGCATATGTTATGTTTATGTTACGACTTACGTTATTTTATATAATTTTATAATATTACAAAGTTAGTTGTGATGGTGAGTGGTGCAGTGAGAATACAGCCTAAATCATCCATCAGGGTAATGATCTCTCCGTTAAGCCATTGTCAAAATATTAACTGTAACTCGACATGAAAAGTGAAAGTCAAATACAGTCGCTAAACAGTAAATAAAAAATTAAAAAAATAAATATGTTTTAAGTATACTTGTTAGACATATAAATGCATAATAAATATTAATTCATCTACTTCAACCTTATAAATGTCTGGATACAATTTAACTAATTGTAAAAAATGTGTAGTTAATACAAAGTCCGGCTGGCCGCTAGTGTTATCTATTTTCCAAACAAACTTAGCAATTTTGACATTAACTTTAAAATGTTCAATTTTAGTTCCTAAAAATTAACTGAAGTAATCTTTGTCTAAAGTTTTGAATCACAATTCTCAACAATTCTAGTTCAATACTCTCTATTTTTTTTTTTTAAATGCAATTCAAAAACTTGTATTGTTTGAAAACGCTTTTCATAGACCTTTTGCTTCGATATCTCAACAGAAAAAAATCAGAAACCGTCAAAATAAAAAAAATTAGACGGCCATGTTATGTCACCAAACCTCAAGTGACCAGAAAACATATTTTACAACATAATGCAAGTTTGCCGTACTGAATGCGCAGTGGCATCATCTTGTTAAAATCATACTTGATTTTTCACAAGCCTGCTTAATTCCGGCCTTGTTTCCAGCATATAAACGTAACGTTCAAAATTAATAGTAGCCGTTTGATCATTGTCTTCAAAAAACTATAATACGTACAATTCTAAATATTGACACCGCACCAAACGGTGACAATTATAAAGTGGTTTCTAATAAAGCTGGTGTGGATTTTCTTCAATCCAGTAGCAATAATTTGGCTTGTTAACTTATCTACTAAGATATGAATTTATTGATGTCTGATGAAGCTTATCTGACATCATTATAAATTGATTTCGTTTTCATTTTGCAGAAGCTACATGAACTGTTTTTTTTTAACTTGTAAACAACTTGAATTTTGTATAGGTGAAAATGCAAATCAGAATGCAAAATTCTTAAATTTTTATCAGAAAATTGCAATGCAATTAAATGTTTTATTGCCGGACTTCTTCCTACAGCTGGTCTGATGCGTTCAATATTTTCTGTTGTTTTTACTGTACGTGTAGTATCCACCTTCAATAAACTTTGAGCCAACGTTCTCCCTAATGTCAAAGTCTGATACCCGCTTCATTATTGTTTGTCGTGTTAGAAATCGTCGGTGTCTTCCAGCATTAAACTCGCAAAAAAACTACCGTTGAGTGTTTACAACTAATTGACTAATTTGAGTTAATTAATTAGAAACTTATCTATGTTTTATTAAATTGCATAAATTAACACGCACATAAATCTGACAATAAAATTGTTTTCGAAACAATTTACAGAAAATAGGTAATATCAGTTTCCAAACCCTGTACATATAACAAGTTTCAATATTGCCTTAAAAATTTCTTAAATAAATTGTTTTCTAAAGTTTCTAATCTTAGTATCTCATTACCACAGTGCCGTAAAATCCATACTTATTAGTTATAATAAATATATAGCATACCTAATATATATATATATATAAACCGTAAACTGGTAATTATTTGTTACATAAAACTAGAATGACGATTAATTTAAGTACAAAATTATAAAAAATATAAATAATATATAGAAATAATCAAACTAAAACGACTATTCAGACCAGTATAAAATGTACTCATAAGCTTTAAAAAAATTTTGTGCTAATATTTGAGTACTTTAACTAATCTAATTATTTTGTATACACATTTTTAAACATTACATTAGGATTTATTATTTTATGTGTATAGTTAGATTAAAACAAAATACTATGTATATCATAATCGATCATTTCACTAAATTGCAGTTTAGAAAGTTGGTTGTGACGTTAGTGAATTGAATTTTAATTTATAGATTTCCTGAATTGCTAACACAGTATACAGAACCTACCGTTTCTATTATCATCCAAGAGGAGTTTGCAAAGTTGGTTGCTAACTAGACAAATTGAATCGGTAGGAATAAGAGAAATTGGATTATTTTAATTAAAGCTCTTTACATCAGACCCTTAGATACAAATATAAATCAAAAAGGTAATTAAATTTAAACAGATTATTATAAAACTATCTGTAATAAATATGTTAATTCTAATAAAAAATAATTTGCTTACGTATTTATAATATTAATTCTCACATACAAATAAAAATAAAAACTGTTGTTGCGCTAGTATGATGAGAAACGCTCATTTATTTTTCCTGCTAAAGGATTATCTATACATTATTCAAGAGAAATACAAACATTACGAACCGTATACGTCTGTTTTTGATTTGAAATAGTAATTTAAAACGATATTGCATAACAGATTATATACACTACGGCTGTTGTTGGCTATAAAATCGTTAATATAAGAGTGTGCAGATATGTGTGTGAAAATTTATATCGAAATTATACACAATTGTAGAATAATTAAACAGATTAGTAAATGTAATAATATTTTATGGTTTTGGTTAATTAATTAATCGGTGTTGTTAAATTAGAAGTAAATCAGTGTTGATGGCTTTGCAGCTATTTGAAACATAATTATAATGATAATAATAATTACCTTTTATTGAGTTCATAACAGATCATTTTGTTTTTAAAGGTGGGTAACAGAAATACCAATTAATATAATTGATATAACTTTAAATATGCCATATTTTTAGGTTCATAAAAATGTGCTTTATAAAACTCGTTTTCAATGTACTATTATTCGCAACCGGTTAGTAAGATGTTATTACATTTATCATAAATATAATAAATCATAAACAATTTCCAAAAACAAAGTTGTGCTACAACGTTTTAATTTATGAGTCTGTTAAGTAGCCAAATCAAGTAATATCAAATCCTCTAAGCATTTTATAAACAGATCCTAAAGAATGTATTGACTTCAGTCGATAGTCTTTTTCACCAATTCACTCACACACAATGTGATAATTTCAGCAAGTGTAATTTCACTAATTGAAATCCAAAAAAACCTAGTTCGTTGATAACACCTTTTAGAAGTCACTTTTATAGAATCAATTTCATATTATATATAAAATATATAACAAATTAAATTTCCATTAATATGGAACGTTTTGCACATAATTTTTTTTTTTTTATAAAATATAAAATCAAAACTTCAGGAATCACTTCACACAGTTTAGTCGGTAATCATTTTTTTAACCTTGTATATATGTCAAAACTAGAGTGTTTTGTGTGGGCAAATCTATACATTCTAAAACTGAAATTTAATTATTTCAAAAGTTAAATCAATTATAAAAGTTATGAACGTTTTCATTAAAACTGATAAACATAATATGTTGCAATTAAAAGTTCTAAAATACTCCAATGTATTAATACAGATGTAATTTTTGTTCAAAATAGTCAACAATCGCGTTAATAATTAATTTTTTTACTTAGATTTACTGTTAAACTAAACAAGGATTATAATTTCATTTACTTTGTCTTTTTATATTATTGTACAATAGAACAAATAGCTTTAAAATAGTATTTCACTTATACCAGTTATGTTTAATAGTTCATAATTAAGTACATCAAATAAAATATTTTAAAATGAAAAGAGGTCAATTGTGAAACCTTTTTGAGTACCGACAAAAAATCCCGATCGTCAATATTCAACCCTCGCTTACTTCTATTCGTAGGCGCAAATATCCTTTTTGCAAAATAGCACATTTTATTCAAACTTCGAGCGTCGACGTCGTCGATGTATTTGAAATATCATAACAATGTAAGAAGGGTAAAATTAAGTGGAAACTATTGTGCGCACCACAAGCAAGTGCGTGAGGGGTCTTGTTAAATAGCAGAGGCCTTTTAAAAGTGCGATTTTAGAATTATCAAAAAGAATAGGCTGAAAGACTAAGGTCGATAGCCATTTCAAAACAAAATGTTTATTTATGTAGACTACATGTATATTTTATTTCATTTTCTGTACTGTTCTCTTTTGAATAAAGATGTTATATGGCTGAAATGATAACTTGCTCTTTATCCACCAGCGTGGTTCGGAAGTCACGTATTAAGCTGTTGGTCCCATCAAACCACTTTAAACAAGTCGTAGACTTACTGTGGCGATGTAAAATAGCCGTAAAAAGCATAAAAGCAAAAATATATATCAAAAAGAATATTACAGTGATTTAAATAATAGTTGACAATTTAAAATAGATACATTTTTTTTAAAATTTGATATCTATTTTTAAAACTTGATCTAACTTTATAATACTAGTATGCTTTTACACTTTTTTTTTTACGCTTTTTACGGCTATTTTACATCGCCACAGTAAGTCTACGACTTGTTTAAAGTGGTTTGATGGGACCAACAGCTTAATACGTGACTTCCGAACCACGCTGGTGGATAAAGAGCAAGTTATCATTTCAGCCATATTTCGGGGATCGAACCCGGGACTGCTCGCATGATATGCAAGTGCTCTACCATTGAGCTATCACACCATATAAAAACAATTTGGCCTTCAAGAGTTCTTAGTAACTATTAATATAAAATATCAAAGTCGAAAACCAAGTCTCTCGTAAAAAACGCTATCTCGTTATTGCAAAACAACATGTATCAAAAATCAAGCCAAACAAAGTTTTACTAAACATTATTATTTATTAGTTATTTTTACCTCTATTAACTACAGTTATACCATTGAGTTCAGCAACTGATTTTTTTTCCAGTAATGTTGACATATTAGACAAATGTATTCAATGCATAAATTAAACAAAACGTTAGTATAAATATCCATCTTTATGCTTAGGCTTCATAACAAAGATGCTTTTTTTTATTTAACTGTTAAAGTGAATAAACTGTGAAAAAATAAATTAACATTCATTTTATTTATGAATTTTGCAACTATAATGAGCAGTTTATGTGCGTGAGTAAAAAAACTCCCAAGTGCCAAAGTATTCATTTGTTGGTGTGACAGACGTTCTTGTAAATTAGGTTTAAATTGAAATACCAAGCCAAACAAAAATAAAAATCCAATTTAAAAAATTCATAATAAACGCATTCTTTGTTTAGCTGATTTAAATTCTAGGATCAACTTTCAAAAACTAGCTAAAAATTTCAAATATAAAAATCTAAGGCATTACATAAAGATAGAAGAAAAGCTTACTATTTAGAACCTATTCAAAATTCTTTTTGCCTCCAAGATTAGACTCATTTTTATTTTATAACTTTTTTTACAAATAACTTTAAAACTTTACCATGCGACATCTTCGTTAAGAAGCATTTAAAAATACATGTTTATAGGAACTGTCTTGTTCCAGTTGATGAGTTAAATACACTGTTTAAGTTTTCCAAAAACTACTACTAATTACTAACTACTAATTAGACTTACGTCTTTATATCAAAATTACGACTAAACTGAAATGTTTGACTTTTGTAAAACATTATTTATTGATATTAGGTCTGTTCCAACATACGATTTAGACAGTTTGCAAACCGTCCAAACTGTGCACACAAACAATTATTTGGCATCCTTAGGCAATCTTTTATACACTGTAATTTGTTTATGTGCATAGTTTGAACGGTTTGCAAATTGTCCAAATCGTATGTTGGAACAGACCTATTGTTAAAAAAAAATTAAAAAAATCTAGACAAATAAAAAAACTAAAATCCTTGCTACACAAACGGCAAATAGAATTAAAACAGCCCATTAAATCGCGGTCAAACTAGCAGAAAACCACTGATAAAAAAAATGGGGAAAACACATGATTCATTATATGACGTTCTATCCAAAGTTTATGCAATAGATATTTTTTTATAAGACATCACTTTTCGGTTTGTAAAAAATTGCACCTGTTGTCCCCGGTTCAGTGAGTAGGCGGTTGGCTCACTCACGTGTGACGCCACTTAGACTGTCGCAGGCGTACTCAGTTATTAAAAAAATACTGTACTTAATATTTAGCATGTTTGCAATAATTATAAACGTAAATAGATATTGGAAGAAAGTAATAATAAGTTATTAATTCTACGTAAATAAATAAGTAAATATAAACTTGTATTATTATAGAAAAATAATCACACATAATTCACATTAAATCGTTCAAATAATTATTGCATACTAAAACTGCACTTAGATTCGCAACTTCAACAGTGACAGCCAGTTGTACTCTCAACGCTCTCAGCTTCGTCCCTACCCATACCAAACAAAACAACCGCTAAAGTTTACTAACCCCTGATGTCAACATTTTATGTTAATAATAAAAATATTGTTCAAATATACTGCATTAAAGCTATTACTTGCAGCAGATCAAATAAATGCGCTACAACTCTTTCAACTAAACCAATTAAATAAAATCAAATCTTCAAATAATCATTATAAAGATATAAACTTTAAAATCACAAACCTTATAAAATTCAAGCTCCCAATACAACACTTGACTAGAAATTGTTGGTTTAATAGTAAAATTGTCAAAATACATTTTTATGGAACGGAGATACTCAACTAGATATATATAATTTAAAACGTAAATACAAGTTGGACATGTTTTCCACTCTTCCCAAAGGAAGAACATTTGGGTTATTTTGCATTAAACTTAATATTTTTTAAAATAATACAGATTCGCAGTTTGTTTCCAATCGCTTAACAATTGTCATTTTTATATAGATTTAAAGAAGCAAAAAGTTAGTGATTCCCATGTTAAACACAGAAACGGCATACATTTTTATTTTAAAAGAAACACTAGCCATTAGATAGGAAATTATTAATTCAAGAATTAATATAATCAAATTAAAACGATTATTCAGAACAGTATAAAATGTACTCATCGGCTTTGAAATTTTTTTCTGCTAATATTTGAGTACCTTAACTAATGTAATTATTTTGTGTACACATTTTTAAATTTTATATCAGGACTAGCAAAGAAACAAAATGTGTTTTATTATTTTATATGTATAGTTAGATTATAACAAAATACTATGTATATCATAATCGATGCATTTTCACTAAATTACATTTGTCTAGTTTGCAAAGTTTGTTGCTAACTAGACAAATTGAATCGATGAGAATAAAAGAAATTGGATTATTTTAATTAAAGCTCTTTACATCAGTCAGACCCTTAGATAAAATTTTAAATAATAAAAAAGTATTTATAACTAAACAGATTATTATAAAGCTATCTATAATAAATATGTTAATTCTAATCAAAAATAATTTGCTTACGTATTTATAATACTATTTGTCACAGACAAATAAAAATAAAAACTGTTGTTGTGCTAGTATGATGAGAAACGCTAAATTATTTTTCCTGCTAAAGCAATATCTATACATTATTCAAGAGAAATACAAACATTACGAACTGTATACGTCTGTTTTTGATTTGAAATAGTAATTTAACACGATATTGCATAACAGATTATATACTTACACCTTACACTACAGCTGTTGACTATAAAATCGTTAATATAAGAGTGTGCAGATATGTGTGTGTGAAAATATATATATATATATATATATTTATATCAAAATTATACACAATTGTAAAATAAATAAACAGATTAGTAAATGTAATAATATTTTATAGTTTTGGTTAATTAATTACTCAGCGTTGTTAAACTTTCCAGTTATTTGAAACATAAATTAATTAATAATAATACTAAACACATTTTTCTGTTTTGAATTCATAACGGAATATTTTGTTTTTAATCAATATTATTGCAAGCAGTGACCCACAGTGTAGAAGTCCTCTGGGAACAACACACACTGACAAAATAATCAAAAACAAATTAGAAAAATTGATGTTAGTTAGTCGCCGACTAAAAGTTTCAGTTATTGCTACCTAAGCTACTCAATCCCAAAAGCTTAAAAAAATGTCTTAATTTTGTCCTGGAACTCCTTGTTTTCATAGCGAGTGTAATTTTCCAAACAATTTTATTGTCATTATTGCATAAAAACAAGATTTTAAAGTAACAAACAAATTATATGTAGAAATAAAAATAATTCAAAAAATAATAACAAATTCAGGTTACAATATTGAAAACCAAAGAAAAAGTCGAAATACTCATTCTGACTAATTTACTATGAACGCCAAGTCACATAGCTATAGAGAGCAACAAACTGGCTCATATAGCTCCGCATCAAGTGCTAATGCGGATAATAAGTATAAAACAACTTCGAAATTCATTCTTTACTTTTTATTGTGTGTTTCACAGTTTTTTTTTTAAATCGCCCCTAAAGCTGTTAAAAACTTGTTTAAAAAAAGTTGGTTTATTAAGTGGCTTCCGAATCACCTATATGACATACCGAGGTGCGAGGTCAAGCAAAGCCCACAAACCCAACATAATATGGCCTTTGACGTTAAATCATGTTATATAACATAATAACGTAATAGACTACAACTCTTTAACAGCATGACTGCAATTCTGTAGAAAAATTATAAGAAAGTACTTCAAATTTTTACAAGACTTCTTAAAAGTATTTGTTTCTGATTATTGCACAGTTTAAAATAATTGAGGTTAGGGTATTTTAATAAAAAATTTATACAAATCAGCACAATAAAGTATAAAATTTTTACTAAAATACCCTAACCTCAACTTCTTAAAAAGTAAAAATCATTTTCAAGTCGTTTTAATATTTTTTAATGTTTGTGGCAAAATAATAAAACAATTTACTAAGTTTATTTTTAATAATACATTACTCAACTAGTTAGTCCGCGTAAAGACAGCAGTTGTAGTTGTTATTATAAGAATTAAGAAACAATGCTTTGATTGGCTTTAAGACCCTCCCAAATTACAATGGAATATCTGCCGGGTTAAAACAAAGCTATTTGAATACATTCTAATAAATTCAGTTGAACGTTTCGAATATTTACTATTTATCATTTTTTTTTTCGTTATTCAAACTAGGTTAACGTATTTGTAAATAATGATATGTACATATTTGAATTTTAAAATACAAATTGTTGTTGCTGACGTACAGTATAACTTTGAAAACTTGAATACATAAAACTAAACATCATGCAATTCCAGGATTTTTTTAATAAATTTTAACATTAGTAAAAAAAATTAGGTAACCAATATAAATGAACTCAAATACATACATTTCTATTAAACATATTCATATTTAATTAACAAGCAATCAACAATTTTGTCTCTGTTTTAAATTAAATTATAATACCAATAAGAATAAGCAACTTGTAGCTGTTGCAGTTGCATCTGTAATCAATTTTCTTATTTTCTGTTGAAGGCTAAAGTCAAGCCAAAATTAATAATGTATTGGTAAGTATTTAGTGATTCATTTAAAAATACTTTTTTTCAGAAATGATTTTATGACAAATCAAGCATGCGTCAAGTCAAACTGTCATAATATTTTTGTTCAGTATTGTTTGACTCTTCATCTTGGAATGACTTAGCCCGACATAGCGTCTATAAACTATTCAGCTGTATTACAATAATCTGCAAACTGCAAGGAATGTGTTTTGTACGCTTAGAGCAACTTATGGATCACATTATCGGCTTACTGAACGCACAATTCCATCCCTATACCATCAAAAAATATAAAACCTAAAACCACACCTAGCACGCAGTAAAGAAAATATAGCGGCGGTAGGTAAAAGTGTACGCAATGACAGTGACAAACTGATTTGGCGCCGCAGCTTAGCTTGTCGTATTTTACGTGAAGAACTTGGTTTAAAAACACCGTCCAAATTGTCACTGTTTCAATCTTTGAGGTCTTAAAGAAAATCTACTGTTTTCAACCAAAATTTTGCTCATTTCTGGCCTAATAGCTACATCAATAAGCAAAATTGCCATATTTGGACTAAAAAACAACCAGAAAAGTTTCAAAAGCTGCCATTACATTCAGCAAAACAACGGTTTAGTGTAGTTTATGGGCTAGTAAAATTATCGGATCATATTTCTTCAAAATTAAAGCCGGCCAGAACGTAACTGTAAATAGCGCCTGTTATTGCACCATGATATCACATTGATTTTTTTCTTTAAGGCATTGCCTCTAAACTTTTATTTCCAAAGATTAAAAAACAAAAAAAAAGCGATGTTTTGCAAACATTAGATAAAACGCTGGCGCAAGTATATTATATCTCAAAAGAATTAATTTAAAAGCTACAAAATTAATATTGATAATAATAAGATTTTTTGAGAAAACCAAAAATTTTGCGTATTTGTTGATCTCTAAAACTATTAGAAAATTCAACTTAAACCGTAAAAAATTACGATACAAACATAAATTTATGTATACAATTTATGTTTATTTTCCTCGAAAGTATAGAAATTAATAATATAAACTGCACTTTCTAACCAAGTATGTTTATACTTTTAGATATGAGAGTATACTACACCCGTAACACGTTTCTGCTATCGTTTATTTTGTTATAAAAGTTATGTTAATGATCAAAATATATCGTATAAATTAAATTTACACAATAATGCCTTTATGACATTATGTGTACTTTATTATATATTATTATTTTTTTTAAACCAATATTTTAGGTCTTACGGAAATGTCATAACCGCTCAAACCCACAACAATTCTGCGCCGATATACAAATTACGTGCTTCACACGAGCCACTAAGCCTCTCTTATTATTATGTGTTAAGTATGGCGTAGTATACCTCGCTCATCACCGGTTGTTCGTGATATCAATAAACGTCTAATTTAAAATATAAAAATACATGACTTTTCAACAAATTTACAGCTACTCGTAATAATCCAGTTAATGCTATTTCATATTAATATACCTTTTTTTCAAACTCAACATTAACATAAATATTAACAAATTCAAGAAAATAGTTGAAAATCAATAAATAGCCAAGAATCATAATGTTATATTAAAAAATAACTGAATAAAACAAACAATCAATCGATAAGGAAACCATCGTCATGATTGGATTTGAACAGTTTGAAAACTACCCAGAGTGGTACAAATCTATTGTATACCTTAAACGTTCTAATTCTCTTCAATACAATACTATTTGTACACTGCAGGGATACATTTATGTATTGTTTTGAAATAAAATAAAGGAACAAAACACGATTATTGTATGGTTTGTGTATTATATGAAAACATCCATTGCATATGACAGAAATATGAGCATTGTGATAATACCAATAAAAGTTTTGTTGATGAAAGTGTGAAAATCTGTATTATGTTAAGCAAGCTAATAAACATATAATAAAAAAATTAAAAAAAATCAACTTAAAAGTAGAATTTCTATTTATAAATAATGTATTAAAAAAACTGGATTTTTAATCTTCAATGTTAGTAACAAAACCCATTGAATATTTTGAAATAGTTTTCAAATTTTGATAAAATATAAAATTAAAATTATCAATTTATCAATGTAATTTTTGTTTATAATATGACAAAAAAATTGGGGTAAAAATTAAAACATAGTTTATAGAATAAGTCGTGCAATGTTTAAAATCTTAACAACTTAATACTTTTTAGTCGAATAAATTTGCATTTATGAAATACGAAAAGAATGCTTGATTTTTCATAAATAATTTTAAACCCACGCTTTTTTATGCCAGATAACATGTTAAACAAAAATATTTTATAATTTAAAAATATATATACGACTTTATGTAATAATGTCACACTTTTGCAATACACACAGATAAAATTAAATTAAAATTTTCCTAACACTGACACATTAAATATAATGTCCAGTTCAGTCTAAAACAAACAGCTGTCAGTTGATATTTATATATGAAAATATGTATATTATATTTTTACATTAAACAAACATTGTATTTATGCCGCTCGAGGCCACAGCCAGCCATAGTAAATAACAATGGAAAAACTTTACATAACGTAAAGAAAAATATGATGCTCATCTTTTAATTTAATAAATTAATTATTATATAATTAAATTAACGAAACAAAAAGAAAATATTAATCAATATGCTTTTGTTCAGAAAGTTGAAAGTAAGTAATAATGCTTTTTTGTTAATATTTATTTTATACATTATATAAGCTAATTAATGCACCAAAATCTTGTTATATTGCTTTGATCTTAATTACTCAATAAAATTCAATATTTCTATAAAAATTATGTAAAATATTTTTTTGATAAATTGGTCTTTTAATAAGGTGATTATTACATTACTTTATGTTAATAATATAATTGATTTAGAAATTATCCGCAAATCTTAATTCACTAAATCTAAAATTGATTGTTAATTGCAAATTACTCAAAATTAACTAGAATTTTCTTAATGGATTTTTAGATAATATTTATAAACAAATATTTTTGGTTCAGAAAAAATATTAATTAGAACCATGTTGTAGACTTTTGTAAATGTTTTATATTTTTATTTTTATCTCTTTCAGACATTATATGAAATTATAGCTTATTTAAAGTTTTATTTCTTATTACATACCAATTAAAATTTCAATGTTCTAAATTATGATTAAGCATTTCCCTTCCATGATGTTGTGGTTAACCAACAGAACTGGGGCCATGCTGTTCCAGTTAGTACTGTTACAGGTAAATTATTGCTATATTATAAATGATTCTCCTAATAATATAATTATAATATTGTCTTCTTCAATCATGTAAAATTATAATATTGTTTACTATTTCCTAAATTGTTGCTTTTAGACAATTTTATTAATTAAAAAATATAATCAAAATTTCGTTTGTAGCGTACAGATTTAATGCAATAGCTTTGCGTATTTTTTTGACAATTTTGCCTTACATTAATTCCTTTTATAAAACTTTATAAAGTTGTTTTCTCGATTTTCTCGATAATCCTGTTGATGTGGATGGACGACCTCTTCTAAACTAGGCGATGCAGAAGGAAACACAAACATACACACTCACAAAAGAGCAGCACACGCACAAAACGGAGAGAGAACGTACACCTTTGAACGCGTTATTCACGTGCGGTTTGGTACGCACCGGACGTAGTGGCCTCTCACTATACTCAAAGGCCACGAAACCGCTAAATGTGTATGCTTGTGGGGACCCCACCGACTGGTTATATCTAGCGCGTAATCGCAAACTGCACTGGGAAAACTTTGAATCCTGGATACGCGCCCCCGGAAAGCAACGAGCGCTAACGGAAACGAACGGGAAAGCCGCGTTACCTACACACACACATATACAAAACCCCCCCGTCAACCCCTGCACTGATGGAAAATTAAATTATTTTCCTTCTTGTCACATTATCATAGAAATTAACCTCTGCACATAATTTCTGAGTGATTTATTGGTACTAGTATGTTTTATCTCAGGTTTTATTACATGCGGGCGGTAAGAAATTATATAAATATATTACTCATACGTGTTATCTTGATAGTGTTATAATTAGAATTATTTATTAGAATGCATAAAACGAACATTAGGGTATTACATATTTACAAAAGTATAAACCATTAACTTAATTATCTCATATTATTGTCAGCTTGTTTAATTTGGTTCACTTATTTTAGCAACTCAAAATTCAATTAAATTTTATTTATTTTCTTACGATTTATGGTTCATTTAAAATATCTACATTCATAGTAGGTAATAAATAATTATACATTTTAATATGCTAACAATAAATTTAATATTATTATAGAATCTATAAAACATTTATTCATTTAGCATAGTCAAATGTAAAAAATATTAACACAATCCAAATAAATAAATCCAGAAATCTTTTGATTACGTTATTAATGTTATTATATATTATATTTTTAGTTTAATGTTCAATAGCTCTTGAAATTCGATTCAGGAGACCAAAACAAATCGAAAATTAGAGTAAACTTTTACCCAACTGTCACTTATTAACAAGTTACTAAGAGAATTAGAAAATATTTACCCTTTTTATACAAAAGTAACAATGGTATTATCAATACATTTTTTCAAATAAGAAGTAGAAAGCAATCTACTTGAAAGCAAGCGTTGGCACGATTTGACATTGAAGCACAAACCTTTGCAGCATGTCTTTGTCAATTAACGCAACCGCAAAACTTGACTCGTAGCGGCATATCGCCATCATGTAAAGCTTGTATTTTTTGAGGTTGAGGTTTTTCCTAAACAACTGTAAATTGTATCTTTGTAAATACAGGTTTTTCCTGAAGTATTTCTAACGCTTCTATGTGCATCCACTTCAATAACGGAAAGAACTTTCTCTTATTGTTTCACATTTAGATCATCGTATTATTTTTTTTTTAAGATTTATTTCACCAGTTTCTAACAATCGTTGTTTAACACAGCTTATAGTTTTAGCATCATGGTGCTGACTACTTAAAAACCTTTGCGCATTTGTTCTAGCCGCTGCACTGGCATTGTCATTGCATGCACCTAATATTTTCAGCATATCAACATAATCTCAAATACTATAAATTTATTCCAACTCAAAATGGAAGAAAATAAGTAAACTACATTAGTTTAAGTCAATATAACTAATAACAGACATGACATAACTGAGAGTACTACCAACTCTATTGGTTTTATTTAATTAATTTGTACGTTCACGTATTGTAAAGTTATATGTTTTCTTGTTTTCTTAGTTACTCATTAAAAAGCAACCAAAAATGTTTACTTTTAATGTTTAATTTGTTTTGACCTACTAAAACGGATTTCAAAAGGACAGGCGGCACTTTTGAGACACCATGTATAATGTTTAAGAAATGCTCAAAATTGAACACTGTAACAAACTACATAATCAGGATTGCTTTACGTAACACAATTCAGGGTTATTAAAACATCGAGATATCATAAAAAATGCAAACAACATTGTATGTCTAAACGAAACCAAAAAACATTCTCTTTTACTTAAGTTAAAAGCACGGAAGTAAAAAAAGTAATCTTCTTTGAAAAACAAAAAAAAATACTAGTTTAGATGGTATATCAACAAAAGTCATTAAAACAATTTGCGATGCATTAGTGAGCCTATATGCTACTTATTCTCATTTCCTAGTAATCAAAACAGCCATTGTTATACTAACATACAAAAAAGAAATCCTACATCATTGATAATAGACTCATATCTCTGTTAAATAAACTATCAAAAATTATAGAAACGATTATTTCCAACCAAATGGTAAAGTTTCTAAATAAAAATAAAAATAACCTAATACAATACCTGCCTTTAAAGAGTGTAGGTCAACTAAAACTGCAGCCTATAAATTTATAGAAAAAATCTATAAAGAAGTAAATATAGGAAATTTGGTACTAAGACTTTTCTTTGATTAATCAAGAGCGTTTGATACACTTAACATTAAATTTATTATTAAAAACTTTTTGCGCTCGGGTTTAGAGATATTTTTTTACAATTTATTAACTCTTACTTTAATAAGTTAGACAGTATACATTTAATATGCAAGACAAAAAACATACATTCCACAAGGATCTATCCTGGGACCACTACTTTTTTGTTATTTGTAATTAAGAACCCAACCTTGTAAACCATAAGAAGACAAATATCTAAACTCTCCATTAATTCTTGCACTCGGACGCACACTGAACCACTGAAAATATTCCGTATTTTAGTCGCATTGCTGTACACTTTATTTATAGTGGTATGAAGTTGATGTGTTATAAACCACAGTTTGCAATAAACGCTCTGATTCAGCAATGTAAAGACGTCAACTGCAATAAATACCTATGTTTTATTGACTTCAGCAAAGCTTCTGACAGGGTAAAACACAAAGAACTGATCAGGATACTTAGGAAAACGGGTGCTAACAACAAAAACATTCGCATTATAGCCAATTGAGTCATAGCCTTGTTTTAAAAGTGACACAATAAAAGTTTTCCGACATAAGGGGTGCCTCGTCACATCTCGTTCCTATAACAGATCATATATTTTTAGCAACTGTTTCTTCATAGAAAAAGGTAGCTGCCGAATAAACTAATACGAATACATTATCAAAACCGGCTGTCAAAAAAACATTAAGTAGTTTGTTTCGTAGTTTAGGGAGCTACTTACAGATTAAAATTGTTCAGCCAGAACGTTTAAAATGGTTGTTTCATTACCAATGTCTTAGCCGTTGACTTTAAAAACAACTGCTACAACCAAAAATTTTCTCCCGGTTACAGCATTAACTTTTTTCCATACCTCATCTTCCGGAGTGGTCGGTGTAATCGTCAAAACGTAACTCTCCGCCAATAATCATTTACTTGCAAGAATATTGCGCCAAGCAACGGCACTCAGTTTCTTGAAAACTATCATATTTTCCTTTGTCAAAAATGTCTGAAATTTATTGCGGGCCTAATTCTTTCTCGTTATTTCCTCGTTTCACAATAGAACAAAAAGATAGGTAAAATCAAACTGGCTTAAAAACCAGGTTAGTCTGCACGGTCGAAACACCATCTCCAAAAAACGCACTGTCTGATCTACCTAACAATGATTTTACCAGCAGTCAGGAAATGATCGCTGCCGTAAAAATAATTTAAAACATGCCTTTATTAAAAACTATTTTAACTAATATTATTTTCGAACTAATGCAATCGTATTTAAATAATTTGTTTTTGATTAATAGTATTAATCGGCATCATTTTGTGGTTTATATTATAATTTTCAGTAATACTCATAATTTGACATGTTAAAAATTTGTTAAACTTTTTTAAAACTAAATCATCTATAAAATCTCTTTACATATCTGTCAACTGTTAACTAAACATATTCAGGTCCAATTAGTAGCATTCCTAAGCTTCACTCAAAGCAAGATACCAACTAATATACTATATTGTCTTTGGTCTATTCCTATCAACTAATAAGCAAAGTTTTCAAAAATGTATTCTACCTTAGTCTTTCTGAGACATTTTTTTCTAATCAACCTCTTTAATACATTACATCCATTGTTTCTTGAATTTTCTTAAACTCCTGTTAGTTTGTCCAGGCTGCTATTATCTATAATTTTTACACGCTTCTTGGCAATTTCGGCTCATTTTGTTACCGAAGTGGTAGACTCAAAACTTCATAAAAGCAAAAAACAATACCTTTGTCGTTTCGTGCCCTAATCTAAAAACAGCTAATCTTAATTATCATTGGATGCGTATTGAAAACGCAATCGTTAATTTAGAAGGCAACGTTGTTTATCAACACGTTTTGTATTGATAACAGTCAACAATTGATAATTCCCTGCTTACACTTCTGATTTCTCTTTAACAATCAAGCATTTTCTAAAAAGCACTATGTCGTCCTCTAACTAGAGATGAAAAATAGATAATTTTCAGAATATTCAATTAACATTAATGCCTGCTCCTCTAGAGTGTAAATCTAATTTTTAAACGTTTTTAACAATATTAGAAATATTGTAAATATAATTGATTAATTAACAAAACCATTCTGATAAGAAGCACAACATATTTCAAAATCAGTATATAATTACCAAATTGTAACAAAATATAAAGTCCGCTCAGAATATCGCAATCGAGTAAAATGGCCAGAAAAAAAGTAACATTTGATTATAATTCCTAAAAACATCAATATAATCAATCATGTTTAATTTAGCAAAATAAACTATATTGTGTACTAATCAATTCCTCTCAATACTCAATATACTTGGTAACTCAGCGAGTATCTAATATTCCACTGACTATCAACAAAGTGCTAGTTATTTATGTACTAAAGTGCATTATTATCTATTAATGTTTTCACAAAATAAATGTAAACAAAAGTGCAGGTTATATATTAATTTATTTAAAACCTCTTTGATTAAAGACAAAAGACAAATAAATTATATAAATGTTTGTTAAAATGCAATATTAAATTTATTTATTAACCACAGTTAAGTGTAGTTTTATATTAATTAAGAATTATAGTAATAATGTTTAATTATTTTGTTTATAACTGACATTGATATATTTTCTAACGTAACTTATAATGTTAGCGTTATAAATTACATATTAGAGACTAAAGTATCGAAATTTTTTTTAACAAATAATAAAACGTACCATAAGAAATATTATAAATATTCAATTTTCAATAACAATTAATATTAAAATTCATTTTATATGAGTATTGTAAAGATAATGTATTTTTAAAAGATTTGATGTAATTTGCATCTCTATTTAAACAGATCACAAACTCTGCATTATTAAGTGTAATTAAAATAAAGCAATAAAAAATGCATCTTCGTATAAAGCACATCATATAATTATCTTTCAAAACTCTATCTATCCTTTTTATACCGTAGTGATTCTTTCATTAATCTTTGTATGCTAAGATGTTCTTTGTGCATCATTTTTAATATTCATGAAATTACCATGCTAGAAAGCAAGTGGATAAATTCTTAAAGGGAAATTTTCAAATAAGATTTATGCATTTTGTATTGGTATAATCCAATTAATTTTTTCATATAATATATGCAAGTTTAAATTCATAAAAATGCAATATTCAAGCAAACGCAATATAAATAAATTTTATTTTTTACCGTGATGTAGCAATGGTTCGATTACTGGGTAAAGCAATGACGTTTGTTCTGTTTCAAAATTAATATAAAAACCTACAAAATTATGAAAAGAAGAATTTTACTTGTAATGACATATAACAGAAATACAACTTCATTATAATTACTGTTTACGACCCCATAGCAACAAATACAAAAAAAAAACTTATATTTGTATTATAATAAATCAAAATAAACACTTAAAAAGGCATTTTTGAAGAAATATATCGTACCTTTTTTAATAGTCTATTCACATCACTACAACACCTACGCTAAAACTTTAAATGATGAGCGTGGTCACATCGATTTTAATACTATGGAATGTTTTCCTAGTTTAATATAAATTCATAACAAGCATATTTAGAATTCTTCTGGTGAGGCTGGCAATTACAAAAAAAATATTTTAAACTATTGAAATAATTAATTTATATATAATTTGGTTGGCAACTAATAACAATGTTATATATTATTTTAATATAAATTCTCTGGTTACATACTTCATTTTAAAATATAATATGAATCATAATAAATAAAAATATAATTAATTTAATTTTGCAAGAACTATTTAAAAACAACCAAAAAATACTGCCATTTAATGAATACAAAAACACAAGACCAATCATACTAAAATAGGAAGTACTACACGCTATCAAAAAAACTATGGGAGGCAAAACAACGGGACCAGATGAGATTCCTATCAAATTACTCAAACTTTTAAATAAAGATCCATTTAATATTTTATTACAACTCCTCAACACTATATACACTACTAGATTTATACCCCTAAAATTGCTTCTTTCAACCTTTATAATATTACCAATGATCCACAACAAAATCTATAAAAAAACTAAAAAAAAAGACAAAAGTCCGGTATCAAAAACTGCTCAAGCTTTTTTGGAAGAAAAACCTGAACACTAAAAACATTTAAATAATTCAAAATCTGTACTATAACAATGCACCAAATATCATAGTGAATAACAAAATCAACAATGATATCAAAATTTGCAGAAAAATGCCAAAACTTGTACACCAAGAAGACCTTTAGAATAACCCTAGAAAAAAAAGCAAGAATAATCATGACAAAATTCTAAATAACTTTTGTTATGCCAATAATACAATTATTTTGGCTACTATCATAGAAAACCTCCAACGTACTTATACAGTATGAGGTATAAGGTATTACAATGAATCTAAAAAAACATAATTTAGAGCAATTGCAAAAACCAACAACATAGTTGACTGCCTGAAAATATCTAACATCGATATTGAAAGAATAGACATCATAAATACCTAGGCACTTAAATAAGTAACAACACCAAACCAGAAAAACAAATACAAGATTATAAATAGCAAGAAATGTCTTAACACAAATAAATATATACTTTAATAACAAAAATTTCTCTTAAAATCTCAGAGTAAGGATGCTTCTTTGCTATGTCTTCTCTATTTTATTATACGGTATAAGAAGTTAAACATTAAATAAGCTCATATAAATAAAATACATGCTTTTAAGATGTGGTGCTACAGACAAATTTTGAAAATATCCTGAGCTGATCATGTGATAAATATTGAGGTGCTAAGGATGATAGAGAAGAAACGTTAAGTACTTCCTAGTATTAAGACCAAGAAACTAAGATACTTAAGAAATGTAGCTAAAAGACCAAAATACACACTTCTTCAGATTTTTATGAAGAAAAAAATAAAAAAAAAACAAAACGCAAAAAGACACAAAACTTTGTAGGTCGGAAATTTGCGCGACAAAACGAATGCAGTGCAACAGAACTATTTAGAACAGCAGTGAACAGAGTAAAGATTGCATTGGTGATTTCCAATCTACGCTAGAATTAAAACAAGAAGAAGAAGAACATAATGTACCGTATCCTTAAAACTATTTAGACCAACTACGATACGAGCTGCTTTAAAAATCTGATTTCTAAAATGCCAAGAAAGGATTTCTTAGTAAATATTATTTTTCTATAAAAAATTAATCAAATTGTATATCAAAATACACTAATTATTTCCAACAATTTTTAGAGTTAGTCAACTTCTTCGATGGAATTTATTTCACTCAACTTAAACAAATAAACTCCCAATAATTTATATAATTAATAATGAAAAAAAACTTCTCTTGTTCTTGTAAAAATTATATATTCATTCAACATATTACTAAATCCTTGCTAAATACTTAATTTTAGTCTATAATATATCAACAGATAATTTCGTAAATTAATGTTTGGCTGTAATGTAATTATTATTCCAAATGAATACAAAACTTTATTCGGTAGTTTCTTATATATAATTTTAAAATGAAAATTTTACGAACATGGCAATTCAACTGCGCATATTTTGTATATTAAAATATGCAACCATAAAGTTGCAAATGTGTAGAGCGTACTGAAGTGAATGTAAATATTCAAATCGTAAATCGATATTCAAGGAAGTATATTTGAATATTAATGATGAATAAAAGTACTTAAAATAAAAGGTTGGATTATATGATAATTAAAAAAAACATGCAACAAAAATGGAAATAAATTTTGTGTAAAATAAAAAATCAGAAAAATAGAAAAACAAGAATAAAATCTTTTATGCGCATTTTTTAAATCTCATAAGAATAACGTATTTTAAATTATTTAAGTATAATCTGAAGCTACTTTTGTATTAAAAATAATATATTTTATATTATATTTATCAGATCACAACAACAAATACATAATATAAGTAAATATAAATAAATCAGAATTAATATAAATATGCAAGCATTTACAGGGTTCTGCAAAAATTAAGTATTATTTCTAATAGTGTAACATTAGAAAAACCTTTTTTTAGAATAACGGTGTTTTTGAAATTATTTAATTTAAAAAAATTTCAAAACAATTATAAATAAATAGTAAAACATATTCTAAATATTTCTTACTATAATTGTGACCTTAAAATTAGTGTTTTATAGGCGGCTATAGTTTTTATTGTAACTAAATTTATAATAGTAATAATAAATATAAGTCAGGTAAAACAGCTTTTAAATATAATTATTATTATTAAATTATTAAAGCTCAAAACTATTGATTAATTTACAAAACAGTAAAATTATTGTAATAAAATTATATCATGCACACAACTATTATGCCGTTTAAAATTTTTATTTTAATTTATTATCAACTATTAAACGTTTTTAGAACGTTAGCTGACTATTAAATGCCAAAAGCACCACAGGGTATTTGAAATTGTAATAAATACAAGTGTAGAAAACAAATTTAACTTTCGTTTGAAATAATATTTTTAAATTAATATTAAATTTGAAATAAAATCCATACTGTAATTTTGGGTGGTATTCATAGACAAAACTCAATCTCCGACTCGACGCGATCTCCGAAAAATACGCGTACAGAAAAACAAACTTAATTTTTTCATTACTACCTTCTGGTTGATACAAAAAAGTCATACGTCTGACCCATATGTTTTTTAAAGCCCTTGTTAAAATATAAATTTTGATTCCATACCCACCCACATCTTTCCTCCCTTTAATAACGGAGAAAATCAATAAAATATAAAAAAAATAAAGCTTCATTATCTCGCAAAGTACATATAAAATCATCTTGAAATTCTTACAGCATATATAGACAAATCCAATCGCAGAAGATTCACAGTTCTAGAATATTAAGTCGTCGCTTTTGTTTTGAAATATAACCATCTTCGCAAATTGTGTGTTTGCAAAAAATGCCGCAAATTTATTTTACCACAACTT
This sequence comes from Tachinus rufipes, assembly GCA_963932245.1. NCBI lineage: Eukaryota > Metazoa > Arthropoda > Insecta > Coleoptera > Staphylinidae > Tachinus > Tachinus rufipes. The sequence continues at coordinate 44,824,868 of OZ010744.1, read as the reverse complement.
TTTTATTACTTTGTCGATTTTAAGCGGACACACGATTTCCATCAGAAAACATAAAAATTTTATACACCAACCTCAAAAAAATTATCCGATGCATTCATTTTGATTTTGAAATTGTAACCCTTAATTACAACAACTTTTTATTCTTAACCTTACTCAAAAATATTAAACTATAAACAATAATATTGTTCTTAATACAATAAAATAATGACCATAGACTACTGTGATTGTTTCAAAAAGGAGTTGAAATAAAATAGAGTACTACAAATTAAAATATAAATAAAATATGAATGTGCGCAGTGTTGACAACTAGAGAGATTTTTCTCTATTGATAATTAATAGATAGTATGTAATATATTGAGAAAAAGGTCAACTCGTCCATTGTAAGTAGAATTATGACATGAAACTATATATAACTTACTAATATGCAGATGAATGTAATTTTATTATACCGATGCTGAAACTCACCTGAAACAAAACAAACATGTTAATAATTTAAGGTAAATAAATTTTAGTCAAGAGTTTTATTTTATTTTTTAAAGTAATTTTTAAATATCAAATTAAAAAAAAAAACAATTTAAAAAGAATCAAATTAATATAAAATTAATTGAATCAGTGTTATGAATATCTTAATTTGCAAAACAGTCAACTCCACTTTAAATTAAAATTGTTTTTTTTTTAGAGTCTTCGAGCTAATATTCAGTGTAGTACACATAAATAGTCTAATCCATGCTTTACTAACAGAATAGTAAAGTTCATTAAAATATAATATCAATGTTGATTAATAATTACTTTTTTTTATTAACTCCTGTAAATTAGTAAACTGCCCAAGGCAATAAACTATTGGTGTAACAGTTTGTGTTCAGTTCTTTGTTTGCCAAACTAGCGTGCGTTTGAAGAGCTACATTAAGGTCCTAACTAATTTAATTAGATAGCTAGTTGTAAAAACAGAAATAAGCTTTACTTGTTACATAAATTATCTCATTGTTTTAATTGTGTTGTCTGTTTCTTATGTCTAGTGGGCTGAGGCGATTCAAGCAATGGCCTGCAGTACTATTATCGAGGAGCAGCCGTAGGCTCAGACAAGTTTTTTTCTTAAAGATGTATTTTTATCAACTGAGGCGTCTAGGCGTCTGTCCAAATGCATTCCAATAAACGTTCAAGGTCTCAATCCAAAGAGTGAAAGTAACATGCTACGATTTAGTTTGAATGACCTTAATTTTTCAGGTTCTAACCCATCCTTCAAAATTATTAAAAGCAGTCTCAAGTCTCTTAAATTTTACTGACTGCTAAGATGACTGTGTCATCGGCAAACGTGGTTGTGAAAGCGTTAAGTGACTCTAAAAATATTTAACACTGGTCCAAAAGTGCTCTGTAGTACGACTAATTTGATAAAACGTAAAATATTTCTTCTTGACGTTTTAGCATAAAAATCTATTGGTTAGGTATGAATAAAATACCTAAAAACATAGATTAACGTATTTAATTTGCTCAATAATGCTTGATGCCAGACCTTGCCAAAGGCATGTGTAATGTCGAGGAAAGCAGCCGAACAGAATTTCTTGTTTTCAAAAGTATTGTTATTGGTCTACTACTCTGCAAATCTACTCTGCTGTTGAGTGTTTGTTTCAGACGGTAAATAGGTGATCCAAGATTATAAAGAGAGATCTAGTTTCAGTCTATTTAAAACCAACTTTTTAAAACTTTTGACAACATTAAAAGCAAACTTATGGAGCTCATAGAAAAAGACCTATGTTGCAGGTTTTCCATTATTTTAATGTCAGAATGATTTATGCCAACATCTATTGATATGGAAAGTGTCCAGATTTTAATATAGCATTGAATAGATAGGTGAGTGTTTTCAACACATTTTTAGTAAATGTTCAATAACCATACAAGTAAAGAGATCACAGCCAAGAGCTTTTGTTGCTTTTAGGTTCTGTTTACCAGTTCTGGCCCATAAACCATCATTCATTCTTTTAAAAAGAAGATTTTCTTGCCTTTTGTTGAGTATTGCTGTTGCCTTCCACAGCAAGTACTCGGTGTGAATTTTGTTAGATAGTTTGTTTTTTTCTGTAAGAGCAGACCTATAAGGTCTTCAGAGGCTTTATTATATTTAGTATTATCTTGTAGATCTCTATTAACTACATTTGAACAGTTTTGTAGCTTGCTTGTAATGTTTGTACCAGAAATGGGTTGCCAGGCTGCATGTTGAATGATATTTGTAAGTATTTCATCTTCAAATATGCATCAAAATTGGTTCCAGTTAGTTTTTTTATTGGTTAAGAAACTGATTTTAGTTTATGGGTTATGTGTAAGCTTAGAACAGAAGAATAATCTAAAAAAAAATCAAAATTCTTTTCTACTGGCAAATGATTTAAGAATATACCTTTGAGTACACAAAAATTGAGAATGTCTGGTATCTTTTTCAAGTATTTGGCTAGTATAATAGTTTACTGGTTAATAATATGTTGAAGTTAATTGTAGTTAAGCATTTCTTAACTGCCGTTAGCATTACCAGACGCAAAACCCATCTGTGGTAATCGCTCAAAAATCTATTGCCAAAGATGGCAAAAAATCGAATAAACAAGTCCATGTCAATTTTATGTCTAGAAAGGCAATAAATTCTTTAAATTCTTGCAGTTTAATACTTTAAAGTTTTATAATGTTTTATTGCGTTTTTAATTATGGCGGCAGTTTTTCCGTGTTCTATTCCATCTGGGTGATATGTTGTATAGATCTTGTAGCTGTTTTTACAAAGTAAGATGTCAAGACCAGCATTAAATCGATGTTATATGATTTGATAAATATAGAAAGTTCAAGCCCATGGTTACAGAGGCCAATAGCGTTTGTCCCAATTATAATTTGCTAACTCACATTTTCCCTATTAGTTTATCCAGCCTATCTATTTGCTCATTAGATTCGTTTCGTAGTACATGCTCTATATTATTGAGAGTAAAGTCCCCTTTTAGAAGAGTGGCATATGAAGTACCTTTAGTAACTTCACTGGGATTGTATAAGTTTTGCTTTGGGCTAGCTGAGTACTAGGCCTGGAAATTGTTTTTGCTGCATTTTTTTGTAAATTTTACAGCCTTTACATTTGGTAAAATAACCGCCCTAATGTATTAAAAAAAACAATTTATTTAAATTCAATTACGGTCACGCAAACAACATCATGTCAAAGTACAACGTGTGTAATAACGCTCCAACACGCTACAAGAACTATTTAATGTAGAATGAAGTGCACATCCAAATATCACATTAAATGTCCATGAAGGCTTTTAATGATATCAACTCAAACGGCAAAAACTCCATCCGAAAGTGCCACGTTTGTAAACTGGAGATCATAACCTTAAACAGCAAAAAAGCAATTATCACATAGTACTTTATATAAAATAATTCCCCCAAAAAAATTAACCCAGACTATAACATCAACAACAAAATTAGCAACTATAAAATAAAACACAAATCAGCTGATAAAAATGATCCAAATGTAGATAATGAAATAATCAATATCAATTCCATAACTTTTTACATAAAATGAACCTAATGTCAGCAATGATATGTTCAATGTTCGCCTGCAAGTCGTGTAATATAACTGGCTTGTTAGAGTGTATTAAAAACTTAATATAATTCTACAGAAACAAGTCTAAAAGTGTTAAATCGCTTAAGCAAGAACGATATATATATACTTGACTTAAAAATATCATATTTATTGATCTTCTCTTCAAAAAATTGAATTGAATGTTTGGTTTGCAATGTAACAAATTGCACCAATTTGCAGAAAGAAAGTAATCAATCTTTATTAGATCGCTTTAATCTAGTAGATTCCGATTATCATCTAGAACATTCATTTACTGACCAACAGAGTGTGCCTACGTCCACAAACAACAAGTATATTTTAGACTGACAACGTCCAAATTCAAGACATTGGTAATAATAGCATATTTCTTAAACTAAACCTTAACCACTAATTTTGTAATTATACATATACCATTCTCCAAACAAGGCAACACTAAACCTTTTTAATGACCTTTCTGGAAATGTTGACAAGATTTTTTCAAAGTAATTTTAGAAAAGCTGAAATAAATTTGTTAAGTTTAAGTTTAAGTTTAATGTACTGCAAGAAAACGCAAATCCTAATCATCAACTAAAACCGCATAGATAACCTTCGGTTCACTGCCAACATTACAAAGTTACCATTGGCTGAAACAATTATATACTTAAAATGTACCCTTAATAAAAAATTAGATCACTTTCTAACAAATGTTAAACATAAGAAAACGGGGTTCTTTAAACATATCATGAGGAATGAAAAATACCATCTACTGCAAGTAATCCTGCAAAAAAACATAGAAGGAAAAAGATCAGCAGGTCGCGGCAAAATATCATGGCTGAAGAATATAAAAGCATGGACCGGAATGACATCAACGGCTTTGTTTAGAACAGCAGTAAACAGAATAAAGTAGATCAATGTGATTGGCAACATCCATAGAGAATAGGCACTTAAAGAAGAAGAATGTACATAATACTAACAATCCTATCCGAAAAACAAGCTATAATTTTGGCTGCTTCTTATAACCTTATCCAACTTATTCAGCAACTTACTTATTTTCCTTAAGATAAGCTTCTTGGTAAAACAAAATAATAAACCATTAAAATATTTGCAGCAGAAAATCTCACAAATTTTTTTATTCTAAATGTCATAAAATTATTGATTAGAAAGAAATAACGACGCGTAATACGGATATCGAAATTCAAGATAAAATAACAAGAGTTAATAAATCAAGATACAATAAAAAATATGCAATTATTATAAAAAATAATATATCAAAATACCCTGATAATTCAAAATACAAAAAACAGAAAAAAAAAATTGTACCAGTAAAACTTAGATTTTAAAATTAAAAAAAATGTTTGTAAGATTTGAATGAAAGAGGAAAGCAAAATGTGTGGAAAAGCCAATAAAATACTAGAACATATGTTATATGAAAAGATGTATTAAAGGAAGATGGAAGAAAAATAGTATGAATAAAAAACGTCATTAAAAGAAGAAAGGAAAGATGATAGAGTTTAAATTGAAATTATATTATGTAGATTACGTAGTGTAAACATAGATGTTTATAAATTATGATATGTTAAGTTTTATTGAATGTTGATTGACAAAAATTTCTATAAAACGATAAATTCATTGTAAGCTAGTTCAAAATCATTAATACCCCCTTTTTGATGGTCAAAAGTTATAATAAATCTAGTTAGACTTCAAAAAAGCAGATGCTTTTGCAAACATATTTGTTTCTAATTCTACTATTATAAATCTTCCTACATTTGTACCTACAATGCCTAGTATTAAAATAATAAGTCAAATTCGGTAAGTAAACTTATACCTGCGTATCGTAATCAAAAAACACAACATTTGTAAAAAACAAATTTCAGCATCTAGAAAACGGAGAAAAGCGCCATACCCTACATTAAACATTATTATCAATTATCATCTAAAGACTTAGCAAGCCAACTTTAGACTTATTTTACACTAGCAGACCATACCTCATAAAGAATGTTGCAACTAAAAACAATACAAAAATAACCATCACATAATGACAGTTATGTTCTGTATCAAATATAAAAAAATAATCTAAAAAAATTATAACAAATTTAACTTTCTACAACCAATTATATATAGTACATTTAGTACGGTATCTAGAAATATAAATCATACAACTAAGAACGCTAATAACTATAAAGTCATGTAAAATAACAGCATAATAAATCTAAGTTTTAAACTACTATGACAATATAAATTATATTTACTAACAACAAACAGATACTAATAAATCTATTGAGCGTTGATAATATCTACAAGCTTACACCTGCCTACCAATCAAAGTAACACAAATTGAACAGACATCTTTCTTGTACAATTACTCTACATGATTCACCTGCGAATATTATTCATCATAAAATTAACTCAATTTGTCATCATGTTACAGTTCAAACTAAACATACTTCAACCTAAATTTCTCACGATAATCAAGTGCAGCACATAAATTAGCAGTCAATACACACATCATAACAATGCAGGATTAATACCATTAAATTAAATCTATTTAATAAGACGTATTAAACTATCAATTCCATAATACTATAAAAAATCTAATATAATGACTCAATTAACGTCAACAGCTTCATATAATATTATTACCTAGTAATTAAATTAATTATGACATTTAAAAATATTTTTGCTAATTGAATAAAGCCTTAGCAAATGCCCGCTTAATGAACATAAACAATAATGAACTAATTAATTCAAGCATTTCAAGCAATTCTCATTTTGAACTGTTTTATATCAAAATTCTTTTTAACTCTTTTACATTTCTTTCTTATAGGTTAAGTGTATAGTAGTTAAAAATTTGATCTTATAACAACTTAAAATTAAGCAAATTCCTGCAATAGTATAATGTATCCATGAAATCTAATTAAATGTATTTTGTAGTATTCTGGAATTAGTTGGCTTCATTAATTTACATTGTCTTGATGTCTCTTATTATACAATTACTTTCAACGCATTGAATAAATAAGTAAATAAAGTTACAAAAAAATTCCTTTGACATTAAAAAAGAAAACGTTAAATTATTTTGATAATTTATTCATACTATAATGTCTTCTCTGAAATTAATCCGTAAGTACAAAAGCTCTTCGTAATTGGAACGGTCGCTTTACACTCAATTTCCAACCGACAGGCAAAAATATCTCTCTCTAATATTTATTTATAATTACTTTTCCATTGCCAAGTTATCTCCGAGCCACGAAGTGAGGCCTTTTGTTTTCAGTCGTGCCCGTCGATTGGTTTATTTATTTATATTGAGCTGTGAAATAAATAAACAGTAATTGTAAATGTGGAAGCACTTCACGTATCTCAAGGCTGTATTATTTAAAATAATATTATTATAAATGATACTTTTTTAAAATAAATAAATATATTATTACAACTAAAATACTTTGGCATAAGCAATAAATATCTTGATGTCACAGTATGACGAATTACTAGCTTTTTAGATTAATATCAATTCAACTTTAACTAAAATAAAAAGTTTTATGTACATTATGTATTTTTATATGCACCAGAAGCTTATTCAGATAAGAATAATTAATTTTAAAGTAATATTACAAAAATATAAAAAAAAAACAGAATATATTTAAGGGGTGATAGTACAAACCACAACAAACAAAAAAGTCTTAATAAACATGAGTTGTCATAGCAACGGTTTCGGAAAACATTATTTAATTTTATATATTTTTACAAAGAACAGAGTTATAGAATATGTTCGAAATGCCCTCCTTCCAACTATGATAAGACAATGCACGTTTTTGCTAAATAAAAATAAATATGTTCCATATCTCCAAAACCGTTGCTATGACAACCCATGTTTATTAAGTTTATTAAGTTTTTTTTGTTTGTTGTGGTTTGTACTACCACCTCCTAAAATATTTTACTTTTTTTTTTGCAAAATAAAAAATGAAGGAAAAAAGAATAATAAAAATAAATAATGTTCCATATCTCCAAAACCGTTGCTAAGACAACCCATGTTTATTAAGACTTTTTTGTTTGTTGTGGTTTGTACTACCACCCCCTTAAATATTTTACATTCTTTTTTGAACATCCTGTATATAACAACAGTTTTGTAATTACCAAAAATATCGTATTAAGTTCATTGTTTAATTAACAAACATCTCCTATGTGTGAATATTGGAGAAATACATCAATAAATGTTTCCACACTTAGTGTTTTCGTAAGCTGCGTTCTAACTAGAGTATAAAATAATGTCAGTTCCATCCTAGTTAGCAAAACTCAAACATTTGTTTCAATTCAACCGCTAATATTAAAAAATCGTCTAATGTTTAATTCCATTGGATCTAAAAATACATAACAAACATTTAAATTTTTTATATTAAAAAAATATTTCAAAATCCTGAATCAACAATGAATCAAGAACTTGCGTGCGTGCGACTGTTAAACAATAAAACTCCTTTCTTTTGTAAAAAACCTTTCTTGCCCTTTTAACAGATTCTTTAAAACTCAATGTCAAAAGCTGTTTTAAGCAAAAATTGTTAACCAAGCTAGGCAATTGTGTCGTCCGTTTTTATGCAGTAGAACAAATAATCGGAATGCACAAAGATGGGTGAGGATTCCGTCAAATTAAGATATGGGACATATTGGACAATCACATGCCAGTGTAAATAAAACTTAAAGAAGTTAGCAAGAAGAAAGTCTAAAAACTCATCATAGAGACAGTTGACGTCCCAGAATTAAACAGAAACGTAAATATTGACTCTTAAAAACAAGTACAAGTGACATTCCGCAAATTCAATACAAACAATTGCAATGCATTAAGTAAGAACAATTGAGGCATGTAAATAAAAAAAAGTAAAAATGCCAAAAATTCTAAAAATAAAATTTTTAATGGAAAAGAATGAAAAAGCCACTGCTAATATTGTAAAAATCACTGTAACTGCCTCAAGTTACAGGTTTATCTGATAGAAGAAATTAGTTAAGCCTCGGTAAGACTGCAAGTGCCAGCGCAATGTTAGTAGTGCCGTGTAGTCGAGTGCAAAACTCAGCGTAAAAGTTAAGAATTGTTCTTTTTGCTTGCGTGCTGTTTAAAAACAATGACTGATCTGTTTCTAAAGTGTAAAGTTAGTTAGTGTTGGATATTTGTGATAAGGCTAAAAAAAAGAAAACGCGTACTTTACAAATTAAGTAAAAAAATGCGAGCAAAAAACCACCACCAAAACAAGCAACCTGCTTTTGCAAATACCCATGCAAATATTTACACATAAACATAAAAAAAAAACAATTTTATAAAACTAACAAAAACTAGCAAGGTACTTATATAGTTCGCGGATGCCATGAGTAATATGATATGTTTTTCGCGCTATAAAAAATACTACTTCCGCTATAACTCAAAGGACAAGTATCTATCTCCAGATTTAAACACGCAACAACTCTTTAAATGTTTCAAAGAAAATTACACAAAAAAACCCTGTTACTTACAGATTTTACGCTAAAGTGTTTGATAAATACTTTCCAAAGCTAAAATTGAAGCGTCCCAATGTTGAGTGATCTGTTAAAAAATCAAAAAATCTACCAGTAAAAGTGTGAAAAATAAAAAAAAAGCTAAACAGAACCTCAAACTGCACCATAAAAAATCTTAAAAAGCACAAAGTACATGACAGCATCTGAATTCATCACAACTTTCAACCAGTTGTTTCGCGGCTATATTATCTTTTCCTATGTTTTATTATAGTAAACAAGTTTTTACCTACAATTTCGGCAATGATTTGGAAAGCACAGCTTCATCGTTTATGTGTATGTGGCATGAAAGCATCAAAGACCGTGAGGAAAATGAAATAGCCTCTTGCTTTTTCAAAACTTCGCCACTTCGGGATACTTTACTTGCAATAGACTGCTAATATAGTATGATAATTGCGCTCAAATAAAAATAAAATGCTCCTGATGGCATAATTATCTATCTTGTTTTGTTTGTAAAACATATTACTGTTCAATTGAAAACCAATATCTTATAAGTGGGCATAGGTATATACACTGTGATAGGAATTTCAAAGTGATAAAAATGCGCAATGGTTCTGCAGAATCTCAAAAAAGTTATCTGTACTGCGCAAGTAAATAATCTATTCCAAGTTTTACTCATAATTTATAAAGACGGAAGATTTCATAGACTTTGCATTGCTTGCAAGGCAATACATTAACACTCAGGCACTACAAATAAGTAAAGTCTTATGCATCCGTGTTTCTCACAAGAAGCTGCAAGTCGTAAAAATTGCTACAAGCTTTGGCCTTGAAGTGAGTAGTTCTCCTGTGTCGACAAAAATAAACGTTTAAAGAAGAGCTGCCAAAAACTCAATATGTGCCCAAAATTAACACACAAAAAAGTAAAAAAATGATAACGTGCCCCTCAAAAATCAAAATAAAACCCTTGATAAAGAAAATCCCACTAAGATAGAAAATACAGTTTCCACCAAGGAAAAAAATGTTACCTCGACAAAATAAAACTCCTGAGTAAGAAAATACAATTTTTCATAAAATAATAAAGTTCTACCTAAAAAAAATGCAGTATCAAATGCCAATAAAATAAAGAAAAAAAAACCCGCATCTGCAAATAAGGATGGAGATGTTTGTCTCCAATAAAGTAAAAGTGCCATCTTCAGACATGCACATTTAAAATCATTTCTTTATATTTTACGTTTCAAAACTATATAATACTTTCTTTCAACCTTTTGAAAACATGTACATGTAAATTTTTTTATTGGCAATTTTTTATGAGCCAAGGTTGGAATTATATTTGAATACCAAAAAGAATAACATTAGTCTAAACGGTACCACAAGCGCAAAAACTACTAAACAAGAAGTAAAATTAATTTAAACAACAAAAAACATTTAAAATATGTTTTTTTATTATACAAAATGGTTTTCTACTAGATTTTATGTTTTCAAATTGAATGTCATCAACTGGAAGATCATACAAAGCGTAACTATTTTACCTTAGTAGTTTTACCGGTTGCGGCAGTATGCAGACTCAATCTATCAGCACCAAAGTTCAACAATGTTCGTTTATTTAATATTCGAATAAAATTCCGGCGTTCATAATTAACAAAAAAAATATAATCCCCACCGTAATGTACATGTATTATCTGACTGCCATCCTTTTTAAAATACTTTTTTACACCATTCATCAGATTATTAGTCAAAAAACTTACATCGTTATCTATTTATTTGCTTTAAAGCTAAAGAATATAAAAATTAAATAAGTTAGTATCAGGTATTACCACCCCATTTTTGTAGAACGCCAGAAATGCCACGGTAGAAAATAAACTAGCATACAACAAAAATCTTTACTTCTAAATCAAGTTTTTGTTACCCAACTCACGTAAAACTAATTTTCATGTATGTCACACCCAATAAACAATGCTAGTGTCATCCATAGTAATTAAATAAAACATTCCTTGCAGAAATGATAACAAAAGTATTGTCAGCTCATTGGTTGGCAAAATGAGGAATACTAGCTAGTTTAAATTCCACAAAATTAACGATGACTACAAATTGAGATAGTGGCTTGTTTTAGATATTTCTGTTAATTGAGTGTTGGCAACAAAACAACAAAGTTGCTACTTAATGTATTTTTTCCGTAAATAGTTTCTTGAATTAGTTTTTTCCTTTTTCTTTTTTAGGTAGCAAGTGACGTGCAAAAATGTCGCGGGAGCTAATTAAGAAAACTTTACAACTACTAATCGTAATAGAAATTAATAACAAATGTAGGCAGCTTAACATTGTTGTCATTCAACCAGATAAAAAATGTAAATATTTTCTTAAAATTGAAATTTAAAATAATTTTAACAAATATTTTGCATCTTCTTGTTTATTTTTTCTACTTATGTGCAAGTAAAAGTTTAATAATGATGACAGCCACAACGATGATGAAGACACAAAAAATTATTATCATAGCAAAGACGAAAAAGATGTCGACAAAACAAAATAGTTAAAATTTATTAAATTTTGTACATTTTTCTTCAAACCAATAGAAGCCATATCTTCCGTCGATCATTTTCTAGCTATTATAAATAAGTGATAAAACGGTTGATTATTTTAAATAATTTATTTTTTACTCAAATATGGATAAAAACGTGCTTTTATATGTGTAAAAGATACCTTAAAAATTTCAAGAAGTACCGTGTGCAACGCTTTAAGATATCTTACAATGTATCCACAGAAACTTGCAAAAAAAACTTAAATCTTAAATTTGCATTTTTAGGAAAAAATTATAACAAATTTTTTTCTTCAAAATTGTTCAAAGAATAAGTTTTCAGACCAGTTTTTATCTATATTTGAAAAAAAATCGTCATTTAAAAAAAATGACTTTTGAAGTTCTGCAAAATTATCAAAACACTAGGAAAAAAGTTTTATCTTATAATTTTTTCCTAAAAATGCAATCCTAAGAAGTTACAAATAATCAAAAAATGTAAAAAAACTCAGAAATCTCAATTTTTCAAATTTTGATTGCTTCTTACTCGAAAATGGCTCACTGAAAAAATCTGAAAAAATTACATAATCAGGATTCATGTAGAAAAAAACATTTTCAGTGGTTTGAGCAAAAACATTCCGTACACTTGACTCATATATGACCATATATATACATAGATTTTTGCTAATATTTTTCTAAGCTTTTTAAGATTGATATAATTAAAATCGCACCCAGCTTATGAGTAAAAACCTGGCATTGAACTGCATAGAGATTCTACCAACAATTCGTATATTTATTTACGTGGATATAACTTTTAGATTGATCTTTCATGCATAGCATATAATCTTCGTAATCTGTTTATGTTTGTCGCTTGTAAAAACTTAGAAAATTAATTGTATCGCCTGGCTGTTGGCTACTTCTTACTTGTAGCACATGTCGTAATTAAGGTTTTAAACCAATAACCGGTGCCATCTTACCACTGAACCAAAAATGTATTAAAAAAGCAACCAATGTTTCGTTGAACTTCGTATTCCTCAATTCTTTCAAAAAATCGAATAGTTGAACTTCCTCAAGTCCAGAAATTTTTAAAGAATGGAAATCTGTAGACTCTCGTAAAAGATGCTCATTGCTGTTATCATTACGTCGTAATAAAAAATAGCTTGGAAAATTATTTTTGCAATATATAATATTTCTAAATAATAAAGGTACTTCTTTAATGAACTATAATGTCTGCGATAGCACGGCCTACATATGCAAAAACGTTTCGCACTTTTCAAAGTTGTAAATTAAAGTAATGGTAATTTAAAAATAATTCACCAAAAAATATGTCATTCTGTATACAAAAGTTACAAAAAAAAAATCCTTAAATGCAATTTAAAATATATTTATAAAAATCACCCCAGTAAACACAAATTTAGATAATATAAGTTTATTACACGTATATATGGTGTAAAAAGCGTATATGGTATATGTGTATTCGTATAATATACATTTCTTGTACACGTAAGATATGTATATTTGTATATTATATGTTAATATTTTCCTTTTTTTTCCCCCGTTAATTAATATACGTATATTAACCATTAGAATACTCGTATAAATAACCTGCATAATATATCTACGTATATTTAACGTTTATTACTTCTGGGTTTATTTTGTCAATCAATGTTGTCTTTGATGTTTGTACGTTCGAGGCTACCCGAACGCGTAAATATAGTTTGCAATGTTTGTATGTTGAGATGCATGATTCATCGTTTCATTTATTTTTTATCAACCATAATGTGCACGTGCTATTAGTTGCAATATCCGATAAAGTTTTAAGTTGTTTGTTGTTACACAACAGTGTTGAAGTGTTGTTTAATTGAACTGGAAGCGCAGGTTTAGAAGTACTAAGATGAAATACCTAATTTGTGGTAAGTCTTAAAATATGCAATGACATCTTTGTTTCAAATAACTTGTCAAGTCCACTATTTTTTCTTTGTACAATGCAATTATAGCCATTAATATCAATTTATTGATTTTTTTTTAAATTTAAATTTAATATTATTGATTGCTATTGTTATATAGTATTATAAATACAAATAGCAAACTAGTCAAGTTATTTGAAATAAAGATTACCAAATGTGTCTCATATGAGGCTGTGGAAATACACACAGTATATTTTTCTGATGTCACCAAAAGACTGGTTGAAAAAGCAAAATGGATCTTTAATTTAATTGTCATGTTCTTAAATATCTATGTTGAATATTATAATGTTTTATTTATTTATATGTAATACTTTGTTAGAATAATATACATATTTTACATTATTATATATACGAAAGAGTAGGCAGTACGGCAGAGAGGGCATGTACAATTACCAGCGTTAACAAAAGTTAAGCAACGTCCGCGCTCCGGTCACGACTTGGATGGGTGACACAATTCTTCCCAATATGAGTCCGTTACCTCGTATAGGCATCCAAACATACACATGTCTTCTTGCCGGATAAAGTTTAACATATTATAACACGTGTATTTTAATTGAAGAATATACAAATATTTTTATTATATATTAACGCATTTTTTACGTTGGTAAAAAAATACATATTTCCGTATAATATACTTAACAAATAAACAATTATTACACTTAGGTGTAATACTAAAAATAAACGTATCTTAAGCGTAACTATGTTTACTGGGACATATGTAGTAATTACACCACAAAATTTTATAATCGCACTTAAAAGTAAGTATTCTAAACTGCTTGATAATTTTATAAAATTATTTATTATTCGTGTCGGCTTGACTATTACTCGACAATACTGTTACAGCAGCTAATTTAACTACATACACTCAATTGTGATACGTTTCGTCTGCGCCGTGCATCAAGCTATCAAATATCGCAAAATTGAATTTAGTCTGAACTTTGCAAATATCGGCCTTTGATCGCAATCAAAGTGTCGTTTTGATTGGCCCACCCTCATTCTCCAAACGCTTTAATTCAATATAGAACTTTTTCAATTAACTAGACGCGCGATGACCGAAGACATAAATTCATTACGAGAGAAAATTTATCAAAAGTTATATATTTTGTGTATATCATGCTAAACTCCAGGGATTTAGACGGAGTTTAATGTTCTCTATACCCTATACAAGTTCACAGTGTTCTATCGTGTTGTATTAATGCTACAAAAGGTCCTAGCTTGTATATTGTTTGTTTTGATTGAAAAAACAATTAGAATTGTATAAATGGATGGTAATTTAATTAAACGCATTCCGGGTTTAATTTTGAAACTAAAAACTAAACATTAAACAAATCATTATTTAAAAAATACGTTTATTTTTTAAATATTTCATAACTTGTTTAATTAACAAATATTGAATGTTGAGTTTTTAGTTCAATTTAATTCATAAAGCTATTTAAATATTGTTTAATTTCTTTTCTTTAAATTTTTAGTAATAAATTAAACAGTGTCAATAACCTGTGTTTTATAAGTAAATTCTTTATTTTAAAAGTTACAAGCTTCTCAAATAAGCAAAGATAGGTAGTATTTTCTAAAAAAAAAACTTAATGCTAATTTCATTTTTAAAATTTGTAGTAGGTCTTTAACTTTATTTAATATTTCAAACTGAAAACAAAAACGCTATTTTATTTCAAATTTATATAACTTTGTGTTTATTAACAGTAACTGCTGTAGATTTCAAATAAACTAGCTGACAAGTTAGTTATGGCACTAATAAAACTTTTCTACTTTTTACTTTTAGACAAAAATTCATTAAAAACATACTTAAAAAAAATCTGTATTGATATTCTTCTTCTTATTCTTCAGCCTGTATGTGTCCACTACTAAACGTAGGCCTCTTCCAACTATTAATATTAGTTTTCAGAATTTGCACAAATCAAAAAATAGATATTATAATATTCCCCTAAAAGTGAACCAAAATTTATTTGTTTATTCGTTTGCTGTTGAACTTCTGTTTTGCTGAAATCACAAATAGATTATTGACACCCTGTATGTTTAAACCCTAGACAGTCAACTGTTAATTGCTCATTATATTGCTGCAATATCGACAAAGTAATCATTGATTATAATAGTTCAAGTTCAGGTTTAAATTTATTGCCTTTTTTATATTATATAAAAATAACAATTTCAGTAAAAATGGTTAAAACAGTATAACAATTACAATAGTTAAATATGGGCAATTCCATTTCAAACAGACCAGAGCAGGGGAGGGGGTGCACTGAAAAATTTGCTTTAAAATTTTGTTTATGGAGGTTTATAAAACTCTTAAAAAAAAAACTACAATTTTTCTAGTTTTTTTTGTCGTTCTTAAACTTTGTCTTTCAAAAATCGCATTTTTTTTTTAATTGCAATTTTAACTAAAAAATCAAATTTTACTAGTGAAATCAATCAGAAATTTTCAAGTCAATTCCCTGTCTATAAGTCGTAAAAGCCATAAAACCATTTTTTTGTTCTCAGTGGCCTGCGCAATTTGCATTGAGAAATTTGCTTTAGTACTTTTTTTTCTTATTAGTAATTTAACTCAAAAATAAAAATAAATTTACTAGTGAAATCAATCAAAATTTTTCCGTAGAATCCAAATCTAGTCTTATTTTAAATCTATACCCTGTCTATAAGCCGCAAAAGCCATAAACCATGTTTTTGTTCTTAGTGAGCTGTGCAAAAAGGAACAATTTTTATTTTTAACTCAAAAAAAAACTTCAAAAATAGGCTTATTTTTTAACATGAACTCTTACAAATACATATTTAGCAGTATTCAGAGGAACTACACAACAATTATTATTGAAAATTTAAGTTTTGTAAACAATTCTACATATAAAATAGTCAGTGTGGTGCTTATCTAGCGTAGAAAAACCCATTAAAAAAACAACATTTTCTTTACTTAAATTTTTTTTAAATTTTTTTTTAAAGACTAATAATTTGCTTATATTTTTTAAGCACATTTCAGAAGTTTAACAAAGACATCTTTTGTCGCTTGAACCAATTTTGGGCCATTTTGATAATTTTTGCGCTTGCGTCACAAATTTAGACACAATCTATCGGCTCCAAAATGTGAAAATATTATTATTTTTGGCATTCAAACATAAATCCGGCCGGCGCTTATCAAAATTTAATAAAAAAGTTTTAAACCACAACCTAGTGTGTTTATAATATTTTATGTGAATATAAAAAAATAATAAATTTTTAACGGATTTTTTGCCTGAAAATTTTGTAAACATTTCTTACTAGATGGACTTTTCTACGGCCAATGAGTACAACACAAACCCCAAAATTTAAATTTGTATTAATATTTTGTATATTGTTTCTCTGTGCGCGGCTAAACGAAGAGGCCTACTTTGCACATTTTTCGAGTTTTAGACCCTTAAGACCCATATACACAGATCAAATTTATATTTTCCAAATAACTTACATCAACAAAAACATAGTTTGTGGTTTTTGCAGCTTTTGCGGAAAAGTATGACCTTGATATAAACATTAAAAAAAACAAAATTATGATCATCAGTAAATCCCACATTAGAAATTTCCACATCACCGTCAATCAGAAACCCATTGGAAGAGTAAATAAATACACGTATCTTGACACTACCGTAAACAATCAGTGAGATCACTCCCAAAAAGTCAAGATCCAATTAGAGTAAACGAAAGCTGTTTTTAACAGTATGGGATCCGTACTGAAGAGCCATGACCTCACATTGCATACAAAGCAAAGAATTCTGCGCTGCTACGTGTTTTCGGTTCTTTTTTACGGAGTTGAATCGTGAACACTAACCGAGAATATGAGCAGGAAACTAGAAGCATTTGAAATGTGATTATATCAAAGAATGTTAAGAGTTTTGTAGAAGGATCGCATAACCAACACTGAGATCCTTCACAAAATGCAAAGGGAGAAAAATGTCATCAACACCATAAAATAAAATTTTATACCTGGGGCATATTATGAGAAATAAAAACAGATTCTAGCTACTGCAAAAAATACTGTAAGAGAAAATAGGAGGAAAAAGAGCTGTTGCAAGAAGAAAGATATCATAGCTGAAGAATCTTCAAAGATGGGTTGGCATGAAGATTGGATACACTATTCTGAGTAAAACTTAATTCTGGATTTTAACTACCAACAAAAATTATTTTATTGTCTCCAATGCTAATTTAAGTTAGCAAATCAAAAAATAATTTATAATCATTAATTAAAACCTAGATGAAATATAAACAAAAACAATAAATAACCAACTATATTTAAATTTGCATTTACATATTAGGAGATCAATTAATAGAACTTGTTGGTTAATAAAATCTGTAATAAAAAATTCGACTTTAAATGAGTTGCAAACAGCAGCTTCACCACCCTTCAATTTTCAGAGATTATTCAATTGCGATTAGTTCGAAAAACTTTAAACGATTCGTCATTCATATTCTATTAAAAATATTACTTTAGTAAACTACAGAAAACAAATCCAGTGGCTTTATCTACTTAAAACAAACTGAACCCCAAGTAATTCGCAATATCAAATAAAAACAAATAAAAAAATGCAAAACTACAAAACTACAAAACCTCTAAAAAGTATATACCACTCTTGTCACAGCTAGTGTAGATTGTATACAATTCAGAAAGATACAATAGTTGATAACCCCAAAGTAGTTCTATTATTTTATTTAAAAAATAGCTTTTCTGATAAGAAAAATGTTTACAAAAGAAATATCACGCACGCATCAACCGCGTAAAGTTATCGAAAGTCTAAGAAAAAACCCATTGTGTCATAAAGTTAGAGGCAAATGATACCATCGCCGTCGGCAGTCTAAAGCAAATAAAAGTTTGCAATTTCAAGGCACAAGGTGTTTAGTTGCAACCAAATAAAATTATTGTTTGCGACTGTTTATCTGCTGTTCATTAAGATTCCAAGCATTCCAAATATTCCGGCATAAAGAATACGCCTATTATAGCCTTCAAAAAAGATTTTGCTAAGTTCAAGAGTAACTCTGAATTTTAAAATTAATACATTACAATAGTTACTTATTCCCTTATTAGTAAAACACTTTTAATTAGTTTATGGCAATATGTTGTAAGCAGAAACATTTGCTATACTATAATTGCTTTTAAAACACTTCTTCTTCCTTGACCTGTTATGTCCTTTTTTTAACGTAGGTCTTTCCTAGTTCCTTTCAACGTCTGGTAATTTTGTGCTTATTTTTTCCTCGTGCGTTCATATAGTCATTATTTAAATATCTTTTTGCTCCAATGGTTTATATCGCTTCTTGCTCAACCAGTGCATTTGAGAAGTCGTAAAAAAATGCAAATGTTTTTGTAAGCTTAAGCTAGCTAGCCTAAAGTCAGCAAGTCTGCCGTTGGGACACCTGGCGCTGCAACGCTCGCAAAGATGTAACATTAATTAACACCTCCAAATTGTTTACGAAAATCTCAAAATTTGCTATACAATTAAAAAAATTTAAACTCAATATTTATTAGTAGATAATACGCAACCAAATAGGCCACATCCAAGACGTATTAAAAAAAATATAGCGGCGGTAGGCAATAGTTTCTCAACAGTTTGGCTTGTCGTATGAAACAACTTAGCATATTTTACGTAACAATCTTGGTTTAAAAGTCAACAAAATTTAACTCATGCAATAATTGAAGCTGGCCGACCTTCTTAATCGTCACCGTTTCAGAACGGTTCGGTAAACAGTTAATTTCACGCCTCGGACCGGTGAATTGGCCGCCTAGATCAGGTAATATCGCACTTCTAGAAGTTTTGTTTTGGGACTACGTATAGTCCAAAGTCTAAATAGATAAGCCAACTACAAATGGAGAATTGGAGACCAACATTACATCCGTTCATTTGCCAAATACTACCCAAAATGCTTGAACGCGTTATTGAAAATTGCAACTTCTAAATGAACCATGTTTCCCGTAGTTACAGTCAACATTTGAAAAAAATAATTTTTAAAACATAAATGGTTCTTTTGTATAAAGATTACCCAATAAAAATGATTTTTTTGTTTTCTTTTTAATTTTTAAAAAAGTACCTCTAAATGGATCACCCATTATTACCAAAGTAACAAACATCGTAAAAAGAACAACGTCTCTAAAGTGAAACTACGCAAAAAGTGGTCACATTTATCTCAAATTAGATTTTAGTCAAAATTAGATTCTAAATATAATTAGATCTATTGTATACTCTAATAAAATTTGGTTATTATTTGACACTATTTAACCACCATAAGTTAACTAAAATTACATGTTTTTTAATCATCAAAACTTTGGATTGTATAGTCAGTTTTATTATGGAGATAGAAATAGACAATTCTAAGTCGAAATTTGATGTTAAGTCCAATAAGTTGGCTGAGTCATAACCTCTCACTTGTATAAGATACATATTGACGTTTTAATATCTAAGTAAACTCTTTACAAAAGAGTTGGTAAATAAATATGGGTTTAAAACACCAAAAAATTAAAAAAAAAAATATTTGTTAAATGTTTCAACAACAAAAAAATATATTTACATATCATTTAATTCTAAATTGCTTAAAAACAGATTCAATATAATATAAAAAAAAAAAAAAATTTAAACGTATAACCAATTGTATAACATTTCTTAGTGAACATTTTAATTGAGTAATAACCTTTATCGTCTTATTGCATAGACAGCACTTATTTTTTGCAATTCAAATCGCTTAATTACAAATAGATTTAATTAAATGATGTACGCCGTCTCCCAGTTAATTACAACTATTTTAGGCATGATCATGTGTGCGAGTGAGAACATAGGAAACTAATTCTACTAGATGCGAAGCACCAGGTCAAAGCTGTCATCTATTGTGTAATAAGTTCGGATCAAAGAGACAGTCGGATTATGGCGTATATTGATCCCAACAAATTTAATGTTACAGACATGTTAGATTATATACGGGATAGTTAATACTCGCCATTAAATTTGTCGTTTAATTTTTTTGGTATCATATAAATAGGCAATTTCGTGTTTATAACTGTCTGGCTTTAATAAAATGATTAACACAACAAAAATTTAATAATGCTATGTAACATAGTATAATGTATAGATAAAATTTTAATGATATTTCTCTATAAACACATTTCATTTTAATTATTAATATTGTTAAAATTTTATCTATAGTGGCTCAATTTCAATTAGTACATGAAGTGATTAATATGTTCATTAAAATAACTTTATTTAATATATTTAATTATTATGTGTTCACTTATGATTATTAAAACTAAATTTATAATAACTGAATATCAATTTCACAAATATATATTAGCAAACCATCTGATTTTGTTAAGATTAATAGAACTTAATAATATGAATTTAGTTACGTTTTGAGAATTTCTTCTTGTCTATATAACTTTAATTAAAATACAATTAAACATAACAAAAGTTTATTATAAACTTTTTCATAAAATTTGTGAATGTAATATTAAATCGTTCTTAATTTTGTTTTAGTCAATCAATATTGGTTATTATCGACCAATTAGTCACTTTTATAACGTTATTGTGATTAGATTTGTCAATATTTATATACTAAATTACGCACAATAATTCTAATTTCTTCTCTATTTAACTCAATTATATATATCCCATATATACTCAATTTATCGAACAAGATTAATTATATTGATATCTTACATTTATTAATAATAGCAATTGAAGCGTGTTATTTGATGTAATTCGAGATGATTAATTACTGATGTTTTGGATTAAATTCATAATTTGTTTATTTTATTTTGTTATATTTAATAATTTTCAATTTCAAGAAGTTTAAATAATTTAAAACTCTTATACTAATTTCACAATTTTCATATATTAAATACTAAAAATATAATCGGTTCAAAATTTAAAAAATGTAAAGTATACACTAATAATATATCATTTACAGTATTTTTCTTCAAAAAATAACTTACTACTATAGTTTCTACAAATTTGATCATCCATAAATCTGCTTGCATCATACCTCCAAACTTGCATGAGAAAGAATTCCTACTAAGTTCAGTACTTTTTACTTTTTACTTTTTACTATATACTTTAATTTTTTTTTTTTATAGAAACTAAAGTCCAGAAATAATATAGCTGGACTCAAGACTGAGGTTAAAATGCTAAAAAAAAACAGCCAGCAACGGCTAGTTTTTAGGCTTGGTAAATGTTGTTCAAAGAGACTAGGTATGTCATGTCATATTATTTTCTATTTGAATTAACCCATCTACTCATTACTCATACGTTTTCTTGGTTACAGTAGTAAGTGTGCGTATAGTATCAGCATTACAGAGAAAAGCTGTAAGTGTAATTTGCGGTCAAACTTATAACACGCCGGTAATTAAATATCTTAACTACATATATAACTGTATTGTACATGTAAAATCATATCAATCAGATTACAGCAAAAACAGATATCACCATGATACACGTTGTAGAAGTTAAAAGTTAGAAGAATAAATTCGCATCCAAATAGACGACCTCCCAATAAAAGTACAGCTGTAATCAATCTTCTTAAAGTAAACATATATGTATTTAATAAATTGATTTGATTTTAAATCAAATCAAATATAGATAATATAAAAACAGAAAAGTCTTACTGTTCCAATAGCCTTTTTCATATTCATTTTCATTTTTACTTTATTTCTAAATATGTTTAATTTCTTTATAAAACTATGTATGTGAGTATATGAATAAAATTTGTTTACTACTATAGCGTATATTAAAAAAGAAATATGAGTAGCAAATAAATCAAAATTTAAAAATATTAATTAGCTTATAGCGTTTTTATTAAAATATTTTATTTTTGATTTACAATTTTGAAGTCATTTTGTTTTGTTTTATGTTTAAATTGTCATAAAAGTTATATTTCACATATATCTAAACAAAAAATACAAAAAATTCGGATAAATATTGTAAATCAAAAATAAAATACTTAAATAAGCAAGGTTGACTCCTCCATGCTGATCGTATCGCAATCGAATCGCAATAACGTCAATATGACGCTGCGTTGCTAATCTATTCGTATAGTAACATAACAACGCTACGTCATATTGACGTCATTGCAATTAGATTGCAATGCAATCGGCACGGCGGAGTGTCAGCCCAGAGCAGTAATCCAAAAACGCTATTATAATATTATAAATATATTACATTGGCAATAATATTTCAAATATAGCATGCAAAAAATAGAGGTTACTTTAAAATTATGAGTTATTTTTAGAATTATTTGTTTTAACTTTATGTTTGCTGTTTAAACTTTATGTTTGCAAATTGTAAACCAATGCAGGCGTTTAATAATTCATTTTCTGACTAATGTTATCTATGTGTTAGCTATTATCACCGTATTAAATAAACCTATATTTCGTTGTGGTTTTTTTACTTAGTGTTGATTTTTCTCTGCAAAACTTTTCATTCACATAGTGTACTGTACTTAACAGGTCGTAATGACTTTAAATCTTATTGTTGTTTCAAGAATTATAGCGTCGATTGAAGATGGACAAAAAAAAAACGTAAAACTGCAAAGATTGTTGGTAAAAACATTTGTGCTGTACAAAAGGTGTATCAGCGTTACTTGGATACTGGCCTGATAACCAGGAGATCAAGATCAGTTTATCTACAAAATCAACTCCATAAAGCTAGACATGTAAATGTTAGTAAATGTACCGTTAGGAAAAAGCTTTGGGCTACAAGATTGTCTTGTAAAAAAATGACTACAGGTCCTCCTTTAAAACGCCGACATCATGTTGCAAGATTGGCTTTTGCCCAAAATCACCGGGCATGGAATAATAAAAACTAGAGCAAGGTACTGTTTTCAGATGAGTCGCGCTTTTGCCTCAATAGATCTGACGGACGTCGAAAAGTGTAGAGCAAACGCGGAAAAAGATACGCTTCAGTTTGAATTGATGAGCAACTTCCATTTGGCAGGTGGTCGGTTATAGTTTGGGCAAAAATTTCTACCAAAACAAGCTCAGAGTTGGTTTTTATAAAAAATGGCTCCCTGACAAATTGCAAATACATTACAGAGGTTCTCAAAAATCATGTTATGGCCTTCATGACAACTATGCAAACGCGCATTTTAATGCAAGATAATGCTAGACCACACGTAGCCAGAGTTGTCAGAAATTATCTAGATAAAGTGAAAATTTTGCGGTTCAATTGGCCAACTCTCAGCCCGGACATAAATCCCATAGAACATGTCTGTGATAAGTTGAGACGACGTATCTAAAAGCATACACCTTCTCCAAGAACAGTTCAACTATTGCAGGAATGAATTAATATCGACCAAAGGAATAGATTAATATCGACCAAAATGTGATCCCTAATTTAATTCAAAGTATCCCTTGTCAACTTCAAGCAGTCATTAATGCAATAGGGGGTAATACTCGTTATTAATGAAGAAGTTTTTTTTATATTTTTTGTTCCATATTAGTCCTAGGAACAACAATTCAAACTTTGTCTAAACTGTAAATCTGTGATATTTCCAAAATAAGCAATAATTTTGGAATTGCTGGCGTATGCCGCCGTAATGATTTGAGTTCTGTTTTATTATTAAAAATTCCTAAAAATAAAACCAACACACCGCGATATTTTACGGTTACAAGAAAATTGTTTTTCAGTATCGAAAATATGTCCAAATGCGTCCAAATTACACAAGTGAAAATCATTTTTTTTTTATGTTATTGCCATAGAAAATGCATTAGACAAGTTGTTGGCATTTATAAAACTGGCTAAATACAGCAAAAAATTGAAAAAATGCTTTTCATTTGTACAGAAGAAACTCAATTTTACAAGCAGAGCCAATTCTACAACCGTATCCATACCTTAACATTAATCGCCAGCTCATCCAAATTAAAATTTTGTAACCTTAGCCCTCAGCCAGTTTTTGAATAAACCATAAGCATGGTAGATAGTAAGAACCACTGCAGAAGAATAAGACGTATAAGATAGAAAATATTTGTTTCAATCATGCTACGCTTGACAAAACAAAAACTTTTAACACTAGTTGCTTCATGAAAACGTTTGAGCTAGATAATTGCAGTTAATTTAGTACTGCTCATTTCATTTTTAGTTAATAACTTACTATTCCTAAACCTAATCAAGGTCATTCCACCAGTAACAATAACCATTTATGATAATCTTCCAGTAAATAATTCTGTCCTACCAAAAGGCAACATTTTTACATGTTTGTAGTAAACTTTTGAAATGGTTACAAATACCTTCTTCCTCATGACGCATTTGAAAAGTAGCCAAAATTCGTCTTCAGTAATAAAAATTTACAGCGCTTTTTCATTTCTCTTAAAAAAAAGTAAAAATTTAACATCATTCAATTGGCGATTAAATTAATTATTATGCATTATTTTTGACCCTATTTTATATATTTTGCAGAATGAAGACTGGTATGTAATGTGTTTACATAAAATAAAGATATATTTTTATTATTATTATTCAGCTAATTGAGCTTTTCAATGTCATTGGCCAGTATTCTGGTAGTTAAGTTTTCATCTCCAATAGTCTGATCTTTAAAATTCAATAACCGCCTCTTTATGTTTTGCCATTCAAACTTTTGCCAAATTTGAAACAAGTAAACCTTTTCCGAGACTCAAATTGTTTTCTTTTTCATAAAAAAAATTCGTTAAGGTCAAAAAAAGTTAGTGCCGTTTTCCATTATTTTTTGTAGTGATAAAACATAATATAACAAATATGCATGTTATTATCACCACATTAGCATTTGACAAATATATAATTTTTTTTAACGAAATCTACCCGGATAAGGCATGGATATTTGTCCTTTTACGAAAATTTGTGTAAAAATTCACATTTATTACATGTTTGTGACTAAATAGGTGTAATGCTCTAGGAAAAAAAATTATAAAATCAACAAAATTTTGTATAACCAATACCTTGAAGTTTAATATGATTTATTATATAAATAAAATATATAAATGATTTTAAAGTTTAATAAATCTAATACATAATAAATAAAGATATCAGTCAAATCTCATTTACATTTGCTCTTAAAATTCTGCCACAAAAATAAGCAGTCCTTCCTTTAGTAATAAACCCATCTTACTACTGATACAGACAAAAGTTTGTGTTATCAGCGTTAAAACGATACGGTCAATCTGGTTTGAGAAACGCGCATAAAATATCAACTATTTATTGCTCAAAGATCGCTTACGTTACATTTTGCCATATAATCACATTGAAAATGTTTTGATACTAACTGTTGATCAACTCAACCAGCCTAAAAGTTGACTTTATGTTTATGGTAAAATTAGTACATTTTTTATAAAAAATATTACAACTATCAATAAACAAAAAATTCAAAGTGAGCAATCTACAAAAACAAGAACTGTTCAACCATTAATTTTAGACTCATATCAGACATAAATAATAATATAAATTACTACTGAAAGGTGACTAACAATAATTATTGTGTTGCCGATCCGGATATCTATTAATCCAAATATCAAATAAATGAAAACATGTGGTTTAATCAACTTGTGAAGTTATAAAATAAAACAATAAGTTATTTTAAAACTATTTGAAAAGTGACTTTCACTTAATAAATATATCCAATTGCCCGTTTAGTTCTAAAGGGCCAACGTCTTATATGCATTAATAAATAACCCTTTAGCATAATAAATATATGCAAAAAATTAAACAATAATTTTAAACCGTACGACTGCAGCTACGATACAATAGTACTTAGTGTGCATTCAAGCTTATGCTAGTCATGTCACATCAGCAATTAATCCCGTCAATCCCAGACAATTTTTACGCAAAAGTAGTTAGTAGATAAAACTACGACAAAATGATCATCATTTCATCGTAATTTTCACATTCTTAGTACAGAAATTTATATAAAATTTAAAAGTGAAAGAAGTAGATTGGCAAAATTAAATAATGACATGTGTTTATGAAATAACAAGTAGCAGTGAGATAAAATGACAATAAAGACCAAGTGGTTTGAAATTAAAAAATAAGTGAAATAGGACTGTTTATCATCAACGTTGTCCATTATCTGGGAAGGATGCAAGCAACTAAAACAAATGGAATTAATGTATGGAATTACTTTAAACAAATACAATACAAAGGTTATAAGAATTGAAGAAGCAAAAGAAATTGAACATAGATAAATTGGAGCAAGCGAAAAAAATACCTTCATACTAAATTTATAAAAAAAAGAAGAAGCAAGAAAGAAATAAGAAATTCCATAAGAATAACAAAAAAAGTTTTTAGAAGAAAAGGCAAGATTTGAGGAGCAAGTTAGAAACCAACAAAAAAATAAATATATAAATAAAATATTTTGGATAGAGTATGATAAAACAGTTCAAAATATAAAAGAGATTGTCGGTTGAAAGGCGTGATAGAAAGAATAATTAATACAAATCTAAAAAAAAACAAAACAAAAAAATGTAAGATGACTGATGTTTTAAGAAACGGAAAAGTTACAGTGACGTGATAAAAAATAGAAGACCAAAAAAACTGAACGATGGGCACAAAGAATCTGTACAAAGAGTAATAAGAGCAATTTACAATGTCTATTGTATGCACGTCTTTTCTTTATTAAGAGTGCCCAGTCAAAACACCTAATCAAATTTACAGGTTCTATTTAGGTAGTCGCAAGTATTAGTTGGCTTTAGGATTAAGAGCAGTCATTGCTTTTTTTGTCTGTGTCTAGATTGTTTTACAATCGTTCTACAAATGCATTTTATGTTTACTTTATGTAGAGCCTTAGGACGTTTCACTATTAGAGTCCATGGTTCAAATATATATATATATATATATAGATTTGTTAAACCGCCTATACAGACCCAATTTGCTATATACTACCGACGTTCCCAAACCAAATCCGACGTTCTCAGACCCGGCTTTGGGTCTGACAACGTTTTCATGTAATTTTTGTTATTTTTCAGCATAATATAGCAGTAGACAAAACAACACCAAAATTATTTTGGGACTGAAAACGTATATCAAGTATGTCAATACATACAAAGTTAGTTCACTGGATATGGCAGACGAGGGCGCGCTTGTCGTATTTGTATACACACTGCATGACGTTATCAGACCAGCCATGCTATACCGACGTTTTCAAACCCAACATTGGCAACGTTGTAATAAGCTATAATACACTTATACATCTTAAAAACTAAAACAAGCAAATGCAATTGAATGATCAGAGCCTCGCAGCTGACTTGGCTTTGGGCCAGGCCAGAGTTTTGGGCACGCAACGAAACTTAAAAAAAAGCACACATTGCAATGAAACCTGCGGGTTGGCGCAGATATAACGGAAACGAAATATATGAGCGGGCACTGCAACTCGAGTATTGTTGCTAATATGCAAATACGGGACACCTGTGATTGTATAGAAAATATTGTTTTTTTTTTAATTATGCTGGTTTTTGCGTATTTTATTATAGGTCATAGCCGCTTTTAATTTTCTTTTTATGCAATAACTATTCCTTTGGATAAAAAATTAAATAAAACAATTAGTGTGTTTTATTTTATTTTTTATTATAAATTATCAGGTAGTAACGGTCAACTCTATTCCTTTAGATGTCTATTACTTATAACTTATAATTTTAAAATAAGAGTTTGTTGTTCAGTTTTATACGTTTATTAGAAACTGTTATTAATAGTTATTACACAGGATTGGGTAAATGTATGAAAACACCCAATTTCTGACTGCATTTTTAATTTATTTCAAAAACTACCTAAATAAAAGTTTTTGTATATTTTTTAATCTATATAGTGACGTAATTTGATTTTCAATGCATGCTTCGTCTTGCGTGATATAACGTCATTATCAGTTTTTTTAATAGAACACCCAGGATTTTTTATTATTTTTAGAAAAAAAAAATTAACATTTACATTGATATAAGGTATTATGGGTCTACGACTATGATTTTAGAAATATTCATTAATAAAATAAGACAAAATGTAGTACGTTTTAAATGATTTATAGTAATAATAATAAACATATTTAATTGTAGTTGACTTTTTGCTTCAAATATTCACTTATTTTGACGTTTTTTTTAAATTGTATTGAGAATAACAGAAAAACAATAATTGTTTTTACTTGTTGCTATGGTAATTGGAGCATAACCTACTACATTTTGTTTTATTGTTTTAATGAAAATTTCAAAAACCGTAAGCCGTAGACCCATAAATAAATACCATTGTAATTGTTGAAAAATTCTTTTTATAAAAATAAAAGAAAATACAGGGTGTTTTATTTAAAAAAACTGATGATGACGTCATATCTCGTGAAACAGGGCTTGTATTAAAAATCAAAGTACATCACTATGTAGATTAAAATTTCTACAAAAACTGTTATTCAAGTCATTTTTTACATAAATCAAAAATGCAGCTAATAATCGAGTGTTTCCATACCCAACCCTGTATATTTTATTAATATACTTAACTTTGAGCCGACCGAGCTGGGATTTGAGCCGTGATATTGGACTGAATTTTGGGCCGGATCGGGTTTTAATAAAATATTTTATTAATAATAATTCAGCTTTAGACCGGGTCGTGTTGGGCGTTGGGCTGAGTTTTAGACCAGGCCGGGTTTTGACAAAATTGAAAATGCCTACTTCTAATCTCATCTCTTATAAAATTAATAACACTGATGCTTTTTATATTATATGCAATATACATACTTTAAATTTAATATTTTTTTATCCCAAAGCGGATTTAGCATTCCGAGTGACACGGAAGCAAGTCTACCGTTTGATTTTTGTACCGTGCGTAATATTACTTACTCAATTTAATCGTTGATAATATGCTAAATTTCTTTAATAGAACACATGCGCTGCATTGGTGAGTAAATATTCGATCAAACAATCTGTGATTGTATAGAAAATATTGCTCCTATTTCAATAGTTCTAGTTTTTGCATTTTTTATTTTGTCTAGCTACTTTTAATTTTTTTTAAGCGATAACTGTTTCTTAGATGTTTATTATTTAAAACTTTTAAAACATTTGTTTATTTTTTAGTTTAATCTATATGCTTATTAATAATATACTCGTTGAAACGCCAATAACTTAGTGAATTAAAAAAAACATGTAGCATAAGTTTGAAAGTTGCATTTGACAAATTGCAACATGTTTTACTGTACAGTGTCAACATAAACAAAACTAATAAGTTAAAAAGTTTAAAACGTTTTTTAAGTATTGCAAAAAAGATTAGCCAATAAATTATTAAATATTAATTAACGGCAATTTATTTAAATCTGTCTGATCAAATTAATAAAATGTTTATTAAATTTATTAATTTTAGTTATTCATTTATTACATTTATATAAAATCTTTAATTTTATCAATATTTGACTGAATTAAATGACATAACATATATTATGTAAATGTTTTAATATTTTGCCTAATTTTTTTGGTTTGTTGACAAGCAGTAAATAAAAATTAAAGTATGCTAGTAAAATAGAAAAAACTTAAACAAGAGAATAAATGAATACAAACCTGAAATAAATTTGCATATACATTTCAATTTTTTTTTTAATTTTTCTATAGGTTGTTCAAGCTTTTATTATGTTTACGGCACGTATTTATTACATGCAATAGACACATAAAAAATTGACATACACAAAGAATATGTGCTACATACCTATCTAAGCCACAAAACAAAGCAACACTGCTGGGTCTAAAACCGTCGGTTCTACTGTCTGGAACTAACAGAGATTGCCAGACATCAACTTTTTGTTTTCTCAATAATTGTTTTCCCCTCTTTCATTGCTCTTAGAGTTCCTAATAAATAAGTCAAAATTACTTAATATACACACACTTACAACAAAGATTTCTAGTGGGTCTGTGGTTGCCTGTTAAACATAGCGGGTCTAAAAACGACGGTTGGATTTATATATATATATATATATATATATATATATATATATATATATATTGAGGTTTAACTAATTCAACCTTAAAATTACCTACTGCATTAAGCTGTCCTATCTCCAAATACATCTTAACGCCGTTAATGTAAAATCACAACTACATTAGCCCTGATGTAACCTTTGCAACCTGGGATAATATGCCCGTTAAACATCCAATATAAATTAAAAAAAAAACAACTGTAAAAGAAATGCAATCAGTAGAGCATTATGTAAGATTGTCTTGATATGGCAACTGATTACTTTATATAACTAAAACATAACAGCGTATAGTTACATAGAAAGCCGGGGCAAACCTAGAAAGTAATAAAAACAACGCAAGATTAAATATTAATTTAATTTTTATTAAATTGCAGAATAACATAAGAAATGACACTTTGTTCACTAGGCTTATGTGTCAAAGATACACACAAAGTTAATTACTTAATAAATTTGTTTAAATTCACACCAAATTGTTGCAGGCAAAGCATAGTAAAGTTAAAAATAAGACAAAACACGCTATTGAATCCACTATTAATTAATTCATTCATTTATTAGTCGACGGAAGCCATTACAAAATAAATATATACCTATCTACAACTTAGAAATCATATAAATTAAACATAAAATATTTAAGCATCACAGCATCAAACTTAACCAGAAAACGCCTGAATATAATTGAATAAAATTATCAAACAAACTTTTAAAAAGTTGAGTTTTTAGTTAGTTTCTCATTAATTTTTTACTCGTTAAATATAACTACAAATCTTTAAACATTGGAACAAATGTCCTTTAATACATGTTCACAATTATGTTTAAGTCTAAAAGTGGCCATACTGATGAAAAATAAATTTCAAAACGCGTATATGGATAATTTTAGACTATTTTATTATATATGTACATTTTGTAATTTCTAGACTGTTTGACATTGTTGCAGGTTACATTTAGTATACTTGAGACATTGTGTGTACATTTATGCAAACATGTCTTACTTGTTCTAGTGTTGCATAGTGTAGATGTTAATTCATTTTCAATTCATTTTTCCCATTATCTATATTTTATTATTAAATTACCCTTTTTTGTTTAATTTTAATTTAATTTTAATTTTAATTTTAATTTTAATTTTAATTTTAATTTTAATTTTAATTTTAATTTTAATTTTAATTTTAATTTTAATTTTAATTTTAATTTTAATTTTAATTTTAATTTTAATTTTAATTTTAATTTTAATTTTAATTTTAATTTTAATTTTAATTTTAATTTTAATTTTAATTTTAATTTTAATTTTAATTTTAATTTTAATTTTAATTTTAATTTTAATTTTAATTTTAATTTTAATTTTAATTTTAATTTTAATTTTAATTTTAATTTTAATTTTAATTTTAATTTTAATTTTAATTTTAATTTTAATTTTAATTTTAATTTTAATTTTAATTTTAATTTTAATTTTAATTTTAATTTTAATTTTAATTTTAATTTTAATTTTAATTTTAATTTTAATTTTAATTTTAATTTTAATTTTAATTTTAATTTTAATTTTAATTTTTTTAAATTTTTAATTCCACTTTTCAATTTTTAATTCCACAATAAACCACAGTAAACATAATTTTTGAGTTTATTAAGTTGCCTATTATACCGGCCACATTATTCGTGTCTAGCTGTAGAAAACAAAAGTCACAAACCTACTTAAAGTTACGCTTGTGAAATTCTAAAAGCTGATAAGTTTTAGCCACGACAATATCAATATGTAGTTTAAATGATAGGCTGATCAAACATAATACCTATATCACAAATAGTGTTAGTTCTCGACAACATTCCATTTGTCAGAGAATTATGGTTATTCATCACCGTAGACGGACGCCTAAAAAATATGATTACTTTGCATTTATGTAAACTAAGTAGATAGTTATAAGCTTGACACCAACTATAAAGTAACTAGCAGTATTGAAAACCCAATATTTTGAGATAAAATGTTGTTACCTAAGAATGGCAATGTTTGCTAGAACAAATGCTAAAAATGAACAATAAAATTTACTAAAAACAATAAATTATGGCCAAAAAGTAAAGCTGGATATGCAGACAAATAATTTACGTCAAAAAATATCACAACAACTCGTCTTACTTTCTCAAAATCTCTCAAAATCCAAACTTGGCTGCTTCCAATCTTATCTGACAAGAATAGAAAAGTAGTATCTTCGTGCCTATTGTAAAAAGAAATATACGGACAACAAAACCATGCGTTTACTGCCAATAAAACTTAAAAAAAACTTAGATTAGTGAACTTGGCAAACAGTAGCAGCACTAAAAAAAAAACTGTCAAGAAATAATTCCACCTCCCGTTAAAAATTTAATTAAAATACTATTATACATGCTAGTTATAGTTTTCATACTCTGCAATAAACTTTTCAATATTAAAGAAAATTATGAAATTTATTATTGTTAATAATAATAGTTAAATGATGATGAATTTCTTGACAAGCCAATTGCGTATCAGATTATATTTAAGCATTTCCTTATACTAAAAAAATACCCATCCTATAATATAACGAATACTTGGGTTAAATAAAACAGGTTACTATGCAATTGTTATTAAAAAAAATCTATTTCAAAATACGTATATTTAGATATAATTTCCAATATGTTCTTACGAATACAGCAAAAATGTATCCGCTTAATTGTATTTTGTTAAAGATATTTACAATAAAATACTGCAGTACAAGTAGAAGTCATCTTCTGTAACTTCAATATCTGATAAAAATGAGTTATATTAAATAGAAAAATTTATTTTAATAATTGTTTTCTAAATATATTAAAAAATTTGATAATATATGTATAATATACTACAACTCACTAATAAGCAGATGAATAACGTGAAAGAGTAGCAACTCACCTGAAACAGAACAAAAAATAAGTAAAAAAAGTCACAATTAAATTAAAAATATAGTATTTTATTTCTACATACATAAAATGACGTTTATTTTCATATGCATATTCTGAAAAACTTATTACCCTGTGGATGCTATGCTATATAAATTGTAATCGAATCTTAGTTAATTAATCCCAGTCGTAGATTCATATCCTGCTAGAGTAATTTAATATAATGCACTAATATGATTTTCAGTATTCAGATAAATTTACATATAGTTGGTTGATTATAATTAATAAAATATTGTAAATAGTTTTACATTCATTATTAAATTATTTTTGAAATTAAATATCAATATTAAGTTACATTTGAACATCAGTTATTGAAAAAACATGTTTATTTTATTTTACGATTTCATTTATTCTATGTATATGATATTATTTTAAAATGACTGAATAAAATAAATATTATTTGTTATATTTGTCTCCATTTTACAAAATTTCAATAAACATATACGTATAAATAATTTAGAATAAATTTATTAAGTAAATATAAGTCTTCTACAAACAACCAAAGATTAAAGTTGAATAACCTAACATTAACATTTATTATTCTCATGTATTGAATAATATAGTAATTATAATATTGTATAACATTACACAAACGTTTTAAATCAAACAAATTTGTAGAACTAAGTAAACAATAAATTTATTTGAATATACAATCCTAACTAAAACCAACTAACGTACTGTATCTTGTGTTTGTTGTAAATAATTTAAGTTTTTATTTATTTCGTTTCAGTAATCTATATTGGAAGTTTGCGCCATCTCTGCAATAGTTGCAATAGCTGGAAGATTTCAAATTACAGAACAAAATTCCTGCTAACTCAAGTTGGAGCTGCGGACGGACGATGGCGCCACTATGTATGATTGGAGCATTTTCTGCTTTGGCAAAATAACTCTACAGGTTATCACAGTATAGAAACCTGTATTTCAATATCGATTAATTAAACATACATTTAAAACAGTCATTTAGTTTTTAACTATCTATAGTTCTTTAAATATTATCATAGTTAATAATTATAATTAAAGTAAATACTTATATTACATATTAAGTTGAGTATTTTGTTAGATGTTATATTAATTTAATTTTGTAATTAAATAAATACAGAATTATAGGTAGTTTAGTTAAACACTAGCTGAATATTTAAGTTACAAATTATACTATTATGTTATTAGAGAAATGTTACGAATATATACGTTAAACATAACATCAGCTATTTTCTAAAATAATTGATATTCACTTTTTTAAATATTTTTATTAGTATTTAAAAACATTAAATTAAGATTAAAATGAATAAGCGCATACTACAATTTTGTTCATCCCAATAATTTCTTTTTAACTTTGATTTAATAAAACTAATTGAAAATCCATTACTATGTGCCAATAATTTTTATTACTATTAAGAATTTATATTAATCGATCATTATATATTTGTCATAATTATTATATAAATTATTATTTAAAATACAAAAATATAATTTGCAAATAGTTTTAATTTAGTTATGTTTGCAAACTATTATATCATTAATAAATTTTAATTTATTAACAATAATAAAACAATAAATTAATTTGCTGGATAATTACTATGTTTAATTAGTAAACAAATTGTATACTTATATATTTATAAGCTTCAACTTTATTAACTCAATACGGCATTGCAAAAAACAATTAAACAATATTAACAGGGTTTGATAAACTAATCAATTATTTAGATTATAAAATAAATTAATAATTTATTTAAACTTAATCTAATGATTACAGCGGCCAAGGGTGAAGCACAGACAATTGTTTCAGTTCTACAAACCTTGTCAGTGTGTTGTCTGACCACGGCATCGCATGATAGCAAAAGACAAAGCTGAATAAATATTTCTGTGCTTATACACAATTGATAATGTAAATAATCAAACAACGACTGTGGCTCGAGTTTATGCAATTTAGTACTAAATATCAGCATCAATTTAAATTATTTACATTTTTTTAACCTAATTTTTATAAAAAGCTATTACTATTTCTAAGAAACTAGTAGTCTTGACAACTCCTATACAATAGAGCTTCTGAATAAGATTAAGATGCCATACCTTATCAAATACTTAAAAACGTCTAGAGCTACTATTTTCGTTATGTTTGTTGAAAGTAAGGTTATTTTGTTCTAAGAATTTAATAATGTATTAATAGCATATAATTAAAAAAAGGTTTTCTCCCTATTTAGGCATAGGTTAAACATTTCCAATTTTCTAACAGTTCGGAAATGTTTCATTTTTACATGATACGGCAAATATATTAGTCAGATAGGAAATTCGTTCACGTAAAATAAATTGGAACTATTATTTTGCCACTAACCGGTATTGTAGGTACAACAATTTAAATACTTAGAATAGTAGTGTTAGGTTCAAATTAATTTACAAAAACAAAACTAAATTTGTTGATCATTTTATTTTAAAAAGATGGTATTGAAAATGTTGAACTAACTGGCAATGCATTTATTGTTTTATAAACATTATATTAATAAAAAAAATTAGTTTACTAATAAATTTGTTAAACGGTTTTCGCTTTTTATTAACTGCTATTTTGTCTTAATTAACTATAAGTACTTTTGTTTTGATTTAATAACAGATAATGGTACAAAACTGATAACTTTTTAAATAGTTTTTGAAAGATCGGCTGAGTCCTAATATAGACAATAAGTATCAAAATCTGTATTCATCTTAGAATAATGATAAATAAGGCCATAAGTTATGTTTGTTAGTGATAGAAAAAAAGTTTTAACAATAGTTATAAGTAGAGACAAACTTCTAGCTTTTATGCTTTCGAGAAATAATAAAAGCACTGTAGATGTTTGTTAAAATATAGATGAATCACATAAAATAAAATCATTATAATTACTATAACATGATTTAAATGAATTCCATTTGTTTAAGTCCCTTAGATTTATGTTAGTTGAACGCTGGGATTTCCTGATTTTTGACATAATATAATCGGTGCGTAAAGCGTGATACGTTAATTTAGGTTAGTTCGTAGTGAATGTGTGCCGAGTAACTTAATTTTGTTCAATACAATGCCAAAACAGAAACCATTAGAGCAAATCCAAAATAAAAATTTAAAAGTAAAAGTAATAAATTATTTTGTCAAGATTGTATCAAGACAAAAATACTTTCAGTTTTATATTTGCAGAATTAAATTTACAGTTTAAATAATTCTGTAGTGCAATAAAAAAAACAGCAATGACCAACACATTAAAACAGCTACTAACCAAGATCGTTTAAAAAAGTACACGATGCAAACAATTAAACAGCAGACAATTGTCACAATTCTATTGCTTTTGCATCTGGCTACTATAATCAGAAACAAATTAATATTAATCATTGTAAAACGATGATAAAATCTAATATTTCACTATAAGTTGCAAAATAATTGATTTAAAACTTTCCTGAAAAAATATTGAAATAGACATTTCCCAAATGAAAGCACCATTTGCAAAAATTATATGTATAACATTTATAAAGAAACAATCAGAAATAAAAAAAACTATAATAAAAAATAATTATTTTTGGTTTTATTGTAGTTTAAACTACCAACACATGTATGTTGCAAATTTAATTATCAGTATACTGTAAGTAGCAAAATTCTATCAAAAAGATACTTAATATGTTCAAAGGAGTTACATAAAACTAACAACAATATTATTTCAATTTTTGTTTATAATATATTCATTAATTTTTTTGTAAGACAGAATTTGTTCAAAACTGTCAGACAAAGCGCCATACATGAAAAAAGCTCAAATTTAAAACTATTTTATAAAAATTTGATTCATTGTACCTGTCTAGCCCACGGTCTTAACCGGGTCGCAGAAACTATTCCATTACAGTTTCCCTTGGTGAATGAATTATTTAAAACTGGCAAAAAATCCTCATTAAAGTGCAAGTATTTAGATAGAAATTGCTCGACGTTGCTTTACCACCAAGCCGACAAGATGGCTAAATGCCAGAATTACAAAATATATATTTTTTTAATGTAAATATAGTTTTATTAGTAAATATATAAAAACTTTAAAAAAGCAAAAAGTTTGCCCAATAGATTTTGTTAAGATTATAAAAAAGTAAAATCTTGTTGACGCAAATCAAGCCTATTGGCAAAACCAAACCAAAAAAATTTCTGCAAAAAACGAGGGTTACACGGGAGAGAATGTAGAAACATTCGTCATAGATTCTGACCTTATATCCAATTTCAAATGTGTTCCTACTGCAAGCGTAGAAGTGGAAAAAAACATACTAAGTAATAAAAGGCAGAATTTTATCATGGAGAACACCTAGTCATTAATTATTTTCAGCAAAAATTGTTTTTTTTTTTCATTTATTCCTTTATATCTATTTTATCCATATTTACAATATTTTAAATAATATGCGCCTTTTTAAGAGCTTATTTAAGATGAGAGCTTTTCTGTGATTACTTTAAAAAAGTCAACATGTTAAAAAAAGTCATCAAACAAGTTTGGAATTTATTAATGGAAAGGTTTAGAAATATAATATTTTAGCAAATAGCCTAAACTTCGCAAGTTGTTTGTTTATGTCGGCTAAGCCCATTGTCGGTCAAAAAATAAATAGTTGAAATAATAATAGAAATATACTAGATTAAAGCAATCTAGTCTTTATTGTTTCATTTTAGTCAAAAAGATATCGGCATCGGACGATAGTAAACAACACAATTGAATAATTCTGTGCTTATAAACACAATTGATTATGTAATCAAACAATTAACTCTGACTGCACCAAAGTGCAATTTAATATTAAATGTCAGCATTGATCGGTATCAAATGGCTGCCAATTTCATAGATAATACCGGACATTTAATATCAAATTGCACTAAATAAAGTCACAATCGTTAGTTTAATTATTTACAGAACAAATGTTTATAAAAATAATTTTTAAATCAATGTTCAGTTTATTAAATTGATTCGTAATAATTAGATTTAGTCCAAGTATCTAATGAAACTCGCATTAGTAGATGTGAGGAATAATATAAGTTTTGGTAAAACAACTCATATCTAACATGCATCTTGTATTCATTCATCGTCATTTATTTTAGTTGCGCATGATCTAATAATTTATAGAAAAATATTATCTGTTAATTATTGCCATTTTTTACAACTGAATTTAAACTCTGTTAATGTTTATTTAGTGTCATATTAATAACCTTTTCCTTAACATTTATAATAGTTTTTAATGTAAATGTAAATAAATAACTTAATTATGAATATTAATAGTAAATTTTGATTATTTGTTATTCTTATAAATTGTTTATAAGTAGATTAGTTATAATTATTTATTGTCGGTTAAGAATGATTATCAACTTGGTGAAACTTCATAAGCGCGTTTTACGAATCCAAGATTAAATAAGTTTTTATATATTTATGTCCAAAAAATATGTCACAGGAAATTACATTTAACACTAAATACAGTTTATAAAATATTGTTTATATCTAATTCTCAAATCAAAATATAAAAGTTTTTGGCAATAAATAATAATAAGCACACGCTAGTGTTAATATTAAACATCGGATTATATGTAACTTAAAACGCTGAAATATGCAATAAATATCCCAAAATATGCATAAAAATAGCATAAATATGCCAAAATATTCTTTTTATTAAAAAACAAAATATATAACAAACTCTATTTGTTTAAATTTTTAATAATAAGGTACATATGCAAATATGAAATTGCATATAATCCGGTCAGTAGTTATTATTAATATAACTAATAGTAGTATTGAAACAAGTAGTATCACTGCACAAGAATTTTTGTAGGCATTATACTGCAAATTCAGAAACAGCCATAACACGATTTCTATTAAGATAAAAACCATCTCTTTACAAAAAATATAAACATATAGAAACATAAAAGTTTTATAGTTTTTTAAAAAGTTTATGTAACATATTCGTATTTTATTTAGTCTATATTAAAATGTATTATATCGTAAATACACCAGTATTGAGGTGTGTTTTACAAAAACAATGAAATCATTTAAAACACTATTTCTCAATAGATACGTAAAACTTCGTTTTAAGTCATAAAACCCTTTTCGGATTATAGTAGTAAAATGTTGTGTCCTCGCTCACTAAAATTAAAAACATAAGATATTTTAATGTTTAATCATTAATTTAATACTGTAATAGTTAGTTAGTTAGTTTAGATTTTTCACATATCAACCTAAGAAAACTATTAATGCCGAAATACTGTAATAGTATTGAGATAGTTATACTATTAAACTCAATCAATTAATGTAATAAATTACAATCCCATTTCATTTTAAACGCAACAAATCTTTATAGCAAAAAATGAGAATACCATGCTAAGACCGGTGCAAGCTGGATATTCTGCATTCTGCATTCCAACTGCATGTACTAAATTACATAATCGTCTTTGTTTAAGCTACTACGTTAATAATTTTATTATCTTAGTAAGAGAAAAGTGAGGTCAACTTTATCTAATATGATTCAGAGTTGACTAAATACTGTAAAAATCAGTAAACCAACGCTTTACCGCAATCCCACTTTAACAAGACAATAAAACGTCAAAAACTTTAAAAATCTAAAAAAGTGTATAATGTCACACTTTGGATAGCAAAAAAATATAATAGATATCATACTCATCCAAATCCAAACCAAATCGATGCTCAGTCAAACATGTGAACTATTACCCAACATAACTAGATAGTTATATATTGTGGTAAGCAGACAACCTCAATCAACCTCAAAAACACAACAACCAAACTAAGTAAAATTCAAAGATTAGCGTATCTGATAATAACAAACGCAATAAGAACAACTCCTAAAATAGTTACAAAACTGCACCTAATTGTAATGATAAAGACAAGACAAATCAACTTCAGATAAATGAACTCAAAAGTACAGCATTCAAACTAGGTAAAGTACAAAGGCATTGCTAATAATAACAAAGGCAATAAAAGAGTTATTCTCCCACAACAGCAATAGAAACACTGCTTTCATTACCGCCACTGCACCTAATTCAGATAATAGACGCAGGACATGCAACGTACCAACTACAGATAAATAAGCACACTGTAAATCTTTATCAAACTGGAAAGAATAATTTGGTTACATAATCAAAATCCCATATGCAAATGATGCACAACAAAACTGCTAAACAAGTACAAAGTATGCAATACACCTAACCAAAAAAGAACAGCTTAATCTCTTGGCAAAAAATTACGGACTTCATAAAAAATAATATTACTAAAAAAGTAATAGCCAGAAGTACACAATTGAACCAAAATAACGCAATGCATAAAAACTAGACATGCCACTTCAAGAAAGAAAAAAAAACTAATCTATTACCTAAAAACCTAAAGTAGTAGTTTAAGTATTTAATAGACTCAAATACAGTAAAATAAGGTATCTTTAAACCTCAGAATGTTATACCAAAAATTTCAATCCACCTGCACAAACCGTTTTTCAATAATAAATTTATTTTAGGTTCAAGGAGTGAATAAATATAACTCCAACTTTGTATAACATTCACTATTCATAAGGAGAGGCCACATTTATGCTAGGTATAAAAATCATTTTCCCGTATACTATAATAAATGTTTGAATATTATTAGAGCCAACTGTACTATAACTTATTAATTGCTAAAACTAAATATATAATATGCATTACAGTTTATAATGGTATCTTATATTTGAGCTCTACTTGACGCAAAAATAAGATAAGTTTGCGTCTTAAGACGCAACTTAAGATCTAGTTAGGTCTTGAGACATGCTGGAAAAACCGGGCGTAAAACAGCGGTTTGAACTACCTTATCCAATATATCATGACCAATTACCTAGCTAATAGTTGTAAATCAATTCTATACTAATGCAATAAATTTTTTAAATTGAAACCCCTACTAAACCTGCATAAAAAGACTAGTTAATGGAGTTGACCGTTACTACGTGATAATTCATAATATAAGATTAAATAAAACAAGTACTATATTTTTATAACACTATTTATATCGTCACACTGTGACTACAGTTTCGGCTAAACCTCAGCCTTCTTCAGACAAGACATAAATACATTAATAAAGAAACAGTACATATTTATATATAAAAAAAATTGAATAAGTCTATTTTTTACTTTTTTGGCGATATGCAAAATTACTAAATCGTCTAAATTTGGAAAAATGTGATTTTCATTAATTATATGATTTGCAAATGTTGATTTTGAATTACCGTGTAAATATGATTTTTGATGATCACTAAAACGTTTGAAATTTCGACCAGTTTGACCATATATACACAATCAGTACATGTTAGCTTATAGACTCCTGATCCCTCTAGTTTATTATTTCTTTCCTTGGCGTTATAGAGAAAATAGCTTAATTTTGTGTTTGATTTAAAGGCTACTTTTAATTTTTGTTTTTTGAAAATATTTCCTATTTTCTTCGAGATTGAGCCAAAAGATGTGATGATATTTATTTGAATAGTTTAAACAAATAATCACATAAAATGTTATAAAAAAAAACACTAAAAAAAAAATTCGTACAAATTCAATCAAATTAATACTAACAAAATAACAATTAAATTCCAAGCAACATTTGTTTTTAAAGCTCAAAATGTGATATTAAGGAATTACATAATATGCTACAACAACATAAAAATACCTTTGCATTTCATTGTGTAAAACCACTCTCGCTAAAACTATCACATTGAAGACTAGATTTAAGCAATCTGTAAACAATGACTTTGAATATTTGTGGATTATAAAAAAATACTAAATTTAGAAGTTTATTCTATTTGTCGATAATACAGTTAAAGAAATCTTTCTTAAAAGTTTCAGTCCTACATTTTTAAACTGTCAGTGAATATTTGTTAGAATTCCTAGCAGACCTTGTATTTCAAGTAAATATTTGTTTAAAATGTCTTCTATTTTGTTTGAACAATATCTATTAAAATATCTATAAAAAATGCAAAGATCTGCATCATTACGCCTGTGTTGTAAAGTATCTAAGTCATTAGTCAATTTTAGATGGACAATGATGCAAATAGCTCGTTTCTGAATAGAGTTTAGAATAGATAGTGTAGATTCCAATGCTCCTCCCCAGACTTGAAAACAATATTCAACACAAAAACAAATATAAGTTTTATGTATATGCAAAAGTTGAACAGAAGTAAAAAACATTTTACATCTATTAAAAAATCCTAGTTTTCTAGATGCTTACAACATGGTCGTTCTAGAAAAGTCGTAAAAATTGATTAAAAAAACCGATTGTAATAAAAATTTAAATAAAATCTCATAGAAGAAAATTAATCAATTTTAGAAAGCATAAAACGTGTTGTTCAAAATCGAGGCACAAACTCTCCCCTTTGACAAATCGTCACTGGTTTATATGTAAAAATAACTTGTAAGAGTGCAGGGTTGGTTTTTAGTTTCAAAAGAAATGCAATTAAAAATTGTAAAAACCAAAAGTCTCTGCGCTTTTGTATAAATGGTCTAAAAAACACACAGAAAATAACCAGTTTGGTAACCAACTTGGGTAATCTACAATAAAGTTTTCAAAATTATACCAAAAATCTACATAGTAAATAGGGGTTATATGGAGTATATATAGGCTGTATAGAAAGTGTAAATAGAGGTTGTATAAGAGTGCAATCGGTGTCAATCTTGCTAAATGATGTATGCCATATTAAATTTAATATAACCTTAAGAAATGTGTTTTGCATAAAGTCAAAATATTTTTTTACAATATGATCAAATCAACAGCTTCTAAAACTTAGTCAGTACACTGAGTTTAAAACTACATTTTTTTCAAAATAAAATTAAAAAGATGTCAAAACTTCGATAATGTAAAAGTTATTAACTTTTTATTATTTATAGAAAACCCGGAAGTAACATTCTTACTTTTAAACCTATGTTAAATTACATTTTAGCATCATTTGAAAAAAAAAACTTTTTCACAATATTAACACGTACGCATAAGATAATTTATATATAAATATATATAAGATACATCAATTGTTTAAGACGCATGTGTATTCCTTACAAACTGGAAAAAAAAACAACTTTTAAGAATAAAATTGATATGAAAAAATCTGTAAAAACATTAAAATCAACATATCAAAAGCCAACAGTTTATTAATACTTGATCAATAATATTATTACACAAAAGTTTGCAGTTCATTGATCAAATAAAATTAATGAGAAAAATCGTCACTTTGAGAAAGGTATTGTTTTATTTAATTGGACGGCCGGGTATAATAAATTCATAATACAAATTTAAATTAAACGTTGTTTTTGTGTTTTAATTAAATAATTTAAATTAATTCACTTTTATTCCAAAATTGAACAGATTTCCGAGCTAATTAAAACTTCAAATGATAACAAAAATTACAATTTTATTATATAGAACTTCGTCACTAATAGACCTATTAAAAAAAAACTGTTTATTTTTGTTTATTATTTAAACGTAATGTGAAAATTAAAAACCCAACGCAAACGCAAACTTCTGTCTATTATTTTGGACTTAAAAAACTTTTCTAAATGTTAACTTTTGATAAATTATTATACTTTATAAAGCCGCTATAGTTAATTTGGCAAAGTTGTGAAATTAGAAAGCTCGAATACAAAATGTTAAATAACCAAGCTTATAATTATCTAGAAAATGCAAATGGGATTTATATAAAGTCATTAAGATTTTGCATATATTAAAGCACCCTTCCAATTTTCCATTATTTCCCATCCCCGCTTCTGTAATTATTAAAAAAAGGCAAGCGAAGAAGTGGAGTCGGAAGGAGCCTTTTCAGGTCTCGCGGGTCTAATAATATTCATGGTGAAAATCTTATGAATGATGCAGGAGGTGGTTGAAATAGGGGGTGGTTGTTGTAAGTGTATCTACTTGATATTCCATTACGCTGAGAATAAAAAAAAACGGGGTTAGTAAGTACCGTATTTCAGGACCGACTACCACAGTCCATCCTCGTCTTCTACGCATAACCCTCTGCTCCAAGGCGGTAGCGTCGTCAAAAAATTTCTTTTTATTCATGTTGATTGGGGATGTTGGATTCATCTCACGATTTAAGTTGCCACATTATATTATGCACTTTAATAACACTATTATTTAAACCCCGCTGTAAATTATAATTTTATATTACTCAAAGAATACTCGATTTTGAATTTTTTATTAAAATTTATTCAGATAAATCAAAATATATTAAACTAGAATAATTTCGGTTTAATATTGTAATAATTTTCATTTAATGTATTATAAAACACACTTCAAGAAATAACATTCTTCAACTTTATTATAAATAAATATATTTACCAACCTAAAGTAAGCAAATTTTATATAATTTCGCCATATTTATAGAAATATAATAATAGAATCACTACTTAACCTAAACAACCTACATTTTTAAAGTATTTAATAATCCAATTCAATTTGTAATAGTATTTACATTTATAATAAAATAATTCACAAGTTTTTAAAAATATATTTATCTATGATTTTATTATTATTAATATTTATTATTATTTTTGATGCTGCACTAATATCATTATAAATTATATTTATATAAACTGATCATTAGTTTT
The DNA here is from genome assembly GCA_963932245.1 of Tachinus rufipes. Lineage (NCBI taxonomy): Eukaryota > Metazoa > Arthropoda > Insecta > Coleoptera > Staphylinidae > Tachinus > Tachinus rufipes. The sequence goes on along the minus strand of OZ010744.1, from coordinate 44,779,944 downwards.
CATTAAAATACTATATTTTATTATCATTAACTTGCAATGAACACGACTATGTATTAATTGAGCAATGAACTGATCAACAAAGCGTGTTGGGAGAGTCATGGAACTGAATCACGACATCATGGACTTCATGTCACTTAGACTTCACGCTATGTTAAGCGTTTCTTGGAATATGTTATAAACGACATTATAAAACGACATAAGATATGCAATGTAATGATATGTTTGTAAAATGATGAAATAGTTAGGTATAAAAATTATTGTAATCAAGGTTCATATTGATTGTGCAAATAAACTTAACATCTGGTATTATGCAAGTATCTAATGAATATTAAATGTAATTAATCCAGTTATTTTTACAATTATCAAATATGTATTGTGTGGTATCTTGAGTTACACATACCCATATTGTTATTAATTTATGTTATAAATTATTTGCAAGTTTGTTCATTACCCATATCCGGCATTCATAGTTCCACGTTCCAAATAAATTTCTGCCTGTTCAAACCGGGTTGTTGGTAAAGTCGATTATAATATAAATAATTCAATTTCAAATAAAACATTTTTAATAAAATATCTATAAAAGTACACAATTTTTAATTACGTTAGATATGAATTTGAACCGTCGTCAATTAGTAGTTATGCTATAAGCAGAGTAACATACAAAATAATAAGCCAATTATTTTATATAAAGTTTTATTCTTTCGTAACTCATTTTTTTTACAATATATTTTTATAATAATGTAATAACTTGCAGTTCGCAAATTCTTACAAGTTAAGAGTTAACACTGAACAACTATAATTAGAATGTAATACAATTTAAAAAAATATATAATTTTGTGATGTAGTAATTTAATAATATAATAAACGATTATAATGGTTTGTAACTTAACAGTTATTAATAAAGATAGAGCTTTATATGTAATTTGAATAAAGATTCTGTCATTGAATTAACAAACACAAACATCGTTATTATCTGCAACTATCATATAATAATAATAAAAAAAATATAACTTTAATTCACATTTTACCAAACGACGAACAGAACGAAGTTCAGGTAATAACCGGTCTTCCACCCAAAATTTACAAAAAAAAATACTTAAAATATGAACCCTACAACATATTTTGCTGGATAACATTATTTAAAAAAAATCAACATATAAAAATATAAAAAAATGATCTTTAAATTATTTAAATGATAGAACACGAAGTAAAAATCGTGTAAAAGCTGAACTACATGTCATGAATATACTTTACAACATCATAATCAGATCACTCTTCCATGGAAATTATTTTTTGCGCAACTGTCAATATCAAAACAATAGATTTAATGTCAACATTTTTAGGTTATGTGAGCTTATCTATCAATCATTTGAGCAATGACAAATTAATAGTCAATTTTATAGTACTTTGTATGCCATGTCACAATAATCAAGAGAAATACACAGAAAGCAATGCAATTGAGATAGTTTTACAACTAAAATAGAATATTTATCTAATTAAATCACTAGAGTCAAATACTCAAAGAATTAAATTTGTTGATAAATGTAATATTTTGACTTAAATGATTTTGCCTAAGACAAGATGCTCAAATGTGCCAAAAAAAATGTTTAATAATAATTACTTTTTTTTATATAATAAAAATATTGGAAGGCATTAAGCAGTGATCAATTAAATCTAATTTGCAGCAGAATATTCGATATGATTTTGACTAGCTTACCGTCAATTCGACAAAAATAATCGATAAAGTGTAATATTTTCCATTACCAATAATAGCAAAACTTAATGATTGCATAGTTTGACATTATTTGTTAATAAACAAAGCAATAGAGTAAATATCAACATCTTTTATATTATGTACCTTTCATGACATAATAATAATCTCAAAAGAACAATTTAAATATAATTACAATATTTTGTGACTGTTGTGATTCAATAATTGCAAATATGTTTATTATCAAATTATTTGTTTTTAGAATATATGCGTTCTATGACACGAGAATGACAAGCAACAGATTGATTAACGGCATTTTAAAAAATGTACGTGTCTTACTTACTATAAATCACAAAGCCATAACTTAAATGCCAACATCTTTATTTACATTATATAAATGATGTGACACATTTATTGCAAAACAACATTTCGAAGATTTTTAGCTTAGCTTATACTGTATTTTTTTATTTGGCAACAGTACGTGCAATAAAATATAATCGGAAAACAATAAAAGTATACATGTATACAAGTTTAAATTCTTTGCGTGACGTAATTAATCGCTAAGCAACATAAAAGATTATTATTTACTTTAAGCTTATGTGAGTACTATAATCTTAAAATTTTAATTCCAAAACAAAACACAACTGTCAATGTCAAAACGACTAAATATATGTCAATATTTTTTAGGTTATGTATTTAATAATCACAACATATTCTTTTAGGTTATAAACATGTCATGTAAAAAACAAACCATCAGACGTAAAAATTTTAGTCACTACTTTTACATTAATTCCACTTTCAAGTATATGTTGTCTCAATCTAAATACACAAATTCATTTTGTGTAATTCCAGATAGAAAAAGTTCTCAAAACGTGATTAAAAAACATAAATACCCAATAACAAAGATAGAAAAACAATTTGAAACAATATCAAAACAACAATGAAAAAATCCAAATAAACCAAATAGAGTTTGTCAAAAATAATAAATATCAGAAATAAATGACGACAGACATTCGAGTCTCAATAAACTAAAGAAAAAAACAAAACAACAACCTAAAAAAATACAAAACAATAAATAGAATACGTAAAAAAATAGAGGAAGCCAAAAAAATATAGTTAAGCTAAAATTGCACAAAAATAAAAGACCTACAAGCAAAATACGACTTTTTACTTGCAAACAGCCAAAAACAACAATCTGATATATTGAGAGATGCAGACAACAACATAATAGTAGCAATAGAAAGCAAGCGTAAGTAATGAACACAATACGTAAAAACCCTTTTTAAAAACAATCGACTATCACCGGCAGTTCTAGACAAATTAGAACCTAAAATAACTAAAAAAAAATCATTCAAAAAGCTGCTGTCTCAGATAATTCATATAAAACATGGGTTAAAACTACTCGCAGCATTATTCAACACAATTTACACTAAACGTAAGATCCTATCAGCTGGCTGAAATCTACCTTTATCATAATGCCTAAAAAAAGTAACTCCTGCCAATGCGATGACTATAGAATAGTCATGCTGAAAATACATACCAAGATATACCAAAAATGTAAGAGCCGGACTAGCAAAACACACTTCCAAATTGAACTAGAACTGTTTAATTAAAATACAGACATTTGACGCCTAAAATTGAGACATTTAACTAGTCGTTACTATAAATATAACACACAGTATGTGTCATGTCATTAATTGAATATTTTATAACCTATAACTGCTCTCAGGTTAGTTTGTTAGTTAATTCATTTATTAACGTCGGTATATTTCCATATATCACTAATGCCAGAAGTTAAGCCTATCAAATCTGGAAATTTTGCCGCAAATTCAGGTAATCCTACATAAATTATTGGGTTTTTTAACGTGCATGCGACATCAAAGCAGTGCACGGGACCTACTAAAGTTTTTTTAACCAGAAAAATGACTCTACAGATAAGAGACTCGTACTCAAAACCCTCGGTTTAGCAGTCAAATACGCTAACTACTATAGCACCTGAGCTGGGCGCTACTCTCAGGTTTTTATATTTCAAAACTTGTTTTGATCGTGACCAATCGGCACTGAAATGCATCATTTCCTAATATTTTAACAACTTTAATGTCTATACGGTACAGGTATCCAACCATTTTATAAAAAAACTGGGACTAAAAAAATTACTTAAACTGTTGCTTTACAAAATGATAGCCGCGGTAGAAACTCCTTAAAATACCATCTCAGATACTTTGATCAAATTCCGAAAAACAGTACACAAGAAAACCGGAACAGAAAAGAAAAAAATCAATAAATGCTATACGTTTTTTTCAAATGCAAGCGTTACGTGATTGCGCTATGACATCATCTGCTATTGTTCAAAGGCTAAACAATGTCCATAGAAAAACAGTTTCAGTTTATACAGTTTGCAGACTAAATAAACATAAATAAAGACCACAAGCAGATTGGTGTGTTAAAGATTGATCTCCTGTGCTCTTAACTCATGAGTTCCAATTTAACCAATAGACATCAGTTAGTTTGACTAACAAACAAGGTTTAAAAAAAAGCTGAAAAACACTGAGCAAAATGCTGTTTGTCTCTAAAAATTCAATGTATTGCACAATAATGCTTGTCCACATATTGTAAGATTAATTAAATTATGTCTACGTTGCAGAATAACCTTAGGTGCCAGAAAGCTTAAACCAGAATACAATTAAGCACGCTTAAAACATGTTGGGACGACGTATTCATCACTCATAATGAGAATTTCAAACGCTTACAAATTCAAAGCACTTACAAAAAGTAACAAATACTAGATTCATTTCGCAGCCTTAGTATATGCTTGAGAAAAATGAAAGCAGTGACAGAAAGAGATGCAAAACAAAAATATATAAACAAAACTACAGCAACAAAAAAAGTAAAAACAATTAAGATGGTTTGGACATGTGACCAGAATAATAATAAATATAGACCAGTAAAGAAAACTTGAGAATACAACATAGAATAAAACAATCACAAAAACACTGAAAAACAAAGACAATAAATAACAAAAAAATAGATCAAGAGAAAAAATCTCAATCCCAATGGTGAAAAAAGAAATGATAAAAGAATGATCGGTTTAATCGTATAGGTAAATAAGAATGATGCAAAGAATTAAAAAAAAATCAATATGTTTGATTGACCTGTACAAAAAATTTCCAAAATGTTTAATAGAAAAGTGTAAAAAATCCAAAAATCAAAACCTAATATTATTTTATTAACTTAAAAAAAATATACTAGTTTTACTCATTTTAGAATATGCATAACTCAAACAAAAATATTTAACAAAAAATCAGTAATAATAATAAATTCAATTGACCCTAATCAAATTGTCCAAAATAATCGGTTAGTGACCTAATTAGGTGTTTGATATTCATCTTAAAATTGCTATAGATAAATAAACACGTAGCGTATGATATCAGCGGATAATTATGTAAATAAAACCACTATAGCCTATTCAGTTCTAAGATAAAACTCAAAAATATAAATGCACTTAATTTTCATGTCTACAGCAACAATAATAAAGTAGAACATTTATCCATTGTTTTAGTGATTAGCCCACCCGGTAATGTTTATTTTCCCGCGCTATACCATGTAACTGAAAACAATATAAATGTTATTAACATAGTCTAAATTACTGTATATAAATCCTTTTAACTTTGTTAAAAAATTAGAATATAGCACATTTTATTATCTACTTTGCGAGGAACTTCAACGTCTAAGCCAAATAAATAATAATGCAAACTCTTTCTTTCAACAAACAGGATGGCAACACTTGTCTGCACTATGTTCTTTTGTTTATGAGTCCATTTTTAATCGCTTTAAATCTATTTATAAACATTATGTTGTTGCTCTGTCCTGACAAAAGACAAACGTTTCTACAAATAGTAATCATTTATGATTAAGCATACTTCAATAATGCAGTTTTTATGCAAAATCATTTCAATCAAAATGTAGTTTGAAAATAATTATTAAAACAAGAAAGTAAATAATTTTCAATTACTTTAGCGTGTACTTCATTTAAAAATCATTTAACGTATAAGATACCACTCAGATATTAGAACGTAAAATAAATACTTTATTTTGTTATTCAATATTTATGAAACTTATTTCTGAAAGGTGCTTAGATCGTGAATGAAAAAATAAGGTAGAATTATAAATCCCGCTCAAAAATAAATGTGTATTAAAATAATTTTTGGCTTTCATGTTATTATATTTGGAAATTTCCATTATAATATTCAAATGTTTATAAAATTTAAAGGTAGCATATTCCTGACATTACTGACTCATTACATTGCGTATATAGTACAACTAAAATAGTATTAAACCGGCGCTGTTTTTCTTTTGCAATAAAATTATAAAAGGATAGGTAATGAAAACAATATTTTTTAATAGATTATTCAAAATCGAGTTCTCGTCGTATTATAATTTTTTTTTAAACAAGATGAATTATTACTGTCGACAATATTCGCACACATTAGATGTTGGCTCGTCACTCACACTGTCACATACAAAAACACATCAGCGTGTACACGCTTCTAAATCCGATCGAAACAATTTTTTTGCTAACAAAACTAACGTACTTAAAACCCAGAAGATGATTTCACGTAAGATATCGCGCTTAAACTAAAGATGGGCTCGTGAATAGATCTACGAGGGAGTTGGCGGGATACATTCAAAATAGAAAAATAATCTGTGGCAACATCCGCGCTGAGCGGAGCGTATGCGACAATCGTGAAAAATATGCTTCGTGGCGACACATCATCTTGGCCGCTCACGGGATTTTGACAAAATGCCATGAACAGGTTATTTTTTATTTATTTATTTATCTTCTTCTTTATTTTCAACCATTAAGATTGCCAGATTTACATTATTAAGAGAGATATCAGAACCATGATGTATAAATATTACTTCCTTGGTGTCGAAATAGATGGCGGTCAATGTCAACGTTTTGCAATAACATTTTAAAGCAATTTGCCAGATATAAATTTAAATAAAAAACCATAAATAATATTAAATTAATTTTACTACCCACAATGTTTGTATTCATTAGCAAAATATTTAATTGCAGTTTTTAATTATATAATTCATAAAATATAATTGAAAAAAAAATGTATTAATGAAATATTACAAAACTTATATTATTACTCTGAAAATATATTTATGTAAACAAAAACACATCAACTAATATGATACGGTCCTGTCTACACACATTTCACAGCTTCATCCACACGATCAAACAACCAATTGACAATATTTATATAAAATTCATTCAAATATTTAGTTAACATCTGATGAGTTAAATTTGGCATGCTGTGGCTCGGTGTTGTCTGTCGCAATATCGTTTTATAATTAGCAAGTCCCGATGATGGTTCATTTTCCGTTTGCATACACACTGCACGAAAATGCGTGAACGTTTGTCATTTTATTTTGAATACACAGTGGTTGTTTTTGACCTACTTTGTGTCCGAGCCAAGAAAAATTGTTATTATAATATGCAGTGATTAAGCTGAAAAGAAAAATGGTTAGCATCTCAAAATGAATCAACCGAATCGCCCACTCATTCCACAGGTATGCTAAAAATAGATAGATCTATAGCCAAGTGGGGCTTTGGTTTCTGGCTAATAATACATATTTAAAATATATAAAGAAGAGACGCAATGTCCTCAAATGAGACAGTTGTAAAAGCAATAATTGTGGTGGTAAACAATGTTGACGAAGTAAGTTAAAAATCAATTATTAAGTTTAAATAAATAAAGCCATACTGATGAGAGGTAAACCTCGAAACGCTTCTATGGATGTTTTTAGTTTAGAATATTTTTTCATAAATTTAATTATTTTATACATATTTAAGTTTAAATAGATATTTATTAATTAATAGCAAGGTTTGTATTAGTACAAGTGCTAAAAAATAAATTTTTGTATTTTATTTATATAAATATGCAAACTCAATTGGATCGTATTGAATTTCTCAATAAAAACTATAATTACAAATTCAATATAAAATAGTTTTTATGTTACATTGTTAGTGTGGCTGTTCTTTGGTCAGTTAAACTCATATATCACCTTGTCACTGGCGTCAAATCCTATACACAATTAATGTTACTCAGCAGTACGCTGAAGACAATCAATAGATAGAACGTATAACGTGTTAAAAATGTCAAAAAAAAACAAGTTAAAAAAGAAATACTTCGCAGCTCATGTTAAGACAACAAAGCAAAGATAAATTCACTGGGTGTTTGCAAGTGTTAATCTAGTATTATTGAAAATATAAATAAGAAGTAAAAAATTATATATACAAACATTTAAGAACTAGAAGAAATTCAAAACGGGAAAGCAATAGAGATAATATTAAAAGAAAGAACTCTTCGTTTTAACTTGGACCCCCTTTCGGCCTCAACTGCTATTAGGTAACAAAGGCTACATAACCTAACTATCTCTAACAAGCCTGCCAGTAGAAATAAAATAAAAAAACCTAATGTCAAAAAATAAAAACAGTTTATCCCAGGTGGGTAGCACAAAAAGTGCAGACTTAGGCCGCTTCTAAAATTCTAAAAAAGCAACAATTACCAAAAAGTTAAAATTCTTGGAAACAACCAACAAAAGCTAAAAAATTTAAAAACAGCCCAAAATACACTAGCAACTTCTGCGCCAAGAGCAAGTAACTCAACGCAAGTATACACAAAGATGGACAAACCAAGAACGCAACAGCGACACTCGACACCACATTCAGGCATGACAAAGCGCAAAAGAGGAAGCAATAGCAATAGCACACCAGCGTCACAAAATCTACCAGTATAAAGAAAATAAAAAGATTGCAAAAAAAACCTTTAAACAAATTCTTTCAAAAATTGCACTAGTAATTATAGCAAAAAAGTATCCCGATTGCTCACTCAAAGAAAGATTCATAAAAATTTTAAGTGCAGACAAGACAACAAAAAAAAAAACTCCAAAACACATCAACCAATAAAGCTATCTGGAGGGCAAAACACTTTAGATAATTAGTTTAAAACCACTAACAAATTAAAAAAAAAACTTGATATAGGTACCAAAGCCACATTTAAAACCGGCTACCCTGTTAAATAAGCTATAAGTGCAACATACGCACTAAGACTTGGAAAGTAGTAAACTCAAAATCAGGCCCAAAAACGTCCATTTCATAAACAAAAGAGACTGAAAAAAACCATAGAAAGCAAACGGCGTTAATAATAATAATAATTTTATTCATGTTTTCAAAAAACACATTTTTTACACACGTCAATCTTAATAGTAATAGTAAAAAAAATTACACTTACACTTACATTTACTGAATTTTTTATATAACTCTAAATTAGTAAACTACTTAAAAAAATAGATTCCAAAATTGTATTATTAAAAAAAAAACGTTGACTGAATAGTATGCTTCTTTTACAAAATAATGTTTAATAAGGTTCATAAATTTATTTCCTTTCAAATCAGTTGAGTTTTAGTAACTTATTGTACAGTTTTAAGCCAATAAATTAAATGAATGTTTCTTTTTATAAATAAAATGCTTTCAAGCATAAATAAAGAAGGTAGAGTCAGAATTTTTATCCTTTTAAAAATTTCTTTGCAGTCTGCTCTATAGGATAGGCCAGCCAAAGTTCTTAGAGCTTTTCTTTGTAAAAAACATATTCTATCCCTAAATCACAATAGCATAGAATAAATGTGAATAAAAATTTCTAAGATAACACAAGTTTAAAACATATTCTGATACTGTTCCTTGTAGATTTCTTAAAACGTATATGTTTTTATTTCATTTTTTAGACAGTTCTTCACAATGCTTACTCCAATTAGGTTTGGCGTCCATATGTATTACAAGAAACTTTACTAGTTGTATTGGCATAGGTGGCAGAGAAAATGTCAACTTTGTAGTTTTATTCTCGTTTAGTAAAAGATCATTTGCAAAACTCCATTCTTTAGCTTTCTTTAAAGCATCGTTAGCAGATGATAATACTTTTTCTAGCAACGAGTCTTTAAGAATTAAAGTAGAGTCGTCAGCATACAATATAGTCTCGATAAGTGACATATATTCAAATCATTAATTATAAATAATAAACAAAATTGGTCCCAAAATCGATCCTTAAGGAACACCCACAGCAACATCCCTTCATTTTGAAAATTCTTCGTTGTAATACACAATTTGTTAACAATTAGAAAAATTTTATTATATTAATTATATTGTCACATAATCCATATTGCTTTAGTTTAAGTAATAACAAATTGTGAGATACGAACTCAAAAGCTTTTGTCAAGTCACAGTAAACAACTTGCATGTAGTTGCCTTTGTGGTTAAGTGATATATCGCTTGTGTTGTTGACAAATAAGCCGGTAGTTATAAACGTTATTGAAATCGCCATTTTTAAAAAATGATATAATCTTAGACATTTTTAGAATAGAAAGGATATGAAACCAGTTTAAAACAAATATTAATCAGCGTTGTTGTGATAAAACTGTTTGGCACAAAATCTATTAGTGGATGACATCCATTTTTGTCAATGCTAGAATTGCTAGATATAATAATAATCATTTGCTAGTCGTTTTGCGTTTTTAATGGCCTTTCTATACGTAATTTTTAAGTTGCTTAAGAGTTTTTTTGTGTATAATGTTGGATAATTTTGATAGATAAAAAAACAAAACTAGTTACTACTTTTTTCATAGTATTACATTTTAACACTTTTTCTGGAAAACACTTATCAGTATATAAAATCTTATGAAATTTATTAAATAAACCATCTCACTTTCTTCAAAATTATTACAAAATTACCAACATTGTTGATCTAGTGCCATGTGTAAATTGAATAATCCTAGCTGAGTTATAAGTCTGGCAATACTATATCTTACTTTCGTTTTAATCGGTTTTATATTTATTTCACAAAGTTGACAAGAATTATCGGATAAACAAGGGTCAAAAACACCATACTCTGAATTATTGCCATGTGAATTTGATATTATATTATAGATTATATTATTTTTACGGGTTGGTTCAGTAATATTAATTTTGGAACCATAACTCTGACATAAATCCGCAAAAAAAGATGATATCTGGCTCAATTGTACCAAATTAGACATTTACGTCGCTAAGTGAAAAAACTCGTTTTTTTATTTATAATATTTTATATTATATTTAGTATATTATATTTGAGTATTTCCAAAAGATTTCTGCAAGCACTGTCCTATCTTAAAAAGTATAAAAACAAACCGGAAAAAGCAATCAAAGAAGCAAAAAAAAAGAAAAAACTATCAAACAATAAAGAAAAAATGGCAGTAAATAAAACGTTAAAAGTTATTCAGATTAATGTACATTACTGCAGAGCGTACATTATAAAACATAACACTGACATCACCCTTGACCAAACACTCTGGAATGACAAAAAAAAAATGCAAGAGCTAAGCATTCCGGGTAGATAATTCTATTATAAGACTTTTGTTTCAATAACGAAATGACTCTCAAGGTAAGCTATAGTAGAAAAAAGGATCCAAAAAAATGATGTTTTTGGACCTGGATACTTTCCAAATTTAGTGATTAGTAGTAGTTCTAAAACAACGCTAATCATTTAGTGCGATGCAAATGCACACTGTGGTGTGCATTTGCATCAACATCAACCCAACATCAACCCAAAAAGTGAGAGAACTTTAGAATATATTCACATTCAGAAACGCAAAGTGAAGTAAAGTTATCGACCTAACATTAGCAAATGACAAAGCAAGTGAAGTGATTAAGTGAAATGTGTGGGATAAAAAAAAGTAATGGTAACTGAGTGTCATACGTAACCAGCATATAACAATGCTATAAAAAAATCAAAAACAGACTTCTAGTAAAAATATTGTAAAAAATGTGCAAAAACCGCCGTGCAAACATTGGATACTCTGCAAAAGTTACTGCAAACACACTTCCCAAAATTTGCAATGTTTAATAAGCTTACAGCTTACAATAAAAAAAACATAATATGCCAAACAAAAAAAAAACTCGGCAAAAGCAAATCCCATAGTAAATAAAAGCCTTGTAAAATAAGGTTCGGTACAATTCAAGTCTCCAGAAGCTGACAAAATTTATCCTATCATGTTACAGAAGAGGCTAGCTGATCCAAAAAAACCTCTATGTAAAATCCTCAAAACTACTTTTATATATACCAAGCTGCTAGTTAGTCAAGGTAGTATTTATATCAAAATCTTTTGGTATAAATCAGTCTGATATATACACTGCGCGACAAAAGTCTGAGTTCACTAACAATTTTTCCGATTTTTCGTACAGAATTTTTTTTATCCAGCTAAAACAAAATGTTAATGCTTATTTATCAAAAAACAAGTTTAATGACGTAGTCGCCAAATGCATAGCCGTACAATTTTTAATATAATGCATGTTTTCCTTCTAACGTGCCTTATTCAGATTTTTGAGATTTGGTTAACAATTAAGTAGGTGTTGTCAGGGATTTGTTTATCATGCTTCAAATGTTGCTGGCAAGTGTCAGTGTGTGCTGAAATTTAGTTTTGTGATCAAAATGCCAATATCTCCAGTAAGATGTGCACGGATAATTGCCCACATTTAAGAAGGACATAGCCAGAGAGAAGCAGGCCGTAGGTATGGAGTTTCTCAAAACGGGGTCCGAAGGATTTGGCAGAGGTATGAGGAAGATGGTCTACTAACAGCCAGAGCACGGTCAGGAAGACCAAGAAAAACTAATGCTCAAGATGACCGATTTATGTTGTTACAATCTTTGAGAAATCGCACTGAAACTGCAACAATTACAGCTAATGAGCTTGCTGCAGTCAGAAATGTTTAAATATCGGCACGTACAGTTCAGCGACGACTTCGAGAAAATAATCTAAAGTCTTATCGGGCTGCCACTGGTCCAAAACTTACGGTTCGTCACAAACAAAACCGACTGAATTTTGCTAGAACTTATCAGAACTGGGGGGCTGCCGAGTGGCGACATGTCTTATGGACTGATGAATCCCGTTTTACGTTGGATGCTCCAGACGGTCGTACACGGGTATGGAGGAGACCAGGAGAACGATACGCAGCATGTACCATGGCTCCTAGATCCAATTTTTTCGGAGGCTCTGTAATGGTATGGGGAGGGATTTCTGTCGAGGCTCGTACAGAACTACATATTTGTGATAGAGCAGCCCTTAACGCAGATAGGTACATTAGGGATATTGTAGAGGAACATGTTGTACCATACAGTCACTTTATTGGAGAAAACTTTCAATTAATGCAGGATAATGCTCGCCCACATGTGGCGAACATTACCCTCCAATATTTTAACGAAGTCGGAATTAGGTGTTTGGATTGGCCTGCTTGTTCACCAGATCTGAACCCTATTGAGCACGTGTGGGACCAACTGGGAAGAGCCATTCGAGCTCGCCCTGATCGCCCTCGGACCTTAAGAGACCTTGCAGCATGTTTGGTTGAAGAGTGGGACAGACTGCCGCAAGAAAACATTGCAACGTTGATTAACAGCATGTCTAGACGTCTGGACTGTGTTATTAGGGCTCGTGGTGGAAACACCAGATATTGAAAGTTTCGTTCGTACCCATAGTTCGTGTTTTTCACTTTTTTTTATAAACACTATATTTCTTTAGTATCCTAAAATGTAAGTAAATAAAGATTAATTATTAATTTATCACCAAAGGTGGTTTTTCATTTTTGTTTTTTGATAAACAAACATTAACATTTTGGTTTATTTGAAAAAAAAAAAAAATAGGACGAAAAATCGGAAAAATTGTTAGTGAACCCAGACTTTTGTCGCGGAGTGTATTACGCTAAAGCTATTAGAAAAAATTTGCTTCTGCACCAATACTAATATGCATATTAATCAGGAAAATCCTGCAAATTGACTATACATCTAGTTAACAAATGAATAAAAATTATACACTGCAAAGAAATTACTTTAGGAGCCTTTTACACATTCAAAATGGCTTTAACAACAGGAAATCAAATAATGTGAAAAACATTTGAAACAAAACACATTAACATGTGGCAAAACTATCAATGAGTAAAGCAGACAAAGGTATTCCTAACAATACCATCATAAACTGCATAAACTATTATAATGCAAATAAGCCGAATAAAACTGCAGAGCTTACTGAACTGACAACTAAACACTGTAGCTTAAACAAACACATGCATAGAATAGAAACTCAAAAAGATCCCCTATTCTGGTCTGAAAAATAATATCTTTACTATATCTGTTGAGCAAGTTCAAGGCTTACAATAAAAAACGCAGTTTTGTAAAACACAAAATAACTAAAACACAAAAGTTTATAGAAAAACAAAACTACTTGAGGAATAACAACCAAGAGTGCACATAAGGACTAAGAGACCGCAGTGCAGGCACAAAGCACCTCTAAAAAAGAAAAACTTCTTTCTATTCGGTTTGCCATAATAGCTATAAACAAAAAGATTATACAGCTTACAGTTATTTTATATAATACGACAATAATGACAAACGATGAATAAGTCAAACTTATTTTGTACTTTAATGTCAAATATAGTAAACTGCGTGTAAATACAGTAATAAAAAAAAGAAAAACCACTAACCTGAAATGTGTTGCAAAAGTACAATTTGTATAATAACTTTATTGTAAACATTTTAATTTTATAAATAATTAAACAAAAGACTAGTGTTGTCATTTCGCGGCTTTTTACAATTTTGAATCGTCAATAAATTATAATATGAATTGGCACTAGTCTTTCGTTTAATTATTTATATTATCAATTGTGTTCATAAAGACAGAAATATTTATTAAAAATTGTCTTTGCTATCATGCAATGCCGTGGTCGTACAAGGCATATTGACAAGGTTTGTAAAACCGAAACAATTGTCTATGCTTGACACTTGGCCGCTGTGATTTGATTGACTGATTTTGAATAAATTATTAATTCATATTATAATTTTAATTTTATATAAATATTTGCGTAATGCAATGATTATTATTGTTATTATTTGGTCTTCAAAAAATTCAAGTTGCAGTTTCATTACCTGTTAAGTCTGTGTATTTTTGTATCTTTGTTATATTCCAAAATACTACAATACGTTTCAAAAGTATTTTGAAAGCCACAATTATGAAATTATAAATCCTATACATCGTCTGTCTAACATTGACGAAACGTGGTTGTGCGTATAGATGTTTTACTTTACACATTAAAACAGAAATCTGTATTAAAAAAAAAAATTGTTAAGTTATAACTTAATTTGTTTAACCTTTAACCTCTGTTCTAATCAATGCTTACATAAACGCTACCATCGGTATCAGATACCGCTACATATATTTACACATATATCGTCGTTTATTATATGTGTATTCATTTTATTATAATAAAGGGTTTTCCAATAAGAAGTTTCATTTTGAATAGCAGGCTATTTGATCAGCTGTCAATTTTGAAGCTATCTTTTAACATTTAACAAGTAAAAACTATGGCTTTATTAAAAATGGAACAACACGCTTCAACAACGCATTGAATTTATTAAAATTCACTACAAAAATGGTGAAAATATTTCAGTCACAGTTCGCAAAACTAAAGCACTTTTTGTCGTCGTAAAGCACCTTCTCGGCCGGCAATAGTAAACCTGGAAACAAATTTGAGCTGTTGGGACAAGTTTGTGATGTAAAAAATCGAAACCGTGTGCATCGCTCAAGAACACATAAGAATATTGCTGATGTAGCCCGTAGCGTTGAAGAAAACCCAAGTTTGTCGATTTCTCGTGGATCTTTAGAATTAGAAATTCCACAAACAACATTACACCGTATTTTGCATAAAGACTTAAGTCTTAAGGCTCTTAAAGTTTAGGTAACAAAAGAACTCAAGCCGGTCGATCACCATAAACGTCGTATCTTTGCTGAGTGGGATCTTCAAATGCATCAAAATTATCCGGATTTCATCAAAAAATCATCTTCAGTGATGAGGCCCATTTTCACCTCGGAGGCTACGTTAATAAGAAAGTTGTCGCATTTGGAGCTCAGAAAATCCAAGAATGATTGTTGATTGTTGTTTTTTTTTTAATATCAAAATGTAACCTCATATTGGACAACCCTATATAATTATGTATACATTAAACAAATGTAATAAATTTTGATAACATTGATAATTAGAATTTTATAACTAACCTAATGCTGCCAGGGTGTTCTAGCAAATATATAAAGTGATAATAATTGTAAACAAAGACAATTACCGAGATTTGACTGCCAGCAGCCGCAGTATTAACATCGCATGTTTAATCTTATAGTTAAGTAATAAAATTTATTTTACTTTAGAGACATTATAATTCAAATAATGACAACTTGGAGTCGGAACTTCATTCGAATGCTCGTTCCATCAATTTCGATGAAAAAGGTCACCAATTAAAAAATAATCGTGAATTAGACAATTTTAATTAATAATACTATTTATAATTATGATAACGCTAAAAAACAATCTGTCTGACAGCAGAATTGGATCCCTTCTGGTACACAGATAGAAAAGCCAAAACAACTATGTTCATTTAGGTTCAGTGCCTGTTTTGACAACTAAAACTCCTACGGTAAACGAGACAAAAATCTCCCCTAATTTGCATAACTAATAAGAATAATTACCCATAAACAATTTCAGCAATAAGTTTAAATGATTTAAAGCTCAATGAATAATTTCCATAGAGCTTTGGCTTATTTAAATAAAAAAAAGAATAAGTTTCAAACTGAAGTCAAAAAACCGCTAAAGGTAGTCCTTAGGAACTATTCCGACTGTTTTACTGTCAAAAATGTTAAAAACCAACTTGCCAATAAAGGTTTTGAAACGATTTCAGTAAACAGAATGGAAAAAAAGACAAAATTTTTCTCATGATATATGGTTAGGGATATACCGTACTAGCGCCAGACATGCCAACTTATCACAGTTTCTAAAGGTACACTAGGGATATTCCTAAAAATCCGATCTCGAGTCCTTCAACAAAGATGATAGTGATTAAGAACATTAATAAAACCATTCAAAATAATACACTTTGAAAAGCAAAGCCGAATCATTTGCTAACAGCCTTAAACTACCGTCTTCCAAGAATCCTAGATCACACGACAGCTAAAAACCTTTTGCCAAATCATCAACATGGCTTCAGTTATGGGCTCACTACAACCCATCAACTTAATTAAAACTGGTTTTCGTACAAAACAGGCCACGAGTGTCATACTTTTTGATGTCAAAACTTCAGCGTTTCAAATTCAATAAAAAATTGACAAAATTGATTGCGTCCTATTTGAAAAGAAAAACACTAGCGGTAAAGCTGTATGGGCACGTGTCTACCCCTCCCCAATTCAAAGTAGGAATATGCAGGGTTCAGTGATATCTCCGATGACCATCAACTTGTATATATTAGACATAACATGCTTCACGCCTGGTGTCAAAATCGTTCAGTACGCTAATGATACGGCACTTTTCTAATAATTAGAGCAGCCGAAAGTCATCACACAGCGCTTAAATTCCATGAATGGATACTGCAAAGTACCTAGAAATAGATTAAGAAAGAAGCTTAACTTTCAGATTATGTCATACTGGGTAAGGCCAATATAATATTATATATAATAGCAAACTATCTTTTAACTCAGAGAGAACAATAGTAGCAACATGTTGCGATTATTCAAAACTATTATTCGCCCTATACTGACATATGTATGTCCAGCTAAGAGTATGGCAGTTTCTTTCTTAACATGATAGAATCAATTCAAAATAAAATTTTGAGAAAGATCCTCAGAGCACCTTAATACGGTCGTAATACGCAAATTAAAAACTGATACGAGACTTGACCTCATCAGAGATCACATGTTGGTCATAACAAAAAACTCCTTGGATAAAATCACTATTCACTCAGATGCGGAACAAGACAAGTTTTCAAAATACAACCGACTAATCAACATGCTTAATGATTCGTAGCTTTAACCACCGCACAAAATCAACGCAGTATAGGAAAAAAAAACTTTAACCTAAAAGCATTATATTTTTATTAAACCTTTTCAAAGCAAACAAAAACAATAACAAATTTGATTGCCAATATTTTTTAAGTGCATTTTGACCGCAATGTTGTTCAGTTCGACATGAGTTGTATGCAACTCCAAAATAAGTTTTTATTCTTTAAGAATTATTGATGCATCATAATTACAACTAATTTATTGTTATTAGTAGGTTTTAAATTACTAGATAAGAAGTTACCATTTTTAATTTATAAACTTCCATTTTAGACATATGTTTAAGGACGGAGAATAGTTGCGCTATTATAAGGGTTTACAGAATCAAACTCAGCAAGAAAACAGATTAATATAATTGAATACATTGTAGAAGAAAATCTAATCTGTGCCTTTAAAAAATGATGCGATAAGTCGCAAATAATTTTATAATTAAAAAGTAGAGTTTTTATTTAGTTCTTCATTAGTTTTCACTCGTTAAATATAACTGCAAATTTTTAACCTAAAAAAATAATGGCATAGAATATTGTATATAGTTCAACATACAAAATAAGTGATGACTGAAATTTTATCGTTTTGACACAAACAGCGCTATACGTGTCATTATTTTTCTAGAGAAAAAAGCTCACCGATATTCTCGTAGAGAGCAACAATATTACTACTACCGCGTCCTAATGGGGTGGACCATCAGGACGCGGAAACTAAACCCGGCAATTCTATAGCAATATTTTTTTTGCATATATTACAAATGTTGCATTTGCCTACTTAGTATTTAATGTATGCAATACCCCTATACATTTTTTATTCTACTTATTTAATGTCAATTTCAAATATTCTGAAATAAATAATTTTACCGATAAAACTCCTAGCTATTTGAACTGATCGAATGGTATGTTATTTTAAACCCATTAATATTTAAACGTTGGTTTACCTCATTCGCTAACTTCAACTTTTAATTTGTTGATTCAAAGTAAGATATTTATATTTCAACGTAGAAGTTATTCCTTATTTAAGAACTCTTTTTTATTAAGCAAACCATAAACAAATATTTAAAGTCCAACTAAACACAAAAAACTTTAATTAAATTTAAAAAAATCAATAATTCTATATTCTCAATTTAAAGCAGTTTATTATAAATAACATTTTTTACTATTTGAAATGAAAACCAGTTGTTCATATTAATAATTATAACACAGGAGGTGTTTGATTTCAATGTTTTCTCAATTTTTATTTGTTTATTTTTGCTCAGAACTGTCTTATTAGTTACAACATTTACAACTGAATTAGAGTAGGTAGTAAAAGGCAATCGACAAACAACATAGTTAAAATTAAATGTAGTATTATATAATTTTTTTAATTTTTTTGTTGTTAAATGTTCAACAAAAAAAATGCAATACAAAATTCCATAATTTTTATTTTTATTTAAAAGTTCTATCGGTTTCACCTGCAATGCAAAACCAACACATTATTTATTTAAAAATTTACATAAACGTTATCTGTTTCAATAAAATTTATAACTTTTTTTTTTTAAATTATTTGTATATATATTTTTATATCTAATTCAAAATGTTATTTTCAGAATGAAAATAGTCAACCTATTTTCCTTCCGGTATATCGAGTCTATTTTATGTCAAGCTAAAAAATAGGCAAACGACGTATGTGGTGCTGCCTAACGAGGAAATACACTATAAAACCTATTTGGTTTATTAGTAATTGATTAATTCCAGTCCGGTTTCTACTTTTGATAAGCTGTGGCGTAGATTTAAATTTTAAAGTAAAATGTATGTAAATGTATGCAAAAATATAAATGCAGTAGATTGTTTATAAATTGATACGTAATAATAAATGTCACAGTTATAATGAAACTAAATGAACGTCTTCAGAACGTCATAGCTATAATAAAATTTCTATAAACATAAACTTAAAAAAAGAATTAATAATAAACTTATCAAAAAATTTATATTAACAAACTTTTATATTTTTTTCCTATATTGTAGTTTTTAAGTTAAAAGTTAATTTAGGTGGGAGTTTAGACCTCCTCCTAAATGGTTTCAAATTGTAATTTTCTACAATGTTTTATATTAAAAAAGTAAACCCCAAACAAACCTCTAAATATGTTATTTAAAATCTTGATTCCCGTTCCCAAAAATACCCCGCCCCGCAATTTAGTTCTAGATACGGTCCTTACGTCAAGATTGTTACTCATCATTAGAACATTAATGTTAATAACATTAATAACTTCTATAAGTGTCATATTGTACATGTTTCTCAGATTATTTGTGCTGAAATTATCCGGAAATTTTTCTTTTTAAAAAGATATACTTAGCAAAATCCATCTCCATCAATTTCAACGAACACTAAGATGACATTTGTTTTGAGCTCAAAGCCATCACGTGTGCAATATTCCCCGTTGTGTGGGTAAGTAATTTCCGTGGTCGCTGGATTCTAGCAAGTGTGGAGATATAGTGTCGGTTCACGTTTCCCCAAATACGCTGAATTATGTATAACTGCATGAATATTTATGTCAGCTCACATGCACGTCCTCGGATTATTTTCCTCGCTCATATCCCGGCGAAATCGCGGCTTTACAGTTAATTGATATAGGTTGGAATATAATGCTAATATTTTACTTTTTTAAAACATCTCTTTTACATATTTTTAAATATAAATGGATTTGAACCATAAATGTTAACTAACTATATTTTCGACAAATATTGACTTATAATAAAAGGAATTTTTCTTAAAGAAAGTAGGAGCTGCATTGATTTCAAACGGGAGTTTGGCCAGAACTGCGTATTGAACTATCCGGGAGCAGATTGAAATCCCCAAAACTCGATGGGAACGTCCACATTGTCGAAACACATTGCTATGAAAATTTAACGATTCGTATGCACATATACTCTAATTTGCAGTATATCAACAGCTTAAAGTACATTCAATTAAATAAAAAGCTATTCAGCTGTACATTAAAACTAAATTAATTGTATTTATATTAAAGCCCAATTAAATTTAATAGTTAATTGAAACCATAACTAGTTTGATATTCAAATTATTAATATTATAATTACAAAACGCAATCAATTTTGTTCATTGTTTGTTAATTCAATCCAACAATAATTCATACTATACACTATTTATTAAATTATCATTTGAAATATTAATTAGTATATATTTTTATCAAATAAAAACAGATAGCAAAAAAAGTTATACTAACTTAATTCATTAATGCATGCAGTGTACCAACTATTTCTTTAACATAAATATAATATTTTTTACTTATTACTGTAATATGCCTATTGTGCAACTTTTATAGTTATCATTCATTGCGCACGCATATTGCGTTCGAAAAGTGAACATTACGCACGAGACAATCAAAAAGTTTTTAAATTTAAATTTAATAAATAATTTACTTTTTGTTATATACAGTATAAGCAGCATTTTAGTCATAAAAAAGTGTACAACTTTTACAAAGTTTCCATAAATTGTAACTTTTTTATTTATTGTAGTCGTAGAAAAAGTATAGTGTGCAACTTGCACGCAATGTTCATTTCACACTTGTATAAACTGCAGCACTCGCCAAAGACATGTAAGATAATATTTATACTCGTGGAGAATAGAATCATAACATCATCATAACAATATACTATTTAGTGTTCATTATGCCGTTAGTGTAAAATACATTTGGATATTATAGTAGAGCTCATTAAAAAAAATAAGTAAAGTCAAATTTAGCAGCTCCTGCAATGTTATATGTAATTTATCTATGTGTGAATAGAGCTACAACAACTTCTTTCAATTTTATCATAATTTCAAATCAAAACTTGCACGCCGAAAAGTGTATTATGCCTTTTTGTTTTTTTTTACATTTTTGTTAACTTCCCAAAGCGACATACTACAAATTCTCCAGAAAGATGTAGCTGTTGGCCGAGCACAAGTCCGCCAAGTACTTTTCATGTTTTTTTTTACTGTGATGATGCAATATGGTTGATATAATGCGTGTTACCTATTCCTTTATAGAAAAAACTTTCTTAAAAAATGCGACTTACTAGAGGCTTATAGGCAAACTTGATAAAAACCGACATTTTCAGCAGTATCAAATTTCTTTATAACATGACAATAGTCAAAGTGAGATTTCAAATTTTGTAGCTTCAATTTTTTTTGAGAAATTAGGTTTTAGAGTTAAAATGGATTTTCTACAACCTTTTGTGGCATAAATACTGTTTTTGTACTTGTTAGTGTTATAAAAACGGTTGAACAAAAGAATGAATCAAGTTGCAAACAACTACTGGGCAAAAGAAGGTAGCTATCAGAAAATAATAAACATTGCTACGCATAATGTTAAAAGCTAGAAGAGCTAAAAAAGAATGACAAAAATTAATTGAAATATTGCAGGACTTTGCAAAACTAGAGTAGGTAAAACGTGTACAGTTTTAGTCAGTGAATATGCTATATCAAAATAATAACAAACAAAAAAACTCACTTAACAGCAACGTCGCAATTCTTTTTAATAAGCAATTCCTCGTAACTAAAATGGTACCAATATTCAATTGCGTAATTTATGTTACTGTAAAACTATCGAAAAGGTCAGCCTACAATCCAAGTCTACGTTCTCACCAGTGTGGCAAAGGAAGCTTTTACAAGATAATAATAATAATAATAATAAAAAAAATTATTACCCAACGGAAGAACCAATACAGGAACATAAAATAAAATAATGTAGCATAACTAAAAAATAACAAAATATTTAAATTCATACATAAAATTTAAATTAAAAAAAAAAGTATATTTATATATACTTACAACAGTGTAATATAACTAAAAACTATTAAAAATACTAAGAAATTGAACAACATAATCAAAAATAAAATAAAATACACAACAAAAAACAAATTCAATTATAATCGTATACCAGTTACAATAACAAAATCAAAAGCAGTACACAATCACTAAACACTTGTAAAAATATCATGAAATAATTTGTTAGCATTTCGACTCATGTGCATGACCGGTGAATTAAGTAATATATTTGTATTAGAGGTAGATATAAAGAAGGTGTCGGTATAAAAAGACGACAAACGAGAAACATTAAAACAAAAACAGGATAATAATTCAGGAGAATCAATTAAGTTATATACTAATTTATAGGCAAATAAAGCGCTGCAGTTCTCTCTACGCTCAGATAGTGATGAGAAATTATGTTTAATTAGCAGGCTATAATATTCGTACGATCTGTCTAGATGCGTACCATCTATTATATAACTGTTAAAAATTTCAGAAACCGTTTTTGGGCGCGTTCAACTCATATTGAAACATTTATGTAATATAGGTACCATATTACAGAAGCATAATCTAACTTACTACAAACTAGAGCAAAATACAACGTTTTTAACAAATTAAGATCGATAAAATATTTCGATGTGCGCATAAAAATGCCCAATAAAACAAAAGCATCAGATAATAAATTAATATAATTTGTAAAAGAGAGCTAAGAATCAAACAGAACTCCAAAATATTTATCTTTAGAATTAGAATTTATCAAAGTTTCATTGATATAATAGTTGCGGATCAACGGAAAATGTTTACGAGTAAACGTGACAACATTACATTTATTTACGTTTAAACTTAATTTATTTAATCTACACCACCAAGCAATTGCATCAACATTTTGTTGCAGTATAGAACAATCAATAAGTGTACGGATTGTAAAATATAATTTAATGTCATCCGCATAAGCTAAGACAGGACACGAGATAGACGTTATTAAATCATAAATAAACAGGTTAAAAAATAACGGACCTAAATTTGAACTTTGAAGAACACCAGAACTTGATATAAATTCCATAAATTTAAAACCATTGTAGTTGACATAATTAACTCTATTATCAAGGTAAGACGATACAAACTTTAACAAGTTATTAGTGAAGCCAAATGAACTTAGTTTATGAAGTAATATGTGATAATCAATTGAATCAAAAGTACGTGAAAAAAAATCAATGTAAATGACATCAGTTTGATTTCGACTATCTAAAGATTCGCTTAAATGCTGCGTAATAATAGCTAAATTGTGGTTGTTGATCCACCTGACAAAAAACCCATGTTGATGAGGAGAAATATAAACATGCCTATAGTTACAAATTATAAAATAAATTGTTTGTTTAAAGACTTTAGCAAAATTTGATAAGATTGAGATAGCTCGATAATTCTGCAAATCAGACGAGTCTGAATCTGCAAAAGTACATTTTTTTCTATTGGAAAATTCAACAGAAAAATAGGCAAAACACTTAATATAAACACAAATATGTTCGCATCAGGCAAAAGAAATATTTAAATTATCTGCAGAATCTTCATTCTTCCAAAAACCACTGTACAAAAAGTAAACTTAGATAATTCCAAACCACAACATCAAAAACGTGATTGAGTACATTTTCGCAAATAACAAACATACCGTAAAGACGTCACCACACTAAAAAAATTTAACACCAGAAGCGACCAACAACTAGTCATACAAAAACAACAAACTAAACAAAACAAAACTAAAAAGAAAAAGGTGATAGAACATTGGACCTATATTGACAAGAAAAATCAACTGAAACAAAAACATAAACAATACAAGCAAACTTTGTCTACCAAACTAGATACTGTAAACTTGAATACACTAGAGCTAAAAAACTAGCAGATAAGAATAGATCCACATGACCAACTAAATATGCTCAAAAATTATATCACTAAGAATTAAAAAACAAGCAAAACTAATAGAACAAAAAAGATCATTAATTAAACCAAAAATACGCTAATTGTAAACTACTAAACAAGGCTATAATTAAAAACATTCGCAAATATATGAGATCGCACAATACACAAATAATTAAAAATGCAAACAAAGATAACATAAATATGAAATAATCTATCAACAAAACAAGAACTTATAGTCAAAACTAATCAAGAACCAATAAGACATAAAGATCGCTATACCAGACATTAACAAAAAAAAAATAATATATGAAGCAAATCATAAGCATCCTGCAGTAGCAAAAAAAAATCCAACAATCTGGTAAAACGCAAATGTCACCCAAATACCAAAAGTAGACATCAGTAAAATTAAGAATTATCGTCTTATTAATCTATATAAACTACTTATTAAAATAATAACATCTAAGCTGAAAAATAAGTTAGACTTCTATCAAACCCCCAAAACAAGCGGACTTCCAATAGACTTACAGCAAAAACCTGCAAACAATTCAGTACTTAATAGAGAAGAGTGTATAATCCAATATCCCACTACACTTAAAATTCGCGGACAATAAAAAAACGTACTCCTTAAAATTATGGGCAGTATTTAGAGTGCAAGAATTGAATCCAAGCTACACTAACTTGCACAAATCCATCTATAAAAACGCTACATCTCATGTAACTACAGATAAAGATACACCAACTGATCAGATGCACAAATGAAAAAAAAGGTTAGTTTAAGTTATGTGCAACACAATATCCCCAAAATTATTTACTTTTTGCTAAAAGACTTCAAAAACCTTAAATAGGAAAACAAAAGTATCAACTTCGTCAAAAAATATATACAACGATTCCTTTGCAGTCCATATAATCATTTTTAGTAGCAAAACCAAAAAAACTAAAAAATATGTTCAAAAATGTTAACACAGAACAAAAAAAAGTAGGCCTAATCTAAGATAAACAAAAATTATAAGACCACTCAATACAGTAGTCACTATTGATAACCTGATTATAGCAGAAGTAGAGGAAGATATATATATATATATATATAAATCCAACCGTCGTTTTTAGACCCGCTATGTTTAACAGGCAACCACAGACCCACTAGAAGCCTTTGTTGTAATTGTGTGTATATTAAGTAATTTTGATTTATTAATTAAGAACTCTAAGAGCAGTGAAAGAAGGGTAAACAATTATTAAGAAAACAAAAAGTTGATGTCTGGCAATCTCTGTTAGTCCCGGACAGTAGAACCGACGGTTTTAGACCCAGCAGCGTTGCCATGTTTTGTGGCCTAGACAGGTATGTAGCACATATTCTTTGTGTATGTCTAATTTGTATGTGTCTATTGCATGTGATAAATACGTGCCGTGAACGTAATAAAAGCTTAAACAACTTATAGACAAACTTAAAAAAATTTGAAATGTATATGCAAGTTTATTTTAGTTTTGTGTTTATTTATTCTCTAGTTAAAGTTTTTTCATTCAACAAACCAAAAAAAATATGCAAATTATTAAAACATTTACATAATATATGTTATTTCATTTAATATAGTAAAACATTGATAAAATTAAAAAAAAATTATATAAATGTAATAAATAAAAAACAAAAATAATAAACATTTTATTGTCAGATCAGAGAGATTTAAATAAATTGCCGTTAATTAATATTTAATAATTTATTGACTAATCTTTTTTATAATATTTTAAAAACGTTTTAAACTTTGTAATTTATTAGTTTTTGAGCTTTTTTATTGATTATCTAAACATGTTGCAATTTGTCAAATACAACTTTTAAACTTGAACTCATGTTTTTTTTTACATTATAAATCAGTAAAGGTATAGAAGGCATTACTTATCAGCATATGTTTGATAGATATTTTAAACTTATTAAACTCTAAAGTTTTAGTATATGGAGGTAGCTTGTTGTAAAATTTGATCGCATACTAATTGAATCCATTTCTACTTTTAAGCAAACGTTTAAAGTCAAACCTTAAATGGTTGTTTTGCCTTGTGACATAATCATACAAAGAACTCTGTGTAGTATATTGGTTATTATTATTCTTAATATACAGTGACATTCGTAAATGTAAACACAAGGTACCGTTAAAATACTCAACGCAATAAAACTGAGCTTACAATCATATCTATATCCTAGACTATTTATAATTTTGATTGCTCTTTTCTGTATCTTAAAAAAACATTTGCTAAGATAGGTGCATGACCCCTGTTTAATACTCCGTATTTTATGACTGAATAAATTGTGAGCACTAGTTTTTGTGAAGTAATTCTTTTTAATTTTCTCAATAGACATATATATATAGACATATATACTTAGAAATGTTATAGCTTACATAGGTGGTATGAGCAATCCAAGTAAGTATATAATCTAGCGTTAATCCTAAAAACTTAACTACTTCTGTGTTGGTGTTAATTTGTCTTAGTGAGAAAATTAGATGCTCAGTCTTACAGTCGTTAAGATTTAATTTGTTTGATAATAACCAATCATTTACAATCGATCGTGTATTACACACATCTACTTTTAATTCAACTGTATCTTTATTAGATCTGTTCAGTACCCTTCACGGTATGTTTTATGATGCCGGGTTTTTCCAGTAATTGATAATTTTGTATATATATTTTCTTAATTGCATATTTTATGGGTCTATATTGTTGGAAGAATTGTTGTGCAGCTGCATGATTAGTTTATTGGGGTAGCGTCTGGAGACGGATTAGTGTGGCGCGGCCTAATGACATTTTAGTTTCTAGTAATTTATTCATAAAAACGATAAATGTTTACCTACCGAGGGTTTTTACAACCACCTTTTCTTAGAAAATCATCTAATGCATAATATCCCTACTTAGCTATGTTACCCCTTCTTAATCTTTACTTTTGTATATATACTTGTAAGGTTTATTGTAGTAGTCAGTTATATTTCTAAATGCAAATAAATACATACAAATAAAAATAGAGTTTATTTTTGTTCGTAAAAAACATCAATCAATACGTATCTAATAAAAAAGCTTATTAGATCATTCAGATCTTACAATGGTGGTATCATCTACAAATAGTTTAAAATGAGCTTGGGTGTCACAATATGCAATTCATTAATATAGATTAAGAATGAAATTGGCCTTAAAACAAAACCTTGTGGAACATCAATGCTTACATTTTGCGTTTCTGAACTTATAGAGTTCACTGTTACATACTGCAAACGGTCACTCAAATATGATGACATAAGATCAATACTAGATTTACTAAAGTTGTTATGTTTTAGGTTGTTAATTAAAATATGATGTGATACACAATCGAAAGCCTTTATCAAATTGCAAAACAGAGCATAAGTATGGCTATTAACCTCAAATCCATTTAAAATTTCATCAACTAAATGTTTTATTGCAAATATTGTAGGTCTATGACGGCGAAAACCATATTAATTTTTACATAAAATATTATTTACTTCCAAATGTTGCGTTAGTTAGTTGGTAATACTAAAATAACTTTTGCCAGTTATAAAACACTTGAAAATTGATTCATTAATAAGTTTTGTTAGGGGAATCAAAATAATATTTTAAATTGATTTTATTGTTTTGCTATTAATTTTGTAGCAATCCATGCAATTAGAATTTTTTAGATTTGATACGATATCACGTAGTTCAATAAAGATAACTTCTCTAAAATTAAATTGATTTGAAAGTTGCGGTGATTTGCTGGCGTAACTTATAAAACTGGTAGCACTTGCAGACAAGTTATTAGAAATAGTCGGAGCTATGTCAACAAAATAATTATTAAACTGATCCGGTGTGAAAGATTTATTATTGTTAATGTTATGGCTACTGCTTTGCGATTTGTTTACCTGCCACATAGCCCTTTGAGGATTATTTGATTTATAAATAAAGTCATCATGTGTATTTTTTTTGGCTAACCGTATTGCAACTTGATAGTCTTTTCTGAGTAGTTTTAATTGAGTAGTTTACAATTTACTATGTATGTTCGATTTATTTAATATTTTAGTTTTCTCTGAAATAGCCTCAAGCATGGCACATGCAACAGTATTTATAAATACGTCAAATTTTGATTCTATAGTTAAATTGCGATTGGCAACAAAACTCCAGTCTACAGTATCCATTATGTTGTACAATATTAACAGTCTGTCTTCTGTAATAGGTCTATAATCAATGCGTTCATTAGTTTTTTTTTTTAACTGTGACAAAAGTTGATGCAAAACTAATTGCTAAATGATCTGAAAAACCTAGTTAATGGTTTAAATATTGTATTCTGCTTTGCTTAAGTTGATAAATATAATATCTAGAGTATTATTTTTTCTTGTACTTTCATTTAGTTTTGAATACAATCCAAACAAATGAAATAATGATTGCAGCTGTACGGTAATATTATTATTTTTTTGGTTAAATAATACGTTAAAATCACCTGTAATAAAGATTTAAATAATAAACATCTAAGGAACAGTTTACGCTTAAAAAAAATTAAAAGTAGTTATGACAAAATAAAGAATGCAAAAGCCAGAACATTTGAAACAGGTACAATATTTTCTATACAATCACAGATGTTTTTTGTTTGATCGGATATTTAGACACCAATGCAGCGCATGTGTTCTATTAAAGAAATGTAGCATATTAGCAACGATTAAATTGACAAAAAAAATTATGCACGGTACAAAAAACAAACAATTGCCTTGCTTCCTTGTCACTCGAAATGCTATAGCCGCGTTGGGATAAAGAAATAATAAATTCATCAGTCGGTAAAAGTTCCTGGACTTTTTGTATGTGGTAAAGATGTAACAACTGTTCTCTTAAAACCTCATTGACAATCGTTTTAGGAACATTTAACTCACGTTCTAAGAGACCGGTACTGGTACTTGGTTCTTCTTCAACTCGTTCCAGAATCATCTCTTCTGTATCCACAGTTCGAGTTGTTCGCATACGCCTTTAAACTTTTTCTCAAAACTGCCCGTTTCCCGAAGATGACGCTCAATATTGGCAAATGTTTGGTGGTTTGGTATTCGACGGTTAGGAAACCTCTCCATGTAAACCCTAACACTCTGACGCCCATTTCCTTGATAAAACCCGTATACCAGGAGCATGTCAACTTTCTGAGAGTTTGTATAATTTTCCATTTTTAATGGTAAAATGAACTTGTAATTCAAGAATGTTGATCGTATACTTGAGTAAATTTCATAGACTGGTGACAATTTGTCAATAATTGTCAAATTATTAAACGCCATAGCAACAAGGTCACTTAAAAAATTATTGTGTCAGGTAATTTCTTTTTAATATTTACAAATTTTTGACGCCCTCTACCGGCTAAACAAGACAATTTTGGATATAACTAAGTCGGCTTAGATCGACTTATTTTGACGTCAGGAGTCTGTCGTCAAACGTTGTACACGTATTTTCCGGACACCTTGTATATATATATATATATTTTGACCACAAATTTAAGTTAGACAAGAACAAGCAAACAGTTATAATTGAAACACTGGAACAAATAAGCTAGGCTGCATTTGGTAAATTAAATATATACTAAAAAACCAAAATATCCCATATAGTTTTAGTTTTAGACTAAAAAGTATACAAAACATGCAACCTTCCAGTAACAACGTACAAAATAGAGACAAACAAACTTAACTAGCTATAGAACGTGCTATGCTTGTCATAAGTTTAAAAGAAATGACATAAGCAAGTGAACAAAAATAATAGCTTTGTGGAAACTAAAGACAACAAACGTAGCCTCAAGAAACCGCAAAGAGGTAAATAGATAATATTAAGGAAGCAGCAAGAAGAAAAAAAAATGGTCAAAGAATCGAAAACAGAAAAAACGAAAAAACATAAACAAAGCTTACGTCCAGACGTAGACAAATTAAATGTTAAAAAAAGTGATATAAAAAAATGCATCAGGTTTGTTCTGTCCTCACTCTAAAACGGCAAATAACCATGAAAATCTTTTTTTATAAACTTAGATTTTAAGTATTTGAATAACTACATTTAATTGTTGTAATTGTTAAATCAAACGCATTTTAGCTTTAACATACTTATAGAAAAATCCAAGTTTCTTATTACTTCATAATAAAACGTTAGAAAGTATGATTTGAGATGTAGACCAATAATTGTCATGTATAATATCTTCTTAAACAATTAAGAGTTTGATTGTTCTATATATTTCTTTTTTTTTGCTAATAATAACTTATTTGAAGCCAATCAACGTAGTTTTACTGGATCTAAAAAGCTTTTATGTAATTACAAATAACGTGTTTTAAAAATGTTTCTGAACGAAATGGCCGAGATTAATATTTATTTTAATTAGTCTGAATGCTTGTAAAGTTGCAAAATTTAAAGATTAAAACTCATCTAAGATCCAGTGGCATGTGTTTGCACAGTATTAAACTCCTGTTTAAAAAGTTAATAGTGCAAAGACATATCGGTTAAGAAAACATATATTGAAAGAAAACCTTCTTGCATTAAATTTGATAGTCACCCAATCCATAAAGTTTTTACAATGCTCTTGAGCACTGTATTTTGTAGTTTCATAAAACATTTCTTTGTTCTTAAAAAGTATTTTTTCTTGCTTTGATTATTATTTTACAAAAAGTTTTTCATATTATCAACGCAGTTTTCAGCTTGTTGTTCTTAGGAAAACAAAACGTTTTGTATAAATACGTTGCATCTTATCTTCTGTTTTTGTTTTTTATGTGGACCAGGAACATAGTATTCTTACTATTACGCCGATAATATATGTCTCATAATTTATCATTATTTTGTTAACAGCAATTCTTTATTTGCATTTTCTCACGCATGTAGTTGACACGGTGCATTCGACATACTCGTAATTTATTAATAAATTTATTTATAATATGACAAATAAAACTTTGCCATAGTGACATTTCTGCGCGTTTGTCAAAGTAGTACCGGTGTTAGTATAAGCGCTCTACAACCAGCTGGTACCAGAAATCATGTTGCCAAACAATCTTAAAGTTTATTTATCATTCGGTTAACTTGACTAATTGACTAAAATGTCCTTTTGTTCAGGTTATTCAGTTTTCAATTAGTTTGATGATAAACATGAAACAATTTTACTAGGTGACTCAAAGTAAATTTAAATTTTTAAACGTGCGTTGTATGAGCTCCTAATAAGTTATCAAGATGGTAAATAGCAAACACATTAGAAAAACATGGTGAAAATGCGCGTTAATAATAGAGGCGATAGAAGCGTTTCTTAAAATATAGAATTTTTATACAATGACAATGCGACATAATTATAACCGCTACAATATCTACTGCGGATTGGCTGCTATCAGTTGTCATTAAAAGCTTAATTTTAACTCGGTATTCAACCTCTTCTTTTTAGAATATAGTGTCAAGACATAGAAATTTTCAATTTAAACCCAAAAATAAACCGGACTTTCAATACTTCAAAGTACAATGTGCTTTTAAATGATAGCACCTTGCTTGGTCATCACAATCAATTTAAGGTTTTACCATTCTACTAACGCTATGTGCAGTAAACAAGGTAGTTATCTCTACAACGCTACATTTTATAAGAAACGACTTCAAAATCAGTGCAGAATAGACAATTGTCAACTGCAGCAAAAATCACATTACATATAATTATGATGTTTAGTTTAATTTTACACCGTGCAGCAGGCAATGCAGCTTCAATACGCAAACTAAATAGAAAGCTCTCGTACATTTAGCAATAAAAATACCCAGTTTAAAAAGATCCTAAAAAGTTGTGCTTTGTCAAAGCAACTCAAATGCTAAATCATATCATCGTTTATACAGCTTCTGAAAACCGCATTACTGTAGAGAGAGATGGATATCACATCTTAACAATTCAATTCAAATCAATTACACTAATTAATATATGTGAAACTGTATGTACGGATAACAAGCAGTTCCTGCCAGGTTTCTATGTTATTACAAATATTACATATTAAGGGGAGAGAATAGTTGCGATATAATAATGTTTCGTAGAATCAAACTCAGCAAGAAAACGTCTAAATATAATTGAATAGAATTTTCACACATTGTAGAAGAAATTCCAATCTGAGCTGTGCCTTCAAACTTAACTGCAAATCTTTAACCCAAAGAATGAAAGCATAGAATATTAAATGTAGTTCAACATATAAAATAAGTGATGATTGAAATTGTATAGTTTGGATATTGAGTTGGTTGGCGTTTTGTCTCATAAAAACCAATTTTAATTTAAAAACAGCGTTGTACTCGTCAATATTTTTTTAGAAAAAAAGGTTCACCAATATTCTCGTAGATGTGATAGGATTTCAGTACGTAATGTTTGCTAATAATATTTTTCCATAACAATACTACTAGCGGCACCTCATCAGGACGCAGCTACTAAACCCGGCAATTTTCTAGCATTAAATATTTGTATTTAAAATTATTAAATCGGGCTTATTTTTTCACCAATTAATCCAATTATATATCAACAATTGATATTATATACAAATAGTTAGTATAT
Organism: Tachinus rufipes; assembly: GCA_963932245.1. Taxonomy (NCBI): domain Eukaryota; kingdom Metazoa; phylum Arthropoda; class Insecta; order Coleoptera; family Staphylinidae; genus Tachinus; species Tachinus rufipes. The sequence goes on along the minus strand of OZ010744.1, from coordinate 44,747,050 downwards.
ATTATCGCAAAATTCTGATGTAGTGGCTGGCATGCGAATAGCAATATGTATTACAATATATGTATACAAAAAAACAACAATCGGTTGAGCTAGCCACAGACAATATTGATGCCTTATAATACAATGCAATAAGACAAAAATGTATTGTATTCTAAGTAGTAATAAGTACATAAATTCTACTATATGATACTGGAAATAATATTGATCCATATAATCAGATATAAAACTTCAGTGTAAAAAAGTGGAAATATTTATTTTTGCTGATGTAAGCTGAAAGTAATTACATTTTATTTTAATTTATTAAAAACATCTTGAAGTTTTGCATTTAATTCTACTTTTTGATAGGAACTTATATCTTATCTATAATTGAAATTTAATAAAAATGTCTGCCACACAAACATTGCTTTAATACTTAATAATTTTTTTTATGATTAAACGTTGGATAACGACCCTATTTATAAAAAAAGCAATTCCTAAATTATTTTACATAATCTACGAAGATTGTTGTGTTGTCCAAAGCTTATCCCAAACATCTCATAACATAACAATGACACGATTAAACTTTTGCTTTATGATAAGATATTTTTGTTTTATATAATTAAATATTTTTTTCAGGTACTCACATTCAGTGGGAAATTTTTTTTGAAGTCTGCTTGCTCTAAACATAATGTACACTCACCTAAAATAAAGAAATAACAAATATTAGTATAACAATAATATAAATACATAAACAAGTAATTTCCGTATATTTACAATTAATAATATAATCGTTATATTTAAAAAAGTATTATGTTATTTATACAGCGGATGACCCAATACAAAGCTAGATTTATGATAGAATTTAACACAAATATTATTGAAATAGTACAGCTGCAATAGTTTGAAGTAGATTGATTAACCTCTAGGGCAATAAAAAAAGCTTCTTCCAAATATTGAAATTCGTATATTATTATTCATAAGAAGTGCGAGCGGTTTCGTTGCCTTAGCAACATCATTAAGCTTTTTACTATTTTTTTTTTAAGTTTGTTTATTTTCTTATACGTTAAACAAATATTATTATTAATAAAACAATACATCTGTACAATTAATAGTTTGAGTTACAGATTGATATTAACTGAATTCTTTAAGGCAGTAATGATTAATTTAAATGTTAAAATAAGTAAATAAAACTACTATGTTTTTACCACTAATTTATTGTTCTAAAATTATATGTAAGGTATATATATTTTTACAAAATACATTTTACGACTTAAGTTTCAACGTTTTACAGTCATTATTAAGTGAGAAACAAATAAATGAAACAATACATATATATATATATATATATATATATATATATATATATATATATATATATATATATATATATATATATATATATATATAAAGGCAATTGGTGAATTGGAGAATACAAAGAGTTTTACAGAATATTAAAAAGTGGTGGATTATACTGAATTAGATCGGTTTGCTCGTTCAAAAAGTTAACGAGCGGATTATGGAAATGTTTTTAAACGGCGGCTTCTAAAAGATTAAGCTTCGTACATCTAAAATATGATTTGAAAATAAACTAAAATTTTTATTTTAACAGCGTATTATATATTTTTTTTCAAAACTACGGCCCGTTTGACCTATGTATAGGCTATTACATTCAGAACATGACATTTTATATACACTAGACTTTTTTAAAAAGTCAACTTTATCTTTAGCATTAAAAAAAATGAATGATAATTTACAACTTGATCTAAACTAATTTTTTTTATTTTGTTTGCAAAAAATGTAAGCAATTTTGTCTGTGGTTTTTCCAAATTAAGTTTAAGTTCAAAATAAATTTTTACTTATACTTGAAAATTTTGGATAAATTTGAGTCATTGTATTTTGATAACGTTTTTCGTTTATTAAATTTTGTATAAGATTTATTGAAAAACCATTCATTATTTCAATTGATAAAATAGTGTTTAATTCTATAGTAAAGTTATTAAATAATAATGGTATTTAAAAGCTCTATATACCATGTAAAATAAAATGCAGCTAATTTGTGTGACATTGGATGACTAAAATTGAATGAAATAGTAGAATTTGTGATTGTTGGTTTTCTATATACATATTAAATTCAATTTTGTTATTTTTATGAATTAATGTGAGATCTAAAAAGTTAATTTGATTAACTTCTTCTGTTTCTAGAGTAAATTTGATTTTAGGGTGTATGCTATTAATAATATTTAAAAATTGATTACTGAACATAACATTACAAACATGTGGATTAAGATCATAACAGCAATGACGCCAAAGTTGCCGTTTTCGTCGAAATACTACAAATCAAGGTAGCGGTGGGTATGATAGTTACAGCAGATAAATTGAATATTACTGCGCATGGTAAAATGCGTTTACCATTCATAGCAAAACTACCCCAAACCCTAAAAACTATTACTGTTTTACCTACTATGCCAATTAGTATTAAAAAAATAGAAACCAAAGTAAATTTAATTTAATCTGACTAGTTATGCGTATGTAAATCTTTGCCCACTTTGTTTTTTGGTGTGATGTCCGGTGGATGTTCCTTAGTAGATTTTTCATTTGCAGTTGCTAAGTTGGATGCATGATTAGTGATCTCTATCTTGTAATAAAATAATTTAATTTTTATTTAAGATTAAAAAACACCATAAAGACTAATTTGATAGAAAGAATTTCTTCATTCTGATTTAGTTTTTAAATGTCTCAGTCAATGACTTTTTACAACAATTTTTATCTGATTCTCAATTTGTATAAATCTACGCATTACCAGTTTGGAAATTTTATAACAGTATTTAAATAAAATTAAATAACTCTTTTATATGTATTTACTTTTAGGTTTGACATTCTTAGCCTTTAAAATTATGTATGTTTTGTGTTATATTTTCGAATATCTTACCTATTCATTTTGTTTTATTTAGTTGATAACAAACTTATAATAACTTTTTCATGTATTTTTATCGTAGATAGTCTAGATGCGTGACTTTTTAGCCTCTGAATATATCTTGTGTTCAATTTCAGAACCTTTTTTCAATTTAAAATGTGATATTTGGGAATCATTTAATACATATATCATAACATAATACTTTTAAATTTCAGTAAGCAAAACTACACTTGTTAAAACTATTACTTAAGTGAATGAAAGAAAAAAAAATGAATTTGTAAGATTATTTCATATGTCGATAGTCGGGTTAAAAAACAATTTTAAAGGTTAAACATCTTTGAACTATCAATAAACCATTGGTAAAATTAACAAACCTTGTATTACAAGTAAGTATTTTTATTAAATTGTTATATACAGGGTGTTAGGTAAACATGCGGCAAAAATTCAAGAGGTTATTCCTTGGCCTACTCTAAGAATATTTTGTTCTATGATAATTTTTGAAAACCTCATTTGTTTCAAAGATATAAGGTGAGCAAAATTTTAGAAATATCCAAAGAATAACCCCTTGAATTTTTGCCACATGTTTACCTAACACCCTATATATACAAAGTAATCGCCATAAATTCCCGGCCTAACCAAGAAATCATGCATTTATAAAGAAAAAATGTTTTATTATTTTTTAATAAAATCCACCTTAATCTCAACACACTTATTTCATCGTTTAATTAGAAATTCTCTCTCTACATAAAAATATTCCATTTCATCTTCAAGAAATGGGACTACAACATTATTTTTTTTAAATTTTAAAAGCAAAAAGTAGTTGAGCAACTATGATGTGCACAGCTGCATATTTTCTTTCAACCTAAGTAATAAGGTAGCATATAAAGCGCCATTCACAATAGGATTTTTTTCATTACAACCAATCATTAAGATGACCCCACAATCCTAAAAGATTGTAGCCGTAATCTTTTTAGTTGACGCCGTCATTGCATTGGCTTTTATATATTATTATTTTGAGCGTACAACTATTTTACATCGCCCCAAAAGTCTTACGACTTGTTTGGAGAAGGTTGACGGAACCAACGGCTTATTAGGTGACTTCCGAATCACCCCGGTGGATAAAAAGCAAGTTATTATTTTAGTCATATTCGGAGATCAAACCCCGGACTGTTATTAGCGTGCTACGCTAACGCTCTATAACTGAGCTATCACACCGTTTGGACAGAGGATCATAATACAAAACCATCATTTTATTTATGCAGAACTTCTTCTTGTCCTCATCACATAACTTAAAAAATAAATAAGTAGACAAAAGTTTTGGTACTCATCTTGCACTCACTTGTATTCGGCAAATCGATGTATCTGACAGCTCAGACATTGCTGCTAATTCTTTCATTTTCGATCAACTCTTCTGTAATCACTTTGACTGATCACCAGAACTTGAATCATCTTCAAAAACTCATAGCCCACCTTAAACTTTTGACTTATTCCTTCATTGTGGAATAAGAAGATAAAACTTTACTATATACTTCATCCAATCTTTGTTTAATTTGATGAGGGGTAAAACTTTCCAACGCAATAAATTTGATAAACGCTTGGTACTTAATTTTTCGCAAATTTGGCATAACTGCACATATACGGTTATAAAGCATCACACTTTATATGACATTTATTCTAAAATTTTTAGAAATATAGTACATTGGAAATTTATGAAGGTAACCGCCATATGTCTTAACTGAACAGAAAGTTTTGCAATATTACGCCGATGATCAGTATTCAATTTTGAATCGGCAATGATTCAAAGTAGAATTTAGAAGAGATATTGTAGTTGCAGATCCTTTCGATACTTATACAAGACCTTGCTTTTGAGAAATCCTAATTTTATAGATACCTTTAAAGCTATATTATTAACATGCTTGTTTCAGAAAATATTATGAAAAAGAATTTATTAATTTATAATTTTTTTTTGAAAAGCTGAGAAATTTGTTTTGAGTTGACTATAAGTACTTCGTTCGTTCGTTTAATACGAGGGGCACTGCTAAAGTTCGCGGAATCAAGTACTGGCTGAATAGCCAGCGTTCTGCTATTGACATCTTCGTAAAATTTTACGTTCTTCACCTATAATTCAGTTGACAGTTCGATTTCAAACTGCGCGGTTTCGTTAATAATTAGGTGAAAAATAAAAATTTCAAATCGTGACTTCCGAGTGATGATTTTTTATGATTTTCGAAACGGTTTAACCCCGCAGTAATGTGTAGAAAGAAAACTTAATTCGTTTTTTGAAAATAAAACTCCATCCAAAACTATTGTTTACAAATGGTTCGCTAAATTCAAAAGTGGAAGATCAACGTTTGATGACGATCTTTGCAAAGGTCGTCCATGCACCTCTGTTCTCGCAAAAAAATATTGATGTTGTGCGTGAAATAAATTTGTCAGATCGGCATGTGACCTGTAGAGAGATAGAAACATCCTTAGGAATTGCAGCAAAACAAATACATACGACTTTGCAGAATTATTTGCATGTCAGGAAGCTTTGCAGTCGTTGAAACCCAAACAATTTGAAAAAAGAATAAAAACAGGCACTTGTCAAGTGGTGCAAAGAAATGCTAAAGAAATTCGAAGGGGATCGTTCAAATTTGGTATATAACATCGTAACAGGTGACGAATCTTAGATATATTCATATGAGCAATGGACTGTATGGGTGTTTCAAAATAAACCTAAACCCACAAAAGTAGTGCGTTCCCAAAGCGTTTCAAAAAGAATGATTGCTTGTTTCTTTGGAAAAACGGGTCATGTTGCAACTGCTGCATTAGAGAATCAAAGGACAGTTAATTCCGACTGGTATACTTCAATTTGTTTGGCGGAAGTTATCGCTGAAATCAAAAGGAACAGCATAAAGCGGCGAATCATTGTTTATTATGACAATGCAAGCGCTCACACAGCACGACAAACTGTAGTTTTTGACCAGTAACAACATTCAATTAATGACTCATTGCTCATATTCTTCTGATTTATCGCCCAATGACTTCTTCTTATTTCGACATATCAAAAATAAAATGCGTGGCAAGCGTTCTTCATCGCCTGAAGAAGCCGTTGCATTTAAATCACTTGTTTTAGAGGTACCTCGCTCAGAGTGGCAAAATTGGTTTTAAAGATTGGTTTTATCGGATGCAAAAGTGTATAGATTTTAAAGGAAAATATTTTGAGAAGCAATAAAGCAATTTACATGACGTAATTTGTGTTTTGCTTTACATTTTCCCCGAACTTTGGCAGTGTCCTTCGTAACAGAAAAAGGTACACATTTTTTATGATTTATTTCAATCAATCTTTGAAATATAAACAATAATATTAATATTATTAAAAAAATATTTTATTTTTGCAAACATAACAAAGAGTGACAAAGACCCTTGCTCCAAACATTTCATCAAGCAAGTATCATTATTTTAATATAGCTTAGTTTGATTATGCAAGTTTGTTTAACTTACTCAATTTATAGCAATAATCATATTTATTAATTTCTTCAAAAACAATAAAAGCAAAAAAACAAAGTAATAATTAAAAATAATAAAGTTGCAAAAGATAGTAGGTAGGAAGTTTCAACAGACCAATAAATCTATCAGTTATGACAAGCCAAGCCTGGCGATGACAAAGTTGACAAGTTTACTAGACGATATTAACAATAAGATTATCATATTAGAATCTTTTTTGACCGACAATAATATAGACATATTTCTTTGTAGTGAACACTAGATATAAAAAAAAACAAAACAACTCGACAATAATCCTAAGTGGATATAATTTATTTGCTTCCTTTTATAGGGAACATCATATTTATGGTGGAGTTTGTATTTTTACTAAACAATATATAAACCACAAACAAATTATAATAAAAATTCCGTAGAAATAGATTGCAAATTTGCATGTATAGAAATAAGTTAAGCAATTTTAAATTTATTGTATTATGTGTATATCGTTCGACAGAAGAAGATAGTTTTAGTATTTTTATTAATAACTTTGCTATTGTTTTAAACAGTTTAAGTGTAAAAGACTTACCTATATTAATAGCTGGAGATTTTAACTGTAATTATTTCGAGTTGTCAAACAATTGGTATGAGCTATCTATTAGGAACATACAATCTTAAACAGTACATTTTTAAACCAACGAGGTACCAAAGTGGCAAACAAACTTACTAACTGTAATAATGTAACTATGTCCTATGTGTTAAATTCTAGTCATATATCAAAACATAAAGCTCAAATAGAAGCAAATTGTAAGACATTTCTATGATAAAAATATTTATAATTTTAAACATAACCTTTTAAATGTTGATTGGAGTTTTATATATAATTAAAATAATCTAAATGATAAATTTGATCAACTCATGGAAAAATATATGTATATATAAATGAATATGACCAAGCATTTCCAAGAGAGTCTAAATCATATCATAATACTAGTCAATATAAATCTACTCACAAATCAGTGAAAAATGTAAAGTAAACAAATAAACTTAATCTTATATAAAAATCATGTAAGTTGAAAAATAACAAAGAACTAAATAAACTATACAGCACATACAAGAAACGTTATAACAAGCAATTGGTAACTGATCGATTAGAATTTAATAAATCATAAATTCTTAAAGCTAAAAGTAGTAGCAAAGAACTTTAGAATATCATCAACAGCCAGTGTAATCGTTCTAGTCAGCAAGTAGCATCATCTATAATATCTGCAAATGACTATAATACTTATTTTAGTAACGGCGCAAAAATTAATATTCAAAACATAGCTCAAACTACAACTAATCCCATGACGCTATTAAAAAATAGCAATATAAATAGTAACTCCTGTTCAATTGTTTTTAATAAAACATCAATAGCTGAAATTGTTGTCATTACAAATTACTTAAAAATCAAAAAGACAATAGACATATATAGTATTAACACGTGGTTACTAAATCAAATCATTGATTTAATAGCCTTACTACTCACTTACATTTTTAATATATCCATGACTACAAAAACTTTTACAAACAAGCTAAAATCTGCCAAAATAATACCAATTTATATATCCAAAAAACAAGATATATGTAACAATTATAGACCTATAGCTATTTCACCTACACTTTCAAAAATATTGGAAAACATTATATTTGACCTCGTAACATCATATTTTAACAAATTAAATTTTTTATCAAGCAACCTGTTTGGCTTTAAGAAAAATTGTTGTACGGCTGATGCAATAATAAACTTTAATGAAAAAGTAAACATAGGACTTGGAGAGTGTAAGAATGGGCCTCTTTTGTGATTTGTCAAAAACTTTTGTCTTCGTTCAGCATAGCATTATGATGTCTAAACTTGAATACTACGGTATAAGAAGACCCATGCTTGCAATAATAAATTCGTATTTGGATAATAGAAAACAATGTGTATTCTTCAATAAAGAATATAGTGTCACATCAAAAATCAATGCAGGTGTCCCACAAGAATTTATTTTAAGACCTTTTTTATTTATTATTTTTGTTAATGATATCCTATTTAATATACCAGGGCACACTGTTTTATATGCAGATGATACTAGAGTATGTTGAAATTGAAAAACATACTTCCAATTAGTTTGCTGCAAATAAGTTGATACTAAAGTGTTAATTTTGTTACACAAAATCTTAAAACTATTAATTGTGTCAAGTTCTTGAGTATAACCATAGATTCAAACTTAAGTTGGAACACATAGGTAGGTCGCGTATGTGCTAAGCTTGGCAGCACTATTTTTGCTATCCAAAAAACTGTACAAACAGCTGGCAGAGATGCAGCTTTTGTTGTCTACTGTTCCCTGTTTTATTCCCATATGACATATGGAGTACAAGCGTGAAGAAATGCCTCAACTTCTAAACGTGTTTTTATTCTGCAAAAACAAGCACTTAAAACAATATTAACTTAAAGTGGACGCATCGTGCAGGCAATATTTTAAAGATTTTAATATACTCACTTTCCCAGCAACATATATATTTCAAAGTTTAATTTCTGTGCTTAAAAAAATTAGTCACTTGAAAGTCATTCCAAACTTCATTCATACAAAACACAAAACAAAAATAAAATTATTGAACCTTATTATAAATTAAGCAAATGCAAAAAAATGACTTAGAATATAAATTATATAATAAGCTACCAAATATATTCAAAGAGGTAAACCGGAAAATGTTCAAGTGTACTGTAAAGAAGTTCCTAGTAGATCATACATTTATATACTTGAAACTGTAGACATTTTTAAAGTGTTTCTAAAATGTTTTTGTAATTTTATACTATTTCTAATATGTTTGAAAAATTACAGGCAGTATCTATTTTTATGTAAATGCTACCAAATGTAATAATAAATTATCTATCTATCTATCTATATGCAAGTATCGAGAGTTGATAACTTGCGCCAATTTGCAAGTTCAATCAAATTAAATTAACGGGTACGTAAAATATCCTAAATTATATAGTGAAACACAGTTTTTTACACCGTAGATTGCATATTTTGTTAATAAATATTTTCAAATACTTAATTGACAATAACTTACCATTTTCATAAGTTTTTATTTATTACAAATAATTAAAAAACTTAATTTTATTTTTTAAATTTTAAAAAAATTTCTTGTAATGTTAGATTAAAATTAATCTATAACCCGCTCACTATTAGGATATAGATACAAATTTTAAATTTCTTTATTATTTTTTCATTCTATCGTTAATTAATGTTTGAAAATATTTTTCTTAAAAATTGTAAATTTAATTTTATATGAAAACACATAATTAAAAGCTACTTATGTTTTGCTGTTATTCACATTTATTTCACGTCGTCAAAAATTAGAACACAGACTTTTATTTGTAATTATAAAGCAAGTTAAGGAGGATTGTGGTTTTTGTTTGTATTTTATAATATATACGTCAAATGTATATTTTATCATAAAATGTATAACTTCTTACTTTTATTTAATATACACAATGCTAAAAATAAAATACTTTCTTTTAATTACACAATATTTGTAAAAAAATTCATTATCTTTATATTACCCATAAGTTTGTTATTAATTTTATCGGAAAATAATGAACTAACTTCAATTAATTAATATCGGTGCGTTTGTCCTTGAATAGTTCTACGTTTTTTTTGTTAAAAATTTTAAACTTATCTACAGCTGTAACTCTCTAATCTAAATGCGTACTAAAAATAATGACTATTCTTTTATATATATTATATATACATGAAAAACTGTAAACTGTTATTGTTAATAGCAGTTTTAATATTTAGTATAGACTCGTTTTGATTTAAATACAATATTTTTGGATGATTTATTTTATTTTATTTAAAATGTTTTTGTTTATTTTTTTCTACAATTTCTACAATATTTAATTCATTATTATTACTAAAGAAACGTTGTTATTTCACTCGTTTTAATACGTTCAGTATGCTCTGTGTGCAATGTGACTAACACAAAAAAAAGTCAGGCTGATAAATATTTTTTGTACTACAAATTTATGTATAAATGCAATATTTGCATAAAAAAATAACATGGAAATAAAAAAAATGTATCAATAGCAGATTTATATTTATAATAAAATAAAATTATTGTAAAACTGAACAGCAATTTGTATAAATTCCGCATTCAAATATTAAATTTTATTCTCAAACTGTTAATTCGCTTTTTAAATTATAATCTATCCTTTAAAATTGTAAATCCAACTTTTAAAACTAAAAATTCTCCACAAATGTGTTAAATTATAAAAACGTCCTTTAAAAATGAAAATAAAGTTTTCCAATCTAAAAATTTGACAACTAACGTAGTATACTTTAATACTAAACGGTAAATTTGGCTTTCAAATTGTTAATCCGGTCTAAAATCCGGCCACCAATGTATTTAGTCTATTGCCAAATTGATAATCCGGGCTCTAAATAATAAATCCAGCTTTTAAAACTGTAAATTTGGTTTTAAAGTGTAAATCCGGCCTTTAAAAGTTTAATCCGGTCTTTAATTTTACTGCTAAAATGTTAAGCCAGTTTAAAACTAAAAATCTGGTCTTCAAAGTGATGAATTTTACTGTCAAACTTTAAATTTTAAAGCCATCATTTAAGAACTAAGTGTTAAGTGTTAAAAGTGCAAAACTATTCATAAATCAAAAACCATAAAATTCGGTCCTAAATCATATGCTTTGAAATATCAAAATATTATTTAAAAACAAAAAAATCGTCTATAAACTATTGAAAAGAAGAAAACTCTTTTCATAGAATAAGCTAAATCCTACCATAAAACATTAAAATATTGTTGGTAAGCACTAAAATTCGACAATAAATAACAAAACCCGGCTATGAAATATCAAAACATTACAAAATATCTATATATAATATATGGAACAAAAAATCTAGTTGAATCTTATAAAGCATATATTATTATATATTATATTAAAATTAGTATATTCTGTGATTAAAGTAATCATAAATCGTATTACTATAACGACACTTAAGATATTACAATAAAAGATTCATTAACAATTGATTCAATTTAAATTAATTTAAACTTCTCTAAGATGCAAACATTAATCATTTGTTTCAATCCATTAATAACCCCTTGTGTACTGTTAACCTTGTAGCGAGCCGCTTAAACAGTCTTAAAAGAGATCCTCACCCACTTCTCCTTTCAACCATTGCAAACTCCTATTCATTTCCTTACCGCAGCTTATTGCGCACCAAAAAGGATCAAGTGAACAATCATCCGTTATTACATGGAGCAGTCGATACTTTAACGTGGGTTCAAATAATCTTAATGCACAGTCAAAATTTATAGCTGTATGTAAACAAGGTGCTTAATTCTGCTACTAATGTGAACTTTTCACAAAGAAGTTAAAAGCAGTATATTTTCCACCCACGGTTGTTTATAACCTACAAAGTATCAGTAGCGTTTATAAATCTAGAAATTTTCTCTGCAATTGAATAGATAATTAAAAGATATACTTTTAAACATTCTGGGACAGTTTTCTTTAGCTTATAAATTTTAAACTAAACCAACTAAAAAAAAAACTATATTATTGTATTTTCTTATTAAAATTAAATTATATTTCAAATTCTTCATTTAATAAATATAAATTAATAATTAAATATTTTGTTTCACAATAAATTATATGGAATAGATCTCAATCGATTTCGATAATAAATATAATTTTCAAGAATTTTTTTATAATTTTATTATAATGAAAAATTAAATGTGAAACAAAATAAATAATAAACATTTGTATTTATCAAAATAGAATACAAAAGTGTTTCACCAAATCAATAAAATCTTTTAAATAATATAAAAAAAAAGAGCTGTAGCAATATAGGCGCATTGATTCGGAAAAACAGCAATACACCATCTGAAAGCTTGATTTCGTATCAACAAATCGATTTTTGTCGTTTTTATTACGATTTTTGAAAAAAAAGAACAAATCAACTATTCTGAAACACCCTAAATAGTATATATCAAAAATAAGCTATAGCACCACAAAAGAGTAAAGCAATATCTGTCCCCTATTTTCAATACGGTCTCGTAAATTCGGTCAACGTTACAGAAAATTAGGATAGGCAAGAAATATAGTTTTGTTTGAAGCAGATTTCAGTCTACAACACGATGTGAACCCACATACAGGAGCTTTCGGCGTGGAAGTGTATGTCTGCAAAAATGGGTCTAACGTCACTACACAACGAGCGTTCCGTGCCCGATTTGAAATTTCTCTTATCCAAAGAGTACCAAACCAAAAATCAATTGTTTTGTGTGTAAAAAACTTCAAAGAAAGTGGATCTGTTTTCAGAAAAAACGTAGACGTCCACAGACAACTATGACTTCCAAAAATATCGAGATAGCCAGGCGCTCAGTGTTACGGTACCTTACACGTTCTGCACAAAAACCCTTTGTCTGTCTGTAAAATTGTATGGACAAATAAACAATCAAAACTTCTGGTACTGGTGTGATGCCAACCTAAAACAAATACACAAAAAGCCTCTGCATAGTAAAAAAGTTACAGTTTGGTGCGCCATGACAGAAAGTAAGATAGTCAGACCTTTTGTTTAAGAAAGAATTGGACTGTTTCCGTCAACTCAAACAATATTCTATAACCTGTGCGCTTGCTGGATTTAACGCTTAGCGACATCTTTCAGTAGAATTATCTTAAAATTAAAGTCTTTAAACACTGTTCAAAACCCTAAGATAACGGAACCAATCGGTATAAACATTTTCCGATTACCAAAAAATCAAAAAATCGCTTGAGGCAGTGTGGCAATAATGGTGTATTCTTTTTAAAACCATTTTAATTGAAAGTATATTAATTATACTCTTAAGACATAAAAATAAAATTATTGTATTTTAAATATTAAATATTTGTGAATTCAATTTTTAAAATAAAAAGAGAGTTATGTGCACTTTGTAGCCTTATACAATTTCAGGTTTAGTAGTTATAGATTAAATTTTTACTTAAAACTGTATAAGGTTATATATAAGTCTAATGCGTTACAAATAGTAAATGAATAGTTTTTCCAGATAATTAAAGCTATTTAAAGTTTGATCCAAAAGCACAATAATCAGAACTCTATTAAGCATTTTAAATGTCTCAGAACAAAATTAAATTTTTATTCAAATCAAATCAAAATCAAGTCTTAATTCTTAAATCTGTTACAAGACAAGTCAAGACTAAAAATCTAAATCAACAAATCAGCACAGCCACATTGTAAAACAAATATTCGCAAGATAAGAAGCCATCTAAATCAACAACCGCCGCAACTTCTTACCAATACTTACGCAATCTGTGTCCAAAGGTAATCTTTTAAGATCAACTCCAAAAAACATAACTACAACTCTAGCGCTTTTTCTGCCCACAGGTTTGTTTGGCTTTAATCTTAGAAAGTCCGATATATTTTATTTTAAATTAAATTATAGCAATGTTTAAATTTTATTTTGTAATACTGTTTGTATCTTCTATGCTCCGTACAGTAAATAGATAGAAAAAATCACATACTTACACAAAACAATATTAAATTATTACTGTTTTCAATTAATTTGTAATATTTTCTTCATATGTGTTAAGTACCATATTCAAATATTTAAATAGGTTATAACCTAAACCAAATAAAAACCACATCCCTACAGTATATACTCAGCCAAAACACTCGGCATTTACCAGCTATCATTTGATGCATTTATTTGCAGAATGCTGTATTTTGTTTTTGAACAAAATATTTCAACTATTAGAGATTTCCTTTATTAATGAATTAGATTATGTCCAGCTTTTTTATGTAAACATTTTTTATAACCAAGAAATGTTAAAAATTCTACAATATATCAACAATTCAAGAAGGTAAATCATTTCCTAATTTACTGTCCATACTTTTATGTTTTTTTTTGCTAAAACTTTTTAGATAATTGATTCGGAATTAAACAGTATACAACGACTGAGCTACACTTCTTTAAAAGTCAATGTTTCCTGAGAAAATCTTTCACTCTTACTATAGCTCTTTAGTTCCTTTAAATAATGTTTCTATATTCTTGGTATCCAAAAAAGTCATATTTTTGATTTTAAAAAATTTAACTAATTTTTTATGTTGAACCTCGTCAAAAATTTTCTCATAACCTATAAAACAGACCGTTATATTTGTATCCATACATATGATATTTTAAAACTAAATTAAATTCTGGTAATAGTCGGTTTAGTTCCGTATAATTTAATCGATTAAAACTTCCACGGATAAAGTAACCGCCATAAATTCCCGGCCCAACCAAAAATCATGCACATGTAAGAAAGATATTTTATAAAATTTCAATATAATATCTCTTATTACATCATTTAATTATTAATTTTAACCATTCATAAAAATATTCTTCTTCGTTAGGAAATCGTCTACCCCAAAAGTTTAAATTTTAAAAACAAGAAGTAGTCCCTAGGGAGCCAAGGAAAAACTTTAAGGAAAATGATCAATATTTTAAAAACCGCATTCTATTATTATACTAGTTGAACAACTACGGTGTTTGTTAATTTTTTTTTGTCTAAATATTTTCCCTCAACCTATGTAATAAGGTAACATAACAAACGCCATTCACCATAGCATTTCTTTCTTTAAAACCAATTATTAAGATTCCCTCACAATCCCAAAAAAATGTGGCCATCATTTTTTTGGTTAAGGAGGAGGCTTTTCTTGCTCGTAGTTCACCTACACGCCTCCATTTCATGGATACCCTTTTAGACAAAAAATCATAATACAAAACCATAGTTTCATCCTCCGTAACAATAGATTGCAAAACTTCTTTGTCTTCCCTCACATAGCTTAAAAAATCAAACACAATCAACTCAATGCTGCTTATGAACAGCAGTCAGAAGTTTTGGGACTCATTTTGCACTCATTTTTTCATACCCAAATAGTCATGGAGTATTCGGCAAAACAATGTATTTGATATTGATGATAATTCCCTTAGTTTTAGTCAGCAATAACTTTGAACCAGTTCATTAATAAAAACTATTGACTCTTCTGTGACCACTTTAACTGGTCGACAAAAACTTAAGTAATCATCTAAAAACTTAAACCTACCTTAAACCTTTTAGCCCACTCTTTCACTGTATAATAGGGGTAAAACCTTCCAATGTGAAGAATTTGATGACCGCTAGGTAATCTATTTTTCGAAAATTTGGCATAATTAAAACATAATAATGTCTTCCTGAATATCACTACAAGACTAACTAAAGTAGAAAGTTCAAACTGCAGATTTGAGATAAAAACAAAATGATTTCCAAAAAAGCAAGCTTCATAAATTTTTCTGCTTCTGTATATAATATTAGCTGAATAAAACAAATATTTTTTTGCTAATGTTTAGACATCGGTTCTACATAAACCATTTTTCATCTATCGCTATATAAATTATTCCTCACTCTAGAACTTAAAATAATAAGTAGATTTATTTAAACTGAGCAAAACTAAACCACTTGTTTTGTTTATCAGAAACTAAGGCAAAATAGTGTGTTAGAACTAACAAAAAGTACATACGTATTGGCCCCCAAACTAATAAAGTTTCTTGCCTTTTAGGTCACAACGCACGACAATCACGCTGATAAGTTCTACTTCTACTCTTTTTGCAAATCTGGCATAGTTGAAATCTAACAATGTATGACTGGATATCACCACAAGACTAATAAAAGTAGAAAGATGAAATTGCACATGTACGTTAATAAAGCATCACACTTTACTAACAATATTTAACATTTGGTCTAAAGTTTTTAAAAATGTATTAAGTCAGAAATGTATAGTGGTGTCCTCGTATATAATGTTAGTTCGTTAAAATATTTTCTGCATTTTGCAATACAAAAATGTATATTAAACGTAATTAATAAACTTTTACATTCAATAACAACAGATATAACCAGACAATTAACTTCAGAAATAATACTATCTCTTTTCCGAGAACTGCTGACAATTTGATAACATATGACAAATAAGTAACGGAACATACCACAAACTAGAAACTCATCGGATGTCAACAAATGGCTGTTTACTACTAACAGTAACTAATGCGCAGTCGCGTGATAATAACCTGTTCTCTGCGCTTCAGCCTGCACAACAAATGCAGTAATTACACTTTTTTTTATATTGTTGTTTTAAATAGCAATTTCGTTATTGTCAGCTTTGTAAGCTGATTCATTGTCACTGAAAATTATTTCAGACAGCTAAAACAAAATTGAATAAATTTGCTTATGCAATATAAATTAACAGACGTTAAATGATCCAATAAAATTCATAACAGTAAGACAGTTCGTTGAACTTCAAAAAATTACAGCTCAAATGGTATAGGTTTAACGTACTCGACTGCTACATCAGGAGCCTGGAGTTCAAGTACCCTACTTGGTCAGTTTTTCTGGTTAAGAAAAAATGTGTTTTATAAACAAAAAGAAAGTCTTGTCAAAGAGACAATTTACATAAAATCACAGTAAATATTAAACTGTGATTTTATGTAAATTATCTCTTCGACCAGTGAGATGCTAGGCAAACTGATGATAGGTGCATACCCTAAAACAGTGTGTGTCTCTTACTGGATGAAAAGACAATTTACATAAAATACATTATTTATAAATTTTAAATGATAAATTTGTTTCGGTCATCTGAATCAAATAAAACGCGCCAAAAACGCCGTTACCTGTCCCAGTAGAATTTAACTGTATTACCGTCTCCTTCACACACAAACAGTTCAACGTTTCTCCTTATAGGAAACAGACCTTCAACCTCTGATTTATTAAATGCACGTTAGGTCAGAGTTTGGTCAAATGTGTACAAGATTAGGTTATCCCAAAAAAATATAATAAAGGTGTGGAATTTGGTTTCTATTAAAATAAATAAGCAACGTTTTGATAGCAAACAAAATAAATCTATTGCTACTAGCACAGTTTATAATTCGGTCGATAGTTTTTTAAATGTACTCATACATACACACATCTGCTCATCAAAAACTTGATAATCTGATTTATGCTTGCATTGCTAGAAACCATTCTGTTGGCACGCTTGCCCAAAATGCTATTCCCTCTACGTAGCTGAAATAAACAAAAAGTTAAATAACTCTCTATAAACAAACCATACTTCGCGGATATCAAAAAATTCAACAACAAAGTGTTGATTCTGTATAAAGTACAACCAAAAAAAAAAAAAATCAGTCGTAAAATGTTGACACCTTGAACCACATTTTATATCAGCAATTAAACCTCTTAAATCTAATAACCAAGAATAGCGCTTCATGTTCATTCTCTGGTATCTTTCATCGGCAACTGGTTAAAGAAATAAGTCTATAACTTGCCGGAAACTTTTTATATTTACCTTATTTTAATAAAATAAAATATTATATTAGCAAAGCAACTGAAATATAGATTTGTATATTATTAAATCAACACCTTTAGCAATATTTTGCGCTTTAGATAAAATTTCCACACACAAAACGGAGTATTATATAAATCATCTTTGTAAGAGACAAATTACAGATAGTGTTTCTCATTGTTAATTTTGATCTCTCGGAAATTCTTATAGTAATTATTGGTGGAAGCAGCAAAATAAACATCAGTGAAAATATTTAAGATATAGATAGTAAGAATTTTATAATCTGACAATAGTAATATATATTAATAAGTACAGATGCGTTTTACTAACATTTTCCAACACTTTACCGACAAGGGTTCTCAAATTATGTTACGTATTCTCACCATAATTAATCCAAATAAGCTAATAGATTTCCTGTAGTTGAATATTAATTAAACATATAAAAAGAATAGAATGACGATTATTGGTTCACAAAAATATATTCACCAAATTTCTAAAAACAGCAAAATGAGCTCATATGGTGTAGTCCAGTAGTTTGAACACTGTTATCATAATTAAAGTTTCGTTGACGGTGTATGAGATTTGAGGGATTCAAATGAACATTGGAAAAATATTTTAAAACTTCCCAATCTAATAATACTGCAATACTTGGAGAACAAATGTAAGGAAATAATCTATTGACTACAAACAAGTAGGTATTGTACACTTTATATAAAATAACTACATCCAATTATTGGCACTGCTGTAATAAATTCCTTACTAAATATTGCTTAAAAAATAAATAAAAAACAAAGTAACAAATATAACATAAAGTACAATTAGGAAGAAAAAAAGGCATGTACTTCTTTTGTGTTTTCATTGATTTCTGTGCTTCATAGATTTGACGAAAGCGTTCAACAGAATAAAGTTGGAGGACGTTCTGAAAGAGCAAAAACGCAGAGGAACACATCCAAGCATCATTGAGACAGTCAGACTGCTCAACACAAACAAACAAAATACCACAGAAATAAAAACAAATTCAATAAGAACAAAGAAAATAGAACAAAACACGGAAGTACGACAAGTTTAAGCACCTGAGAACAACAATATCACCTTACGGTGACATCAAGAATGTCGTACAAAACCAGATCAACAAGTCAGCCAGAATAGCAGGAGCTTTGAGAAAACAATCTGGAAAAATGCATGCATATCAACTACAACCAAAGTCAGACTATACAAAACATGTGTAAGACCCGTAATGACATACACAGCAGAAACACAAGCAAACACAGCCAAGACCAAAAAGATGGCGCGCACTAATAAAATGAGAGTACTAAGAGCATTAACAGGAAACACACTCAAAGACCAAAAAAGGAGTAAAAAAATTCGGGAAGAATGCAAGACGAAAGATGTGGTGAGGTAGACACGCGCTTGAAGGCGTTTCTGGAATAAACACATATCTAGGATGAAAGATCAAAAGCAAAAATCGCGCAAAACAAAAAACCAGCATCAAGTCGACCACCAGAACGACCACTACATTACTACAAATAAGTCCAAACGAGAATACTTAACAACATAGATCCTAATGATATAACATTTTTGCAAGTGGAAATTCTTCAAATATAAATTAGCTCTCAAATATTATTTCAAATTAAATAAAACTATTTCTCTTCAAATATAAATTAGCTTGATTGAAATAATATTTGAGAGCTAATTTATATTTGAAGAGTTTCCACTTGCAAAAATGTTATATCATTAGGATTGATGTTGTTAAGTATTTTTATTTAGCTCTTTTAACACAGAGCGTCATATATATGATACAAAAAAAAAAAAGAAGTAACTTCATATATGTGATAATAGACAAAAATAAATACGGAGATAGACTAGAAGCCAGAGCCAATCTCAACCTATTTAACAACAAACCAGGACAGTGTTAAAACGCTACAAAAGAAGGTCTAAAAATTTTTTTTCTCAATCAAGACCAAAAATAAAATGAAAAACTTTAATTAATATTACTCAATCATTATAAATACAACAAAAAATTTAAAAAAAAAAACAGTAAAACAGTTCCACCTTTCGCACGTACAATATTTGCACAATCTTTACAGTACATTTATTAATCACAAAGACCTACTTTACAATAAAATTTTCTTGTAAAATACACAATTAAGTAAAAAAACTGTTAATAAAGCTAATATAATTAATAGTTGTGACCTCTACTACGTGATAATTCATATTTATAAAATGATAAATATTATTAGTAAGCATAGTAAGTAGTTTTGAAGTCTTGGTTGTAAGCCGGGCAGAGATATGCAGCTAGATTGGATTGTCGCTTTTTGAAACTTTGACTCAGATTAAGTGTCCGCCTACTTAAGTAATTTTAACCTTGAACTAGTCGATGCCATCTTTTTACTAATTTTTTATTCTTATTATAAGCCTTGTTAAAAGTAGTTTTTTGTACTACCTAATAAAAAGAATTTCAGACACAGCAGCAAATGATCTAAAAAATAAGGACATAAAAATAAGACAAACTTTCCCCTACTTTGATTTCAGGTACTTTTCTTTCTTTCTTGCTTTCACAATTTATATATCTGTTTTTACCATATCGCAATGCTTCTAAACCAATAGCATTAAAAACTTTTGATTAAATTTGAAATAAAAAAGCAATGACTTCCTAAAAAGCAAGTTCTACATTTTTCTACTTCTGTACTTATGAGCTGAATGCAAAATTCTCTTTTACTAATGTTTAGACATGTATGAGGTTCTACATAAACTTTTTTCTATGTATCACTGTATAAATTATTCCTTATTCTAGAACTAAAAATATAAAGCCAATTAATTAAAACTTATCCAGTTTACCGCATTTAATTTGCAATAAAAAAAACATTATTTAAAAAAAATATTATGTTTGGCAATAGATGATTCAGCAAAAATAGTCCTTCCTCAGTCTTTATAAAATAATAATTATGCAAACACAATCCGTGTACAAAAATAGCTTAATCCTAAACAAATTACATTATTGTTTTATTTAGTATTAGCAAGTCATATAAACTTTAATTAAACAAGTAGTATACATAAATTAGTTTATATGACTTGCTAATTATAAATAAAACAATAATAAAAGTGTTTTACACAAGAACGAAAATGGTAATACACTTGTGCGTACTCTATGCCGCTGCTATACCTCGGGGATAGTCCCCAAATCGGTCCCGAGACACAAAAATAGCGGATATAGTTAATAGCTAAAGCATGAGGTGGACAGATAAATCTATAGCAGCAGCATACACGAGCCTTGCGCCTCTCTAATATTCGTTCACTCAACGATAACAAACAGTTCAATTCGTTAGGTGTCGTACTTCTCACAAACTTTTTAAATGGGTTTGTAAAACAATGCAAAAATAAATATTGTGCAAGTTGGTTGCAATTTTGAGCCCTCAAACATGACATTGTCTTATGAAATTTCCTGAATATTTTATGTATTAAAATAAGACTATCATAACACCTATTTGAACATACTGCAGGTTTGGCAAAACCAAAAAATGCAAAAGTGTTTTCAAAAATCAGCGTAGCGCGCCGCATCGCACGTACGATACACGTTACACGTTATTAAATTAACTTGCAAATTGTAAAAAAATCTACTAAAACTT
Source organism: Tachinus rufipes (assembly GCA_963932245.1). NCBI lineage: Eukaryota > Metazoa > Arthropoda > Insecta > Coleoptera > Staphylinidae > Tachinus > Tachinus rufipes. The sequence goes on along the minus strand of OZ010744.1, from coordinate 44,725,679 downwards.
CTGCGGATTAATATCGACATTGGCAAAAACATGAAAAAAATTGCTGAAAAATTCTTTTAAATATTTATTCTCTATTAGATAACGTCATATCAAGTTGTTAATACCTGTTGGTTTACTTACCCACATATCCAGCTATGCCTCCTGCGGGGCTGTGAAGGTGAAGGGGGTACAAGCAGCTGGGACCCACCTCCCGGGGGACCCAGCCGCAGCTCGGGGACACGCAGTTCCCCACTCATCATCTCACTTGGACGCCACTGGCAACGCGCATCGTTCACAACGACACGCGGCTTTCCGATCCTCAACTCTCTCGAGTCTCTCGACGCCCCACCTCCTCCGGCGGATCTGTTTTTAATAATTTTCGCTTCTTTTTGTGACTTTCGGGCAATATCGTGTCCGAGATAAAAGAAATGTATTCCTGCAAATTTCAATTTCGATGTCAAACGGACGGAAAATTAGTACTAATTAGATGAAATCACTCTGCTGGAAATTTTACGTAAAGCGAGCTTAATTTTCTAAGGTATAATTAATACAAAAAACATAAAGTGATTTGCGTAAACAATTAATAGTTTATTAAAATCAAGTTGGAAGAAATGAGCATAATAAAAAATAAAAAATAACTATAAAAAGTTATAATTTATTGAACAAAAGTATGCATTTCATCGGCTTGGTTTTAAGCTGACCAAACATTCTTTAAAATGATTAATATTAAAATGGATATAGTTTATTTATTATATTTTTAATCTGATTGCAAGCTTAAATTTTATCACAAATATTAGCAAACAAATAAGAGATACTATTGTTAATTAAATATTGTAGAATTGTATCTTTATTAAACATTCACACTTGTCCTTTAATTTATTTTCACTACTACTTTTAGCTAATGTTAATTTTATTATAGTATACTTTAGATGGTATTTATATAACATTAAATCTATCAAATTAAATACTTTTTTTTAGCTGACAAATTATCGTTAATTTCACTGTCTATTTATTGTGGCTTTGCGCCATGTTACACTCGTCAATGTTGTCGTTTATGCCAAAACCTGATAAATTACAACACTACAAGAAAATTCTGTCTCACTTGTGCCACATTTTGTCAACAATGTAATTGATAAACTTAACTAACTTCTTGAAATTGAATAATAAATTTTCTTAATATCTGCAAAATCAACTTAAGTTAATAAAGTTGCCATCTAATAAATATGATTATTACTTTACAATGGCTACGTGCCAAAACTAGTGGTAGAAATGAGTTTAATAGCATATGCGTAAAATAACAATATTAAAATTACAGTATTTCAATCTGCGTGCTTTCAAATTAACCAATTTAAAATAATAAATAAAACTGATAGTTTAAGTAATCATCAAAATAGGCAAATTATATGGTCTAACAAACCCGCAATAAAGTTTATAATAGCAGTTAATGAATAATGCATATATTCATAATAACACAACTTGAGCAATATATTTTGTAGCCCAACTAATGCATTTTAATGCCGTGGGCATTCAATTATCTGGAAAATTTCATATACGTAATGTACAAAGTTATAATAGAGTGAAAATGTTATTCAAAAAATAATAAATTTTAATATTTCATTATAGGAATAAAAAAATATAATGATGCGTTTGTACTTTTTATAAACATAAAAGATAGCTCATTGATAGAGCGGAGTTTGATCCCCAGAATATGACTAAATCTTGCTCTTTATCCACCGGAAAAATTAACTAATAAACACCCCATCAACTGCTTTCAAACAAATCATAAAACTTCTGAAGCGATGCAAGGGCTCCATGAAGGTTCAAACAAAGAAGTGAATAAGTAACGCCAAAACATGCAGTCCGGTAACTGCAAAACCCATCCTATACGTTGATTCAGTTATGTTGATTACTCAAAAATATTTATAGTTGTCAGAGAATTTGACTGATAGGTCAGTTCTTTTACATATTTTTTAAAACATATTAGTAGGCTCTCAAATAACTCAGACAACATTTTTGGATCAACTTTAACATATGATGCCAATTCTGAATGCATATTATAACAGAAAGCAAAAAACAAACTAAAAAACAAAACTTTTAAACTGCTTGTTGATGCAAATATGAAACGCTCAAACTATAACAGAAGCGACGCTAAAACTTTCAAAAACAATAGTACTATCATTTGTGCTAAAAATCTCCACTAGTATAGGCCTAATTTTTTTATTGCTACATACAATACAAATAACAAACCATAACAAGTGGATAAACAAAGGGTGTTCCACATAGTAACAAAAACATTAAACTCATTATAACCTCCATAACGCATATTCAAAATTATCGTTTGACAAAAATTAACTAAATATTTTGCAGTATTTTAAATAGATTAAAAAAAAATCAATTCAAAAAACAACATATTTGAAACAACAATCTTAAATGCGTTTTTTTATTATCACCATAACAAATCAATTTAAGTTTTAAATATAATAATTTCAAACAAAGCGAACAATATTTTTTTTTTCATCCACTTCTTGTCGCAATAACATAGCCTTTGTCTATATAAAAACATAATTTCAGTGTTTCAAAACAAAAAAACTAAATATAAAAGATAGTTGAGACTGAAAGTTAAATTTGCATGTGGATTTTCTTCATTTCTCTCGTTTAAAGTTTTGTAACCCACTTAGAACAAATCTTCCTCATAAGTAAATAACCAATAAATAAAAATAGCAATAATATTTTCTTCGGCATTTTAAAATTTATCTGGTGAAAACCTCAATTTTCTTCTGATGACATGTAAACTGCATCTGCAATTTTATCAATTTTGCAACTTAACTGACATGTACTCTATAAAAATCAAAACTTAAATGTTGATACAAGCTTCTTCTGTAAGATACATGATTATCTGTGATTTTATCAAATTAAATATGAATAAAAAAATTGTATTTACCTCTAAAATTATAACCTCAAATAAAAAGTTTCATAGAAGAGATTTGCTAAACATGATGAATGATACAATAAAAATGTCAGCAAATATTTGACAATAAGCCCAAGTATTGTTCACAAAATCTATAAACCGTTCCTATTACAGTCTTAGTCCATAACAGATAATCCACTACTACAAAAGCAACTCTCCCAGCAAAGAGAAAAACTTCCACAACTGCAATAGAAACACTGCTTTCAGTAGCTTACCGACTAAATATTAACAAATATACTGTAAATATCCGGATTCACAAGCCGTAAATGAAAAATTTATTACATAAAAATGAGATTGTAAAATTAGATTTAATAAGAGATTATTGCATACGCAAGTTGTTTGATGTGATAATACCGTCCGAAAAAATAAATTAACAAAAAATCCTCAAAAACATTCATTAGACCAGAACCAAACCAGTAATCCGTAAAAAAACACAGCAACCTGTACAAAACGGTCAAGAAAGGTTTATAGACTTTATCAAAAAAACGGAAAAACAAAAAAGAAACAACCAAAAATGTGCACAATAGAAACAGGAAAATCGCAATGCAAAAGGAATTTTTAGTCAGTAAAAACCTGACACTAGTAAATAGTACAAAATACCCAGTGTCTTTTAAAGAAGTTCCACTTCTTAAGCAAAATACACATAATTTAAATGTGCTTTCATTTGCTTGGTAACAAGTACAAATCCAAAAACATGCAGCTTTCTATGATGCTTGTACAACTGTATATATTTAAGGCTGCCAACAACCAAAGTTGGTAGAAAAACCTATATAAAAGGTTGCCTGGTTTTGCTTCTAAATGATATAGGTGCGGGTAGTAGTGCAGAGTAAAATTGATTGATGAATGAGAGCTTTAGATATGCTCTTTTTAAATAAATGGTTGTTCTAAATTAGGTTAAGCTTAATAAAGCCCGCAGTATCTTAAATTTTTTTGTAGTTATTGAATTACATCAATGCCCGCTAACTTAATACATAAATTATGTGTAAAAAATAATTAATTATTTTAATTAAATTTTTATATTTAAAGAACACATATAAAATTTAATAGCAATGCTGGTTTAATGTAACCAAGTAACATTGTTTGATTGTGTAAATAGGAGACTCCGCCCCTTTACTAAAACCGGGCAACCTTCTAAATACAAATTTTCTACTAACCTTCGCCAACAACAACATTAACCTTTGAAAAAATTTTAAACTAATTATGGCTAGCTATATAAAAAATAATATTACACAAATTTAAAAACTTTAAAATTATATAAAATTTCATATAGATATAGCTTTAATTTTTTTTGGATAAATTTCTTATAGACATCAATAAGCAAAACTTCTAACAAATCCGCAAAACTTATCTAATTTGCAAAGAAGAATGAAAACCAATAGTTTAAAACACGCCTTGGCCTTTAATATATAAAAATAAATCTTTTGCATAAGCTAATTTCAGTTTTATCAAATTGTATATATATATATAGAAGGTTGAAACTGATAAACGTAGGTTTATTGTTAAATATAGTTATTTTTGACAGCTTCCTGCAGGCATAATTATTATAAATCTTCAAGTATAATTGTTTTTATTTAGGCATTTCAAAGTACATAACCAAATATTTTTTTTTAAATGACTCAGATATTTATAAAATGTAAATTACTAATCAAGCAATTTTTATTACAATATAAATCAATCATAATAGCTGTGTTAGTAAGTACTACAGAGTTTTTAATAATTAGCTTGCGGAGTCCGTACTTACAAAAAATAATAAGCAATAATTAATTAATTAACACTTTTAATCGCTTAAAAAATAGCCACTTCGACTCTTGCCACTTGAAAACCCGTACTAATTTTAAAATTAAAACGCCTTCATCTCCAGCTACGCCCCCCACTTAGCAGAAAAATTATTGGCAAAAATATCGCTAACTACATGCGATTTGAATTTATATCATATAAATCGTTAATTAAACGTCGGAGTGGAAAGAAACTCAACACTCGGACAAGATGTTTTTTCTGTGGTGCCAATAGTAGGCATCTCCAGCATTGGTGACGCAACTATACGCTCAGGTATTTATAAGTTTTCATAACTTTTTTTTAACTAAAACTCGGACAAGTGCGTTTTGGAATATTTACGATAGAGGAAAATAGCAAGGTCAACATCGTAAAAATAAATCTAATTGGAAAAGTTCAATAGCGGGTGGAGAATGTTTACATATTTATTTCCCAAGTGATTTTTGTCCATGAAAAGTTCATATTTTATATTACATAATAATTTTTTGAATAATGCGGTCTATAAGTTTAACATGTAAAAATGTCATAAATGAAACAACTAAAGGTTTGTGGCTTATTGTAGAATATCAAATATTTTTATTTTATAAATATAAGAGCATAGAATATATAAAATATAATATGCATAAAAATATAAAATAAACTTGTAGATCAAAGAAACACATTCAATCACAAATAAAATACTAAATAAATAATATAAAGATAGCAAGTGTATAAAAAGTTTTATATACATTTTGTTTAAATAAACGTGGTCAAAATCGTTTTTTTATATATAAATATATATAATGTCAATTAATATATAATATTTTAAAAAGTACAAATAAATTATAAAGTTTTACTTTTTTCAAATATGGCACTTATTATTTTCTTAATTACATCGACTTAATTATTTCAAAATTTTTAAAATAAAAATGATAAATAATACTTATATTTCCTATCATTGATCTTTGTACGATTAGTATATACATACATGCATATTTTTATTAGTCGTACGCTGAACTACTAGGCTATATGGTTAATATTAAACAACATAAGCAAGCATAATATTGCGCACTGTTGTGTGTAAAATAACCAATCAGACATGTTTTATTTAAATTTTATTGATGTATTTATATTTATATTTTTTGATATTATAAAACATCCTTACAGAGTTTTATTCTTATATAAAGCAATCAAATAAAATCTTAAATTTTGTTAAAGCAATGTATGCACCTCCTCCACAGTCTTGAAACTGTTTGTATTCTTTACTTAGAAATCCTCGCTCTTTGGTACTGATTGGAGCGTCCTAAAAATGAGTCAGCATAATATTTCCTGTTGTAAGCAACATTTTTTAAGTTATCGCAAAGAAGTTCACCGCAAAAGTTCTGCAAAAGCATCAACACATAGTTATTTAATTTTGGTATAAAATGCCTACCTTGCTAACACTTTATAGAACTGAAGGATGTCGCACAAAATGTAATGTAAAGTACACAGAACAGTAGGTCAAATCCAAAACTTTAGCAATTTTATAAAGTATAACCCGACAATTCCAACAAAAGGCCTCTTCTACAATTATCAGATATGTGTTGGATAACTATACCAGAAATAAACGTATCTACAGTAAATACCTGGAGTAGCACAAAATGCATTTCACAAATGTTGGGTTAGTAGTAGTACCCCTGTCTAGGTAACCCAATGAGTCGTCAATGTTAATTTAAACTTCTTTATACGCAAATAACTTCCGCGCGTTACTAAATTACTGTACTAGAAATAACTTTTAACCCAGGATAAGCAGGTTTATTACCCTCCAAACCCTAACTATGTTTTAACTGAAAATTGTAAAAGCGCATTTTCATATTTATTCCGTAGGTAGCGTTATTCTTCGTTTAACCGACAATTGTAAAAGCGATCAATAAGCAAAACTACTACCGTTTTTTTTTTTAATTTGTAGTTCCAATCGTGCACTTGATAGAATCACAAACATAAATTTCTATATTGTAGCTTCATACTAGAGAAATATCACTCTTTCACTGCGTAAGTAATCGAAAACAAAACGCTATCCCTTCTTAGAGCGATGCTCTAGTAGAGTTGCCATTTTTAAACTGTCAACTCTAATCGTTTCCGCAATACGTTATTAGCAATGCCAACAACTTAAAAATAATATGTCTACCAACTTGTTAGACAACATTTTTATCAATGCATTTTTTAGCATTTTAAGTTTTTATTTGACTGTAGCATGTATTAGTCGTAAGCAATATACCACAATACCGCAAAGAAAATAAACAATAGCTAATCGTAACCTTGCCATAATTATGAAACTTGCGTTTTCCCCATTAAACGGAAGGTAAGCCTCCACCTATCAAACAACAAACTGCTAAGCTACCAAGACTAAAGTTCAAATCTAATTACAAACCCGTGAGAGAAGATGAAAAGATCCTGGTGGCTGTCACCCTATAAATGCGCCTCATCTTCTGGTGCCTATCCATATCAAATGTTGGCGATCATCATAGCTATCTTTACTTTATCTGCTGTAGCGCGGAAGAGGCCCACCGTTGTTGTGTTGAACCATGTGCGCAGATTCATCAACCAGGAATTCTTCTTCTTCCTGGTCCTCTTTTTCCCTCTATTTTTCACTGTAAGACTAGCTGCAGTAACCCGTATATCTCTTCATTTCTCATAACATGTCTTAGATATTCCAGTTTCCTTAATTTTATTGTCATCATTATTTCCTTTTCTTTGCCAATTCTGTTTATTTTTATTGATTGCTGATGATCCGTCCAGGGTATTTTCAGAATGCGGCAGTATACCCACAATTCATAGGATTCTAGCTTTCTGCATGTCGCTTCTGTTAAAGTCAAAGATTTGGCTCCGTATAGCAAGATTGGAAATATGTAGTACTTAAGTAATCTTATTTTCGTTGATATAGGTTGGTCGGGTGTTTTAAATTTTTTTAATATTTTTGTGAATGAGATTCTGAATTTTTCTATTCTGCACTTTATCTCTCTTGCATTATCCCAGGATTCGTTAAGTGTTGTGCCTAGGTATGTGTATGTTTCTACTCTGTCTATTGTTTTGTTGTTCACTGTTATTTGGTTTTGATCATAATTCTGTTGAAAACTATCATGTATTTAGTTTTCTTTATGTTAAGTGCAAGGCCATATCTTTAGCTGTTTTTTTTCTACTCTGTTCATTAATATCTAAAGATGTACTTGACTGTCTGCAAATAATACGGCGGTATTCGTATCTGCGTATCTTATGTTGTTTATGATTTTTCCGTTAATCTTAATTCCATATTCCGTAACTTCCAGTTCAAGCCTCTTGAAATAGTCGTTCTGAGTATACGTTAAATAGTGTTGGCGAGAGTACGCATCCTTGCCAAACACCTTTTTTTTATTTAGATTTCCCCTGAGAGCTCTCCTTGAATGCGTGCGACAGCTGTTTGGTTCCAGTACAAATTACTTATGACATTTAGGTCATAGTGTTCCAACAGTATTTCTGTTAGTATCTCTATTAGCTTACCATGTTGTACATTGTCAAAAGTTTTTTAATAATCGATGAAGCATATATGTACATTGCGGTCTACATCCCTGCATCTTTAAACAAGAACTTGGACAGTAAATATAGCCTCTCTAATGCGTTTGCATATCTTGTTTATTTTCCGTTGTATAATTTTTAGAAATAATTTTAATAAATGGCTCATTAGGCTGATTGTACGGTAGTCATTACACTGCTTTGCACTAGGTTTCTTAGGAAGCATTATAAACGTCAATTTTAGCTACGGCTTCAATATTTCTCCTTTTGAATATATCTTGTTAAATATTGCTGTTAGCCATCTTAGGCCGGCTTCGTCAAATAGTATTATTAGTTTGCTGTGGATGTTGTCTGATCCTAGAGATTTGCCTTCCTTAAGTTGTGATATTGCTTTTGAGATTTCATCTGTTGTTATAGTCATGAAGTTAAAGTTATTCCTCACAGGACCTTGTTCTACCCTGATGTCCTCAAAAAGTTCTGTTAGATACGCTTTCCACGTGTTCATTTTTTTGCTTGGTCTATTATTATGTTTCCATCAGCTTTATGTAGTATTCCTGTTGTATTGGGTTTATTAAAACCTGATGTTTCCCTAATTTTTATGTGCATATCTAAGGCTTGGCAACATTCCGCATTAATTTCTTCATAAACTGGAGCTGAAGTAAAAAGGCAAATAAAGGCGCGTTTCAGTCAAAGCAGATACCTTATATGCTAAGCCAGCAATTGCTAACCAAACACAAAATGCGTCAAAACCAAACCAAAAACTCCCCCAATAGAAGCAAGGTCTAGAACTTTCGGCAAAAAAACACTTTGTCTAAAACAAAAAGAAATTAAAAAAAAATCCACTTTCACCTAGACAACCCAGAAAAAGGGTGAAAAACACGGGAAACAAATTCCTACAAAAAGCTTGCTTCATCTCACTTTTAAGTGGCGGTTACCAGTCTGGCTCACCCTTTGGGTAAAACCACTAATAAGCAGGCAAAGTTAATAATGGCCGCTCTTACTCAGAAACTGGATAATACTCTATCTACACTAGGCAAAACACCTCCCACCTTCAGTTTACTGTCACACACGGCAATAATTCTTAGGATCACTTGTGATGATAACACCTCATTGAGTTGCCTACAAAATGTAATTTCCACTCCGCATGTGCCACAAAAACGGCTTACTAGGCTGACAAAAGGTCATTCTGTGGTTCGCAAAAAAAACAAATATTGTCATAAGTGCCTGGAAAAACAAAACCAGTGTATCTTCTACATCGCCAAGTCAAATGAAAATGAAACGGGTGAGGAAGATGTAAAAATACTAAATAGAAAAGAAAGAGCTAAGAAAGCGTTTTTGATAAAACCACATTACAAAAAATAGAAACTGCTTTTGCAATGCATGATATAAATGTATAAAACACATGTTAGAGTAAAGAGCGCCAGTTACCGTAAACCATTCAACGCTCTTGAAAGTCTTTGCTAAAGTTTGTCACCAAAAAGGTGGATTATCCCCACTATGAAATATAGTAGTTGACAGCTTCATACAGCTACTCAATGACGGTAATTTATATACAATTTTTTATGCAGATGATATAACAATCGTGCTAAGCAATAAACTCAAATGCATACTCTGCAACTTAATGCAAAATAACTATAAAAAATTGGTGCAAAACTTAGGCTCTTACGGTTAACCCTCTAAAAACCAAACTAGTTTTCTTCACAAATAAAAAAATGCAAAACTAAATCTAACAAAACTCCTAAATAGCTCACTCAACCAACAAAGTAATTGTTGATATCAAGCTTAATATATCAACATCAGCTATGTTGTGTCTACCGCCTCTCAACATTTACGTTAAAGAGATAAGATGTCGTCTGAATGCAGTTAGACTTTGGCACACTACAAAAAGAATTGGCAAATACTGTACTCTCCTAAACATGCAAACAATTGATAATAGAAACAGTCCAAAAAAAACCTACAAACTACAACAGAACACTGTCAACTAAGAAAGCACAAGCACATGATTAATATTAGAGACAGTCCAACGTGTAGAAGAGATGAAACAAATGACAAGACCATCAAGTGCTATGTACGTACATGCAAGGCCCTATTATATGACAACATGAAGAGTTGCTGACTATACATAACGAATATAAAGAAGCAAAATACTTGCATCCATCAACCGTGTTGGGTAGTTAAATGAACAGCGAAATGAGGACTGTTCTGTTCAAAATTTACAGTTTTTGATATTTCAATTCTTGCAATTCTTGCATAGTAAACCTAATAGCAAAACTACAACAAAAAGGAAGAAACCAGATGGCATACGTTGCCAAAAAACAAAGCATCTTAACCCTCAAGGTTTAAGTTCTGTCCAACTAAACTATATACCTGTATGTATCGTTGAATGAAAAAATATTAGAAAGAAGCGCAGCGCCTAATTATTTTTGTGTATCCATACACAATGAGAATATCATATGCTTCTTCATCATGTAAAGTATTATTATCCATTTAAGTAAAAAACTATTTTTGCAAATGTTTTGTGTTAATAAAAAAACCTATTCAAATAGTTGCAGACTGGCAGATTTAATTTTGTAGAACTATAATTTACCGTCGCTTTATTTGACACAAATAGTATATATTTCTCACAAAACTAGGGTTTGATAAAATTATTAACAAATAATAAACAAACTAGCATTTGTAAACGTTTCAGTGATAAACAAGAGACCGCCTGTAATACAGTATGTACAAAGCTAGTGCTACAAATGTAACCATTATGTTTAAAAGCTCACAAAAAACCAAGTTAATTTTGAAACTTTAACAATTCCGTATAACGCATGATAAGTACTGCAACACATTTAGTTCAAATTTACAAGAATTCTTGCTGAAGTTAATTTCAGTTAAAAGTTATACATACGAGAGTAATCCCAGAAGTACACAACCTGGCGTATTGATGGCGGTTGTTGTTTAAAAAAAATGACTATGATAGAAAATACCAACCATATAAAGCTTGAAGTTTATATTATAAAAAAAGTTCACTATTAAGTAATCTTGAATTCACAAATACTAAAAACCACAAAATAACATTTTACAACATTAATAACCAGAAAAAAACAATTATAAAAAAACGTTTACTACGTAAATTAGAAAAATTATTATAACATTTATTAACAATAAAGCTTTTAAGAAGCGGTGCAGTCTAGAGATCAGGCAGAGCTATACATTTTATTAGCTGACCCTTTGAACGCCTGCCCATCAACCTTGATATTATCTACTGTATTGGAGTATATTTTTACCTTAGATAATTGAATATTATTTTCACGTACCGCAAATGCAATGTAATTAACTTTCATATAATCTTAGGCTTGCTTATAGCTGGAATTGCTGCTTCTCTATTCATTAGAATTTGCAGATTTTACCAGATTTTGTTTGAATTACTATTTCTATACCGGCTTCCTCGGCTTAAAGAATAATCGTACGCATTCTTAAAAATGAGAATATTTACATATGTCTTGTGAGTGAATTCCCGATCCAGAACATTTAAATATGTGTAGATTTGTAAGAGTTTATTTTTATATTAATTTTGCTTTAGGTGTTCTTGCATTATTGGGTCTTTGAAACACAAAGATAGGTAACATTGTGTCTGTTTGCACTTCCAACGGAAGTGTTTTTTTTAATAATTTCTGTTTGGTTTTTCTCCATCATACTAATGCTTCGTAGATAAGCATAGGTCTTATGATAGCTGTGTATCGCCATAATACTATCTTCAAAAACCAGTCTTCGTGTTCTGCCAAAAGCTTGTCTACATTTTCAGAGCCACATGCATACTTTTTTTCAAAAGTTTTAGTAGATTTAATTGATCAATTTTAAAAGAAAAGATATTGGTTTTTTGAGGATTTATTGTAAAAGTCTTTGCACCAATTTTCTATTATATTAAAAACTTTTTACAGCACACTACAGAGTATCCCATTATGTCTAATATGGCAATCTACTACTATGTTTTATAGTAGCAGTAATACACACCTCTAAAGTCTAATTTTATTTCAACTAAACAAAATAAATAAAAATATCCCTATTTATAAAGGTTGGTAATTAAATTTCCGGACTTGGTTGCTGTATTTAAAAGTCACGTTCAATTAAACAAAAAGTAAAGACTATTTTATTGTTGAATTTGATAATTGTACAAAGTTTGTTTATGTGACTTCAGAAAAAAAAAGTCACTTTTTATCCAATCAAACACCAAGTTTTTTAAATAATACCAAGCAACAAATAAAATGTTAATTAACATCTGTAAAAAATGTTCAGAACACGGCTATAAAATGTTCAAGTTCTTAAAATTGTGTAACAACCTTTTTGTATAAACAAAGCGGTAGTTATATGCATAATTGCATAATTAATTGCCGTTTTTCGTGCGTCGTTCTGTTACCATACACCTACGCCACATTCAGCAATTTTTTCGACAAAAAAACAATTAGCAAAATAGCAGCTGAGAGTGGTTTGTATACCAGTTTAGACAACAAGTCAGAAAGGACACTGTCTCAGAACTTTAACACCGATCAGTAACCCGATATTTCGTCATCTCAGAAAACTCGGCAAGATGTGGAAATTGTCCGAATGTGTCATTCATTAGTTTTTAGACAACTACAAGGCCATCCAAGTCAAATGTTTACCAATTTGTTTCAGAAATGTGAACAAAACTCAAAAACGGCAGATAATTATGTATCAACCTAATAGTATGTAAATATGAATCCATATGTATAGAACTCACGTCTTTCCATCGATATTCTATTTATAACACGCACAAAAATTGATTTCCAAAAATATAAATTAATTTATAAATCATACATTGTTTTATATAATCTTCCTATTTCCACAGCTATTGAACAAATATACTTTTTCTACTGTATCAAATAAGCAACAGATAAATTGTACCTTAACCATCTCTCAAATCCAAACCTTATTCCAACTCTTATTCCTTGATTTTTTATAGCATAGATGGCTTTTATACCCGGTAGAACTTTTTTCTAGATTTAGAGAAAAAACCAAAATATTACAAATTAATAACCAGTATGCAAAAAATCATATATAAAACTCACAACATTGTTAAGTGACAAAGAAAAGATTTTAGCTGAAAGTAATTTTTATATAAATGTTATTCAAATTAATGCACCATAATTTAAAACCCATACTCAATATAATTCATTCAAGTTCATATCATCAATTCTACTTTGCAAGTAAGTTATTTATCAATAATACTATTTCAAAACATATTTTTATGAGTGATTGTAGTTTCGATTGTTATTAGTTCTTAAATTTAAAACTCCAACCAAATAATTTTATGCATTTATACTTCTACTTGTACAAAGTATCTACTTTGATGTATTTTTAAATTTGGATAAAATAATTACAATTAATTTGTTAGTTATACCACAGCTAAATCCTATTGACTATTCTCTTGAGAATATATAAGCATGTTCCTAAATCCCATTGAAGTAGAGCTTGCTAGTTTCCATAGTGATTCTCAATTCATTATTGCCATTGAATTCTGTAAATAGTACAATGTAAGCCAATGCTTATTTTAAATAGCAATTTGTTTTGTGTCTTTAACTCATGTACAATATACAGCTGTAATAAAATAAATATATACATTCCAACTTATTTTTTTATGGAGATGTTTAGTAAGTGTGGGTGGGTCATCTATAAATGTCCAACCTTCATATTCTTCACGCTGAATATATACTAGTATAATTTTTTCACAAATTATGAAATATGTTAAAAATGTTATGACGTCTTTCAGGAATTATTTACTCCGCGTGTTTCTTGTTTAATTGGAGCCAAGCATACGGTTGAGGTGCTCGACACATTTCCACGCTACACGAGATTCATGTATATTTATATACTGTACAAACAAGTTGCAAAATTTCTAATAAATACCTGTTTCAAAAAAAAATTCATGCTTAAACCTTCGTGCCGTTAAATATCAAGATTAAAAAAAACGCAATAAGTATGATGAATGAAACTTTTAATATAAATAGTTAGTAGTCTATAAAATTGTAATTATTTTAGTAGTAGATTATTTGGCCCGCACACTTAAACAATATAAACTGCATAGTCAACATATCTCCAAATTGTCTGCCAACATGTCTATCAAAAAATATTAAAAAGCAAAATATTATGTTACTGTTTTATTAGTAATAAAATAAAATAACGTTTTTAATTAGATACTAATATGTTGTACATTTAATATACACAAATAGAATATTTGCTTAAACAATTACATCAAAGAGTAAATACTTATCGCTCAGACGTCCTGAAGTTAAACATGTAGACAATTATCCTTTCAACCTTAACAAGTACCTGTCTAACATTTCAATCGCAACATATGCATTGAAATTTAATAACCTTCGAGTTCTATTCTGGGAACAATATGCTGTATTAATTTGACTAACTCAGTATTGCTCATCGTAAAAAATAACAAAATATGGTATGGATTACAAAAATAATATGCTATACATTTTATACAAAAACTAAACATAACTTACATAATAATTGAGATGTATGGAGATTAATGTAAATGTAGTTCTAAAACTGAATATGTTGCTAGCTTTCGTTCTGCATATAACTAATAAATAATTTCTAAATTTAAAAAGCTAACAAAACAAATTCCATTGTACGCTTCCTGTAATCCTAATTAATTAATAAAACAATGATAAGTGTAAAGTTTTCTGTTCGTTTCACAGTTTTAGTATTTAACATAATTTTATTGGTTAATTCATTAGTATTTCATTGTTGAAATAATCGATTACTATTTTGTAGGTTTAGTGTGCTTATTATTAAGAGGAGTTTTACTTGAAATGCCATAAAATATCCGTAGTCATATAATTCTTAAAAAATAATATAATAATAATAATAAGAAATTGCCAAACCATCCTTCAGTAAAATTTAGAAAAAAGTAAAATTTAAACCCAAACAACGGAATAAATTGCAGCCGGCCATATTATTTTAAAGATAGATCTGTTTTACAAATGAAAGGACAGCTAAGTAGAATAGAGCCAGACAATCAAACTTTTGATTTTATTTTATAGCTCAATTAATTCTTTGGTGTATCTATAGTTAGCAAAATTTACAACATAGCTGTTATTCCGCTTTAAAAACTGCATTACTATTTAAATGGTAATGCTTAAAATGTTCATAATTAGTAATCCTAGGAGTAACTGTTTCATGAAGAGCTGTGCTACACGTATTTTGGAAACGCCATACGTTTTACTTAAACATGTAATTATACTGCCCGTCAAAAGTAAAAAGCACCAAGAACCCGTAACCAATTTTCATCACAATTTCAGATTATACAGAGTGATTCTTAACCTATGAGAATAAACTCGAGGAATTACAGTTTACAATCAATATTATTGATAAATTTTGAAAAAATGTAGTAAAAGTTTTATAATAAGCAAGATAATAAATTATAAAGTTTCTGGAAAATTTATTACTTAAAAAAAATAGGTGTGCCATGCCAAAATTAAATTAATAAAAATATAGTAAAGCATTTAATCAACTAATTATCAAAATAATAAACAAATAACAAAAATGAAAAATTATTAGAACACTTAATATCATAATAAATGCTCAAAATTATTTCCTCTATTTTCCAAATACATCTGCGCCCGCCGAAGCTATGTTGCGCTACATGCACGTTTAAATCTCGGTGTTTGCCGAATACGTCAGCGGCAGCTAGTATGCAATGTCGCCCTTCATCACTGTGAATTTCGGTAGCGTATACCAGATGTTTCATATGCCCACAAAATCTAGGGGATTTAGGTTAGGTGATCTAGGAGGCCAGGCAGTTGGACCTCTTCGACCAAACCACTTCCTTGGGAACACATTGTTCAAATGTTGTCGCACATCTATTGCAACGTGTGGTAGAGCTCCGTCGTGAAGATACCACATGCACTGTCTAACATTAATTAGAACTTCTTCCAGTAGTGTTGGTAGGGTCTCTTGTAAAAAATTTAAATAATTAGGGCCCGTTACACGATTTGGCAACAAAAACGGTCCAATAAGATAGCCGTTTACAATTCAAGCCCATACATTCACCAAAAATCTGAGTTAAAAGTTTGTACGCTGGGTAATGTGTGGATTTTCAACTGCCCAATAATGCGTATTGTGAAAACTGTGCACACCGCTACGAATAAAAATTGTCTCATCTGTCACAAAAATGTTAGTAGAAAAACTTGGGTTTACATCATGCTGACGCAACAGCCATTTGCAAAATACTACCCTAAGAGGAAAACCTGTTGGTAACAGGGTTGCACATGGTAGGGATACAGTAATTCATGTTTTAATATGCGCCATACAGTCGACTGCGATACCCCAGTTTGATCGGCAATTATCCGGGTACTGATGTCAGGACGTTTGTCAGCAATATCGACAATATCCTCCTCAAGATTAAAAATATGCCTTAGTCTGGAACGTCACCCATATTGTCCAGGTCTAAGCTGCAAGTGCCCAGTTTCTCTTGCACGCTGTACCAAACGTACAAACGATACACGAGCCGGATAATACTTTTGAAGGAATCTCTCGGCGAGCTGCAGCCACTAAATTTTGATGAACTTGTCCATACATCAATATCATATCCACAAATTCTGCATTAGTCATGTTATGTTGCGCCATAATTTAACTTTATTACACACTGACAGCCGCCACCTAGTTTTTTTTTTTAATTTTTTGGCAACAACCGCCGGGACTTCAACGTGCATTATTTGGCACACCGATTTTTTTCAAGTAATGAATTTTAATTTTCCAGAAACTTTATAATTCATTATTTTGCTTATTATAAAACGTTTACTACATTTTTTTAACACAATAATATTGATTGTAAACTATAATTTTTTGAGTTTATGCGCATAGGTTAAGAATCACCCTGTATAAAAAATGGTATAGAAAGCAATCACTTTTAGAAGTAAGTTTCCTCTAGTGTTTATTATAAGAACATTAAACGCAAATCGCTTTATTAACACGGTTCTAGAGCAAACATTAAGAAAAAGTAAAAAAACCCATTTTCTATTTTACTATAGAATACCTAATGTTACTTACATGACCTTCTCGTTTCTAATCAACACGTAAAGAATACGGTTGGTAGAAAAGTGAGCCATCTTCAGCCACCTCTACTCACTTTAACTGATATTCGGAAGAGTATTCAGAAAGCTTGGGAATAATTCCCTAGAGCTAAGATTAACAATTTGATTTCTAGCATGCTTAGGCAAGTTGCTAAGTTCTTCAGAAATTGTGGAGAAGCAACTTATTATTCAAATTTAAAAAAACTTATCATTATATTTTGTTTAAATTTTAATCATTTCTTAGTATAAATAATTTACATATTCAAATCGAATCGAAAATTTTCATAAAATTCTTTAATTTTTGGCCGCCAGTAAATATATATTTGTGTGTTTGTTTGTTTGTTAACCCAAAAAACAAGCAATAACATGTATACCAAAATGTTGTGCATTGTAATTTTATATATGAGCAAATCCATTTCAAACAGACGGGGGGAAGACTATTTTTTATGTAGATTTGTCCGCAAAATTAAATTTTTTTATAATATTTGGTGCATTGTTCCTCTGAGCGCTGCTAAACGTGTATTTCTAAGAATTTATGTTAAAAATAAGCTTATTTTTGCAGTTTTTTCAAGTTTTAGACCTCTAAAACCTAAATACACAAAACTAATTTACATCAAAATACGTTAACTTCGGCGATTTAAAAAAATTACAATAATGTTCTATTTTGTCCAGACCACTAGGACCAAAATATTGTTTTTTTTTTGGGTTTTCCGCGTATAAATTTTTTTTTGCGTTAAAATTGTGATTTTAAACAAAAAATACGACTTAAATTAAACGAAAAAATAAATTAAAAACTTGTAGAATTTTTTTTTGAGAGGTTTATATTCTTTTAAACAGATAAATAGACTACTAATAAGTTATAAAAACAAACAAAAAAACAATAAAGCAATTTTTTCGATGCAATAGAATTGCCCATATAATTAAGACCTTTATTGGCATAATCATACACTCAAATAATAATATCCTTCTTTAGATTAAACAAAAAAAAACAAACCTATAAACTTAAAAAAAAAATAAAATAAAAATTTAAAACTTTACCCTGATAGATTTACTTCGCCCTCTTTAATTTTATTAAATAATTTTACCCCTTTCCTAATCTCATTCAAACAATCTTTCTATTTTCTTGCTTGAATTTGCTGATTATCATCCCACTTTAGTGCATTACACTCATTCACCAAATGATTCCAAGTCCCTACTCCATTTTTACAAACCTCACACTTTTTGTATTCTTCAGTCATCCAATATTTATTACCATTCTTTTCACTGCCACACCTAAACCTTGCAATTAACTGTTAAACATTCTCTAATTGGTTTCCCTGCAAATAAGCTGGTAGTTTATTATATTCTTAAATACATTTGAATTTGGCATTGTATATGCTACTATCAATTTTTAATTGCCTATCTTGCTGTTCTACCTTTTCTAGTATGTTCAATAATTCTCCGCCTACATTTTTACCTATTCTTCTACTCTCTATTACCTATTTCACTGACATTCCACTCATTTAATACCATTTTTTTTCTATAACAAAATTTGTCGCACGTACACTTCCATCTATTCTATTCCTCCTAACTTTATTATTTCCTTATACTTATATACTTTTATAGCTCATTAATTTTGATTCAAATTTTAGCAGTTTAGTTGCTGCACACCAGCTAACTTTCTTACAGTTGGCTTCGTGCAAAACTATATATTCATGTGTTAAAGACTCTACTGCTAATGCTCGCTGTACAAACTTCTGTTGTACCTTTTCTATCAATTAGAAGAGTAATTTACACTTCGGACTTTTGCTCTATATAAAATAACACTTCTAGTACAAGCGTTCCAAATTACCATTTTCACTTTAAAACAATTCTTAAATTTTTCTTTCCATATAATCATATCTTGAAGCTGCTACCCATGCTTTCTTACTTATATCCTAAATACTTGAACACTTTCACCTGTTCAATCAATTCACCATTCATCTTAAACTCTTCTGTTTTGCTTTTTCTTCCTTTTTTTTTCTAAACAGCATTTATTTGCTGTTATCAACATTTACTTCCAATTTCCTTCGATCAAAATGTTTTCTTACTCTTTCAATCATCTCTTTCATGCTAGTACTTGCTAGAACTGCTAGAATTACGACATAGTCAGCCTGGCCCATTTCTACTACAATTTCTATTACTTTTCAACTATTGATTTTATAATTTTGACAATATTTCTATTTGATTAAACCTCTTTTTTGCGTATAAAATAAAAATGGTTCTCAAAACAATTAATTTTATTATAATTATAGCATCTAATAATAAATCACTAAATAAGAAGCACGTTCTTAAATTTCAACTTATTTCTAGATACAACACAACAAAATAGTAAATTTTTGTTTAATTTAACAATTAAAATTACAAGCAGCTCCCATAATAAAATTTTCAATATACTTAATAGATTTTAGATGGTTAAAACAATAAATCTTCAAAGTACGTCAATTTTTTTAATAAAATCTCTATTCTGTATTATTTTTATCATGTAAAAGAAATGTGTAACTAAAATATCTTAGTAACTGTCTAAAGATTAGAATGATACAATGTTTCAGTCTTTCTGTACTACTATATAGTATAGAGGCCTCTATGTTTAAACAACACCTAACAAATAAAATAGAAGCATTTTAGATATAGATATACCGCAGAATCCAGAAAATACCATAAACCGACATATTGAGAAGAATGAAAAAAGAAATATTATCAACAATTAAGATTAAGATACTTGAGTGCCTCGGTTACATTATGAGAGGTACCGGTACAAACTTTTACAACTCATAATCCAAAGAAAAATTAACTGGCAAGAGAAGTTGGAAGAAAAAAGAATACCTCCAAGATTGGTACAAATGCACCTCAAACCAACTATCTAAGGCAGCTGTGAACAAAACTCAAATTGTCATAATAGTTGCCAACCTTAGTTGAAGAAGCCACACCAAGAAAACAAGATTATCAATAATGTTGTTCAATATACAGTACTAAAATCCTGATGTAACTATTGTAAACTAAATCACTATGTCAAAACAATACATTTGAATCAAAGGCCTTATCATAATAGCAGGTCAGGTAATGACACACCTATAACAATTTTTCTAGAAAAAGCAGACATACTGCATTTATTTTTTATAAATTTTTAAAATTTGCTATTACTTTTTAACGGTTAATCAAAAATGTAATAAAATAAAATATAATTATTGATCATTTTTTTTTTCTAAAAAAGAAATATGTGTTAAGGGCAATTTGCATAATTAAATCATTTTACACAATAGTTATTCATATATGGACTTTCACAATTTGCATAAAATAATATATATTTTAAAATAATATGACTAAAAACTAAAGTTAACTACTAAATAATTATATTAATTTTACTACTACTGAACAGATACTTTAAGCAATTCATAAACTTTGATATACATGCCAGAATTATACAAATTGCCGGTAACATATACAATCCTCATGCATATGTGCTCAAATTGATGTTTCACAAAAACGACACACTGCATAAACGCAATATTAGTTTCGATCTGCTACTCATAATACGTTTAATAGAAACATTTGCATATTTGGTTAATCGTATTCATTCATTATGGATTAATTGCAATACTATCGTGTCGGGTTTATGATATGTCACATATTCGGCATACATTTGCAAATTATAATTATCAAACATTTATAAGTGCAAATAATGCAATTAGAAGTCATGTTTAAATTTTAAATTTCATAGTTTTATCAGAACGACAAACATGAACCACCTTCAAGAATTGACAAAAGCTGCGTTTATGTAGATCGTGTTTTGCATAGAAGGGTCAACAACAATTAAATTATATTTGTAATAAGTAATTTGTTTAAAAGATAAGTTTAGTGGCTCTACAGTCAAGACTCACGTTTATGATACCCGACCTGTGTGGACACAGCTTTACAATGTGACAAGTTTTATGTCTCTTTTTTTTTGTTACAGGTTCCAATATTTTAAGACTTACACTATTTTACCACCTGATAACTGCCTTTGATTTAAACCTTCAACACAAATAAATACTATCAAACCTATTATACTTGAATTAATAATAAATCTATGAGCAATGAGAACCACTTGCAACAAAGATTAAATAAATTTGATGAAGATATAATGATAAGTAATGAAGCATTAGTATAAATAATAAAAGCATTAATATAAATATTAAAAAAATATATACATATATGCTGCAAAATAACAAATATATAACATTTTACAAGACATAAGCTCAAATAAAAATCCAGTCAACGTTTCGTGAACCTGAATGTGGCTAGAAATATTATTTGTGTAAAGAGCGATGATTCATGACTGTAAATTGGCGACAGGAGTGTTATTAATGTTTGATAATATTTTGAAACTTTATGACAGGTGTCGTTAGGGCACGTGGCGGCAATAGATGAAACTCCGCTCATTCAAGTTATTGCATGATTGAACAGGTGCTTTATGTGGTTCCAGAATAGCTGCTGCAGTTAACTATGAAAGAATCAATATCAATTTATAATTGAAACATTTCAAATGTCTGCAAATAGACTCGCAATAAAAATTGTACAATTTAAATTTGAAATTTATCTACATTATCATAAATCAATGTTAAAAAATCAGAATTATTTCATATTTTTATATAAAAATACATTGTGATTTTATAAAATTTATAAAAATTATATATTTATTTATACACGCTTATATGTATAGTTGGTTGCATAAATCAAATCAAAGTTTCAATAAGTTTATATTGTGTAGCGAGATTATTAGTTGTACAATTTTATTTACATATGTATTACGTATTAATTCAAGCTAGATTTAGAGATAAATATAAGCCGGTAAAATACAAGTTTGCACAGCAAAATATTACGTTATCCCAGTGCAAGCAAAATATTTACGCAAGATTAAAATATTACTTTTTAAAGAATGTTTGTTGCCTTTGAAAAGCCGTAGGGTTAAATATGTAAAGGAGTAAAACTCCACATTTAACGAAGCCCTATTTAAAATTAATGAATTTCCACCCTTCTCGACACCATCAAATCTTGGCTCAAAATGTTTACACACAAAGCGTACTTGCTGGTAGAATTAGTGTTAAATGCACCACGAATAATTTACGACCTCGCACGCATTAATGAGAATCCGTAAGAAAACTTCCCGGTTTAATCCCTTAAAAATAATATAATTAAAATACTATGAATGAAAATTACCAAAGTAGGAAAAAAGTTTTTAATAAAACCCGTCGATGCAATGAAAAGTTTTGCGTCGTTAACCCATCCAGAAAACCGGAAGTTATCTGCAATATATGATATGAAAAGTTGACAAAATGTTGATCCACCGGGAGCATTTCCTCGAGCATCCAAAACTAAATCCGTAGTGCAAGTCTGAAACTTCAATTTATCACCGTTTTTAGATGTCTCAAAACTTTTAAGTGGCCAACTCTGCATACCTTAAGGTATTTCAACAAAATCAATATGAGTGCACGTAGCTACTACGTATATTTTAATAACTTTCTAGATATGCATCATTTTTTTTATTATTGTATGAAATACATTAATAACTGGATATTGAATATAATTTAAATATAGAATGTTACTAAATTATGCTATTATATTAACATACATGTTATTATATTATAGCAATATTAAAATATTGTAATTTTAAAATAAATAAAAAAATTATGTTATAACAAACCTATTTTTTAATATAGCTTAGCTAGATTATCAAGTTAAAATAGACATAACCATTTCTAAAAACAATATTTTATTATAAGTTTAATATACAATAGCAAACTGCTTAATAACTTTATAATAAACTAAACAAGCCAAACCAAATATTGTTTCAAGTTTACTTCCAAAAGTATTATAAACATATTTTTTTGCATACTATTAGAACATTTTTTTTTTTAAATGTATTGAAAAGAAGATAAAATAAAACAATTATTATATTTTTATATCATAATTTAACATGAGTGACAACAGAGTGACTTAATAAATTGTTATATAAAAACATAGTAACAGTTTTATTTTATTTTCTATTATGGATTATCACGTTGTAAGAGTCAACCCCATCAACTATATTAAATATATTTTACTACAAAACAATAAACCAAATTACAAACATCAAAAGCGGGCACAAAGAAATAGAGCAAAAACGCCAATCAAGCTGAATGAAGCTGAATGAATAAAAAAACTTATTCGTCACCGACAAAGGAAAACATAAAAAAACATTTTTGCAAGAACGTAGAAAATACCACCAATGCCGCAAAGCTAAACAAATCTTATCAAAAACCTATAGAATATAGTAGTTTAAAATCACATCAAGGCTAATACTAAAATATCACAGAGCCCTCAAATTAGCAGTTCGCGCTAGTAGAATTAAGCTGTGCTGAATACATTTCAACACAATAGGATCAACCCTCAAGATGTGTAGACCTAAACCGTGGACTGCACTACCAAGCGACAAAAAAATGCATAGACAAGCAAAAAAGACAATAATTGCCACAAATCCCAAAACAAACGACTATTACTTACAACTGTCCAGAAAGAATCATAACAAAGATCCGATATCTTAATTAAGAAAATACATGCAAATTTCTTCAATATTATTTGAGTTATTTCTTACAAAATGTTGAATATATCATTTCGTGTACCACTTGTAGGATCATTGCATATCACCAGTAGTACCAATACTATAGGTTGAAAACCGCTGGTTTACATCATAAAATCATCATCTTGTTTATCTAGCAAGAACCATGGGCAGCCATTGTTATATGTCGCTGGTTCAGACTTGCACATGATTGCTTGTCCTCAACACCAAACACTTTAAAGAAACCACATTTTTCAGTATAGTCCAAATTCCGTATCTCGCATGCAGCTTCTATCCAAATTAACTATTTAAAATGCATTTGAGCAATGAATCTTAATATAAAATTTGTGCGTCTGGATTTTTTAACAATGCCGTATCTCAGATACAGATATAGTTTTATTCAATTCAGCGCTTGCTCGCATTTTAAAATCTCGCCTATAGTAACTAGTACACTTATGAAAAAACTTAAGACATCATAAAATATATCTTGACCTTAACGCAACGTTGATACAACCCGGTGCTTCTGTAAGCAGTGTTCAAATTTGCAACAAAACCTAAGTCTAGATGTTTATCGTAACACTGCACCACACAAATTTGCATTTAAGAAACGTGCATAATTCATTAATTAAAATTGATTTTTAGCTAAAAAAATTAGCATTAATAAAAATTTGCTATTTCCAAAAATGTTTAAATGACTACTTTTGAATTAATCATGTGATCAATAATAAGCAACAAGAAAGTATCAAAATCACAATCTTTACTATAAAAGCTGACAAAAACATAGCCTGCATTTGACCACTTGCACAGATAAAATAATATAAGAGAATTCAGCTTTGTTACACAGCAGCAGAGAAAATATAATCTTTGATAAAAAATATTCTGTGAAGGCTTGCTAGGAATTCTAACAAATATTCATCGACTGTTTAGAGATGTATAATTAAAACTTTTAAAAAAGTTTTTTTTTAACCGTACTATTAAACACATGAAATAAACTTCCAAATTCACATATAGTCCCATCAAATTAGATATTTTTCAGAGAAATTTTACCCACAGCTTAACAACCTGTATACTTAGGTGTAATTGGACTGTCTGAAAACTATTTTAACCTAGCGCACAAATGAAAAGGATGGTTTTGGAGTAATAGATACATATATCAATTTTCGCGTTTTTAATAGTTTCTTGCATTTTTAGCGAAAACTATGCATTTTGGCCAAAAATTATCTCTATTAAAAGTTGTAGAGCGGAAAATTTCCAATCAATACAGGTTTGAATTGAATTTTCCTATAATTTTCCGTTTTTCCGCTAGAATACCCGCGCAAATAAAGTTAATATTTTATTTTTTTGCACTTAGAGCCAAAACTATGCTTTTTGGTGAAAAATTACAATAGATCAAAGTTGTAGAACAAAAAATTTCCGATTGATATGGTTAAAATGTCGCAAATTGTGATCATTTACTGATTTTTTAGATTTTCAACCAAAACTATGCATTTTCTGGAAAAATTTTAAGAGACAAAAGTTTTGGAGCAAAAAATTTACGATCAATATAGGTTTTTTAATTTTTTCAATAATGCGTGAATTGCCCGCCAGAGCGCGCAAAATTGTGACTTTATTTTCCGCATCTTCTATCGGAAAAACGGAAAATTATAGAAAAATTCAAATGACCTATATTAATTGAAAAATTTCCGCTCTGAAACTTTTAATAAAAGTAGATTTTGCCTAAAACGCATAGTTTTCGCTAAAAATGCAAAACACTATTCAAAAGCGCAAAAATTGATATAAATATGTCTTTTACTCCAAAACCACCCTTTTTCATGCGTGCGCTAAGTGAAAATAGTCTTCAGACAGTCCAAACACACCTAAGTATACAAGTCGCTAAGCTGGGAGTATTTTTTTTTCTAAAATGTCGATTTTTTGTCTAATTTGAAAAGACTAATACATCTAGTCTACATTTTACGTTAGCAAGTGTGGCTTCATTCGTTAAAATTTAAAGGTATTTTTATGTTTTATGTTGTTGCAACATTTTAAATAATTTCTAAATATTACATTTTAACATAAAAAAAAGAATAATAAAACACGCCACTCAGCCTGCTGATTTAGGTGTTAATGCTACACCGCCGCAAACATTCGTAAAATGCAGACAAAATTATTTTACTAGTATTAGAACTTAAAGCTGAACATATTATTTATATAATAAAATATTAATATTTACTGCAATTATTACAGATGTTTTCCATTTCAAATAAAATATTTAAATATGCAAATCTGTAGAAAGGCAATGCAAACGTTTCTTGGTAACGACTCCACAATGTGGGTAGCTTACATAAAGCTGCTTAATTCTGTTTTAAAGATTTAAATAAAAAACTTCTAAAAAACAAAAAAATCATGTTTTATCATAATAGATCATTAGAAAAAATTAAACATAAAAATCAACTACCAAAAATTACCCCAAAACTAAAAAAAGAGAAGAATTGCCAAAAATTTAAGCTATGTAATGGAGCTTTCATGTAAAGAGCGGATACCAAGTAGACCATTGACCCAAAGCCGGAGCTATCTGTAAGCAAAAGTCTGTAATAAAAAAAAAAAAATTAGCTTATGAGCTCCCTGACATTAATTTCAAAACCTAGAGAGTATGTTACAAAATAAAAATAAATAAATACAAAATTGTACATTTAGCAGTAGAGTAGACTTTGATAGATTTCGGTTATTTATTCCAAATTTTTAAATTTAGTAACTTCTCAACAGTCTGGCAATTTTTCTAACTTTCAACAGTTATATAGTAACAGAATATAATAATTTTGTTTACAAAGCAACTAATTTTTGACATAAAACTTACATTACTTTAGAGACATTTTTTGATAAATTTTGATATATTTTTACAAAACAGTTTTAGAACATATTATGACAGTTGTGGCACATAATTCTTAAATTTTTTACACTAAACTTTTTAAAATAATTCAAGAATGTACACACTTAAATTTTTTTTAGAACATAAATGCATTTAGTAACATATGCTAAAAAATACAATTAATTACATTACTGTTTGAAAGTTTTAGTAAGTTTTGGCTAAATGTAATAACTTTTTTGACAATTTATATTGAAATTCATTGTGTCTAGTACGTTTGCGCTAACTTTAGTGATAATAATATTTTTACACATTGTTTGACAGTTTTAGAAACTTTTTAACACTTGTTAACTTTTTTTGATAGATCAAGTAAAACTTACATGTTTTATACACATTTTTGAGACTTATTTGACAATTATTAAAGCCAGTGAGACTATTGACAAATGTAATCACTATTTTGTATGACAGGTTAAAAAAAATAATCAAATTTAGCACATTTTTTTGCTAATTTATAATATTTTTATACATTACTGTGACTGTGATTTTTATTAGTTTATTGGGAGATTTGCTACATTTTGTTTATACACTTTAAACTTGTAAATTATTTGACAGTTTACGTGACTTTTTGACAGATCTGGTATATTTTTAAAAGTCTAAAATACAACTTGTACACATTTGCAAACTTCCCAGTAAACACAGGTTTAGATAATATAAGTTTATTACACGTATATATGGTGTAAAAAGCGTATATGGTATATGTGTATTTGTATAATATACATTTCTTGTACACGTAAGATATGTATATTTGTATATTATACGTTAATTTTTTTTTTTTATTTCCACTGTTGATTAATAAACGTATATTAACCATTAAAATACTCGTATAAATAACCTGCATAATATATCTACGTATATTTAACGTTTATTATTTCTTGGTTTAGTTTGCCGATCAATTTTGTCTTCAATGTTTGTACGTCCGAGGCTACCCGAACTCAAGAATTTAGTTTGCAAAGTGTATGTTGAGATGCATGATTCATCATTTTATTTATTTTTTGTCAACCATAATGTTAATAGTTGTAATATCCAATACAGTTTTAAGTTGTTTGTTGTTACACAACAGTGTTGAAGTGTTGTTTAATTGAACTGGAAGCGTAGGTTTAGGAGTACTAAGATCAAATACTTAATTTGTGGTAAGTCTGAAAATAAGCAATGACATCTTTGTTTCAAATAACTTGTCAGGTGCATCATTTTTTCTTGTACAATGCAATTATAACCATTACAGTAACATTAATATCATTTTATCGATTTATTATTTTGAAATTTAAATTTAATATTATTGATTGCTGTTGTTATATATAGTATTATAAATACAAATAGCAAACTATTCAAGTTATTTGAAATAAAGATTACCATATGTGTCTCATATGAGGCTGTGGAAATATACACAGTATATTTTTCAGATGTCACCAAAAAACTGGTTGAAAAAGCAAAATGGATTTTCAATTTAATTGTTATTTTCTTAAATACCTATGTTAAATAATATAATGTTTTATTTATTTATATGTAATACTTTGTGTTTTATGTTAGAATGATATACATATTTTACATTATTATATATACAAGAGAGTAGGCAGTACGGCAGAGTGGGCATGTACGATTACCAGCGTTAACATAAGTTAAGCAACGTTCGCTCCGGTCACGACTTGGATGGGTGACCCAATTCTTCCCAATTTGAGTCCGTTACCTCGTATAGGCATCCAAACATACACATGACTTCTCGCCGGATAAAGTTTAAGTTATAATACACGTGTACTATATACAAATATTTTTATTATATATTAACGCATTTTTTACGTTGATAATACGTGTAAATTGCACCTTTAAAATACATATATCCGGTACGTATATTACACACTAAATATACGAGATATATCCGTTTAGTCGCCGGACATTTTTCCGTATAATATACTTAACAAATAAACAAATATTACACTTAGGTGTAATACCAAAAATAAACGTATCTTAAACGTAACTGTGTTTACTGGGTTATAATGTTTATATACATTACTACAAACAGTTTGACAGTTTGAAATATTATTTGACAAATCTGATAAGTTTCTGCCAACCTATGATATTATTGTAACTCGTTTAACAGTTTTAGTAACCTTTTTTGAAAGATGGAGTAATGTTTATAAAAATTATGATTAAAATTTGACACAGATTGTATGCGTTTAAATTGTTTGGCAATTTAACATTTTGAATAGTTTTTTGACAGATTTTATAACAATGTGTGTGTGCATTTTATTACAGTGATGTAAATTGTTTGACAGTTTTAAAGTTTTTAATAACATACATTTTGACAGTTGTAGTAACATTTTAAACAAGTTAAAATTTTAACTTGTTTGACAAATCTGACAATTTTATGCTAACTTATTACAATGCTAAAAACTATTTAACAGATTTTGTAACTTTTGTAGTAATATTTAAATAGTTACTTTTTGACAATTGTAATTATCTTTTGACCGTATTTTACCCGTTCAGAATACCGTTTGACAGGTCTGCTCTATTTTTACTTTTATTTTTTGAAATTAATAGTAACTTTTTGGCAAATGTTGTAATATTTTTGATAGATAAAATTCAATTTGACATATCAGACAAATGATTTGCATTTTAGTACATTGTTGAAAAATACTTTGACAGTTTTAGTAACTTTTTGATACTTTAGTAACTTTTTACAAATTTTACAGTTACAGTTTTTAACAGATGTAGAACATTTGACATCATGACATTTTTCACTTTACTGAAAACTATTGGTACTACCAGTAACTTAAAAAAAATAATTTTTGTCCACAGTTAGAATACTATTTGACAGATCAGCTATATTTCCTAAACTAACCTAACCTAACGTAAATTATTACTGTAACTTGTTTGACAGTTTTAGTAACTTTTAATTTGACTAATTTGGTAAAGATTTGCCAACCTATAAGATTTTTGCACATATCTATAAACTGCAAAATTGTATGCTTTTTTCCAAAACAATTTTCAAAACAACTTTTCTCAATAGTTTGCAGTGAGGCTCAAAAAACTTAGCTCCGCCACTGCTGCTTTGAGCTATTTTCTGGTAGAAAAATACAAAAACATAAACTAACTATAACCATAAACAAAAAAACTAGCAGTTTACGTTCTGAACATGAAAAGACCAAAAATAATATCAATATTTATTAAATTTAGTAATCAGTATAAGTGTGTCTAAAGACAACCCTTTACTTCTATGCAGTTTTTACCAAATTTTTATTTGCTTTTTATTATAATAATACAAAAATTAAATGTTTTCTTAACACACCTGCTTTTAAAATTGTATTGTAATATTATTTTTCTTACTTGTCTTAATATTCTATAACCGAGTCAAATTTCTCAGCTTTCCAAAAACAACAAAAAATTCTATGAAACAATAAAATCATTGCAAATTCAATCAAAATCTTCAATATCTCTTCAAAATAATCAAAACAATTAAGTAAATAAAGAAAAGTAGATATTTTTGTTTTATTATGTATATATTTCCTGCTTAGTATATATCTATGTTTATCATTATGCAATGCTGACAACATTTGTTAGATAGCACATTGTCACAAATCTTTTAAAATTTTACGTTATACTCAAATGGAATTTCTATTATTGAATTACAGAACGTTGGCATGCAACTAGACTACCAACCCCTTTATGCATATTCAACTCAATATACATCATTTCGGTATAATTATCTAACTACACACAAATGTATATTCAACTCAATTTACACATGTGCATATATGACTGCATAATTATCGTTACTGATAATGATCCTATCAATAATATCCTAGTTATGTCCTAAGTGGAATATATTTTTCACCTACAATAACATCCCAATTAATGGGATAACATCTCGGTTCGGTCAATTCCATCAGAAACACAATTACTCGGTTGAATCGGGAACAGTTCGAATCCCCTAGACTGCTATTACGGGGCGTCTCGGATTCCTGCATCACCCCGGAAGCCGACCCGGATTACTCCGTGCAAGATGTCGTTTCATCTCATGCTCTTTTTTGTCAGCGTTAGTGTGTGAGTGTTTTCTGTCTCTCTAGGGCCATGTGTTGCCGATGTCGTAATGGTTGTTCGTTGGAAACAAAGGGAGAGACGGAAATAAAGATTAATGAAATTAAGGGGGATGATTAATTGGGCGATAGGATTTATAGCCTATACGATAATTTTTTATACCAATTCTTTTTGCTTTGCGGGAGTTTATCGTGTTTCTGTGTGTTTGTCGCAATTTATGAGCTCACATTTAGAAATATCTGCTAAATAAGGGTTGGCAAACATTGTGCTACGTGTTCGATACTTATGTTATATATTACTGAAGTTTTTAAAGAGGATTTTGATAGTTCTGCATGTTTTTTTCAGTCAATATGATAGAAAGCAGCCTGACAATTTTGAGATAAATCAATTCTATTGTTTACTTAAACGTCTTGAAATTATTTAGAAATTACTATTATATTTAGTTATTTATAATTATGCCATAAGAACTTATGTTATCTTCATAATCCATCCATCCAGTCCTTGTTTGATGAAATAAAATAAAACTATTAATATATGCAAACAAGCTTTCAAAACTATAAGTATCCAAAAAATAAAACTAGAACTCAATGATTATATCCAAATAACTAAATTATAAAAATTAAACTATAAATTGAAGTTCCTGTAATACGGTGACCTAAAATTCATGCTTCCCTCAAGTTGGTCGTAAACTTAAACTAAGACTGTTCAATATAATACCCAAAACTATTAATTTATTAAAATATATCATGTCAACTTTACTGTGCTAAATTTACTCGATTAACCCCGATTGTTTTATTAAATGCGATTAGCAACCCCTTGGCAATCGCGTGTAAAGTTATATGCTTATCGCAAAAAAAAAATAGAACAGGCGTCAGTATCTGTGCAGAAAAAAAAAACAGGTTTGGTCGCTAAATATACCAGAGCATGCAATATTTAGTTTTTATAGAGCGACGACCGTCGCGACGCACCTTTTTTGTACCCATTTTACACAAACTATGCAAATTTCACAGCCGTACATGAAATATACATATATTTTACAAAGTTATGTGCATTTCAACAATGTGAAATACATGAAATAAAACGTGAACAATAGCTTATTTCAGATAATAATTCCAAAAGTGTGATGAGCAGGCAATGATTTATAAAAAAATTGGGAAAAATATCATTTAAAAAAGTAAACGATATGTTGTATCAGGCATGTTTTATTTGACTTAATTCAATTCTTTTTGCTTATACAATACTGTTGTATAAACTTAAATTTAAAAAATTAAAAAAAAAAAACAGTTGAGTTGGCTGTTATTATTAAATGATATATATTATGTTGCAAAAAATTTATGATAGTTATATTAGAACTCATTTCAAAATCTATATTTTCATGTGTCAATCCGGTTGAGATCTCAGATAAAAGTCTATGAGATGTTCTCTCGGTTGATTCTAATATTTTAATATATTTTTTTTAAATATAAGTTAAATTATCA
This sequence comes from Tachinus rufipes, assembly GCA_963932245.1. Lineage (NCBI taxonomy): Eukaryota > Metazoa > Arthropoda > Insecta > Coleoptera > Staphylinidae > Tachinus > Tachinus rufipes. Next base: position 44,693,353 of record OZ010744.1, on the reverse strand, counting down.
TCTGCATGCTTCTTATTTATTACTCATCAACTAACATAACTAATAGCATAATATACAATTTAGTGCATCAGTGGTAGACGTTCCAAAAAAAATAGCGTTCAATTTTAAATGAAATATTGAAAGTAGAACACACAATTTGAGCAAGTATAATAAACAAACTATAAAAAAACTGTTGTTAAAAAAGTAAACAAGTAATCAGAATGTATCTACTCAGTTTACTTTTTTTTTGTTTCTGTAAGCATTTAGCAACAAAATGTTTCTGTTTTTTTGTTATATAGTTTTCAATATATTTTTTTTAAATTAAATCTATTTGTAAAAATCGTTGTTGAAACACAAAGTTTCGGTTGATAGTCACTAAAACATAACCAACAGTTTATTGTTTGCTTGGCAAAATAAATAGCAATCCTTTTTTACGACATACATCTGTGAGTGTTTGACTATAGTAGCTATGAGTAGCTCCGCGTTAAACTCTTTAATTATTCTGAAAATCAAAATCCAGAACTGGCATGTATCAACGTCGGTCTCAATGTCAGATCACAGATAGATAAAATTCAACATACACACAAAATAAAACACAGATTCGACTATAACCCAAGGATAACCAACAAGTCTGCCTTTTGAGACAACCTACAGCAGTGTCTATGTACCCATATAGTTTTAAGTAAGCCCGGAAGTGCTAAAAAAATAAAAGCCACGTTGGAATAATATTTAATACAAAAAACAAAAAGCTCAAAATATCAACCAGACTGGATATCCTATAAAAACGCATAATAACAATCATAGCCTAGACAATCAGAAACTTCTAAAGAGTATACATCGCCTTTTGGTACATCCCCATACCACAAAAAGAAGTAAAAGTTGTGTTTAAGCTAAAAATAGGATAATATGACTACATCCTGCTAAATCCAACAGCCCGATAAGTCTCTAAGTTTTTTTTTCTAAAAACACTCTAAAGACTGGGCAAATGATCAAATCAAAAAACAGCATTTACTACAACGCCAATACAAATATTTCCAAACCAAGAAAATCTACAGAATTAGCACTACACCGTGTGACAGACCAAATAAAAATAACAATAGAACAAAATGTTCATCCTCGCTGTATTCATAGATATCAAAAGTGCATTTCAGAAAACCAGCATCCATAAAATAGATATAGCCCTTACAACACATGGCGTTGACCCCAGAATCAGTGGATAAATAAAACGCATAGAAAAAAAGGTCAGTGACTGTAGGTGACACAATTATCAAGAAAGTTGTTGCTAAAAACTGCGCTTGGAGTAAGTGCTATTTCCTCTACTATTTAATATAATATTAAACAGCCTTATTAAACAAGGTCTCTACACAATTGACTGCGCAGATGACATAACAAGCCTAATATGTGGCAAATTTGAAGGTGGCTCTACAATCTTCAAAAAACAAAAAACCAAAACAGTCCTGCCATCCGTTGTAGATGATCTAAGTACAATCTTTGACAACAAGCTCACATAAGATGTAAACAAGTATATATGTCGTTTTGACAATGTAGACGGGCTGCTGCTGCTGCTGCGGTGTCCTGTAATAAAACCTATGCTCACCTATAAAGCCCTGTTCTTGTACCAACTAAAACAGATGCATCAAATGGTATTCCTAAGTGTAACAGGTGTTATGCAAACAACGCCAACTGCAGCCATAGAAACAATGCTGTGTCTGCCACCCTTAAACATCTATGCCAAGGAAGTAGAAATATTAACAGCACTGCCTTCCAGAAAAAACTGAAAAAAACACCTCTGCTAAGAGTGCAAACAAACATCATGTCACCTCATTTTGTATATAAAAATCCTTCAGTGCACACACACACATGAACAACAAGAACAACGTAGAGATAAGAGCAAACTCCTTCAAATCTTCACCGATAGCTCAAAAACTTTTCAAGGCTATAGAGCGAGAGTTTACTCTCAAAACTTACGCTCTCAATATCTGTAACCCTAAGGATACATACGACTATCTTTTAAGCCAAAACAGCTGAAATAACCCATGGAGTAATAAAAATAATAACCCGACAAATATCGGTTACAAATGAGCAAATCCTAACAAGCAGCAAATCTAACTATAAAGTATCCTCAAACAATGCTGGGTATAAGGACATTCCGTCAAATAAGTAACGATAAGGCTGATGAATTTAAAAAATTATAGAAAAAGTTATCATAAAGAAAATTGAACAAGAATTAAAAAAAAAGAAGATGATAACAGGAGCAATATGGATTTAGAAAAATAAGATCGACTTTAGGAACCATTGAAAAAGTATAAGACGTATCAAAAGAAGTAAACAGCGGACTACACAGAAAAAGGCAAATTAATAACATACTATGGGAAACAATTATATAGGCAGCAAAAAAATTAACAAAAAAAATTATCAAGATATTATGGAATCACTTTCATAAGAAAAATCTACTAACCAAAAATAAAAAATATAAGATGACCAAAGAAGTACCAAATGTACTAGGACCTAAACTGTGAAATCTAGTCTATAATGAGCTACTCAGGACGCGGCTGCCGGAAATAGTGACAATAACAACATTTGCAGATGACGTGGCTCTAGTAGGTAAGAATTTAGACATAGAAGTATTAAAGGAAAGATTAGAGATGACAATAGAGATGATAAAAAGATAAATAAGAAAAAAAAAAATAATAGACAAGAAAAAAAATACTAGAAATAAAAAAATAAGTAGAAAACAAACCAGCAACGTGTTACTAAGAGAAACAAAAAAACCAGGCAACTATGACTACCAAAGAACCAAAGATAAAAGGATGGATAAAAAAAACACTTACCATTAAAACATTAATACCATCTAACACTGCAGAGATAAAAAAAAACTGCTCAAGGAAAGCAAACTGACAAAATTGATTAAGCAATTTCCAAACAGTAGATCAAAGTTGACAAACAATGCAACATTCAAAATGGTCGGAGTCTATTTAGCAACAAGAAGACACAAAGAACTAACCCCAACTAGAGATTCAAGAATTTCAGTAGAAATAAAACCAGCAAACCTAAAACAAACAAAAAATACACCTAATAGCGCTGCACAAAATATTTATGAAAGAAAGAAAATACAACAAAAAAAAAAAAAGTTAATAAAGATGAAAAAAACTAAGAAAAAACCCAAAAACAATGCAAATAAATAAGCTAACTAGAGTATGTCACTGTACAAAGTAGGACAAAACAAAATTGGAAATTGGGATAGGTGAGCCTGTAGGAGCATGCGTTGCCGCAGCAGACTGTGTACAGTAAGCAAGACCAAAACCAGCCCACTTCAAACTAGTACCACATTAATGACAATAACAAAAACAAATTAACAGCAGAACTAACACAGAGAAAAAAACCAAAAGGCATTTCCAAGCGTTAGTCATTCTCAAGAGCCACTTGCTGAGGCCAATACCTCGCTACGTCTAAGAAAAAAGCAGATAAGCTAGCGCGCAAAGAATCAATCCTCAAGATGTGTGGGCCAAAACCATAGACCGCACCGCCACTAAAAAGTAAAAGCACAACATGCTTTACTGTACCGAAAAAACCTGCAAACTTTTACAAAGATCTTGACAGGACACCAACTAAGAAAACACATTTATAATATGAGCTTTGTAGAGGATGTAAAATAGATGAAAAGCCGACTGAGCATGTAATATGTACTTGCTGAGCATAAGCATAAAGAAAATATTTCTAAGCCACGTTCTAACATACATCAACCACATAGGCTGGCTGTGTGCTGAGGCGACGGAGTAGACTAGAAAAAGCCTAATAACTTTGCAAACAAAGTTGATAAAATTTTCAATAAAAATTACATCAATAAAAATAATCAAAAGCTACACAAAAACGCAAAAGAACGATTACACGTTTATTAAATACTTTTACCCAATTTAAATCTCGCAATCAAAATTGAAGAACATATATTGTTATTAATATTCAAAATTTGTCAGCCCACCCACACCAATGCCAGAAAAGCGCCCTTCTAATATTCCAAACACTAAAAACTCACAATCCCGCTATGCTACCGTAGCCCGCCTTAGTAGCTAAAAAAAAAATAACGCGCAATTTGCAAAAGTATAGAAACAGAGTACAAATAAAAGCCAAAACAGCTATTACCTTGCTAGTGTTAAACTCACAGTTAAGAAATTAAAGCATTAATAACAGGTTTATGCAAATGTTTAGCTAAACTAAAAAATAACTGATATAAAAAAAATATAACTTAAAAGTCGTTCAATAAGATTTGTAAAGTTATAGCAGCCATGTTGTTAGAGCAACATCATCTATCAAATTTATTATAATTTTTCAGTAGTAAAAACCATAAAAGACAATAAAATCATTAAATTTTTTATCAAAATTAGTGCTCTGTTCAACAAACGTTCCGCACATTACGTGATTTTTATCCTTGCCACAACCGTCAACTAATTGGCGTTTACGGGCCAAACTTCGGTTTCATTAATAAGCCAACATCCGTTACCCAAACGCAAAGTCTGCTAAAAACATGCTGCTGTGCGTAAGAAGGTACAAAAGTCCTCAAAGCAGTCAATTTTTCGTTGTTCACAAGAACTTAGCCTTTCTGCAAATTTTGGAACGGGACTTGGGTCTGCACCCGTATAAAATGCAATGGATTCAAGAACTTGGGCTCTGAAGCAATTAAAAGTTGACCCAAATTTTGCCAAAAAATCATCTTTAACGTCAAAACCCATTTTTAAATGATTGAATATGTAAACAAGCAAAATTGTTGTTGGAGAAAGTTACTGTTTGCAGCGGATTTTGGTCTAGAATCATCGGTCCATACTTATATTAAAAAGCACTTGGCATTGCCAAAACTGTCAACGGCAAGCGCTACAGATTAGTAATAAACAATTTTTTGTGGTTTAACCTGGATGATATGAACACCAACAACATTGTTTCCTTTTTAATCTTTTTTGTATAATATTAATTACCCCAAGAACTCATTTCATTATTTTATTTATTAAGTAAAAGGTTTTCCAATTAGAAATGCCATTTTAATTATAAAAAAAACATTTATTTATTCATTAGTAGTACAATTTTTTTAAAGTTAAATTCAAAGTACATATCTGCGATTACTGTGAAAAATTATATCCAGTTACTGTCCACCTCAACTTTTTCTGCAAAAGGTCATTCTTTTGAAAAACTTTTGCAAAAACTCTAAAAAAATTCACTGCAACTGTTTTACGGCTCGTGGCGCTATTCTGCTAAAAATAAAAATTGTCTAAGCCCAAACCAATATAGGCCAAAAAAATTTAGTTAGCACTCAAATAAGCTTCGCCGCTAAAAATGATTTTTCTAAAAAGTGCTTGCATTTCCAGCACCCAAGAATTGAAAATTCGTTATTGTTGTAGGCTAAGATCTTTATGCAGTATGCGATGAAAGCTAAACTGTGAGATCCTTAATGATGTGAACGCTTCAATGTTTTGGACTTTACAATAGCTTTGCGGAACGGTAATTCATACTAATCAAAAACACCACAAACTCTGCAAACTGTCATGGCAAAATTTTCACAAAACCTATAATAAATCTTCATAATTTCTATACTTTGTTGAAGCATGTATCGTACCATTTCAAGGTTCAAGGCGTGCTAATAGCAACAATATTAACAAATCAAAAATGCCGCAAAATTCTTATTTATAAATCCTTTATCATCTGTAGAAGGCTGCAGAGAGACTAAATACAAAAGTGACAAATAAATAAAAATGATGTAGTAAATGTTTCATTAGTATTATATCAATAAATTGTTACATAACAGTAGCCAATAACATCAATCTGGCAGATTTATACTACAAATTGTTTCATACTGTAAAGATACAAGTAGATAATGCAAAATAAAATTTATTTATATTATTTCATTAGTCAACATGAACAATCACAAACTCTTTACTATACAAGATAATCTGGTATAAATCTCCATATGAATATAGTAAAAAAATAATACAATAAGAAACAATTTGCTAACGTTAAGAACATTAATAAAACGAATGCAACTGTAAAATCTAATCTTAAATGCATATTTTGTTATTGATCAAAATTTAATTTTAATCTATGTGTAGACAAACTCAGATATAATTGAATAATACAGCACCAAGTAAATTAAATTCTTAGGATTCTGAAGCATATTTATGGTAATATTATTCTAATCTGTTAGAAAGATTAATGTTGCACACTAAACATTTACTAATCCTATTAAGTTCATTATATAATTGTGGTGGAATGAATAAATTCTATTAAAAAATAAATAATTTGAAAAAAAAAATCAATTTCCTAGTAATACCACGATGTCGATCTATGTATACATATTAAATTGGAATTAAGCGCAGACATAGTTATTAGTTATAATACAGCACCAAGTAAATTAAATTCTTAGATATTAGATTCTAGATCATATTTTTAGTAATATTATTCAAATCTGGTAGAGAGATTAAAGTTGCACTCTAAACATTTACTAATCCTATTAAGTTCATTAGTTAATTGTGGCGGAATTAATCCTATTAAAAATATAAAGTAATTTAAAAAAAAAAACATCTATTTTCTAATAATATCACAAAATGTAATACATTAAAAACGTTATAAAAGTAAACTTGATTCAAGTTACATTAAATAACAGACTTTCATAAGTTACGTTACTAATTGTTTTTAATTACAATTGATCAACGAAGTAGTAAATATTGATCTTAAATTATTGAAATTGTTAAATATTTTGTTCGTGCCCTGTTCTCTCAATTCAAATCGATTGATTTATAATTACCAAGAGCGTTCTGGGCAATTTAAACGAGCGACCTTCACGTCCACTTTGCCCGAGCATAACGCAACAAAAGTATATTTTTATAACCGACAAATGTTAATAATAATAATAATAATAATAATAATACTCTTTATTTTTTACATATGTACAACATCACAACAACAAACAGATTACAATGGGTACCTAGTGTATAAAATAGTGTCAGAAAAGCATTAATAAACAAAAATAGACTTTAAAATTTGTTATTGAGAAAATCTTCTATACAATAAGGTTCTAAATTAATTAATATGAGTAACAGTTTTCTTTTGCACGCCATAATGTTACCTTCAGATTTTAATTCAGGTGGTAGATGATTAAAAAACCGAATGCTGGTATAGTAAACGCTTTTTTCAGTACTGGTTAGCCTATGAATCTCAAACATTAGATCGGTTTTGTGCCTTGTGTTATAGGAATGAGAAATTTGATTTTTCGTATACTTATGTTTATTTTTGAGCAGAAAAAGGACGCAGTCTAAAATATATATTGCAGGAGCAGTAAGTAAATTATTTTTTCTAAAATGAGATTTGCATGATTCATTTGGTTTGAAACCAAGAATGATTCTAAGTGCTTGCTTTTGTAGAATGAATATTTTTTGTAAGTTTGGCATGTTTCCCCAGAATACAATGCCATATCGAAAAATGGAGACAAAATTTGCAGTGTACGCCATTCTCAGTACTTCAAATGTCAAATTTTGTTTTAATACTCTTAATTGGTAGCATATTTTGCAAAGTTTGGTTGACATATACTTTACATGCTCGGTCCACTTTAGTTTGTCATCTATTTGTATACCTAAAAATTTTGTACACTTCTGAAATTTTACCTCATTTCCATCCAGTTTAATACTAACTGGGGTATCAGTATTTTCATTAGTTTTAAAAAGAATGCAGTTAGTTTTGTTCACATTTAATACCAATTGGTTGTTAAAAAACCATTTCTTTATTAGTACTATAAGCCTTGAGCTACTATCGGCTAGATCAACAAAATTAGGCTCGGAGATTAAGAGATTTGTGTCATCAGCGTAACTTATGATATTATGATTAGACTCTTGTGTTATTTTGAAAATGTCATTTATATAGATATTAAAAAGTAATGGGCCCAGAACACTTCCTTGTGGCACTCCCAGATAAACTTCTAATGGTTCCGACAACACTTTACCATTAATTCCGTTAAGAACTACCATCTGACTTCTATTGTGAAGATATGAGGCAAACCATTTGTACGCCGTTCCGCGAATTCCATATTTATGCATTTTTGACAGTAATATTTTATGATTAATGCTGTCGAATGCCTTAGAGAGATCTAAGAATACGCCACAAGGAAGTACTCCTTTTTCCAAAGCTTTTAACACTAGCTGATTAAATTCAAAAAGAGCTGTATCAGTATTTTTCTTTTTGATAAAACCATGCTGTGATGTTGACAATAAGTTAAATTTTGTGAAAAAATCTGTTAATCTAACAGCCATAACTGTCTCAATGATTTTGGAGAAACATGACAATAGACTAACCGGTCTATAGTTGTTAAAATCTAGAGTATCTCCAGATTTGTAGATTGGCTTTACAATGGCTGATTTTAAACAAGAAGGAAATATTCCTTTTTGCAATGACTCGTTTATTAAATATTCGACAGGTCCGATAATACTATATATAGATTTTTTTAGAATAAACATAGGTATATTATCTAAGCCAGTACTTCGTTTGCCATCCATTTGGTTAACTGTGTTTAAAATTTCCTGTTGAGTGGCAGGGGATATAAACATGGTATATGGGTTGGTCTCTATATTATTGATGCAGTTGTTTATATTAATGTCACAACTTGAAGTATTCGAATACGTGTCGTTTAATAAGTTAGCTGCTGCGTTTATAAAAAAGTTATTTAAATTGTTAGACTCATTTATTGGATTCTCACTGATAGATTTATTCTTATTTTTTGCACCCGTTAATTCTTTAACCATCTGCCACGCCGTTTTAGTTTTATTATGGGAATTACTTATTCTATTATTATAATATAGTTTTCTACTTGATTCTAGAAGACGGTGATATTTTTGTTTTAGGTATTTTAATACTGGTCCATATTCAGGATTATAAGTACAAATTGTGCAATATAACTGTATTTTTTGTTTACAATCGATTAATTCAGGAGTTGGTATTATCTTAAGTCGTTTACTAGAATTAAGTAATTTTTTCTCAGGAAAAGCTTGATTGTAATAGAAACAAAACTTTGAAATAAATAAGTTAAATTTATTGTCCACAGTGTCTGCAGATCGAATATAATTCCAATCTTCTTCTAAAAGAGTAGTATTGAATGCATTAACATTTTGTTCAGAAAAGTTGCGATATAGACAAGGTTCAGTTGAAGATCTGCCTGCATGTTTAAATTTAACGAGTTGTCCCTTGTGATCAGAAATATATGTATCTATCACAGTGGCCTCTGATACCAATTTAGAATTGCTTATAACATTATCAATGCATGTTTTAGATTTGAATGTAACTCTTGTGTAGTCATTAATTAATAAGTTACTACCATAAGATTCGACAAGATTTTTAAATATAAATGTCGAATTAGAATCAAGTCGAACGTCTATGTTGAAATCGCCCGTTACAAAGTATGTATTGTTATCAATATATAATTTATTTAACAGTATTGTTAATTTAGAAAAAAATATGTTTGTGTCACTAGTGGGAGTTCTATAAACGTTTACAATAGTTATCTTTTTGTTACAACCTGTATTGATATCAACGCCGCAGCACTCGAAGTCGGCTAGCACAGATAGACGGTTGATGTCCTCGCGACAGCTATATATTATTCTTTCCCTACAGTAAATAGCCACCCCTCCGTGGGTGTTAGGCTGACGGCAGTAGTATGATGCTAAGTTGAAATTTATAATATTGAGGGTATGTATCTGATCCTCAGACTTCCAGTGCTCCGATAGACAGAGAAAATCAATTTCGCATTCGTCTGTAATTATTGATAATTCCCCCGTACAATTTCCAAGTGATCTAATGTTGTTGTGAAGAAGATAGAAATTCCTTTCAGGTCCCGTTATGTTTGTGCTTTGGGTGTTCATGTTATTGTTAATATTGAATGATGTTAAGTTGTTTCTTGTGAGATTTCCTTTGATTGAAAACTTTTATCAGCTGGATTACTGGGAAAATTATATCTGCGTATTGCAATATTTTGTGGCCATGTGTCCGGATTCATTAACTTGTCCAGGTATGTATAATCAGCTCCCAGTTTAAATGCTTTATTTCTTCCTTTAGTAGATAACTCATCAATTTCTTTAATTTTAATTTCAGGATGTTTAGTTAACATAAATGTTTTAATAGTTTCCACTGATACCGAGTTTGCACATTTTCCAATATATATCCACGCATATTTTTCGGACGCCTTTAATTCATTATTCATATCTTTACAAGAACCAACTACTGTTTTAAATTGTTTAGGTTTCTTTCGTACTACCTTTGTCCATTTTTCGTTAATTTGTTTTAAATCCTTATTTATATAAATAATATCGGTTAGTTTTTCTTCAGATTGTTTCTCTAATAATGTAATATTGTTTTTGTGGGTTATTTCTTTTGATATCTCTTCACATTTATTTGTTCCCATATTTTTATTTATTTGAGGGTCATCTTTCAGAGAACTTTTTATCTTAGAGGTTTTTGAACTCTGAATTGGCGGTTTTTGTAAAACTCTATCATTTTGTATACTTTTAAATGAATTAATTTTTTCCACTAAGAGAGCTATTTTGTCGTTTAACCCTTCAATTAATGCATTTTTTGACTCGATAATTATGTCTTTATTTTTAATAATTTCATTTAGATACGTAATTTCCACTTTAAAAACACGCGGGTTTTCACTATCTTCGGTTACACAGCACTTTATCTCCAATTCATTAAGAAATTGAACTTCTTTTAACTTCTTAACGCAACTTTGATGATAAATAGTGTTACATGTGACACATTTGAGTCCACTTACTGCAAATACACCACATTTACACTTCTTTACTTCAGGAGCGTTCTCTTTTACGTCTGACCCGACCATCTTGCCGGCCATCTTTTTCTTGATAATAAATAAGTGCAACGTATCTGCAAATATAACATAAGTTTCTTTGTAAAGGAAACCACATATTTATATTATCAGTGTAAAAATAAAATTATATAAATAGAATTTACCTAATATAATACATAATACGTAAAAAATATTTTCTAAATCAATCTCTATAAATAAATATAAATAGCAGCTTGAACGAAAAATATGTAAAAAAAATATTAAAAGCAATATGTCGCAGATCTTAGAAGTATTGTACGAAGTTAGTAGCCGGACTTTATGTAGGTAGAACTACAGTGTGGGTCCAAACAATACAAAATGAATAAATTGATGCTATTAGAACAAAACAAAATAAATATATTCATTTAAAGTAATGAAAAAAGGAAATTAAATAGTATCAGTCAATTTACATATTCTTATCACCTAATTAATAACTAAACATAAAATTTCTCAATGTATTTGGCTTATCAATTTGTGGACAAAAAACCGGAAATACTCAACGCGGTCTTTATTAGACCCACGAAAAAATCCAAATTCAATCCTGACTTAATGTGCGAACTAATCATCACATTTCCTGTGATTTGATTGTTCTCACGCACACAAAACTAATTATGAATTATAATTATATTATTTGCAATTTATTTAATTGCGACTAATACCGCACCCTTTCATACTTTTAATACTGTGGCCCTACCTGTACGAATTTTTTCCGCCAGAGCGGAACCGTGATTAATTCGCAAAGAAGGAAGGTCGCGGGGTAATACCTAAAATATATGCAAAGAAAGAGGCAACCAAAGTCATAGACAAAAACAACTATTGGTTTGTTCCAACCGACATCGCTCGGCAGTTTGCAAACTGGTTTCGACTAATACATGGATTATTTTTGCGCAAGCGCCGACTTTGTACTGGTCCCCGACTGAATACAAATTGCTTGTCGGTTGGAACGCCCAAGTTTTTGACTAAATTCAAAGATGAGGTAATAAAACAATTTACCACGTTTTTTTATCACAAATTTGTGATAAAAACGTAGTAAATTATTTTATTATTTCATTAACATGAATTATCACGTAGTAGAGGTCACAACCATAAATTATATTAAATTCAAATAGTTTTAAAAAGTGAGGTTATGTAATGTAAACAAATATTAAAAACTAAAATTGTTTAACATATCACACCTGACGTTGTGTATCACATTATTCTATTACTATTTTTATACAAATAAATATATAATTAAACAGTTACTCATCTTTAAAAAACTATTTTACAATGATCTTTATTCCTTTATTTTTCACTAAAACTATAATTAAGTTTTAGATAAATAAATTACTGTTATTATCATTAAATTTAAATTCTACTAATTAAATAAATTGCGGTAGATGCGGCAGGAGGTATTTCAATTTCATTAATTTTAATAGCGGCAACATTTTTACTCTTTGCGCATGACTAGGACGGTTCCGGATTTTTAGTACATGCTTCTGATCGCTGACTGTTTCTGACGGTCCACAACTTGGTTGACGATTTGGGGTCAGGTTGGAACGCCCGACTTCTAGTCAGAATCATGGTTTGTGTACGGTTGGAGCGCAAAAATTCAACTGCGCACAATCCTGACGGTCCCAAACCGCGTTTGGTGTCGGTTGGAACAAACCTTATGCTGCGTTTAAATGAAAAATACCAAATAAAGACTAGCACTAGAATATTTGAAAGTTATAATATTACATCTATAACACTACACAAAAATATTCACAAAATACAAATTTTAGTTAATTGATATAATATGACTATAGATATAGATAGCCTAGGTTTGATTCCCGGTTGTTGCTAATTTGTCAAATATATGATTTCATTTACTTCTAGTAAATCCTTCTAGTAATAGGGTTCGGATTCCCGCATGTTTGTGTAGAACTATTATCGCACACCACACACATACGAGAGTGACACTATAAAAAAAGAAGACTATAGATTCCTTCAATTCATTTAACTCATTAGTGACATTTATTTTGTATAAGTACGGTCCCAGATATACGAAAAATAGCAAGACTAGTGTTGATAAATAAACCGAAAATAAAAAACTTGTATTCTTTGTTTGAAATAATTTAATCCTTTCCCTTTTTGCGGCTTTGTCTTATTTGGTTTTAAATAAAAACTGCCATTTATTAATCTTTTCTCTACCTGGTTAATCTGTTTTTTTTTTCCTTTTTGTTGTATGTAATTCATAACCATTTTACACATAATAATTGCAATGTAATTTTCCACCTGTCTGTACATTTTATGTTTTACTGTCGTATATATGCTTTGTAATTTTTTTAATGTTACCGTTTTTAAATATATTCGTGACCAGTTTCTTAGATTTTCTCTTCAAAGATCTGACATTACGCTGTTTTATGTGGTTGAATAGTAATCTGTCCACCCCGCCCTTTTTAGCACCTATTCATTGCATGTAGTCAACTCACAAGATTCGGAACATTCTTCTCAAAGACCACATTTGCTGCTCCTTTATAGTCCAGAATTTGACCCCATAAAATAGGATTGGCCAAACCTAGCACTTAACCATTCTGAAGCGGATTTCAAAGTTAAGGTTGTTGCCTAATAGTAGATAGCATAATTGTTCTACTCTATTCTTGATTTTCTGATAAGGTTTCTATCTGTCATTTACATGCGTGCCTAGGAATCTTCTGCTCTCGGTTCTTTCAAGAATCGATTAGATGTTATGACAGCATTACATTTTGTTTTTGGCTTTGTTCATTTTTAGTCCCCTGTTTATTTATGTTGTTCATTAGCAGTTGTAGATCTTGATGATTGCTCTCTATAATCAGTGTCGTCCGCGTATCAAATATTGTTAATTGTGGTTACGTTCACCTTCATGCCAACATCCAATTCTTCAAAAAATAAAGCATAAAAAGATGCCCTTGCAGTTTTGTGCTGAATTGTTTAAACATAATGTTGCTTTATGTGTGCCGGTTCTTTTTCTGAATCCAAACTGAGTGTCTCCACTTAGCCCTTCAAATTTCTTAAATAGTCTAGTACATAGAATGCGCAAAAACATTATAAGACAAAACTTATTAGCAAAATCGGCTTATGCTATTTTCACTTACATGCATTCTACTTTTGATGTTTGAGCATAGATTATTTTGGATTTTAGTATGGTTGACCCTGTAAGCTCAGTCTGAGCTGTTTGGTGTTTCCGGTCTGTTACTCTTGACGGGATCTTGTCATATCTTAGATAAATCTTTGTCATTTGTTACAGCTCCAATTCAGTCATTTGTAATGTGGGTCGTAATTCCCCTTCTGCGGGCGCCTCTTACTTCGTTAATTTTTCTGTGTAAATTAAAAAAATCTCCTTTCTGTAATAGGACTTTTACTTCTTTGCATCTTGGCTGCATCCATGACTTCTTCCAAATTATACTATGAATTTATAGTTATCTGTTGCTTGTTTTTTAGTTTTCTAAACGTAATCCATGATGTTGTGCGCTTTATATGGTAAACCTCCTTTAATGTGCTCCTATGTGCTTTTAATCTTTGTGATTATGTGGTTGGAGTACTTATGTTAACTTGCAAATATCAATCATCGTTATAAGTTTTTTGTTTTACCAAACGGAAGCAACTCACATGATGTAATTGCGAAACGTGTTAAAAATACCACAATAAAGTCTTATGAACTATACCTAACCGTCCTATCATAATATTTTTTTACATTTGATTGTGTAGCTGTTTGTTGACGACATAAAATAACTATTTTAAACTGTGCAGCTGTGACGTGAAGTCCAGTTATTATTCTTAGTTAGTGCTACACACTTCATCAAGAATATGACAATATATTTAATTTATAGGCATTGCAACAGAAACGCGCGTGCCGTTGCTGAAGCACACTGCTATCCAAACAGTAGAGCCCCCACAAGAACGTGTTTCTTATGTGTTAGAGCAACAATGTTACCTGCAAATTAAGATAGCCCCAAAGAAAAAACTACAAAAGCGTTAAATTGCACAATCTTAGTGGCCATTTCACTTCGCCGCCGCATGCAATAACCATGCCTTCAAATTGTCCCCAAAATGACCATATTGTCATGCCTTGTGTGACACGTAACGCCCTCCCGTTAGAATCACATGTCTTCTGTTCATATCAGTTAAAGTCACAAGAAGTAGCTTATCGTCAATATGTAGCGCTCCCCGTTGACGGGTATGAAAATGTCAGTTTTGTTTTAAAAGAAAAATTAAACAATAATTTTGCCAGACCAATATCCGCACCAAATCGGATGCAATTTGTGCTAGTATTTTATGTGAATTGGAATCGCTCCAAATTCGACAACTTATCTTGTTCACATATCCATTCATCCAAAAAAAGCCTCGTGGCTAAAGATAATTTTTTGACAAAATTTGAGATAACTTGGAACTGCTCCAGAAACCAATCAGCAAACAACACAGCACAAGGCGTTGTCTAAAGTTGTAAATTTGATGATTTGTACACGTTAACGTTGAAAAACGTGTGCAAATTATTCCGCGCATTATGTTATTTTTATCATCAACACAACCGTCCTGCCGAGTCAATTATTCGACGTTTAGTGGCCAAATTCAAGTCATCCGGATCGATTCACAAGCAGCCAACACCCGTACGTTACTAAAACGCAAAATCTGCTAAAAACATCGCTGCTGTACATGAGAGTGTACAGAAAAACTAAAAACTGTCAATTTTTCGTCGTTCACAAATTTTGCGTCGGGACATTGATTTGCACCCATTTAAAATCTAACTGACCCAGAAACGCCGTGTGTTCGCTTATTGAGCTTAAGAGCAGTTGGAAGTTGACCCAAAATTTGACACAAAAAATCATTTTTAGCAAGACACATTTTTAGATAAATGATATATGTAAACAAGCAAAATTGTCGGATTTGGAGATGGATATTTTGCGCGGCGACGACGTAAACTGGCCACCAAGATTGTGCAATTTAACGCCATTACACTTCTTCTTTTGAGGGAAATCGCAGGTATATGCAAATTAACCGCAAATAATTGATGCCATTAAAGTTAACATAACAAACACCAACCAGCAAATTCAGCCAGATTTATGCAACAAAGTAATCAAAAATTGGACCTTCAAAGTGCATGCCACCATTTAAAGCTGCATTGGACATTTGACGTTTTTGTTGCAATATTTAAAATCAAAGTAGCGGCAGTAAAAATTGTTGAGCTATATTCAAAAATTCCCATTCTGGTTCAATGTTAACTGCTAATATAGTTTACAGTTGATATAAGTTTTGTCCACATTCCTAACTGTACTGTGTACTTTTTGAAAAAGTTGTCTTTTTGATAATATTTGGGTCTGGCCCAAACATGTAATCACACATAAAATTAAGTAAAATAATAAAGTAGTTGGGCACAGTGTGCACCCAGTGGGTAATCAGTGATGGTTTCGTTGTCAATAGAGCTAGAGACAATAGTTTAGTTCCAAAAATTTTGTAGGTTATAACGCAGGCAGTATGTTTGTGTTGTGTCTTTTTTTACAAGCAAAATGTGGTTGTTTTGATGTAGATACTCCGTTAAGACCATACCGACCGCTACCTTGATTTGTAGTATTTTAACAAAAACGGCAACTTCCCCTTCATCGCTGCTTCTACAAATAATTTGATAATCGATTTATTTTTTACCAGTTCATTTAGATAGGATTAAACTATGACATGTCGAAGTCTTTTTTGTAAAATTATATTTGCAAATAACAACAAAATGCATTTTTTCGGCTATTTTCTAACTATTATTTGACTAAAAGACTTCGACATTTTATAGTTTAATCCTTTCTAAATGTACTGGTAAAAAAATAAATCGATTATCAAAATATTTGTAGTAGCAGCGATGAAGGGGAAGTTGCAGTTTTTGTTAAAATACTACAAATCAAGGTAGCGGTCGGTATGCTCTTAATAATGAGATAGTAATGTTTGCTTACTTTATCACGTCTTTTAGTTTGGTAATGTGCAGATTGAGGATAGCATAAACAAGTTCTATATATATGTATTTTTTTTGTTCGAGAAAATAGAAAATAAAAAGCTGTAAATACTACATAATTTATGACAACAACAATAATTTGAACCAAGTGTTTCCTTAAAATTAATATCATTTATCAATTAAAACACAGCGCAGGAACTGAGACTTCAAGCTTGAAATATTAATTAATTCAACTAAATCTAAATCAAAAGAAAAATATTTACAAATCAATCATAAAAGCCGTTAAGACGTTGGGTAGTTTAAATATTGAACAAAAGTCTACAATAAATTTAAGTTTACAACTAAAGGTCACAAGAAAAACATACGGAATACAGAATACAGATACATATAATTATTGATTACTCCTGAATTCCGCACGTGTCAGATTTAGGTACATGAGAGGAATAAGATATTATAATCATAACAATATAGTGTTGCGCGAGTTACATGATAAGTTTGATTAGTTTTACTCAACAAATATAAAATCAAAATTTTCACACCAAATTTTAATTGTATGTATATGATCTAAATTTATTTATAAAATCGTTTAATAAATTGTAATTCATATTTCTTATCGTTTTGCTAAAAAGCGTTTTAATAATAGTCGTGGTTTCGTTTACATAAATGAATTCAATTTAAGAAAAAAATAAATGAAACGATAAAATCCAAATAAAAAAGAAAAAATATTTGCTTAGCCCGATGATAAAATATAATTTAAAACAAAATGTAATGGAATTCCTGCATGCGCGAGAGAAGAGAAGAACAAACACAATAAAACGTACAAAGTTATGATAATGAGGCACTCATCAAAAAATATAAATCCGTAAGGCGATCATTTTATTATTTAAATATGGTAATTTACATGAAAAAAACATACCTTTTTTTATATTTCTCTCGTTACACAGATCCGGGTATTTAATAATAATAATAACAATAAAACATGGGCTCATAATATTTTAATGTTTTTACATGCGTATGCAATCATCCCTGCAAATGAATGACCCTGACCTTTAACTCCGTTTATAATGTCAATGTTACCTGTTCTCTTCCTGTCCTGAAAGGGTCACGACAAGCCCTACAACCCCAACAAGAATCAGATAGCGCAGCACAGATTTATGAACTTTGCAAGAATGCACACGCGAATCAGTAAAATGTTAACCCACTTGTCGTTACTGAGTGTATTGTATTTAATACGAAACTTGAATATTGTAACGATCAATATATTCCATTGACCTATAAATTTATTACTAAGTTTAAATTGGCAAAATTGGTTTATAAAATTATAATATTTATTACATAACAAAACTTGTAATGCAATTACCTTTTCTATAAATGAACTAAAGTTACTTGTCGCTTAAAGTTAGTACAACAATTTACTTAGAATAATATCAACCTAATGTATTCAGATACAAAGTTGAACAAATTCATACATTCAACAGAATGGACTATGAAAACTATAATTAGTGGTAGAGAATTAAACAAGTTTTTTGACTATCAACTTTGCAATTACATATTTCTTTCATATATTATTACGCGATATAGTAATTTAAATAATCACCATTGATTAAATTAATGTGATTTTTTTTCATTATTAGAATTATAATTTTTATCAATTTTAATCACTCTTAGTAATTATACCATTTGTAATATTTTTTTCTCTATTCTCAAATTTTTTAAAATATGTATTCAAATTAATCGTAAAAAAATTAGTAATTAAGGTAGTAAGTTAAGTGCGCAGAGGAGGATCTTCCAGCAACATATAATTGGTTGGAAGTAGGAAACATGCATAAGCGAGGATAAGATTACTGATAGTTAACTAGATATCACATTAAATTATGTTGAATTTGTTCCGTAGGGAAGTAAGTCTATACTCATGCATTAATTAGTTCGTTATTTAAAAAATACTCGTAGACTTTAAAATATGATTATGAACATGCTAATTTACAGTAAAACTAGCAAATACTAAAATAGTATAATTGAATTGTAAAATAAATAAAATATTTTACATAATAATATTATAAAGACTGCATCCGCCATAACTTACCAATTTATATATGGCTATGCTTACAATAAATAATTTTAATAAGTGTAGGAGTACCACCACAACTTTAGATAAATTGTTACATGCAGAAACTTTTTTAACATACATTCACAACTTCAAGCAGAACTATAACAATAGTTATTTTAGAAAAATAAAGAGCACAATATAAAGTTTACAAAATTTGCGATGCAATGAAGTAAAACTCTTAAAGTTTAGACAACAATTTCAACAAAAATTTATTAAAATTAAATGATAAAAAATGAAATTAGCGTTTTTATACTCTATCGACCTTACCAACCTAGAGTTCTAGCAGGTCCTTCCGAGTACTAGTGATGAAATGAGGCAAAATGATTATTGTTAGTAAATTTGTTTGTCGCAGAAACCATGAAAGCCGAAAGGGTTAAAGCTGTGAACAAATTCACAAATAATATAGGGCAGAGTAAGATTTGAACTCAGGACCCATGAGAGGCAAGTATCTAAGCAACTAACTCACGCTGCCGCTTTAGTTTGATTAAATGATTAATTTGTTTATGGCCATGTCTGAGTCAAGTATTCAAAACAAAAATTTAATTTTGCTCAAACCGCTGAAATTGCAGTTCTTACATGAATCCTGATCTTGTGAATTTATTTAGATTTTTTCAATAAGCCATTTTCGAGTAATGAGCAATCAAAATTTGAAAAAAATCAATTTTTTTGAATTTGTTGATCGTTTGTAACTTCTCAGGGTTGCATTTTTAGAAAAAAACTGTTATAAATTTTTTTTTTCAAAGAATCATTTTTTTCATTAAATTTTAATAATTTTGCAGAACATTTTTTCTTAAAAAAAGATGACAAGTAATTTTTTTTTTTTTAATATGAATAAAAACGTGCTTTTATATGTGCGAAAGAAAATTTCGGAAAGTGCCGTGCACTACGCTCCGAGATATCTTACAATGTATCCACAAAAATACTTAAAAATAGCAACATTTTTTGATCGTTTGTAACTTGCTACGATTGCATTTTTAAGAAGTTTTCACAAAACATTTTTTTTTTCTTTAAATGTTTTTTGCAAAACTTTAAGTAGTAGTTCTGATTTTCTCAAATATGGATAAAAAGGTGCTTTACAAATAAAAGCACGTTTTTATCCACAATAAAAAAAATCTTTTTATCAAAAAAAAACTGTCAATTAAAGTTCTGCAAAATTTTCAAAATTTAAGAAAAAAAATGTTGGCAGTAAAAATAATTCTTTGAACAATTTTCAAAAAAAAAAATTCCGTTACAGTTTTTTTTCCTAAAAATGCAACCCTGAGAAGTAAGTTACAAACGATCAAAATACGTAAAAAAAGGCAAAATTTTTTTTTCAAATTTTGATTGCTTATTACTCAAAAATGGCTTATTAAAAAAATCTAAAAAAATTCACAAGATCAAGACTCATGTATAGAAGCTCATTTTCAGTGGTTTGATCAAAATCAAATTTTTGTTCCGTACACTTGACTCGGACATGGCCTTACTTATTTATTACATGTCATGTCACTATGACAGCTTGTAAATGCAAAAGTGTTGCGTAATTTGGCATTACTTTTGTAGAGTGTACATTTATTTTCTATTTTGTTATTCGACACAAAAAATGTTAATGTAGTACACTATTTCAGCTGAATGATTCAAGACTATATAAAGATAATAATTTACTATACCAAATAGAATTAGACAAAGTTTGTACTAATAATAAACTGTGCTTATAGATAAAATTTCTTGTCTTAAAAAAAAATCTAAAAAATTAATAAAATACACAAACTAAAATCTGCTAGTAAGTCTAAACCTACAAGTAGTAAGGTGATATTTAATGGTAAAGCTTTGAAATCAGCCAAACCCAAAATGCAGCAAAAACTCCAATTATTTTTGGCAGTAGTTCCAACAAAAAACATGCTAAACTACACTAACTTATGTTCCATTATCAACTAACCATGTATCAAACTAAAACGCAAAATAGAAAAAAACTAATATAGTTAACTAAAAAATCCGAAAACTAGTGCGGCTTTACAATATCAGCTGATCAAATTCGTCAACTTCTGTCAAAAGACTTTAGATAATAATTTCTCAAGATATAAACTTATTTAATGAGTGATACAACCTACCCGCTGCTAATTGAATAAATGATGACTTAGATATCCACATAGTTTGCTATCAATCACTCTGCGCATTTAGTTAAAACATAATTAAGTTTTTTAAAACAACAGTGAAGGCGTATTTTTGTACCGTGTATATCTATGCCACTGATGTTTTATTAAATATTAGTCAACACCATTATCCCTATGTGATAGATAAGTCAACTAAAATATGAATATCCAAAGAATAAATAAAATAAAACTAAATAATAAAAATAAATAATGTATAAGTATATGCGCCGACATCCAATGCACAAGAATAAATAACCAATAAATTCTAAAATCAATTTTGAAAACAATTAAAAAAACCAAGAAAAAATTTTAATGTCAAGTTTAGGCAAGTTAGATGTGACGACTTGATGACCTAGAAAGTAGAAATGAAAAAAAAAACAAATGATAGAATTTTGTATGACATCAACTAGTGGTAACAAATACATACATCATGCAAGAACACCTTAAAAAACTATACACGTGAAAGTCGTTCAACGTCAATGCAAATAACATTGTGCAAAATCAAATTAATTTTATCTTGGTGAACAAGAGGTATCGCAATAGTTTTCAATCGGTTATGACATATCCTGGAATAGATATTGGATCCGACCATGTTCCTATAGCAGTACTAAAATACGATTTAAGCGAATGTTGAAAAACCACAAAATATAACATAACCTAATTAGCTTAAAAATTAATAAACAAATAGAAACAAATAATAAATAACTAGCATATGGGGACCTGTATGCAACAGTCAATAATCTAAAGAATACCTTACTGCTGTTACAGAAAAAAATCTAAAAGTGAGAATATCAAAAATAAACAATATATAAATACAAAATTTTGCAAATGATAAAAAAAAAGTACTGAACAAGATCTAAGATCAAAAATAGTATGTAAAACTACTCAGAGAAATAAAGCAGACCATTATAACAAACAAAAAATGACTTAACAATTAAATGCAAAGTATTTGAACATTTAACGCTAGAGAATTGCCGGGTTTAGTCGCCGCGTCCTGATAGGTTACCGCTAGTAGTATTGTTATGAACAAATATTATTAGCAAACACTACATGCTGAAATCCTATCACAGCTATAAAAATATCAGTAAACCTTTTCTTCTAGCAAATGTTGACAGGTACACCGCCATTTTTAAATCAGCATTGATTCTTAAAGGTGCTCATAGACGATCAATATTATCATCTATTGCACAATATAATGCTAGAAACACCTAGACGTTACAATATGATTGCGCAAACTGTTTGTTAGTTACTGACACTTCTGCAGTCAACATGTGAAATAAAATAAAGCAAGATGTGTGACCATTGCTTTAGTTATATCTTTGAAAAATAATTTAAAAAAGGCGCAGATAGATAAAGAAATGGTTAAAAAAGAAATAAATACTTTTAGGTTAGATTGTACAATAAAAATCAAACTCTTTCTGATTGACTCAATATATTGTGCAATCTTTCAATATGATCTACAGACGGTCAATTGTATAATATCAATTATTGTGCAATATATTGACTATAATATTGAACGTCGAGGAACAAAACGCCAACAACTTAATATCCAAACAATAAAATTCATAGCATATTTCATATGTTAAACTACATACAATATTCTATGTCTTCATTCTTTGGGTAAAAGATTTGCAGTTATATTTAACGAGTAAAAAAAAATCTGCTATAAAGTGTAAAAATTTTATTCATCAATTATATTCAGGCGTTTTCTTGCTGAGTTTGATTCTGTAGACACATATAATAGCTCAAGTATTCTCCCCCCTTAAAGAACAAACATAATAACTTTAATCTCTCACAGTTGCAAGAACATACCGCAGCAAAATAAAAGAAAGGCTTGCAAATGAAGACAGCAAAATTATCATCAATAAATCTAAAACATACAAGAGCGACTTTACTACATCGAAATATTATTAAAATAAATAATGTACATATTGGTGACGGCAATTCTGGCTTATATACTAAAAGAGGAAATAGAGAAAGCAATTAAACAAAGAAAAACCGATAAAACACCTGGACCTGACCTTGTCCTCATGGAATTCTTAAACCAATAGATAATCAGTATAATAACTAAAATTTTCAACTTAATTTATAAAACTAGAGACATTCTTAAAAAATGGTCAAATACAACATTCAACCCCATCTAAAAAACACAGTCCTGCCGTGACTATAAAACAATAAGTCATTTATTGAAAACCTTCCTTAAAATAATTCATAGTCGCATCTACGCTCAATGCAAAAAACTAACGGAAAATACTCAATACTTGGCTTCAAGAGTGCTCTAAGAGAAAAGAAAGGACTGTTTGGCTTCCAAATGTTATCTTCCAACAATGTCATAATATTAACTGCAACGTGTGTGCCTATTTTATAGACTATGCAAAGATATTTGACATAGTCCAGTATACAAAACTTATAAACACCTTGCGCAAAACTGACTTAGACAAATCAGATATTTAAATAATTGCTAACCTCTACTGAAATTAAAATGCAAACATTAGGCTACAAGCAAAAAACTAGAAGTTTTTGAAATGTGGATCTACAGACGATTGCTCATAAATCCATACCGTGTCTCCAATGACGGTTAATTAAAAAACAGAAATATTAAGAGTCATTAAAACAAAAATGCTGGAATATCTACGACACCTAATAAGACTTCCAAAAAAATATGATTTACTTCACCTTACTTACAAGGTTAAGTTCAAGGTAAAAATGACCAGCGCGCAGAAGAATTTTTTGACCAATGAATCTTAAAGACATAGTTTAACACCTCAACCAAAAAACATTTTTGCGTTCAACTAACAAAATTAGAATTGATATGTAGATTCCCAACATCCAATAACGGATAAAAAGAAAAAGATAGATGAAAATAGTAAAGCAGTAATAATTTAAAATGTAATAATGTTTTTCATTATTTAAAATTTGCAAACTTAATTAACTACTTTTTGTATAAGATTATTTGGCCTATACTAATTTTAAATCACACATAGAAAAGCGTGGCGCAGTGGTCTAGGCATCCGACTGCTGCACCGAATACCGTAGGTTCGATTCCCATATACCGTGATATACTTTTCACATGTATGCACGCTCTCCCACAACCCCAAAACTGTAGGTCCCTTGTAATGTATGTTGTCAGCATTACGTGCAGAAATAGAGGCCTATATCCAAAAGTATAAAAACGGCTGATTAAAGAAGAAAAAAATTTAATTATGATGTTGAAGCATGAGTGAATTTATTTTATTCTGCGTTGCTGTCGATTGTTTTGTCCCTTAAAAAAACTATATACTATATAAACCTTCTGGACTATTATCAGCTTATACGGAACTTCAGTTCGCAGTTCTTATAAAAAACTTAAAATTAGTAAATCCTTAAAATCAATATATTTTACGTACTGAGAATGGCATTCAAGCTAACTAAAAACATGTTTGGAAATTTCTTAATAAATCTAATGATTTTCTTACTACAATACATGGTATTGTAGTGAGATAATATTCATTTAAATGCATATAAACAAGGCTACATACTAAATTAAACTGTACCTGATAAATTATTTAATAGTCGAATAGAATATATTAATTGTTATCACACCGATCCACAAAAAAAAAAGAAAACAGTTTGCTATGCGGTTTGCCAACCGGTGCAAAAAAAGCTTAATAATTTGTGGCAAACGCCCTCATTAAAATTTCTTAATGCAATTAAATAAAGAGATAAATAATTCAGCCTTTGTGTTAATATGTCTTTTTCTAATAAAGTCAATGTGAGCACCAAACTAAAATTTTAAAACCTCTGACATTATTGTCACAAATTGTTAATACAATAGGTATTGGCATATTTTTTACAATTAATTGCATTAATTCGCTGGATTGTTTATCGAATCTGGTTGATCAATACAGATATTGCCTGGTCATGGCAGAATATTGTGTTATAGTCAATACTGTACAAATATTAACAATGTATACCAAATGTATATAAACAATTAGGAATGTACTGATTGTTAAATATATAGGGTATTGTTGGCCATCTTAATGAGCAATAAACTATTATTTACATTCCAGTAAATATCCGGGTTTTTACAGAGCTCATTTTAATGTGTAATAAAATAACTATTACTCTTTGCAATATCTTCCCTAACCGCTCCATTTATATAAGCTGTAAATAGTTTAGTATGCAAGTATTAGAATGTAAATTAAGTTAATATTATTTTATACTTAAAAGAAAAACGAATGTTATAACTTATGACATTCTTTAATTAAGTATTAATTAATAGCAACGTGTCTGGTGAATATAAAACCAATTCGGTAAGTCCCAAACCCACAATTGAAAATAATTGTTAATTGAATTTGCAATTTTTATAAACTTAAATACCTATTTCAATTTTTTTTCCAAAACAGGATATTTACATTTTAGAGCTGCCATTCATTTTCATTGTGTATACTAATGAATATTGAACAGACACCCATCTTCCATAATTATATTAAATATTGACAATATGGAAAATTTACATTAACTACTAGAAATATTTAAAATTTAGATTAGTAAAATTATATAAATAAAGTTAACTCACCGATTCGTTAATATGCCATTAAGAATTATTCATAAAATCTTTCTTTATTAAAATAAAGTTTTTTGACAGTCTGGTTATCGGTTAAGTCGGAAGTGTTATAATATATTAATATTTTAAGAGTTTATATTGCACTAAAACTGCAAATTATTGACTTTCTATTCCAAAATAGTCATAAAACATTTATATCAACTCCCAGTCGGTTTATTCTACGATGCTAGATTCAATTTTGGGCTACATGTCGAAAACAACTTTATTGCAAACTTTACGTTTATAATAAAATTTGCAAAGACCGGAGGTACTCTTACCCTACCCCAAGCTTGTTTTTTGTATTCTTTCCTTTTCCCATATTTTATTCATACAAATTTCTAAACATGAATCATTAATCATTTATTTAAAATTTTACAGGTGTTATTAAATTGTATACCTTTTAATTATTGTAACAAAATCAATAATGTGTAATAAGTACTTCAAAAACTATATCAATATATTTTTCATACTAAAGTAAAAAGCAGCACTCTTGTTATGCTATAACATTTTAATATAATTGACGTTTATATTAATACTTTTAAATCAATTGCAATTTTTATACATCAAAAACCCGTAGCTGTGAATTGAACAATCATTTCCAATTATAAATATAATTTTAATATTTGCTTTTAAATTTCAAAATACTCATGTGTATAAATAAATAAAATGTATTCATATTTGTAACCACTATATAATACATTGTAACCACTATATAAAATTCCGACTGGTCAGGATGTACAATGACTCAACAAACCATAAATTTTTATTTGAGAATAAAATTTTACAAATGTTGCTTTATATTCAAATGAACCGTTTGATAAAGTAGATTTGAATACCATTAATAAAATGTTGTATAAACAAAAATTAAACATAAAGTTCACAACGTTATTGTTCGCGTTTGACCCTTAACCGCATTTCACGACCGAATGGAAAACGCTGATAATTTCATTTAAACAATTTTTTATCATGTCGCGCGCACATACCAAAATATTGGCGATACGCATTGATAAACTTCCAGAGCACTCAAATAAATAAACATTATACAACATGTTAAGCGAGATGGTCCGCTGAAATGTTGATATTGAATACGTTATGTGCTCCCATTTTATAATAAATACAACTATTATCAATAGCCATGAAATTATAATGACGAATTTATAATATATTATTATCATTTGATATTATTATAGTTGTTTGAAACAATGAAATGTAGATTTATTTAAACAATTTTATAATATTCATTTATCTAGTTGTAAATTAATTATTTAACTTTCATTAGTTTGGAATTGAAGATATTGACTAAAAACTTTTAATTTTAATCTATCTGTTTTATGCCAGATTAAATAGCTTTATCCAAGCATATATAACCATCCCCGGAGGTATGATCTCTTTAATATTACAATCCAGATTACGGAACGACTCGTTTATTCGTCCCTGAAATCTAATTAAGTCCATTAATTGAAGTCTTTCTCTCGGTGGAGCAATGAGAAAATTGCTGCCGGATATCAAGAAAATCCAAATAAAAACCGTGTCATTCTGCATGGAATGTCCTGATGGAGGGCGTCTAAATTATTACCCGCTTATTGGAAAACCGATAAACGCCACAGAGGCACATGTCGGGATGTCTGGATAGCCAGCAATTTATATTTTCAGCTCACTACATCAAAGTCCAACCGGTTGTATTTATTTTGTTGAAATGTTTGTTTTTAGACGAACACATATGATGATGCATTAGGAATTCCAGTTTTTCTGGCTTGTTAATGATATAAGGTTATAAAACTGTCTATGTACATAATTTAAAAGAAAATGATATGTCATCGTAAGTATATAAAATGTAAATTACAAATTAACTATTACTCATTTTTTTATAATTCGTAAGAATAATAATACTTTTAAACATAAAAATTTCACCATTTTTTCATAATGGACAGATGAACAATTGTTTTTGCAATTTAAACATACTATTGCAACATTTTAACAACTGATCCACACTTGCACTTTACTTAGAATCAACGGCTACTAACTTTATCAAGAAAAAGTTACTAAAACAAGCTGTCAGATCAATTTTTTAAAACGTACAGAAACGACTCAGTATTATCGTATTCATTCGGTTTACTATGCAATCCGTACAAAGCATTCAATTGAATATAAAATACCATTAAGAAACATAACTTAACTGTCATTTAGAAAGCTACTTTAAAGTAAAATCCTATCAAATAAACACACATGAGCAAAGCGTTATTGACTAACGCTTTGCTCTCATACTCATACCATAAATTTGTCATTACACACCGTATATAATTTATATTAATAAAACATTTATTATTTACTAATACTCTTCTTCTTCATCTTCAACTATTACTACTTCTTGAAAATTTGTCAATCTGTTAATTCTGTAGCTGCCTCCGCATGTTTTCCTGAAAAGTAGATTGCCAGCTGCCTCTTCACCTTTTAGATAATCTGTGCCATGTGATTTGCCTTTCAGGACGATTCTCGAAAGTTCCTTCTCGTCCATTTGTCTTACATAACTGTACCATTGTCTCTAGCGCTGTCATCACATCTTACTATGTCCTGTACATCGCATTGCACTCTGTTGTCTGTCCAAAAATCAACACAGCAAACCAGAAAAAAACTGCAATTATAATTGCATGTCCGATCGAGCTAGTTACGCAATTAATTGTAAAATCATTAATTCTATTTCATTATTTAATTGAGAAATTAATTAATTAGTCAATTATTTCTTTCACCATAGACGATTAAAACAACTTTACCGACACCAAAGGCAACAAACTACTCCAGATGACGCAGCGGCAATTAAAAAATAAAACAAAAAGCTCATTCAGGATACAAAAATCAACGCACTTGAGGTCTACATCCTATCCTAGTAAAGAACCAAGTTAGATGTAGAAGCCAGCGTAAAGATCGCCAACAGCTAGCCAGCTGAACCGCAAGTCCAGTCCTCGCTTAAGAGACCTCAAATCCAACACCGCCTGCAAAGTCAAAAATGTGATGGACATCCACCAGAACAACCAAGTCACGGCCCACTCCAAAAACACGCTTTACTTCAAAACCCCGCCCACAAAAAAGATATTCAATATCATAAAAAAACAAGAAGAAGACCCGGTTCTAACCAGCATCGCCTGCAAAGTCAAAGATGTGATAAACGTCCACAAAGACAACCAAGTCTCGTCCCACTCCAAAACCGCGCCCACAGAAGAAGGATTCATTGTCATAGAAAACAAGAAGAAGGCAAAGAAGCAGAAGAAAGACACGAGTAAGTCTTCTTCAGTTTCTAGTGCTACTAGGCATTAGCCTGGCCTGTCTTTAACGCCATAAAGCCTATCAATCACCAACAAAGTCAAAAGATCCACAACCAAACCGGCCACTAAGGCTAAAGCAATCACTTCTGGTGCAGCCACTAGGTTCTTACGCCCTCCAACAAGACGCCTAACCACAACAGCATCTACATAGAATGCTATCACACTGTAATTCGGAATAAATCCGTATTCCAAAAGCTGCAAGCTATATTCAAAAATATAAATGTAACCATCAACCGCGCCGTAAACGTGGTCAATGGCATCCCTTTGGTAATTACTTCTATTAAAAAGTCAATATTAATAATTTGATATAATAAACCAAGACCTTAAGTTATTACTGTTATTAGACTCGCTGCGGTTTTGCCCTCAATAATGAGGCTTACTCCTATTTTCTTTACAAATCAGCAAGTTTGATACTGCAGAATTATATGGAATATATATTAATCCCTATCAAATTGTAAAAGTCCAATCACAGTTCAAAGCCGCTTAACAGAACCCAAAGTACCAACTTCATATACTTGAACAATCTGCTTGTACAGCTCACATATGCCTACATGTACTAATTGAAAAACTGTCTTTAAACCTGATTATGTAGGTACCAAAAGCAAAAGATGTTTGGCAATCAAGACACCCGTTAGGCAGATTACATACACAACATTTCCAAAAAAAACCAATAAATCCAAGCTTACTTAAATTTAAAAAACCTCCACATTCAGAAACAGCAATTTAAAAAAAATAATAAAAATCAAGCTCTGCATGACAGCGTAGAAGTCGTTGTTAAGACTTAACAGAAGAGAGGATGTTGTACTATGTTGTCAACGTATAAAGCACACCAACCAACCCACAGCCCAACCTAAATAAACTACATTTTTCGTAAAATTTACTTATAAGAGTATTCTATAGTTTTAGGTGTTATTATTTATTGTTGTTTAATGTAATATTAAGTAAAGTTCATTTTTAAGTCTGTTACAGCAATGTCATCTGTGATGATGTTATATTTAGCTTTTTGATCAATATTATTTTTACATGCTTCACCATACGCAGTCAATGACCTACTTAATCAACGCTGCACGATGACAAAAAAATTGTTTATTAAAACGTAATTACATTAAAACGATTTTTTTATAATGCAATTCCAAATTTAATTCTAAATTTTATTGTACACTTAATTACTAATAGTACATTATATCACAAGTATCTTATTTATGCTGACTCAAATTGCTGCAATCCTAAAATAAATCAAATTTAAAATACATTTGTTCACCTGGATATTTTCTCATCGTAAAGACGCTACTTAATCATTCCGATTTGCATTCATAGAATATATACGCCTTTATGCCAAGATTAAATTTATTGTAATTGTTTTCTAACTAGTATTTATTTTTTATTTTCTTGAATCTTTATTGAATTTGTATCACAAATAAGACATCACTCCTGTTAATTGCTTTGTTTTAACTGTAATAAAACCGTGTCCTATACTTTTGCTATTTACGTGTCGACATTAATAATAAATTAAAAGTACAAAACCGTGACTACTGCTCAATCAATGAATTTATAATAAATATAATTGCATTTTTTTATAGTGCAAGGTATTTATAACAGTAGTAGCAATAATTACAATTGTTTAACAGTATATATTTTCCACGAGACTTGGTAAAGAAGAAAGAACTGTTATTTCATAATAATATAAATTGCACCTTTCATTTATTATAAAACAATTGGTAATTGTAACCAATGAAATATAAATAGATCGTTAATAAGATAATCTAAATTTAAATTAGTTTCTTAAATCGTTTATTTTATACATAAGGAATGTCAAACATTCTACGATTTTCCGATAAACGCGTGTTTAAATCACACCTACTTTAAGATTACTGCGTGTTTGTGGTAATAAAGTACTATTAACACAAATAAACGTTTAGCAAGGAAAAAAATAAGTAGAAACGTGTGGAACTGGCGCTATGATTGATAATGCAATTGCGACGCAAACATATTACGCTAATTATACAGTGATATCATGTATCATTAAACAATATTAATGGTTAGTGAGCTCAGAAAAAAGAAAACAGTTAAGTATTGATTGTGGTGCTTGTATAATTATAATAAATGTGAAATACAAAACTATTCATTTTAGTTAAAAATTTTCAATGTTAAACATAATTATTAAAGTTAAATAATATAACTATACAAATAATATATATTAATTAAAATTGTTAATAGTTCTGCAACGCGTGTGATATCTTATGTAAACTCTCAATTTCACTCAAAATGTATAATAAATTTACATTATTTTATATTGTTGATTCATTGATCCTGTTTTACATCAGCCATAATGTTTTTAATTTAAATTCAGAATAAAAAATAATATATTATTAAACGAACGGGTAATAACAAATATTATTTACAAAGATGAGGTTGGCCGACATACCGTAGGCGAGTGTCGGTAAACGTTCGAGTAAACACGTCATTACCCGTGAGTAGAATACTATACTTTATCAATGACTGTTCAATACATAAAATACTATAGTTTTTTTATTAAAATTATTGTAAAACTTTAGTAATTACAACAAATGCGTTGAATATACCTTGACAACCGACCATTTTAGTCAGCAATACAATTTAGGTTGTTTAAGTGAATGCTTACAATTCAATAAAATTTCCACTTTTGGCAAATTGTGCTGAAAGTCAACGGTTGTGTTCCTTAAATGAACGCCTTTTAATTAATTAAAACGACCGCTTCTCCATAAGAATCAATAGTTAGTTAGTTTACATTTTTGGCGTATCAGCCTAAGAAAGGGTAAAATAATATGCTGTAAAATAAAGATAAAATAAACATTCACAAACTTTAAAGACTATAGCAAAAATGACAGATAATTACAACAGTGTCTAGGGTGTAAAAGGTCCTAAACACTGCTGGATTTTACAATACACAAACATTAATCACAAAAAATTAACAATTATATCCATAGACCCAATTTGCTCCGTCGAATAAATTCGAGCAGACAATCGACTTCAACGATCTAATCGCCCAAGACAATCGACAAACTGGGTGATAATTCAGACGCAACTCATGTTCCGAAAATTGCCGACAATCCAATAAGATATGACAAGCAGTTAATAGAACATTACAAGCATCACAAACCGGCGGCACCTCAGATGCCAACAAATGCCTGTGAGTCCATCGACAGTAACCGATGCAAAGTCGCGTGAGGGTAACCTCTTCCCTACGCATCGGCCTGCATGACAAACTCCACGGCGTAATGACGCTTTTAGTACATCGTAACTTGTAGCCGTAAATAGCAAACCACTCCGCCTGCCAGCTAGACAACATCAATTGTTGTAAAAAATTACAAACATCCCTAACACAAGCTTTGTCTGCAACATTATCAGCGCTAGTTATAGGCAATTGGGCAAGCATATCAACTTTTTCATTGCCACTGATACCTACGTGACTAGGAATCCAGACAAAATTAACAGTGACATTTAATTCAGACACCTGAAGCAAAATCGAGTGAATTTGCCTCAGCAAATAATGATCAGGAAATTGATAATCAATAGCATTTAATGCACTCAACGAGACTGTACACATAACATAAAATGTACATGCACTTAAGTGGATGTAGAGAAGAGCCTGGTATATAGCATACAGTTCTGCAGTATAAACACTGCTAACACTTGGCGAGCCAAATGTAAACTGCAACTCATCAACCAGAAAAACACAACCGACACCTCGATACTTTTTGAGCCATCGGTATAAATCCAAGTGGCATTTACGTGCCTTGCTTAAATTTTTGCAAATTCAGTTTGATATTCAACTGGTAAAGTTGAAGCTTTGCTCATTCTCGATAATGCAGTAGTTAACTTTGAACGTTGAAAAGTCCAAGAAAGGTCGCGACAGTAAGACAGTTGACAGACATCAGAAAGTTAGAAATCCAGTTCCAGAAGTATACTGCAATTTCTTACAGCAACCGGTTTTTCGAACCGTATTCTGATGTTGTATAGATCGTCGAGACCATTATTGTACACGACAGAAAACGTCGGATGCATGCGTTTAGATTTTAATTTCGCGGCGTACGTAACAGTCAAGATTTTACGCCGAAGACAGAGTAATGGTTCAGCTGTCTCACACAAAACACTAGCAATAGGGCTGGTGCGGGAAGCGCACGGTCAAATGTGACACCGAGAAATCGAACACATTCCTGTACAGGAAAAGATTCTTCCCAAGATATAATAAGGAGTCACCGTGTGGGGTTCGCCTTCTACAAAAATGGATAAGTAACGTTTTGCTTGTAGAAAAAGTAAATCCATTGCTATTAGCCCAGTTCAAAACGCAGTTGATAGATATTTGAAGTTGACGTTCCTATGGTGGCATGTTTCTCGAATTGCAATAGATAGCTACGTCATCAAGATACATACATCCGTTCACCAGATGCTTGATGAACTGACTTATGCCGTTAATAGCTATCATAAATAGCGTCACACTTAAAATGGACCCTTGCGGAATACGATTCTGTTGCTGACATATGCCCAAGATGCTATCACTTACACGTACCTTAAACAATCGAGACGTTAAAAAGCTTTGTAAGAAGAATGCCATGATTCGGCGAATAAACCACAAATGAAGCGTTTGTAGAACATTGTATTTCCACGTCATGTCATATGCTTTTGCAATGTCAAAGAATACAGCGACAAGATGTTGATTTTGCACAAAAGCATTTTTAATTGCTATATACATCCGAACAAGGTGATCAGTCGTAAAACGATAACGCCTTGAACCACATTGTATATCAGCATTTAGATCTCTTGAGTCTAATAACGAAGTAAGACGCTTATTGATCATTCTCTTTAATAACTTGCATAAGCAGCTGGTTAGAGAGATAGACCTATAACTTGTCGGGAGCTTTTTGTACAATAATAGCCAGCTTCCATAACTCAGGGCAGTACCCTGCTGACCATGCACGGTTATAAACTGCCAAATGCTGAAGTTTGGCAGAGCTAATTAAATGCTTAAGCTTAGCATTGTGTATCAAATCGGCACCTGGAGCAGTATTGTGAGCTTCAGATAATGCCTAGTCAAATTCCCAATCACAAAAAAGTGCATTATATATTTCATCATCGTCGGAAACAAATGACAGATGTTTCCTTATGTTAGTTTTAATCACTTAAAAATTTTCATTGTAATTATCATCACTGAAAGCGTCAAAATAACAATCGGCCAAAATATTCATGATATCGAGAAGATCGGTAACAATTCGATCACCTGACAATAACCCACTAACAGGTACAGAGGCGGTTCGGCCAGAAATTTTTCTGACTCTTTCCCACTCCTTCCCGATGGGTGTTCTCAAATTTATAGAAGTAACGTAATCTGACCATGATTCTCTTTTAGCTTTTCAGCAAGTTCTTCGCGCAACAGCTTAATACTTCAAATAAGCTAACAGGTTTTATTCAGTTGGAGAGTGATTAAACCTTCAAAAAGAACGGTGTTTGTTTAATTTAGCTTGTTCGCAATCAAAATTCCACCAAGGAACAAGCTCTCTGCAAGGTTTCCCTAAAGACAGAGGAATACTGGCAACCCAACTAGCACCAAAGTGGCCGCAACTGAGATAGGAACCTTGAACCAGTAACTGCTACGTAACTGCCACTAAATCTGCGACTTTAGTAAACAAATAACTTTATTTTACAAATTTATAGTCGCTGCTACGTAGTTTTTACCAGGAATGGTAACTTTATAGTTATGTTACGTCTAAGTAGCTTTCCCGGTAAATGGGACGTCGTAGTTTCTAGTGGGACCACTTTAAAGTTTTTGGAACTTAACGGTGACAAATGATAGTAGCAACAACAACCTAATGCTGCTAAAATGCGACTTTAAAATTTTAATTACTTTCAAATAGCTTTGATAGTTCCCGCGACAATTTCGAGACGTCGGCGCAACTTTAACTGCCTGGAACTAAGTAATATATATAAGTGACAATAACGTTGTCGTTACCTGCAGAGTTTAATGTAATTGTGCTATACGCTACTACAAAGTCCGCGTTACCTTTTAAAATCACCATAAAGTAGATTTTACCATACAGTTCCCAATATGCCAATTATGAGGAGCGGAGCATAAATATAATAATATAATTATAAAATTAAAAAAGTTAACCTAAAAATTTATACTGCACAAAACTTATGTTTACCGATGTTTATGTGATGGATTAACGAGATTAATTTAATTCAACATTAAGTTGTGTTTGTACTTGACACTTGTTGAGAAAATAACCTCTTAAAAGTTACTTTTTCAAGAATTCGCCAACATCTGTGACGATATTATTTCTAAATATGTCATAATGACTGAAAATGATTAATTTGTTATAATTTCTGCACAAAATATAACAAATGAATACGTGTAATTGCGAAACAATTATTTTAAAATGTTTTTAGTATCTACGTGCTATATTTTCACATGACATTAAATATTTTAAATGTTGGGAAAGTAATAATATAATTTATATACTTGTATGCTTAAGTTCTTTATTTATTTTCGACTTGTTTCGACTAATATTTTTAGTCATCTTCAGGATTAAATTTTTGTTTTAATGAAGATGTGTGGTGGTGACATCTGTGGTGACACCACAGATGTCAAACATACAATTTTGAATAGCGCGATGTTCGATTTCAACTTGACACCTTTATGTTTATCAGTGAAGTAGCATTCGCTTTAATTTTGTAATTCAGACCATCGAGAATTAGAGTGCAAGTTGTTTCGGATATTATTATTTTGTACTAAGTATTCCATTTTGTTTCTGAGTGTTTAAGTAAGTCAGACAAGGATTATGTAGGAGTCAAATAAAAGAATAATAAAGTCTGTAGCAAGACAAAGCAAGCACTATTAAAAGTTTTAAAAAGTAGGAGGGAGGTTCTATGTTCAACACGGCCACCAAGCCGAGACGACGCCGTTACGTAACCACTACGTCCCTGGAACGTAGCAAGTTCCAGGCAAGTTGCCGTTACGTTGCAGTCACCGACAAAATATTCCCCATTTAGGTCGCACGCACGTAATTGGAACGTTACTATTACGAGCCCATAGCTAGTGGCAAAGCACTTTAAAGTTCCTACAACAGTTACCGCTACGTTCCCGCGACTACTTGTGCTAGTTGGGAAGAGCTGCTTGTATGATGGAATCAGTGAAAGTTTAAACGTCTTCGTCAATAGTAGCCTGGACACTGTCATCATAATCAAATATTTGAACAAAACTATCACAATCAACATCTTTTAATTTCCAATTCCGATGACGGTTTTCATGAATTTTATGACCAAGCACGCGAATGAGTATTGGAAAGTGGTCACTATCTGCGATATCTGCGATACTTAAAAAACAAACAGTAAAAAACGATCTATTGACCACGGAAAAGTAGGTATTGTTACCTTTATTTAAGATAACTAAATCCGTTTCTAAAAATAGATTTGCTAAGTTACGACCTCTGACATCGGTTTGACTTTAGCCCCAAATAGTGTTATGAGCATTTAAATCTCCCATAAGGAGGAATGGGAACGGAAATTGTTCAAGTAATTAATTAATCAAACAAATGTCCAAACTGACGTTCGGCAAAATATAAATTGAGCAAACGGTCAGAGGAAAGGGGAGTTGTAATTGAACGGCTACTGCTTCTAATAAAGTGTTGACACGAAGTTCTTTGCTGAAAAACGTATCACAAACCACTAATGCCGAATAAACGGGCAAACCGGGCAAGTAACATATGCCACCTTAACTTCTTTTGGGAGCCGTTCAAAATCGAATGTTAAAATAAAGATGTTGTATCTCTGACCTCACCATCCTTTCTACGGGTTAAGTTTTTAGTATTAAAACGCCTTGCAACGCTAGTTCTTGTTAGCATTCGTCAACAGTTGTGTATAACAACTCGAACCATAAAACTACTCCCTTCAAAACAATAAAAGATTTATGTGGCCCAACCGTCACCGCAATATTACCTAACGACGTGCATTCCTGCATTTTACTGCTCTGAATTTTACATTTTACTTCAATAAGCAAGGTACCGTCTCTCAATTTCTTACATGAATTTAAGGTTCCATTAATAATATTGGAAATGGTCCTATGAATTAAGAAGGGAGAAACCTCCTTTAGACTTTAGCTATTTTCAGAACATTTAACAACCAAATATCTAACGAACTGTCTACTTGTATTATTTCTATCTCCATTAGCTCTCTCGTCCGTAAGTGGGCGAGATCGTTTGGTTAGAGGTTTAGAATCTACCATAATAGACTCCGTTAACTTAATCGCTCAATCTCCCCACCCACCACGGAGCCACATATGGGACGCTACATCACAAACTGATGCAGTCGCCAGGGCTAATCGAACGATATAGGTTTCATAAATGTAAATGAAAGATTTCCGCAAACACAAAGAATACTATCGGGCTCCAACCGTAGCACATTGTGAACCTTTTATCTATCACCACATACATAATTCCTCACCCTTAAGTTAGATAACGAGCCTATTGGTTAAAGCTGGGTTAAGTTTAACCTCCCGTTTAACCAGAAGATAGCGCCAAAGCAGTGTGTTGAAACTAACACTTTTTTAAACTTGAGCATTAGCCGCTTATCTACCAGGATCCCCTTTTCCTGACTTTTAGGTCACCGAACACGGCAAAAACGCAGGTAAGTTACACAAGGTGCTATGTAAAAATTGTCAAAAATAAACTCACAATTAAGTTTGACTTGTCCTTGACAAACTGGGGTTTCTTTTGCACCACCCCCTCCCGAAGGGGTGCTAAAAGAATCAATGTTTCACAGTTTATTCCAGTAGCTAAATAGACAATAGCCTTTAAAGTTTGTAGCGACTGTAGACACAACATCTTTTTGTTCGTTTTTCTTACAAAAAATTAAGTCCATTGATTCTCATTAATAATTTTGTAAATAAAAATTTGCTTCGTCAGACATAAGATGCTGATTTATTAAACCAAGATTGTCCTAAATTGCCCGCTTTAAGAATATTCTAGATACATTCCAATAATTCAGATACTTTAGCAATTTGCATCTTGTAATAAAACTATTCTTTAACAAAAAACCCATTCAATCGTTATACACAACTACACAACTTGAATCACACACACATACATCACGCGCGACTCCTAAGCTTACACACTTTCAAGAAAATAATAATATAATCTAATAATACTAGCATATCAAAATATAAGTAAACATATACTTAACTTAATTTAATTATCTAGTATAACACTAATACATTGTAGAGATAATGAAGCCTTAAAACCGGTCAATAAATAAATAAAACATTCAAACACTACCTACGTAGATTATTAATTATTATTAAGTGGTTAATAAATAGTTGATTGAAACATAATTATAATATAGATAAATGTATTTTTTAAATTCTGCAGTATCATGTTCGACGATCAGTGTCGATCAATATTTTTTTACCGCAAATATTCTATTATAAAAAAATCTGCAGCTAAACATTTAATGCGTTTCATATACCAAGTTTGCAATAACTAAGTCCAAGATAAAATTAAACTAATTAATAAGCCTAAAATCAGTTTCTATCAACAGTCAATTTTTGGAAAAAAATCGATCAAAATTAAATGCTAAATGTCCAAAGCAACTGTAATATGTTATACTAATTAAATACATTTCAAGTATATTTTGAAACAAACATAATTCATAAATGATATTGGTGTCATTGTACTTATCATTATTTAACTGACTTCAGCTTAAATCCATGGAAATACAATAATCCACAAAAATGTGTATTGAAATTATCAGAATTTCCACAGCAACATCCTTAATTATGAATGAAAAACAGAAAAATCTAAATTTATCAAACAAATTATTGTTATTTATTTTAGCTTTGTTTACATTACTTAAACATTGAACCGTGAGAGTTCTGCTCTAAGTAAATATAAATAGATCATACTTTTAAATGTTTATGCGGCTCCATAAAATACAACTCGTTCATATTTCAAAAACATAATTTAATTTCTTACAAGATTTCGCCATTCATTCAAAGTATAAACGACCATTAAAATAAATTTAATTAATATTTCCTGTTCTCGTATTATAATAAAATTCAAGTGTATTCATAATATTTGTATTAAAATAACAAACGATAGACATTTAATAGTTCAGTGACCAAAACAAATACAAACGTGACCTAATTCAATATAACACATACATCAACAAAATAGAAAAAAAAGTAACTACATATTTTCAATAAATTCAGAAACTGACATATAATTCACATGCTGTCTCGCTTGTTAGCTATACAACTATACATTTTTGACACACTGATAGTAAATATTTTCATTTAATATTTATACTCAAACACACATTTATGAAATATGAGTAAGATAAAAATGGATATGCATGAATATGGAAAACAAAACTTTTTTTTTAGGTGTAACTACTTAATATTTGTAGGAAAGTTTATTATTTTTGTTTTTAATTTAAGTTAACCAACATATTTCAATTTACTATATGGGCAAATCAATTTCAAACGGACCAGAGCTAGGGGGGTGCATTGAGAAACTTGCTTATGTGTTTTTTTTAGTTTTTATAACTTATTAGTAGTCCTTTGATCGGTATATGAGAGTAAGAAACCCATAAAAAAAAATTCTACAATTTTTTAAGTATTTTTGTTTTTTTTTTTAACTTAATCGCATTTTTTGTTTAAAAACCGCAATTTTAACAAAAAAAATAAATTTACTAATGAAATCGATCTGAAATTTTCCGAAGAATTCAAATCTGGCGCCATTTCAAGTCTATACCCTGTCTATACTTAAGCAAGTGTCTCAATGCACACCCATATGGAATTGCCCATATATAAACAAGGTGAAAACAGTGATGTTAATATAATTTAAGAGAAAACCTTAAATACATTATCGGTAGTTAGTATTATACAGGGAGTTTATAAATGAATAGGATTATGTAATCACTTTAAATGTGCCGCTTTTGTTAAATTGTTCACTAAACTATTTGTTTTGACAGATCAATTTTGACAATTGTCAAGCAAACATATGAAACATATGTAGTATAGTGGACGATTTTAAAAAGGCGGCATATTTAAAGTGATTACATAATCCCATTCATTTATAAACTCCCTGTATTAAAAATAAAATGACAAAAATGTAATAACAAAGTTATTAGTATTTAGACAAAATTTTTACAAATTAAACTTTCATCTCTTAGTTATATTTCTATTAGCATTTGAGTTTTGAAGTGGTTAAGAGTAAACCAGATTATTTGTTTTTTCAGCATTTAAAACTTATTAATTTTCTACAAATCATGACTCTGCTTTGTTGATAATATTGGTTGCAGAGAAAATCGACTGTTCAATAGATTTTTCATCTATAATAAAATTAGTATCTTCTGCATAGTTTTGTGTAATTACAAGCTTGTTATCTAGTCTGCATACTAGGTCATTTAAATAAATAATAAATAACGTTAGTCCTAGAATGCGGTTCCCCTGTTTTTATATCTAACAAAATATAAATACATTTTTTAAGGTAACTTTTTGTTTCTGTTATTGAAAAAATAAAAAGTTAAATTATAACAAAATATATTTTTTAATAAATTGTTTGTGTATTTTAATAAATATATATTATTTGCAATAAAATTTTATTACTGTTTTATATATAATATTTTCAAATACCAAAGTACAAAAAAACTTAAAAAGTTCACAAAAGTATTAACAAAAAACGCCTACACCAAGTATGTTTACACAATTAGCAAAACTACTGATAGGTTAAGCCAGTATTTTCAAAAATTACATTTTAAAGATGTCTTACTTTAGAACGAGTACAGCAATATACAAATTTTCGTTAAAAATAGTACATTTTTAAGAATTATGCAAAACATGATTAATACTACTGTAAATTGTTTTATGTTTAAGAATTACTTGCTATGTCAATAGTCCGGTTAACAATATCTCTTTTACTTTGGGTTTTATATCTCTGAACAGCCAAAGAATAATTGTTAGAACTCCTAGCAAGTCTTGTGCTACATCTAAAAAATTGTTTAGATCGCAATATGTCTTGTAATTACTTTAAACAAAAATTAGAGAAATATCTATAAAAAATACAATATTTTAAAACATTACACTGTCTATCTAAAAAATATATGTTTTATAACGTACTTCTAATTAAAAGTACAAAATTTCTTAGTCCAAACAACTTACTTTTTATAAATGTATTTGTATG
This sequence comes from Tachinus rufipes, assembly GCA_963932245.1. Taxonomy (NCBI): domain Eukaryota; kingdom Metazoa; phylum Arthropoda; class Insecta; order Coleoptera; family Staphylinidae; genus Tachinus; species Tachinus rufipes. The sequence continues at coordinate 44,652,225 of OZ010744.1, read as the reverse complement.
TACGTACTATTGGTATAATTGGTTTTTAATCTCAGTATTAGTAAAACTGTATTGCACTAGTAAAAGATATCGTACCTGTATGTACGTATGCAATCGAGGTAAAAAAAATCCCGTTTATAAAAACCATTAAAAAAGTAAACTGTACTCTCTTCTGAATTTTGCTTGTGGGAGTTAGGTAGTAACATTCGTATTGCTAAAGAAGCAATTTTTTAAGAGTTAAATGAATGATTTAAGTTGTTTTAGTTCTGCTAAGACTTTAACACTTTAAATAAAAAAAACTAAAATATCTCAGAAAATAGAAGGAAGTGTTAAGAAGTCGATACTGCAAAATAAGTATTTAAAAAAAAACAGTGTCCACGATTCTGAAAAAATATCATAAATTAAATTTTCCAATTCTATGGAGTTTCGACACAAAGAAAAATAATTTGCAAACCCGCCCAAAACAACGTCGATCGAGCATTATATAAATAGTTTATTTATCAAAAAAGTATTAATACTACAATAAGCTCATTCTCCAGGTAAAACCTAAAAAGTTTTCAAAATTGTTTAATGTTGCTGGATTTTTATGTGGTTCTGGTCGGTTACAAAGATTCAAAAAGAAGTACAACAGTTCTAGTAAAATTCATCGTAAAGCGTGTGAAGATGAGTACTGCGATGGATTAGGTCAAATTAATATTAGTTTCACTTCTTATGGCCTATAAAGGTAATAATGTTTTGAATGCAGATAAACTTGGACTTTTTACAAATTTGCTCCAGATTGTAAAAATAAGAATTAGAGGTAAAAAATCTTTTAGAAAAAAATGTTTAAACGAAACAATAACTATTCTTGTGTGCGCAACATGACCGAAACTAAACAACGTTTTTTTTTTTTCGTTATTGGCAAGTTTAATAAACTCAGGTGTTTTAAAAACATACAAAAATACCAGAAGGTACAGGGTAATTCCACGGAAATTCGGACAATCGTCCCCACATCGATATCTTTGATTTTGGTCAAACTTTGTACACTTGTTTGGGGTACCAAAATAAGACGTTTTCTAAAATTTTAGAAAAACTGGATACAACAACTTTTTAAAATATTTATTAATATTGAAATATATCAACCTATAAAAAGCTATCACATTAATTAAAATATAGTACTCTACTAGTGTGTAATGGTTTATGCATGTAGTTCCAAACTACCAGCTCTTTAAATAACATACTATTATTACGTGTTGCACACATAATTTTTACTACTAATGTAAAAAAAAAGACTTAGCTTATCAATGAAAAAAGCTTTCTAACATATTAAACACAATAACGATTAATTCGTTTTTTAAGATTAACAATAAAAATACTTAACTTTATTACATAGACATATTTTTATTAATATTTAAAATATTAGTTATCAAATAATTACAGATTAATAAGCATTCTCTCAATGATCTCAAAGTTGATTAAGGAAAAATTTTCATTTGCAATGTAAGTCTGATAACAGGTTAAAACCATAAAAAATACTTCTACTTGTTTATGTGCAAATAATATAATATTAGGTAGTAACTAAACACTAAACACTATAGTGTATGTGTCTCGTAGTGAGCCGAGAGGAGACATAAAATTTACATATTTTATTAAATTAATATATTATATTATAATTATTTTATCTAAATTATTGTCTACATTATGATTACTAAATAAGAACATAAAGCAAATCGTTTTTATATATGTTTAAAATAGTCATCATTAAATACATTTAAGTGTGTACATGTTTTAGTGACAAATTATGTACAATTAGCATGATTATACTAATTTAATACATTACTATATTGTATAGCCATTTCACCACATAAAATCTTTTAAAATGGTATTAGTATTAATTAGAGATCTGATTGATTGTATTAGAAATAAACTACCATTACTGTTATTATAATCTACATAAAATTGTAAATTAATTAATTAAATGAGTATTTAATATTTAGTTTCCAATGGTTTGAATAATTTAAATTTCCATATATAGATTGAAATATATATTCTAATCTAATTTAACTAATATTGTATTCATTTTTTTTTATTATTTATATTAATTAAAGTAAACCGAAACTATTTGTCACAAATAAATTAAATAAAGTTGTCTCGTGTTGATAAAAAATGAATTCCATTAACCGCAGCGGTTTACTAACACATTCCTTTTAGTTATTTATTTATATTATGTATATAATATAATTATTTCCATAATTAGTGTAACATTCTAATACCTTGTTTGTTTATCTGCGCTCGGGGCGATCGCGCTAACTAATTTATTTATAATAATGATTATGCAACGTGGGATAATAATTCAGCGTAACTCAATTCCACATGGAATTTCAATCCAATAATACAAAAAAAAAACGTATAAATAAATAAAAATCCTGTTCACCAATTAGTTCTACATAAAAAATGAGATTTCACATGTTCCAATTTGAATAACGATCCGAGGAGATTAGAGGGAATTTGTAAGAAGCCAGATAAAATTTAAATTAGTGAATTTTGAAATAACTCGATTCTCATATTTTTTTAATGAAAAAAAAAGTGTTTGCGATCGTTTGGATAGTGACAGATGTTCCATTTAATTCATGATAGAGTTGAAGCTTATTAAAAACTGCAAATTCCATTGATATCAAATTAATTTTAAATCACGCTATTTAACTTAAAATAAAATTATCGAACAATTCTAATTGAATTTAATTGTTGGTATTTAATCTCAAATAATTCATTGACACAGAATGTTTTATTGTGTTGAACATAATAAATTAATTACTGGCTTGAAATTCTTATAACAATAGGTTAATTGCTCGAAACGTTACAATAAAAAGTAAATACATTGCAAAATGGTTTACTTTCAATTTATCAGAGTTTAATGACTTATTGTTTGTGTATTTCTATTGTAAGTAATTCATTTGGACATTTTTTAAAATATTTATTAATATTAAGTTAATATTTACTTATTTGAAATTTGCTTTATTTATTATATTATTAAATATACAAAATAATAAATTAGTAGTTATAAAATACCCTGTATAATTTCCTATTATTCAATTTTCACAAACATTGATTGCATAACTCCATAGCAATTAAATTTTATAATTAATATTAATTATTAATTCTTTTGTTGTTAACATATTTTTTAATCAACACGTGACTTCCTCTATACTGTTGCATCAAATATTAAGTAGTGGCAAATATGTTTATTTCATATTTAAACACAAACATTAATTATTATGTAAAACATATTGTAAATCGATTATATGCATGATTAATGAATGTGAATAAGATTTTTTAAGACTATCAATGGAGATCTTCTGTGTAGTAATTGAATGCTTATTGAAAATCAACTAAAATAAATTTAGTATAAAATTATATTAATAAAAATGATATACCTATACTTGTATATGCTTTATTGTCTTTTTATAGTTTAAATAGACCGGTTTCGGTTTTAAACCATCTTCGGTAAGTAATTGTCTGAAAGTAAATTAAAAAAATGTGAATTGTACAAAAAGTATATTGCTAACAGCCAGAATGTAGTCTGCCAAACCCGACAAAACCATATTATATAGTTTCTAGATAACAGAAAGTGATAGAACGTACGAGAATCGTTCACTACCACCATTACCTATTCCATGCGGCAAGTGTAACAAATTCACCCACATGAGAAACCAGTGTACTACACATATTAAGTGCACAAAATGCAATGGACCACACCACACAAATAAATGCACTCTGCAGCTTCCAAAAAAATGTAATTTATGCGGCAAAATTAAACATAGTGCATTGTGCACCAAACGTAAGAACCGACCAATGCAACCAATAAAGGGTATACCAATTGTTCCTTGCAAATCTACCAATAAAAAAGTGATAATATTGATCAACAAATAAAAAATCGACAATCGTATTTACTCATATATCACCATTCATGATAATATCATTGAAACATATACGACAAACATTAATTCCACTAAACACGCATACAAGAACTTTTAGAAAAACTTAAACAAAAATTTATCCAATCATACAATGATAATAATAATAATAATATAATTTTATTCCTCTCAATCTTTACAGACATGAAGTACGTCAAGTACATAATATTGAGTAAAATAAAAATAGTAAAAATAAAAATATTACAATTACAAACAAATTAAAATATGTATATATAAATTTTTTTATAACAATCAATCATGCAGTGCTGTATCGTTCAAAAACTCTGTAAATGAATATTAACATTTGCAAGTTAGCAGTTCTTTGAGTTTGATTTTAAAAGAATTTAAATTAAGCATTTTCAAAGATTCTGGTATTTTGTTGTATGCTTTTATAGCCATTGTGGACTTTTTTTGTAAATGCTCAATTTATGTTGCGGTACTTCAAAAATGCTTGAACCATACCTGGTATTGTATGTATGAGAAAAGTTTAAAGGTGTAAACTCGCCGTTTCTTTGTTTTGAATGAAAATGCACGGCACAGTTAGTATGATTAGCTGTTTAAACAATGGTCTGCATGAAGTGCGGCTATTTACAGCCAACATAGAGCGTATTGCTCGTTTTTGCAATACCAATACTCTGACAGACTTGTTAGAACATCCCCATGCAATATTTCCATAAGACAACACTGAATGAAAATGTGCGTAATACTATTTTAAAAGGACATTTAAATCTATAATTGTTTTATTACATAACAGGTAGATGATAGTTTTTTTTGCAAAGTAGTCTCATATAGACACTTTAGTTGCATCCCTGATCAATAATTACACCTAAAAATTTTGTGTTTGTTTTTTGTGTTATACTTGACTTATTACATCAAATAAGTAAACTACTGTCACCTTTTATATTTGTTTTGCAGAATCGAAGAAACACGGTTTTCTCCTTATTTAAATGCAAACCGCTCGCATCAAACCATTGCTTAACTTCAGCAACATGTGCGGTAGCTTTTAAGGCAATTTGGTTATCTGTAGAGTTAACTAAAAGGGAGGTTGACGATACAAACATAAAAATATTTTCTAATTTTAAGTCATTTACAAGTATAATAAATAGCAGGGGACTAAGCACCGACCCTTGTGGGTTGACATAGGCAACATATTTAATTTCTTGTTTGCTACTTCTACGTAGTGATATCTTCCATTTAAGTTACTCTCAAACCATTTAAGTGAGTGACCACATATACCGTACATATGCAGCTTTTTCAGTAAGGTGTCATGACAAACCAAATCAAACGCCTTGCTCAAGTCCAAAAATATTCCAACACAGGTCTTACCTTCGTCGAGGTATTTGTATAATTTATTTAAAAAAACAGTTATAGCATCAGAAGTTGAACGACCTTCGCGAAAACCGTATTGATTGTCATTAAATAATTTGTGAGCATTATAAAAGTTTACAATTTTTGTGGCTACTATGGGTTCTATTATTTTTGATATCGGACTTACCAAAGATATTGAACAAAAATCTGAAATAATTGAGCTTGAAGATTGTTTTGGTATTAGTATGATTTTTGTTATTTTTAAGTCATTTGAAAAGCAACCACTTGAAAATAATAAATTAATTATTATTATTAAAGCTAGGATTTATATGCGTTATGATTTTTACCAATATTATAAGCATATCAATTGTGAATGTATATCTTCACGAATTATAAGAAAGTATAACAAATGGCACCTTCTTATTTTGGCTTATTTTGCCTATTTTTGGTTTTATGCATATTTTAGTTTTTATGTATATTTAATGCATATTTTATAAATTTTTATTTGTTTTTCATTATTTGAAATGCATATTTGATACTTATTTTAAGTGCTTTTGCCTATTTCGGCATTTTTGTGCATATTTCAAGCTTATTTTAAGTAATTTTTGATTTCATAAAAATTTAAGAGTTATAATTATATATAAATATTTTTTTAAAAGAAATATAGATATATGAAAACGTTTTAAAAAAGTTATGGTCATGTATGACTCATGCTTCTCACTCGAGCATAAGCGATTATTGCCCGACTTTTTTGGCAGAAAAAGGTTCTTTTTAATAAATTATTTGAAAAAACATTTTATTATTAATTCTTTTAAAAATAAATCATGTTAATATTATTATTATCAAACTATTATTGTTGTTTATTGAATTTCACTTTTGTTTCTTTTGTTTGTGTTTATTATTATTATATTAAAAGTTCTTATTTTTTAATGCGTTTGATATGAAAAATAATTTTTTTATGCTTTTTTTATAGTTATTCTGATTATTTTTAATGCTTATTTATGCGCTTATTTTGCAGTTTTTTACGCATATAAGTCTTAGCTCTAATGAATACTAATGGATCTAGAATATCTAAGATACATTGTTTTGATAGGTTTGCATTGATATTGTCATAACCCATAGAATAAGTTGTTTTCATTTTGAGTACAGCTGAAATAACTTCGCGTTTGGACACAGGATTTAAGAAAAAGGTATAAGGATTTTTTTGTATGTTAAAATGTGTATTAGAGACATTGACATCTTTGTATTCACTTGCAATTGCATTAAAATAGTTATTAAAGTAAACTGCTACTTGTGTTGGATCGCTTATAAAAACATCATTAATTTGAAGAACAATTGGTTTACGGCATTGCTGTTTTGTGGTATTATCGTTTATAATACTCCATGCTGTTTTTGATTTGTTTGGAGAATTTTCAATTAATCTATTAAAATGCATCTATTTTGTTTTAGCTATTAGATCGCGATAGATTGCCTTATATTTTTGGTAGTACATTGTCCAGTAAGCATTTTCTGTCTTTGACAAGTTGAATAAAATTTTCAAATTTTGAGAAGAAATTATCAAACTTTTAGTTATCTAGTTATTATTCAACGATATATTGTTGGTATGATTTGATCGGAAATGCTATCTTAAAATTATAACTTACAGAATCCTTGAACGAGATTGAGTTTAGTGATGTAAATGATATATATAATCATTTACATCACTAAACTCACTAAGCACACACCAATTTTCTTTTGAAAAAAGTTGTTTGAAGTATAATATATTTTCAGTTTTATTTAACTGTCTATATTGTGTGGTTAGTGATTTTAGAGTTATCTTGAGATAATTTTGTAATTTGACTATTGTGATCAGATAAACAATTTTCAATAACATTGCCAGAAAATTGGTTAATCTTATTAATACAAATATTATCAATACAGTTGTTTTTTCTGAAGGGTTTACTGACAGTAGGCATTAAGTTATATAAGTCTAATATATCTGTTAGTTGCGTTTATAATAATATCGTTCCGATGTTATGACAATATCCAGAAACAGAATGCATATCCTTATGTTTGATTTACATGACAAAAACGCTCCTCAAGCCACATCCAATGAATGAGTTTAAACTTATACATCCCCAATGATAATAGAATCCTAATAGCAAACATGAATGTTCTGTACGCCAACATAAATTCCCACTTAATATAAAACTATATTCTTGAACATAATATTTCTTGTGCAATGTTTGTGGAAACAAAGTCTAAACAAAAGTGTCCTTTCAAAACTAGTGTCCTTTCAAAACTGGTCTTCAATCCAAAACCCGTCTAGAGCCTTCAATTAAAACTATAGAAGAGGTTCACTAGTCTTGGCAAATCCACCTCATCATTTAGGCTAACCCTCCTAGTTAAATAAATTACTAAATGATACTTTACATTTTACACTACCTTAACAAAGAAATTAAATGTTTTTGTTGTTTATATCCACTCCTACTGTTCTATGTTAAACTGTATATTCCAATAAACTTCAACAATTACAATAAAATAATTATCGGCAACTTTAACCCCAATCCAGCATAAAACTGCATTTTTCACAATTTATAAATAATTCTGATTACCAAAAATTTCCAATAGCTCCAACGTTTATTATAGCCAATAATCTTAGTTCTACTCCAGATATGTTATTAGTTACAAAAAACTTAATCTTTATCATAAACTCTATCCAAGCTATACTCGATCTTTGTTCCAACCATTTACACCAAAAGGTAGAAAGGCAATTGAATAAATAAATAAATGAATAAATTAAATACGTAAACCAAGCCTAACCCTACTTCTATAGAATATCTTCAACAATATAATTTTTGCAACATTGAAAACATTAAAAAAAATATATTCAAGCATCCCATATCATTTCTGAAAATAATATACCCCAGTTTCTTGCAAAATTAATTAGTTCAATTCAAAATTATTACCCTGTTAAAATAAAATTTTATCATAAATATTCACTACCACCCTTCATACTTAGACTCATAAAATTTAAAAGACAGTTATATTAAAACTTTTAACAGACGGAAAACCAAACAACTAAACCTAAATTTAATGACTTATTAAATAAATGCATTCATAAACTGATATTTTATCCTAAAAATATGAAGACATTCAAGACACATTTTCTAGACACTTTAACAAAGCCTTCAGCTTTGGTAAAAACAATAACTACAATGACAATAAACAAACTAAAATCAACAAGTAGAATAATCACTATTTTGATTCTGACTGTGTAACGCTAGACAATGACAATATTTTCAGATCCTAAAATCAGGTAAAAATTCCAGGTGAAGGTGAAGACATAATTCTTAAAAGAATCCTTAAACGCTTACATAATAATATCCATACCTATATTATATCTCATCAATATGTACCTATCGAGTTTAAGTAAAAAATTGTAATTTGTGTCTCTAAAAAGAACTCGGTTTCCCCGCAAACTATAGACCGATAATAGCTAAAATAGCTAAAATATTCAATCTTATATTAAACACAAGCTATTCAACCACGTTAGACCTTTTATACCAATACACCAGTTTGGTGTTGCCACCAATAAATCTACAATCCACCCTTTTTGTATCCTTACTTTCAATATACAAACAACTCACCTGGAAAGTGGTCAGACGGCTGCCTTGTTTCTGGATATAAATAAGACATTTGATCTGGCTAAAAGTTCTCCTATACAAACTCTCAATCCTTAAAACTCCCGCTTACTTAATATCTCTTATAAAAAACCGTCTCCAAAATAAAAAACTACATGTCAGAGTAAGGAATCCCTTCTTCCCCTCCTTCCCCTCTCCTTTACAATATTTACTGCTACGACACATTAAGAAAAAATTCTCAGTATTTTAACCAAAAGTCTAATATACTGCAATATACTGAGAAAAACGTACTCACAAAATTGTATTAGTAGTATTCAATTCTTACAAACTTTAACCAACAAATTGCAAACTTGGTTTAATCATTGGAGGTTATTAACCAATCCCAACTTCTAATTCTTTACCACAGTACCTCAAAAAACTCACTTAATATTCACCTTAACAATGCAATTATTATACCAACACTTTGTTGTAAAGACTTAGGTGTGATTTCGATAGCAACATTTCCTTTAAACCTCATTCCCAAGCCATAAAAGCCAATGCACAATCATAGCTAAATACGCTGCTTAACATTCAGAAGAAAAAGGATAAACACAAAACAACTACCCATATCTACAAACCAATTTGCCGTTCTCTATAAAATTATGCATCCATTCTTGTTTCGGCTTGCCATAAAAGAACTCAGAATTTGGTAGCTTTTCAAATCAATAAAGAGAGTGAAACAAACATACATTGACATGCGGCCATAGATATTTTATTTTATAATTGTTAAATAAAATAATATAAAATTTATTGCTGAATATGTTATTTTCAAAATAGTACAAAACAAACAATTAAATTCAATAGTATTGCAGAATAAATAAATATGATTTGTTTATTGACTATTTATTGTTCTCTATAACTAAAAACAAATATTCATTCAATAGTTCAGATTTCCACATTCTAATTAAATATTATTGAATTTATTGATAGAAATTTGTTTATGCATTACCTACATTTTATGTATTTACAATTGGAAATCAAGAAGTACAAATTTTGCGTGCTCATTTTATAAATTATTAGAAAGTTTTAATAATATTAATACTGTAATTTACTTAATTATTAGAAAACTATAATTTTTTCGCATTAATATGCATAATTTATGTAGAGAATAAAATCATACACACGCAGCTAATAGGAAAAAATAGAACAACTTTGATCGATATTTCATTATAATCTGAATGGAATATTTTATTTAGAATTCATTTGGTAGTCAAAGCATTTTATTTGAATATGCATATATATGTTATGTTGTTGTTTCAAATGCAATTTTAAAATACAGTATAGGAATATAATTAACTAATAAAATAAATAGTTTTGTTTGGCATTGTAACCTTGTTTAAACTGAAAACAAATTAACTTACATAAAGCCATATTCTGCAGTTCTCGTATGTCACACATTTGCTTGCTACAAGTAATTGATAACTCTATTCAGGCAAATTAAAGCAAAGTCATTTGACGTCGTTTCCAACAACTACTCCCGTAACATTAAGAATGAGAATACTTAATAAAAAACATCGGCTTCTTTAAAATCATTAGAATCATACAGTGTGTCTACAGATGGGATTGCAAAAAATAGATTTTTTTTTAAATGTGTTTTAAATTACACTCTGTGTGAAAAATCCTGCTAGTTTAAATTAAAACCTTAACATAGAAAAATTAGTTAAGCGTTTTGTATATTGAGATAATGTGCTACACAGCAATAGCAAACATATTGCTATGCTAAACAACTATTTCTTGCCAGAGAATATCTAAAAAATCGTATCTATAAATACTAGTCTCTTATCTTAAAAATCACAAACAATACATTGCAAATAAAATTGTAATATTTCATAGGAGTTGATGAGTCAATCTAATCCATTGCATTAAACAAATATAAAGCAAAAAAAATGAAAGACCGCTACTTTAAATTTTAATTAAAAATTTTGTTTAAAATTCTGTATTTCAGACAAATAATTATCAAAAATATTTTAAAGTCAAATTAACCATAGTTTTAATATTTTAGTCGAGCTAAACATAGCATATTTTGCAGAAGACGTTACACTTCAAACAAAAAACAACTCGCTGGCTATCAGTTGGAATAAAATCAATACAATATTAATAAATCATACTAACTTTACCAATTATTTCAATGTTGTGCATGTAATACAAATACAGGTGGTTTTGCGTCCTAGCAATACTGACAATAATCCAGAGTGATAGATTTGCATAAGTGGATATACTATAAATTATATATAACCATACATCATTACAATAATATTACTTCACAAACAAACCTATCGGTAAAAATCGAATTTTGAATCAATAAAAACTTCAATAGTCTTTCACTACGGTCGATAGATGATTTAATAAAAAATATTCTTATGTATTTATTTAAATTTTTCATTCTCTCCAACGATTAAAATTCGTTACACATAAATTAAAGACGTTGTTAAACTAGATATTAATGAACGTCAATGTAATCACGGAATTGTAACGAAAACATTCGTTATGATAAAACGAGGAAGATGAGACTAATATGAGAAATAGCAAGAACGGAAGTAGTCGAACAAAAAAATTTTTTTTAAAAAAATTGATGAAGTCTTAACATGTCTTACAATTACAAAGATAAACTTTTCATCAATTTGACAGCATTTTTATAAATTAATATTTTTGTTAATAATCATAGATTCAAGCAAATATCTGATGCTAAACAGATTTCTTTTATGAAATAAATTAATAATTTATTCAAACTCATTCTAAATATCACAGCGGCCAAGAGTCGAGCACAAACAATTATTTGGTAATAATTAATAGGTAAATAAACATAACAATCTCGAACAGCTGACGCGATCCGCAGAAAGCAGCCAATAGAATGCCGTCTTTCATGCATTTTTGCTACTATAAACTGCATAGTATCATACAGGAAAATATTAACTGTATAGAAAATTATATAGAAACTACTCAAGGTCAATTTGTACAATCGACTATATAGAAAGTTATACAGAAAAATGCATAGTGTCATACGGGCATAAGATTATTTCTACCCAAAACACCTTTCGTTAGTTTGGTAAGTATAATATACTTTAAATTAATATAAAATGAGCGCAACACGCCCTACACAATCACTGCAGTTTCAATTATACAGAAAATTAACTTAATTAGTTGAACCTAATTTGATTATTGATCTACTTACTTACTTACTTGTTAGGTTTCTAGAAAGATTACTTTTTAATTTGTTTTAATTTGTCAATTTGCTGTAAATTTAGCATACAAAAAAGCAAAATAATATTACAAATATTAAACTTCATAAAAGTCATTAATAATTTTCTTATTAATTACAATTTATTGCTGTAGTAAGGTAAAATATAAATAAAACATATGAAAAGCGTTGATTTCTACCAATACTCAAGTAATATGTTGACATTTTTGTTCAATTAAAGTTCTGTGACAATGGAGTGAGTGTGAGTGCAATATTTAAGTTTATTTCAAATTGACTTCCATTTTCCATGCTTATATAAGGTTTTCTAACAAGAAGTTCTAGTTTAATTATAAACAAAACATTTATTTATTTGTAAGTAGTGCAGTTTTTTAATTTAAATTCAATATACAAACTCTGCAATTAATTGTGGAAAATAATATCCAGTAAGTGGGCATCGACTTAAAGGTAGGAATTATTTGCGGGGCATTAGCATAGATTAGCAATAAGCTTTACAATGTCTTTGCGAGAATACTGACCAAAAATACCATAAACTCTGCAAACTATATTGGCCAAATTTTTACCGAATCTATAATATTCATTATTTCGATACGTTGTTTGGAGCGTGTATCGTACCATATTCTTAAGCGTATAAAAACTTTCAAAAATAATGTTATTTAACAATTTACATTTATAATGCGTTTTCAAGAAATTCACTGAATACACGCCTTGTTAAGTAAAATTTCATTAATTGACAACTTAAATTCTTTTGCCTTCAATAATTTTAATGCCACAGGCAACTTGTATAATTTTATACCTACATATGTAGGACATTTCTCAAAGAAACTCAATTTATGTTTAAGATACTCAAACACTTCTGTTTCCTCTTTTTAGTGTTGTATAGGTGGCTAGATTTTCTGTAACGTTTAACAAAGTTTATAATATGTACAAGTTATACACAGTAAGAATTTTATGTTTTATAAATACCTGTTTACAATGAGAATATCGCACAAAAGCTTAAACATAATTCTAATCATTCTTTTTTGAATTTTAAAAATACGGTCTACAATACTTGAACTACCCCAGACTACAATGCAGTATCGAAAAGCGGACTCAAAATGAGCAAAATAAAACAATCTAAGTATATGATCGTTTACATAATTTATTAGTTGCAGTGATACATAACAGAAGGTGGATAATTTTTTTGATAATATATCTATAAAATCGTGTACTGTTGTTTTGTTTAATTAGAAAATTATTACATCTGATTAAAAACAAATAGTCTAAAATGATGTTATTTGTGGTAAATTTAATAGAATTGTATTTACATGTAAGTTATTATTTAAAAAAAACCGATTTATGTTGTTTAACAATCAGCATGTCATATATAATAAAAAGTAATGGACCCAATACCGATCCTTGTGGAATTTGTCTTTTCATATTTAATGTATTAGATGTAGTGTTAGCAATTTTTACGTAATGTGGTTTATTATTAAGATAGCTTACAATGCACTGCAAGATTGTCTCTCTAATGCCATATTGATATAGCTTAGCAATTAACAGATGGTGAAAAACAAAATCGATTTACTCAAGTCAAGAAATATCCCCAAGCAATGATCTCCTTTGTCTAAGTTATAATAAACGTTCTCCAAGTAATCGAATTATGCCATCTACTCCCGCAGAATTTGAGCTTTTCGACCGACACACATTATTCATAATTTCATTATCAGTAACTAATTGCAAAAATATTGATTTTGAATTTAATGGAATGTTTACTTTATTTTCGTTAATGCTTTATTGTGAAAGACTATCAGCAACCGCATTAAAATAATGTTATAGTACATTTTTTTTGCTAAAATAATATTATTTTTGTGGATTTTTTTTTAATTTAGTGATATAATGTTGTTTTACAATTTCATTTTCTCCTTTAGCAAATGCATGCAGCAAGAGATTTTAATACCGTTTGTTATCCATTGACAAGATTTGGCACGGGTGCTACTCATCCTTAAGGAAGAAGCAGTCTCAAACATAATAGATAACTTATTTTGAAAAAGATCATATTTTTTATCTGTTAATTGATGAAGTCACAATATTCCAATCAGTTTCTTTTAATAAGTTTGTAAAATTATAAATATTGCGTGTTTTTAATATTTCTGTAGTCATTTGGCTGTTTGTTGGTATCTACATCATATGTTAATTTAGTTGTGAATTGTGATCGGAAGAGCAAAATTCGGATATTGTGCAAGTTATATCTGGAATACTATTACTGTTTTAGCCACGTGGAAATAATTGAATTTACGTCCTTACGCGGTCTAAGTAGATTGGGTAGGTTTTTATAATAAACGCTGTCTTCTTACTCTATGTATTTATTGCTGCTCGATTGCAAGTTCAAAAATAACTAATTCTATTTTACATAAAATACAATATATATACAATTTATTAATGGGTAAAAGTGTACAGGGGGAAACAAGGGTGCAATGATTAGTTTTTAACAACCAGTAATAAAATTCATATTTCTGGAAATTTAAGGGTTAATCAGGTATAAAGGCTTAAAATAAATACATCTGTACAAATAAAACAAATAATTACAAATGTCACAATAACCATAAATATAAAATAATTAGATATAATAAAACGTATTAAATAATAATACAATTTGGCGGCGCCAACAATTACTAATACAGATATTGTCAATACAGTTCAATAGACTCGTGAGTTTGTTAATGCGTGGATTAACATTATAAGAATTTAAATGTCTTTAATAATAAGTATGCTGTTTAGAAAATGTAAGAAAGTTAATATTGAAATCTCCGCATACTATAACTGTTGCATCTGATTTTTTGCATAACATTTTTAAAGCTTTATCAAGTAATTAAATAAATATATCAAAATCTCCTTCAAAGCATCTATAGAAATACAATACAAACATTTCATCACAAATTTCACATTTGCCGTGTTTTTACTTAAATCTAGTTTTATCGCACAGCATTCAAAACGCTTTTCGACTGACAGATTACCAACCGCACTTAAAATACTCGATTTCATTCCATTTTTACACATTATCAAAGCTCCACCGCGTATGTATTTGATCCTGGAAAAATGCGTTCCAGTATAGTAACCAGGTACAGATAGATTCTCAATGCTATTATTGCTATTATGAGTATACCAGTGTTCACTAATACATAAAATATGGTACTTGCAGGTGTCTAGCAGAACTTCGATATCATCAATTTTGTTCCTTAAACCTTGAACGTTTTGATAGAAGATATTTAAATAAGATTCAATCTTTCCATTGTTGCTGTTCCTAAAAAAATATTTTGTTGGAACTTTTTTGACGTACAAAATTAAACACAAAGTACACAGTTACAAATACATACAAATAAATATAATAAAATTAAAAATGTCCTGTCAGCGACGCGACACGCAGTATTATTTATTGATATTTCAAAAACGTTCAATATTGTAAATTACAAGTTGCTACTAAATAAATTAAAAAGATATATAACGCAAAGTTTGATGTTGTTTCGATTACGTAGTTGTTTGGAGAGACAAATGCAATATTGAGATTGCTGGTGTGCTTCCAATGAGCAGAGGTGTACCTCAAAACATAATTTTTAACTACAAACACTTCATTAATGATTCTAATGCAATAGTTCAATAGTAAATCTTAAAAGAAACAAGTTACAATAAATACTAATATTAGAACATATGAACTAAGTAAATGTAATTTGCTTATTGAATACAACAGTAAAAGTTTGCTTCAACAACAAAATAAAACGCATTATAGGCGGGACTTACATGTCGATTATTAATGAAAGAAAGCATCATTATGCTATGTAAAAATGCAACTATCAGAACTTTTATCAATCAACGTTGTCAAAATGTTTCATTTGGCTAGGTTTAACTTGTTATTAAAATATCATCTTAGCATGAACAGTTGCATTAAGCATAGAAAACCTATTTAAATTGCAGAAATAAGCAATTTGTTATATTTGTAATAAAACGTTGGCCGAGCCATTGTAAAGAATTATTTCGTAAGAAAAATAACATTATATATTTGATATATAATTATATGCTAGAAATAACCTTTGCACATTCAAAACACTGAATCAATATTGTCAATATGATACATGCAATGGCAATGTTTTATATATCCCATAAATATATGACTATTGTTCTATTCAATAAAACTACCTACATCATTAGGCCATTTAAGAACTTTTCTTTCAGATAAAGCATACTATACAGTTAATAAATTTTTAACAGATAATTTATAGAACAGATCTATTAGAATAAAGTTATTATTATTATTATCTTCAACGAGCAACACATTATTTCGTCTCCAAAAGAGATCATTTTGTGGAATTTTTAGCCTGTCTTGCAATTTTGCCATCGATATATGTACATAATATTAACATATGAGAAAAGACAAATAAAGACGAATGGCACTATTTAAAAAAAATACATCACCTAATCACATCTCAATGTTTTCAATATGCTGCAATGTTTTGAATTCTTATTAACACAAATATTCCTATTATCTAAAACTAACCGAATAATTAAGAAAGGTTTTGAAATATAATGCAATTTTCAAAAAACTGATAGAAATATTTTTTTTAGATAAATACATAACTAGATCTGCGTATATATGACAGATATATACATTTATTTCGAATCCAATTCAATTACGTAAAAAATTATTAGTTGTTATTGCTAACAACCCAAACAAAAAGAAAAAAATCAATCAATACTCATTTGAAGCGCGATAAGGAGGACAATAAATATTTATTGCCTTATGTATACACTTAATGTAATGGCTAGTAAATCGATAATCGATCGTTTCAAGTGCAATCCGTAACAAATTTCCATTAACTAAAAAAACAAAATAATAGTATCGCATACTCCATCAATATTTTCCATTTAAATCAGCCATACATTATTCACAGCATGTGAGATTGTACAGATTACATTTAAATGTATATTGTCAGTACTGTTTGCGTCGCTTAATTAAATATTTAGGTTTAAATGAAGGTCAAGGATTGTGGAGAGGAAGAGAGATAGAATGGATTTAAGATAAACTAAACGCTTGTCTATGGTAATATATTGTGTCGCATGTGTCGTGATTCAATTTCATAATGTTCTTTTTTTATAATGTGTGTTGTACTCGTGCAATAAAAAAGCAATTGAAGGCATTATCAATGTTGAAATTAAATTGAGACTAGAATGAAAAAAACTGTAGCATGATTACAATGTGTAACTTTTAATTGTATTTATTACATCTATAAATTATATATTATTTAATTATACTGCGATTAGATTAGTAAACTTGTAGAATCTGCATTAATGTAAATAAATTATTTCTTGTTATCGTATGTAAATATCTTTATAAAAGATATAGTAAACATTATAATATTTATTCATTCTTGTATAATATGTAGACTAATATTATTGCCAGGGCTATTTTTCAGCCGGAACGGCTTTTGTGGAAGGTCTTTTCTCATACGTATATTCAGTTCATTTCATAAAATTTCTTGATGACCATATAAATCAAATTTTATAGTCAATTAAATACAATGCATTAAATAACTAAGCATGAATAATAATCCATTTGTATTTAAGAATAAATTGAGGATAATTAATTCTAAGAATAGAACACTAATGATATAACAACTTTCATTAACCTGTGATTTTTCTGTACAATAAAATTGAATTCATTTTTTATGGTGTTTACCTTGTTTGATTCTATCAATCGGTAATAACCTTATTTATGTATTGTTATATATAAATTAATATTGAAAAAGGCAACATCTATTGATATTTCTTTCGTAATAGTCTTATTACTTTACCGTATCCAAAGTATACCTTCAGGCCAAATCCAATTCAATGCTTTAATTACGTTACTAACTATATATTTATGTTCAATTTAAGTACTTCCTCCAACCATAAATATCGACAAAAATAACTAACATCTACTGGATGTGTGTACGAATTACGCTCAGTGTTTGCTGATTTAACTAGGTTTTATGTAATCTGGAACGAAAAATGCCATTTTCATTTGCAATAAGAGGCAATTTCATATTGTAATAAAAAAATTTGATTATATTGTTTGGATTGTTTGGACCAAAAATAAAATGACAACGTTAAATAAAATTTAAATAAAAAATAAAATAGTCAATATAAATACATTTATTAGTACTTAACTGTGATTATTGATATTCAAAAATGGTTTAATTACATTTTAATATAAATATACATTAAAAAAGTCCGTGGTTGTTTGTAGTATTAAATACTGTAATTTTTAAAAACCAATATGTTTGACTTTAGAATTTATTGTTCCAAAAGAAATGCACTTATGAGATATTCTAAACATTACATTTTAATATTAAAAAAAAAATCATTTTCATTTTCAATGATAACATAAAGTCGCTTTATTTTTCGGCGGTGTGCAACAAAGCTGTCTCTATCACCCCTCAATATCTATGTGAATAAACTAGCAACATCAGAAGAACTGCACATAATGGCAACCGGACATACTGCAGAGAGAGCCGGCAAATAATGTTTCCTCATGGAAAAGGCTGTAAATAAACTTCAACTAAGAGCGCAAACAGATATTATGCCACCTTTTTTTGTATATAAAAACCTTACATTGTGCACATACATAAACAACAAGAGCAAAGAGCGGATAAGAACAAACTCCTTCAAGTCTACACAGATGGCTCAAAAACACTTTGAGGCTCTGGAGCAAAAATTTACTTCTAAACGTGTCATTATTCTAACCACTAGAAACACATACAACTATTCTCCTAGCAGAAATAGTCGGAATAACCCATAGGGTGATGAAAATATCTGGTAAAAACGTGCAAATCCTAACAGACAACAGAGTAGCAATTTTAGCTATAAAAAACTCTAAAATCACATCAATGCTAATACTAAAATGTTTGAGCAAATATCATTAAACTGTGCTGGGTAAAAATGCACTCTAACACAATAGCTAAGACTGATGGATTGGCGCGCACGTGATCAACCTTTAAGACGTGTGAACCAGATCCCTGGATCGCACATAACATTTAAAAAAGAATGATATGATATCCCGGGTTGTAGGTAGATAAGTAAAAAAGCAATAACTCCTCCAAATCCCTAAACGGCCAACTACTAGTTGCAACTGTCCAGAAAAAATCTACAAATCACAACAAACATTCGAACAGGATATGCAGAATGTAAATAGAAGACAAGACAACCGAACACGTTCTATCTACCTGCCCAGCAATGTCCTACGCAAGAGAGTCCATGTTATAAAACTGCTGGCTAGACATGGCCAGCATAATGGAACCCCCGTCAAGCCATGTCCTAGCATACATCAACCATATAGATTGGCTGTGTGTTGGAACAAAGAATTAAAGTCTATCACTAAAAAAAGTGCAAACGACCTAATGAGGCTAAGTGCAATAAAAATGATTTCACCCTTCCACTCAAATCCAGAATCCGGAAACTGTAAATTAATTTAAGAATAGTTATTCTCCACAGATGTTGAGCAAAAAAATACTAAAAAAAAATTACATCAAAGTATTTTTATTTAAGATAAGATAATAAGAATTAAAGCCAAATTATCATTTATCGCATCGTAAGTGGCAATTATTAATATAAATAATAATGATAATATTTTAATGCTTATATGTATACAGAAGTATTTACACAAGTCATGTTCAAATAAACAGTAAATAAAAACACAATACATAGTTACTTAAAATCATTCACATAAAAATGATTTCCTATTATAGAATTTTTTTCTATAAAAAACTGTTTTAATTAATCTTTAAAATAATTAAAACCAAACAATAGTAAAGGTCAAAGAACATACCCTTATGGTACCCCACATACTCGACATAAATATATGTATTATGAATATAATTTGTTATTTTTAACATATTGTTTCTTTCCAGACAGGAAAAAAAATTAATTTAACATTATTAAGATAGATATTATACAGTATTTGTTTCTGATTATTGCACAGTTTAAAATAATTGAGGTTAGGGTATTTTAATAAAAAATTTATACTTTATTGTGCTGATTTTATTTTTTATATATTAAGACAGGTTTCGGCGGTTAGGCCATCATCAGTTCTAAAATATTACATTACTGATGATGGCCTAACCGCCGAAACCGGTCTTTATATATAAAAAATAAAATCAGCACAATAAAGTATAAAATTTTTATTAAAATACCCTAACCTCAATTATTTTAAACTGTTACTGCTAATTCTCCTTTTTCAAAACAGTTAATTATGTTGTCGCCTAGACATAATATTGAAGAAGTAGTTGTGCCTACTCTAAATTTATGACTGACAACTATTAAAAATATTGTTTGCTTCCATGTGTTCAGAAAGTAATATATTGCAATAGCATATTAAATATTAATTTGAAAACAAAACAGATCCTGATGTCAAAAGGTACGCTTATATACCATCATAATAAAAAAAATTTAGTTTAAAAAATCCTGCGTGGTGGTGATTTAATTATATTATCAATAAATCCGCATATTAAAAAAAAAATATATCAACAGCATAACTATTAAAATTTTTATACAAAAACTTTATTATTTCAAAAAAAATGTTTAAGGCAAATTGTACACATCTAGATTTTTGTACAATATAAATAACATTGAATAATAATGTTATGTATAAACAACCATTACGTAAACTACAAAGCTACTTGAAAAATTAAATATAAAATTGAACATTGATTTCGATCGCAGTATGACATAAATAAACCAATTATCCAAATGCCTCATTTAATTAACATCAACATAGTTAAAGCTTGGGCAATTGCTTAGACCAAAAAATGCTTATTGAGAAAATTAATTATTTAGATTTGTTTGTTTTCTTTTGAATATATTTATGTTTATATTTATATTTATATATGTATTTATTTTTATTTATTAATCTGAATTTAAATGTTAAACTTTTTAATCTGTTTATGTATTTTGTATAATAAAACTGAGTTCAGCTAATAATAATTATTATAGTGAATTAATAAAAACAAAAAAAATGTGTCAACTACAAAATTATAAGTGCAAGAGTTCTGGAATTCTACTTTGAATATAATGCGTAGTTCTATAAAAGCCAATGCTCACAGACCACTTAAAGCTTGTCTTCAATATAATATTTTAAACGTGGTTTCTCTCGTTTAAATTTAAAAGTATTTTTATGTTGTGGCATATTAAGTACCAAATAACTAAATTACATAAAAAAAATCACATCCCTTAAACGTTATCAGCACGCTTCAGTCTGTGATAAAATTAGTATGGTATAGGGTCCCCCCGTTAGTCCTAATTTACATCAATCACCTAATCATACTGCCATTGCTGTGAGTAAAACAGATGTGAGGTGTGATTGAAAATCAGACAATTGATTACTGATTAGAATTAAATATGCATGAGAATAAAATTAATCAATTGTTATTTGTTCTAAAAAGCCATCAGAAGTAGCAACAGTTGCAAGTAAATTGACCAGCCGTTTCTATATTGTTCGCAAATGTGTCTCTGAGTTTAGAGTTTTAAAAACAAATTTTATAAAAAAGCAAATTTTAATGCTGGTTTATTAAAGACTTTTTTAATTTTCAAATTTGTAATAGGATGAATAATAAAAATTAACATAATAATAAATACTTCAGACATATATTAGAAAGGATCCAGAGAGAAAAAACTACATATTTTAACATAAATAATTGCTTCAGTAAGACCATTTGACTTTGATTAAAGATTAAATGCTTCAATTTGCAACCATAGACGTCAATTAACTTAAAAATTAAACAATAAAATAAACTGCGACTAAACAACCATCGTACAACATTTGCATTCCGTGGATAAAGTTTAAAATTGAAACAATCACCTTGTTTGAGTACTGAAAATTTTGGTTGAGAAAATACTTCGCACTCGCCCTATTCTCCTGATATTGTTCCATCAGATTTTCCACCTTTTGCTCTCCCTATCCTACAATTTCAAAAAATCTACTTTGATTGCAACTACACTGCTCTTCAACAACAATATTCCAGTACGAGAGACTTCTCTCAAAATGTGTAACTTGCCTGATAAACATTATTATTTATATACATAAGTTCAATAAATTTATAGTAATCATAAAAATAGTAAGAATAGTAACTAATAGATATTTGCGTCTACGAGAACCTATTCTGTTGATTATGCTAATAGCCATAATAAATTGTGATTATGCTTCAATATAATTAATATTTACTATTACTTGATAATTAATAGAATTATCATAATTTAAAAACCCTTCAACTAACTTTAACTGATTAACATAAGGAAATAAGTGAAGAAATAAAAAATAATACTTATTAGCATAATATCTTTAAGCAAATGTGTGGTAGTATAGAATCAAATAATCTATTTTGAATAACAATGTACTATTATATTATTGTATAATATATTATAGAACACAATATTGGGTGACAGGATTATCTCTAAGCATAAAGATTAATGTAGATAACATTTTAATTCACTTTAGAAATTAGACTATTTTTGCAAATGTGTAATGTATGTTTAAAACTATATCAATTAAAATAAACAATACAAGTAATTGTAAAAACTATCAACACTACAAAGTTGGTTAAAATTTCACATATATTGAATATGAATAGCACATTATGTTCATCGATAATTAGGCCATGTTTCTTAATTTATATTCACTATCTAACACGACATCGACACTGTTAATATCGGTGTATAACGCGTACACAACACAGTCTAATCAGATGAGCTATTTTATTTGTAATTAAAGCTGTTTTAACAATACAGTTTGAATTTACAAAAAAATATCTAAAGTTTAGAGAAACGTTCTCCAGAAAGAAGTATTAATAGTAAAATCAGATTAATTTTAAGTCTATGTAATCAAATTAGTAATTTTAATTTGTTTTAATCTTTTAAGCATTGAACTCTCACAACAAAATGGATTGTATATAATAAGTTGGCTTCTCTAAACATAGCACATAATTAAGCATGTGGTTATACTATTCAAATGCGAAAATAATAAATAGGAGTGAACCGGGAAGCATATTTTGAAAACATAATACGTATACATTAGTACCAAGAAATCACAAATAACTAAATAAAATACAAAAAAGCATATATTTAAAATTTTATTAAATAATTTTATTTGTCCTAAGCTTTTGTCTAAATGATTATAAACGTAATAATATGACATTATTTTTAATTCTTGTTAGACAATATTAAGATCAGAAAGTATTGATTTTAAGGATTTTCAATTTAATGTTATATTGTATGAACATGTCGTCAAATATAATAGACAAACAATAGAGCACTGAAGGTGTTTATGAAATATGTACAGTTAACCTAAATTTGACTTTGTAAACTTTTCTCTTTATTCTCACGGAACACAACTCTGATATTAGACTTTGAAACTTGAATCTCAAAATTCCTTTAATCCTCATAAATTAAAATAAATTTGTATAATAATGTTTCTGGCTTATAAGAGAGTGTTTATCGTTATAAATTGAATTATTATTATTGTTAAATTAAATACTAAAAATATTTATTTTATATTTGGATTATATTCAACATTTTAACAATTTAATTATTTTGCCATTTAGTTGGTGAAATAATATTATTATAATAAAATTAATTTGAATTTAATTGCATACAAAATTAAATACGCATGGTATCAACACATTAATATTGAGCATCAACATAAAAAGTATGATTTTAGTTATAGTTAATTAAAACAATAATAATATTGTCGTATGTTCCACTAAAAAGATATCAAATCTTTTAAATATTCACATAGTTCATATTACGTTCTACATCTTCTATTCCCATATCGATAAAACAATTTCACAATAAATTAAAATTGTTTTCCAAACATCCAAAAGAGTTATTTAGAAAAACAGTTTATGCTTAAATGTTTCATAATTCTTTGCAGAATTACAACATAAATTTTCTGTATTGTTTCCAACATGATTGAGTATGTAATAAAATTGTAAATTTATTATTTTTTTTTAGTTGAGATAAAAATCATACTTGTTTTCATAATGTTTGTAATAACATCACATATACAATCTTAAGCAATAATTAAATGCTGCATAAAATTTACTACCATCATAACGAATTTATTATACGTGAGCATGTATAAAAGTAGTGTTTTTAAGGAATATTTTATTCTTTTAATGGAAATTATAATTAAAACAAGTCTTATAATATTATTTAACTGTTTACACATGTTATGTGCAATGCAATAATATAAATAAAATAAAATGTAAAAATTATTGCAACCGTCGCTACCATATTGTCTCTCAAAATCATCATCAAGAATTGCAATATTTACTTTAAACATTTTCTAATACCAACATGTGATACTCACTAAACTTAAACATGTTTATCAAATAATAAAATAATTTACTATGTTTTTTATCACAAATTTATTCTTACGAATACATTTCGGCTCTACTAAAGCTTTCTACAGATAAAATAAGTGATATCTTTTAGCACTATCGTTTAAACTATGAGCCAGTTGAATTGCTCTTCAATCTACGAAACAAAATAATAAACGTATTCTCACATTGTAAAATTGTAATAAATATAAATTTCAATCAGTAACACATAGAATTTAACTTTAGACAAAATTTAAAAAAAAATTGCGATAATAATTTTATTAAAAATTTTATGTATAATATTTCATATATATTTTAATTTCTAACTTACGTTTTTAAATATGTTAATATTGGCATCCAAACTGTAATTCAAAATAATTTTAAAGCTATGACAAAGGTTATAATAACGATAGCCAAAACTAGTGATCAAGTAATATAAAAACAATTTAAAACTACAAATATTTTGTTTTCTTTGTCCATAAATCTTCAAACCTACAACTCATATTAATGGCTTTTTTGATAACCCAATCATTATAGTTAGAATAAATTATTGAAACTTTGATTCCCAAAATTGTTAATTTTAATTCTTAAAACACTAAACTGCTTAATATTTCAAACTCTAAATCTGAGCTAACAAAGTGTGCAGTAAAAGATTTCAAAATATTAATTTATTTCAAATAAATTGATAAAGATTTTATAAATAACAACAATAAAAACGTGTGGAAGTTAACATAGGTTTAAAAATGTAGCAGTAAGATGCAAAGCCCTTGGATAACATTTCATCCAAAATTATTAAGTTTATAATAAAGCAGATAATGACTACAAGGCAAACTATAATAAATTAGTTAAACATTATTTAATTAAAAACTCAAATATTTTGAAAACAGTGCGATCTTCTTCACACGCAGATACAGCGTCTCATATTCAAAACCTCTCAAATCAACTGTATCCGAATCCAATAAGTAAAACATTTCTCAATTTTAATTGTAGATAATATCATAAGCTCCACATTCAATCTGTAGAACAACATGCTCTTTTTATGTGAAACATAAAATAATTGAAATCTGAAGTCTAAAATCAAACAAAAAATACTTTTTTTATCTAATTTTTTTAATTAAAATTTTTTATTTAAATGTAGATTATGAACTTAAAGTTATTTTTTTAATGTAGATTTAAGTTACCATATTAAAACCTAAGATTAAAAAAAAAATTGAATTTTGAAAAAAAAAAAAATTTGTGGTGTGGTTTAAATGTATCTAGTTTGTATAGAAATTATGCAAAGTCCAAGCAATAAAAATACAAAATTTTCAAAAATTAATTAAAATAGGTATTTTACAGCGCGCGTTAACCAAAATTCGTACTTTTCTCTGCATGCCCCCTATCGTTTTATTGATATTTGTTCGTTTCTCAAAACTCCAAAACCGCATTTTTTTAAAATATAATAATGAAATTAAAATTAATAATAATTTATTATAGTATTTTGACTAATAAACTTTGTTATATTTTTTAATTTCTGAAACATCTTTTCTCGTCATATGCAAGTCCAGTTTGCAAATTTATAAACCCCTATCATTTAATTTAAAAAATATTATTCTTTTTTTATACACAACTAAACTTCAACTCTCATATTGAAAAAAATGTGTTCACAAGCAAAAAAATAGTTGATTTGTGGTAAAAACCTCATGTGAATCATTAATTATAAACATTTTATAATTCATAGATTCTAATTTGATATTAATAAAGAAGAATTATGAGTGACCTCAACTTAGCGCAGAAATTGGCCTATGAATATGTTATTGATTGTCGATTACCTCTGCCAAACATTAATTATATTGCACAAGAAAAGCACAGAAGAAATAAAGGCAGATTTAAATGCAATCAGCATTCAAGTAAGTATGGATTTTATAACTCTGTGGTACCATAATAAATGAGAGAATGCAATACAGATTAATTTTAAATTATTTCATTGTTTTTAAGATCTATTAAATATAATATTTGATAAATTAGTTTATCAGCGTAGTTTAAATACTTTTACTTTTAACAATTAAAAAAATAAAATAAAATATTGTAAATAAGATTAAAGTTTTTTATAATTCCAAATTGCGATTTTAAACTATTATTACCAGGTATAAAAAATATAAACAATATTTATTAAATATAAATTGATTAAAAAATGTCTGTAATTTTTCATCAATACTGTTTTTTAAATTGTCTTTTTAATAACAAATTAAAAACACAGCATTAACTGTGCCTAAAATATTCTTTCAATTAACTATAGATTTTATGTCAAGCTATAATCAAAATATTTTCAATAGTTTCATTATTTATATTTAACTAACAGTTTGTTGAATGCATATTTAATTTGAAAGATAATCAATTCTGTCTCTTAGTATGCATACTCACAGAAAATATTAAAAAATAGTCTTGCTCAAAAATATATTTCCTGCAAAACTTCTATATGTATAATGAGCTATGTATTGTATCTAATTAATTCACTAAATTGATAAATAATTAATTGGTTATTTTTTTTAATTTATAGCCAAAAAAATTATGGTGAATAAGGACACACAAAATTTGACAAAAAAATGATTAAACGAAAATAATATACAGTAACCTAACCATTTTTATCGCTCACGTTCTTAACAGTATACAATTTCTCATATTTTTCTACTCATCGTTACATAAAAAATAATAATAAAAATTATGGCATTTACTATTATGTATAGAGTAACAACAACGCAAAGCACGTATTTGAATTGCTAATATTTGTTTTGCTTCAATTTACGTTTTTTTACCATTTAAGCATAAATTTTAACGACCTTGATTCGATTCAATTATTTGCAAATATGGAAAAAGTACAAAACATGTGCTGCATATTATTTACAAACAAACAAAAAATACAGTTGCGTTAATTGCATCGCTTTACGTATCCAGAGAGATTCCAGCGGGATATTTACCGGTGCGATTATGTAATCCTTGTTAATCCTGCATGTTGTTGATGACAATAAAAAAGTGTGTTTTTAAATTTATTTATATGTTAACTGATAACATGGCACATACACTAACACACACACGCACGTGCTGGAAGCAGCAACGAGCGATTCCAGCTGTGGCCGAACCACCGACACCGAACCGAGCGAAACTGAGCCGCAAAACTGCTGCTTGGTTTCGGAGAGCTGCTGATGGAGGTGTTCTCTCCTCTACAGCGAGGCCGGCCGAATTCTTCCGCACTCTGGCGAGGAAGTTATGTTGGATCAGCAGGCGCGCGCGATCAAGAGTTTATTGTTATATATTTCCTCGATGGATTTTATTAAACTTTTTTGGCGGTGACGGCTATGGGTGGAAACTGCATCTATCGTCCTAGAACTCGAAGCAAGTAGGGTGCGATAATTGTTTCCTGCTGCGCATGATGGCGGTAGAGCGTATTGTTCCGGATTATTATCTAGATGTAATGACGCTTTTTTATAAACCGCAATTGCTACTGTTGCTAGCAAGAATTCAGGATTTCAGTAGAATCCCGTAATAAATGTCGCACTTCAGAACACATCATTGATAATATCAAATGGGACTATAATTTGCATTACTAAATATGAAATACATATTTTATTTAAAAATTTTGTTTATTTAAATTATACCGAGCAACAATCTGCAAGACATTTAAACAGCATATTTAAGTAGCGATTACATCAAAATATTTTATACAATTATGTGATAGTTTAATGGAATTTATGAGAAAACTTTACTTAATTTCGATAATAAAAGAACAATTAGAAATAACTAATGGATATTATATTGTAATTTATGTACATTTTATGGTGCCGCATGAACTTATCAGGACAGTTAAGATAAAGATTCAAGAACATTTTTAAAACAATTTACCGTTGATGATTAATACTACATACAACTATGTTACGATAATATTCTAAACCATATATGATGTTTAAGTTTATTTGTCTTAAAAATAATTAGTTAATTTTGATACCTGAGAATATAGCCTAAAAAATTTAAAAGAGTATAGAAATATTAAAAAAATCAAATATATTTATAAAAATAATTTAAAACCAAAGTTTCGTATAATAAAAACTTATTTAATATTGTTATTAGATTCAATTTATTGTTTAGGTACGTGGATGCTGTTTCTTGTAGTACTGAATGAAACAACAATAATACTTACAATTTGATATTAAAACGTTTAAATTTATTTTATTAGTGTTTACGTGTTGAGTTATCAATAATAGCACTAAAAAAATTAAATTGAAAACTTATAACTTGTTGCTGACATCGAAGTTTTTATCTTAGCTATTAAATACTGAAACAATTCTTTAAAACTACAGTACAAATATTAAAAATTGTAAAAATGTGTAACTATAAAATCCAGAAAGTGCAACAATTAATAGCAAAAAACTTCAAGAGGTACCAACTTATTCAAATATTAACTAGCAACGTTTGAAATATTGGCAATAAATATTTATTTTGCTGTACAACATATTTGCAAATTCAAATATATTGGGCATCTCAATAAAATAGTATTTTAAAGTACCGTTTGTTCTTGCTTGAAGAAAAAATTGTATATGCTGCTTGGAGTAGCACGTGTGTTTAGTGTTTTGCATGGTGGTGCAACTCTATAGGCGGCTATCGCTTCACTTGCAAACATCTGTTATCAACAAAATGACACCGAACTATTTCTATAGCAGCACTATATAAATCGCATTATTTAAGTAACTTTTTGACGTAATATAATAGTTGCACATAACTTGACTACTGCTGAACATTTTTATGGTTTATACGTTTTTTTGACATAAGTCAGATTATAGGTAACAATTTTAAAAAGTTGTTATAAGTTACAAAAAATGTAAGTTGAATTGATGATGTTTATATTAAATTATACATATAGACAGTTGCTGACTGCAACGTATTTATTAAAAAAATATGTTTGAGTTTTATTAAAATTTGTCAAATTCTATTTCCCGAACTATTATAATACTCTTTCCAAACTGTCAAACTGTTTCTATTTTTTAATTTTTTTTTAATTTTGAAAATTTGGTCAAATGTGCAATAAACAGTTTTAAAGCCAGTTTCTTTAAATATTTCAAAAGTTATAAAAAGTAAACAAAATATTAAGTAAGCTGTCAAAATGCAAATATATTGGTTTAAAAGCTATTTTTTAAATATCTTAAAATTTGTGAAAGTTATAACAAAAGTTGAATATAAATTTTTACTAAATTTAATTATTTTGATAAAGCAGTTTACTTTAATATTTCGACAAAATGCAAAAATTAAAATTAAAAATACAAAAACAAAACAAAAATGTTTTAATTGCTTATAAAACAAAAACCGACTAACCCAACTAAATCAAATTTTGTAGATAGTGGCCCAAAATACAAAAATTAAATTAAAAATGTTATAATATTTTTTCAATAAAATTATTTTTGTAAGCTTTCAGATAAAAAAAAAAATCTAACATAATCAATAATAAAACAAAATCCAGTCAAATAAATTGAATCAAATTTGTTAGTTAGTAGCCCCAAATGTTGCCAAATAAAATAAAATGGCAAATATCATAATATGTTTACATTAAAATTATTTTCGTAAGTTTCCAGAGTTAAAAACAAACAAAAAATTACGAAGATATTAGACATAAATCAGTCAATCAAATTAAATTTAGTATGCTAATTAGTAGCCCAAAGTGTTGTTAATAATAATAAAATTACAAATGTCAAAATATATTTACAATAAAAGAGGTTTTGTAAGCTTCCAGAGTAAAAATCTGTCATAATTTATTCATTAAATAAAAATAACTTAGATATAACTTTACTGTTTCAAAAAATATTATTTGATATACTGTCAAATAACTGTATTCGAAATTGTCAAATTGTTTCAAAATATTTACATTCATTTCAAAGCTGTTTAATTGTCACTAAACCAGTCGTATTGTTCTTGAAACTAAAATATTATAAAACAAACTGTCAAAATGCATAAAAAAATGTTAAATTGTAACTTGGAAATCGTAATACTATTCCAAAAATTTTTTTTTTTTCAGAAATTACCAAACTGTCATATTTGTAAGATTCAATTTATCTGTCATATAGTTTTCAAAACTGCAAAATTGTTTTGGAAACTGTTAAATTGTTATTTAAACAGTTGCAATATATCGGAGACTAAATTGGCGCATTAAAAACTGTAAGTTGTTTTAAAATTTGTTGTATTGTTCTAAAAACTGTACTTTTATTTTGAAATTCTTAAATTGTTACAATGCAAACTACCGACACACAATCATAAATTAAATGCTTGCACGCTCACTAAAGTGTCCCGTGTTATCCAGCAGCATTACCATCAAAAGTGTAGAAACTTTTTGTTACATTTAGGCGGGTAGTATTCCAATGCAAACTACTCACCCACAACTATAAATTAACTATATTGGTAAATAAATTGGTAATAATTTTTTTAAATCCATCTACGAAACAAAAAATGGTAATAAATATAAAAAATTTGAAAAATATCTTGTAGTTTAGACAAGTTTCCAGTAAATAAAAACTGGCACAAATAATTCCTATTTACAAGAAAGGAAATCATACTGTTGTGGATAACTTTTGACCTATCTCGTTGCTCAGTATATTTTCTTAAATAATTGAAAGCTGTGTCATTAAGAGAATTGCAATGTTTTTAAATCAAAAACATTTATTGGCGGATGAACAACATGGATTTAGAGAATCAAAGTCTACTGAAACAGCAACGGTTCAATTAGTACAACATGTTTATGATAAATTGAATAATAAAGAACTTGTAACCGGCATCTTTTTTGATCTTAGTAAAGCTTTTGATTCTTTAAAATTTGAGTTCATTTTGTCAAAATTATATGATATTGGCATCCGTGGGTTAATGAACGACGGCTATGAGAGTTACATCCGATAAATTTATTATTGATCTTGGGGTTCCTCAAAGAAGCGTGGCAGGACCACTATTGTTTTTAATTATTATTAACGATATACCCAAACATATACTTAATGGAAGAGTATTTATGTTTGCTGATGATACCAGTATTGTAGTAAGTGGCAAGACAACCACAGAAATAAATAGCAACGTTAGAGATGTAATAAATCAATTTGACAAATGG
Organism: Tachinus rufipes; assembly: GCA_963932245.1. Taxonomy (NCBI): domain Eukaryota; kingdom Metazoa; phylum Arthropoda; class Insecta; order Coleoptera; family Staphylinidae; genus Tachinus; species Tachinus rufipes. The sequence goes on along the minus strand of OZ010744.1, from coordinate 44,620,633 downwards.
TGCAATTGTAACAACCTTATAACAAATGCTGCAAAAACTGTAATAGTTAACTTTCATGGTGTACAAAATAATAAAAAATAATTGCTAATAAGTATAATTTAAATGGAGTAGTAATTACACTTACGTACGTTCTTAGTAGATGAAAAACTAAATTGGCGTAGTCAGATAAATGATCTTGCAGCAAACTTAAACAAGTGCTGTTTTGCATTGCGCAAATTAAAAAAATACTAAAAAATTATTACATCAAACTGCGTTAAAAAATGTGTATTATTCTATGGCTTATTCTAGAATAAGTTACAATATTATAGTATGGGGAGAATCAAGCAATATAAATTGAGTTTTTATTATACAAAAAAGGATGATTAGATTAATGTACAATTTAAATGATGCAGAAACTTGCCTTAAAGTCTGAAAACATTTTAACAGTGCCGTCTACTTATTTGTATAAATTATTGTGTTGTGTTCAAAAATAAAAGCAATTATCAATTAAATAATAAGATACATAACCACGAAACTCGCAATAAAAACAATATACATTTTTTTTAGAAAACTTCTAGAGCATAGGAATAAACATTTTTACCAAGCACACACAAGTGTTTTAAAGATAGCTAAAGTAATTGGTATAATAATTGTAATAATAATACTTTATTCACGGTATATAAAAAAAAACCATTTACATCTACATCATTCTGTACATAAATCATGATAAAATACAAGCAACATTACAATTACACAAACATTTATAAACAAATATTGAATAACAAAAGCATAAAAAAATATATACATATATAAAAACAAAATATAAAATTATTCATCAACACATTTTAATTGACTCTTAAAGCTACATTTTGAAACACAAAATAAATCAATATTATTGAAAAATCTATTTGCAATTTTACACATTTTACCAATTGGATTATTAAATCTATAATTGGTAGAATGTATAGATTCTCTAAATAATGGAGACTGTCTAGGTCGGCAATTACTGTTAGAAACTAGAAATTGAAGACTTATTAGTAGCTTTTGGCAATCAATCTCGGACATCATTAGTCCACGTAAAAATGATAAATCAGCTCTTTTGTGCCAAATTTTTAGCGGCAGAAGATTATATTGCAATGCAAGAAGGTTAAAATTGTAATTTTTGGATAAAAAGCCTAATTTGTACGATAATAAACAAAAAAATTTGTTTTGAATACGTTTTATATTGCATATATGAATGCTGTAGAATGCACACCAAACGACGGAGCGTACTCTAAATGAGAACGTACCAAGTAGTTTGAGTGTGCGTGGAGATATTTCAGTTGACATTCTGTACACAAACCCTAACATTTTTATAGCATGATTGTACATATACTTTATGTGCTTAACAAAAGTTAGTTTTGAGTCAAAAATTACGCCCAAATCTTTTATTTGAGTAACATTTCCAAGACATTATTATCGATAGTATAGTCATATGATATTTTACTTAAAGTTCTGTTGAAGCTTATCAAAAAACATTTATTTGCGTTAAGTTATTAATAAGACACCATGAATAAACAGAATCCAAAACGTTTTGCAAACTAATGCAATCATTGATATTTGAAATTCTTTTATAAATTTTAAGATTGTCAGCAAATAAAAGATAAGACAAAGAATTAATAAAATAAACAAGATCATTAATAAAAAGTAAAAACAGAATTGGTCCACAATAAGATCTTTGAAGAACTCTAAATGGAACAACAATAAGTTGTGATAAAAAATAATTAATTTTCACACCCTGAGTACGATTTTCCAAAAAACTCAACAACTACGCAATCAAAATTTTATGATTAACGCAATCAAGAGCCTTTGAAAAATCTGTGTAAATAGAATCTACTTAAACTCTTAATTGAAAGGCATTTAAAAGATCATATTGACAATGATGTTATTAATATGCTTCGCAATTGATTGGCATTGAGGTCGCTGAGACTTTTGTGCATTGAGATTTAAACCCTTGCAGTAACTGCAAAGATTGTTAACCTTACGCTGACCGATTAAGCCTTAAAGTTGTATGCATACACTATTATTAAAATATACCTTAGAGATGTGGTAATTAAATGATTGATAATATAGTATACTATGTATTGATGTAATTATAGAGACACATTTATATTTTCTAATTGTACAAAATATACAGGGTGATTTTTAACCTATGCGCATAAACTCGAAGAATTATAGTTTACAATCAAAATTATTGATAAATGTTAAAAAAATTATAGATAATGAATTATAAAGTTTTTGGAATATTAAAATTTATTACTTGAAAGAAATCGATTGAATGAATTGAAGTCCTAGCGGTTGTTGCTAAAAAATAAAAAAAAAAACAACTAGGTGGCGCCTGTCAGCTTCTAATAAAATTAAATTATGAAAACATAACATGACCAATGCAGAATTTGTGGATATGATATTGGTGTATGGAGAGGTTTATCAAAATTCAGTGGCTGCAGCTCGCCTTTATTCCGAGAGATTCCCTCAACGGTATCATCCGGCTCGTGGATCGTTTGTACGTTTGGTTCAGCGTGCAAGAGGAACTGGCAACTTGCAGCCCAGACCTGAACAATATTGGAATCGTTCTTGACCAAGGCGTATTTTTAATCTCGAGGAGGATATTGTCGATATTGCTAAAGAACGTCCTGACATCAGTACCCGGATAATTGCCGATCAAACTGGGGTATTGCAGTCAACTGAATGGCGCATATTAAAGCATGAATTACTGTATCCCTACCATGTGCAGCGTGTACATGCTCTGTTGAAAATCCACACATTACCCGGCGTATAAACTTTCAACACAGATTTTTAGTGAATGTATGGGCTGGAATTGTTTTAGTTGCCAAATCGTGTAACGGGCGCTGTTTACTTAAATTTTTTACAAGAAACCCTACCAGCACTACTGAAAGAAGTTCCAATTAATGTTAGACAGCGCATGTGGTATCTTCATGACGGAGCTCCACTACAACATTTGAACAATGTGTTTCCGAGAAAGTGAATTGGTCGAGGAGATCCAACTGCCTGATCTCCTTGATCACCTGACCAAAATCTCCTAGACTTTAATGTTTGGGGCATATGAAAGATCTGGTATACGCTACAGAAATTCTCAGTGTTGAAGAGTTGCAACATCGCATACAAGCTGCCGCTGACACAATTCGGCAACCACCAAAACTTCAACGTGCAAGTAGCGCAACATGGCTTCGGAGGGCGCAGATGTGTTTGAAAAATAGAGAAAATAATTTTGAGCATTTATTATGATATTAAGTGTTATAATAAGTTTGCATTTTTGATATTTGTTTATTATTTTGATAATTAATTGATTGAACAAATTTTAATTTTCCAGAAACTTTATAATTCATTATCTCGCTTATTATAAAACTTTTACTACATTTTTTTAACATTTATCAATAATATTGATTGTAAACTATAATTCCTCGAGTTTATGCGCATATGTAAGAATCACCCTGTATTAATAATTATGTGTGTGGTCCAAAATAATAGCGTGCTTATGCGACAAAAGCAAGCAAAAACAGTAACATTTCCTTCTTTATTTCGCGTTTTACAGCTATTTTACATCGCCTCAGAAATCTTACGACTTGTATGAAGGCGGTTGATGGGACCAATGGCTTATTAGGTGACTTCCAAATCACCCCGGTGGATAAAGAGCAAAGTTATTATTTTAGTCATATTCGGGGATCAAACCCCGGACTGTTAGCGTGCTACGCTAATGCCCTATAACTGAGCCATCTCACCGTCATCTCACATTTGCAAACTTAAATTATAGTTGGTGTAACTAGGTTTATGCGTTTGTAAATAATTATATGTATTTTAACTTTAAATTACAAATTGTTGTCGCTGTCGTACAGTATAACCTCAAAAACTTAATATAGAAGAGTAAACGTCATGCAATTCTTTTTAACTATATTGTTTCTGGATTAAAGTTTTTAAATAATTTAAATCATTCTGTTATAATATAATGAAAACATGTTGCAGTTACAGTTGTGTGACACTGACTTTATAAACCACTCCCATCACTGCAATCTTAACGCGGACCAACTATAGTGTTCTTAATTATCTTATCTTAATTAATAAACAACGTAAACACACGGTGTGGTGAATTAAAAAAATAGCGTCTTTAACGTCAGTAATATATAAAAACAAATTTATATAACTGAGCATAATTATAGATTAAAAAACAATATAATATATAATTAGTTTTATAAAACCATTTTAATTGCATTTTTCGTTGCTTTCGGTTTGATTCTTTAAACTTAGACGCATGCAATAAAAATATGTCTTATAAAAAATTTGTTTAATACATTACTATTTTTCAATCCATCTACTATATAGTGACATAAAATATTAAGTTTTAAGCTCGGTTTTAAGTAAAAACGTGCTAACTTTATTTCAACTAATCTGAGGTCAATTCTTAATTCTTGCATAAAATTGTTGACAATACTAATCAAATAATGTTTGTTCTTTTCAATAAATTTCAATAAACTAAACTATCATAAATAATTAAAAAAAAAAACGTTTTTTATTTGCCATTTAAATTATTTCCAATAATTAAAATATTTAAAGAAGTGAAGACGTTAATTAATTGTTTATTAAAAAAACAAACATCATTTTTGTAGCACTTCACAAATAAAATAATTAATTAATATTATTTTGTTTGCATTCACTTTGTTATTTGGATTGCCTAACGTGTCTTTTTGTATTGTCAAAAATAAAATTTAATTTTTAATTTACATCATACCGAAACGTCTCAAATTTAATTTTGTATGTTTGTGTAGTATCTGTTGTTTATCTATGGTATAGTATTTTCTCATCAAATTAAATAACTAACCTTCAAACAGCAAAAATGTTAATCACAACCTCAAATCTGGCATAATTTAAAACATTTAAATTATGTATATTTGCATGCAAGATTGCCATTCAAAACTCAAGATAGACCCAGTTTATCTTCTGTTGGCCAAAGCCAGTTGACAATTGTTGTATGCAACAATTTCAAGAATGATTTAAGAATTGGTTCTTTGAGCTCAACAAAAATTTATTTATATTAGCATAATACATTATTATGTGATACATTAAATCATTTAAAATTACTTTGAATCATCTTAAATTGCATTTTTTGCTAATAAAATGCCCTAAATCTTCCAAATAATTGTAAAAAATTTAAGTGTGACTGGCAAGTAAATAAATCGCATTTAATATCTACGTATCTTACACATCAATTAATTAAAAGTTAATTGCAATCAAGATAAGTAATTGTAACTCAGCAAAGAATAAATAAAAACTTGTAAAGACACTAGATATATAAAATAATAATTAAAAAAAAAACAAACCTGTCAGCTATTTAAGGTTAAACCAAAAAACTGCATAAATGTGACAACCACATCTTAAAAGTGTGCTGTCAATGCATTTTTATGTAAAAAAACTAGACTAAACTCAATGATAATTGAGTTATGGTAATTTTAAATATCAATTAATAACAGTAACATTTTAATAGCAATCAGGTATAATAAAGGTATAACATGCGGAATTAACTTATTCAATCCATTTTTTAGAGTTTGACATTTTTGATGATCGTGTTAGGTACAATATTAGTAAAATATCTTGTTTAAAATAGAAAACTTTCTGCTCTTAAAGCCTAAACTACTTACCACATATAGTTAACTGCAATGCCATAGAAACACTTATTGTTAAATCAAAGCTTGCAGTTCAGTATACTAAACTCTCAGACTCCGTTATTTTCAAAATCCAAAACAATTAAAATTCTTAACAATCAGCCAGTTTCAGATACTACCAATATAACTACCATTAAGTCACTTCGACTTAAAATTAAAAATCATAACTTCACTTTCACAAAAGCTGACAAATCAAATGCTATAGTAATTCTTCCAAAATCCAAACATTAGTCAAAAGTTCAGCAACTTATTAACGGTATAAATCCTACAACATCGTTCAGGTCTAAATCAAAGAATTCAAATCAAACTTTGATCTTTTGTTTGCAATAGTAAACTTTTATTTTATATCCCAAATAATTTAACTGTAATTAATAGCAATCTATTAGCCCCGCGGTATCGTACATTAAGAGCACTCATCAATTAGAATTTAAATTAAATAAGTTAATTAAAAAATATACACATTTTTGTTCAAAACTTATTGTAGTTAATTTGTTAGAACTAGCAACAATATAAAAAAAATTCAAAACTTAAAATTTGTCAAAATTATTATTTTTTTTTATATCAGTATTATGTTCTCACTTTTTCAAATAAATGCAATAAGTTAGTTTCTTACTTATTTCAAAATATAAATATTAGCCCTTACCCTTGCAACAAAATAATGTCTTGTTTAAAATTTTGCATAAAAAATAACTACTTTTAATTCAATAGTAAGTTCTTTAAAGAAAACTCAGGCTATAAATATAAGCTTGCTCCTAAGTCTTTTGTTAGCTGAAATATTTATGGATTCTTACAAAGAAGAGATTTTTAATTTAAACCTTGCTAAACAAATATTTCCTTTTGGTTTCGATATGTTGATAATATCAGTATAAAGTTTACTGTAGAGACCAAAATTCAAATTCACTTTTTAGACTTTACTTAGATTCCAATTTACTTTGTACACCTTGACAAGTCACAAATTTGCACTCTACCATTCAATGATCCATAGAGCCATCAGTCTACCATTAATACCAAAATTCACGGCAAAAAGAGCTTAATAAAATCATATCAACAGGTCATAACAATAGATTTTCAAAAACACAATCAAAAATATTATTACTAAAAAAGAATATAGCATAACTATACAATTAATTTATCTAAAGATAAAAGTCATATAACCCATAAAATACATTTCAATTACATATTTTGGTAACATATCCATAAAAATAATAATTATTTTAAGTAAATTTAATTATTAAGCAGCGTTTAAAAGTGAAAATAAGTTATCAAGCATTTTATTCAACGCTAATGACAGTACAAATTCAATTTTAACATCAGAAGTGTATGAGTTAAGTTGTCCCACATGTAATGCACAATATACAAGGCAAACAGGAACAAATTTAAAACTAGATTTAAAAAACATTTACCGCTATTTCCGATTACGCCATTCAAATAGTACTTTGCAAATCATATTTTATAAAATAGCCAAATATTGATAAACTTAAAAGCATTCACATTTATTTTTAAGATAAAAATTAAATTTGTTAGAAGCTCTTGAAATTACTAAATCTAAAAATAATCCTTCCGTAGACGTGCTTAATGATCAAATCGACTTGTATAAATCTCCTTTGTTTGAAATAATTGAATCCTCTCTTTTTTGCGAAATGTTTTTTGCCTTAATTATCTTTAAGTAAAAACCGCAATTAATGAATCTTTACTCTACCTGTTTAATCTGTTTTAATCATAATAATTTTCTACCTGTTCGTACATTTTATGTTTTACTGTCGTCTATATGCTTTGTAATTTTTCTTTGCCTTGTAAAAGTTGAAACATGTTACAATTTTTTAAATGTAAATGTGATTTATTTATTTTAAAATGAAGTTATTTTATTGTAAAAGTTCTTCAAAATGTCCCCATTAAACGGATTATAAACACAATAGTAACAAATTGTTTTTGACGAATAATTTGCTTATAATTGAAAGTGTGTTATAACATTCACCAATTTCATATATACAGGACTAATATAGACTAGATTAGAAGCACATTTTAAGCAACATTACATCTTGAACCAATTTAATTTCTTTTCTTGTGATTTATTTGTAATAAGAGTCATTTTTATAGGCCGTTTTATCGTTAATTATTGTCCTTGTACGATAAAAGTTGTATGATGTTGCTCGCACTCGTTAATTAAAACAAAGAAGATCGCATATATGAAAAAATCCAAAATCTCATTATCCCAATACGATTTTTTTAGAGGAAATCTTTCTATAAAGTATTTTCTTAATTAATTTTTTTGTGATTCGTATTGCTGTTAATAATTTTATAGTGTAGGTATTCGTGTATTATGTTTTATTTGTATGTACTGTATATTCAATGTTAGATGTAATTATATATAACAATTTAATAACATAATAATTTAGTATTTTTAGTTTTAAACAAAATTATATTTTTATTATTTATAATTTACTTTAAATTTTAATAATATTTTGTTGATAGTTAAATATTATTTCCATTCCACTAAATGTTACCGGTCACCAGTTTTTATAAATTGATTATTAGTCTGATTTAAACAAAACCAAAGAGGGAAATCTTCTATGAATCAGCACAAATATATCCTCAAGCGTATACCCACTTTTTCGTTTGAAAGAGAACTGGAATATTTATATAAAACATCTACTATAGAAATAGTAGTAAGAGCTTTAATATCAACAGTAATTTTACATTACCTATTGTTGAAAGTAACTTAATATTGGAATTATATATCTGATGTTATATAACGTTAGTTAATATAAAATCAATAACGTTTTATAAATAATTACTAATATAAAATTGTACTGCTATTTAAATGTAAACCATGACCAAATCAAGTTAAAACTGCAATCATAAAAATTAATAAACTTTAACTTTACTGTCTCGTAAAAACGGGTCTAGGACACTTCGGCGCCGCCATTTTGGCGCGGCCGTTTCGGCGCGGCCGATTCGGCGCCGGCCGTTTGGGCGCTGGCCGATTCGGCGCCGGCCGTTTGGGCGCTGGCCGATTCGGCGCCGGCCGTTTCGGCGCCAAAACTTTTCAAATAAAACATAGTATATACAAATATATTATAATCATAAAAATTTATTTGGTATTTTTTACTATTTTATATTTTTAATTCTTTTAGTTATTTATTTTAATAGACTATTATCCTTTATATTTTTCAGGTTATTACCTATTATTAAAAAGTGCTAATTAATTACCTATAAATTATTTGCGGGCCAAAGTTATGTTTATTTATTATAATATATATTGTATATTTGACAATTTAAATATGTACGTACATATATTATGATTTTTATGTATAATTTTTGTTTGATATGTTATGTAATTTATATGTATTTTATATTTTATTTATCATACATTATTTGTTATGTTTCACAAAACAAATCAATTTTTATTATAATGTGTATATATACTTTTATTTTATTTGAAAAGTTTTGGCGCCGAAACGGCCGGCGCCGAAATGGCCAGCGCCGAGGTGTCCTCGCGCCGAATCGGCCGCGCCGAATTGGCCGCGCCGAAACGGCGGCGCCGAAGTGTCCCATTCCGCGTAAAAACTACAGCAGATTAGTTGAGAAAGTTCTATAAAAAACATACCAACCCAATTGTCATTAGGAACAGATAAGAAGCTATAAATACTGACCGGTAATTTTTTTAATCATCTACAGTATTATAAAATAAATGGTATCATTAAACGATAACTTTTTATATTAATTAGTTTAGCAAGTAAACAATGTTGTGCAAAATTGTTTAATTTGATATAACTGGACTAACACAAGAATAAAGTTTTGCGCATTACTATTTCATAATTGTAAAATAAAATGGAAATACATAAAAATATAAATGAAATGTAGCATGATTAGTTGTGTATTTGGTTTTCATTGCAATATGCAAGATTTTGTGATTGTTTCTTACGCAAAATGTGCAACAGTAAAAAAGATAGATTTGGTTTTCTATTTTATATAGACATAATCTTCAAATGTTATATGTATATTTATTGTTAAATCAATTTTTGAAAAACGCAATTAATTGTAAATCAATAATAATACTTTGCTTATTTTAATAAAAATCATATACGTTTACACAAATATGTTTAACTTCTAAGACTTGCATGTAAGAGAAGAAAATGGTTAATTATTTAACAGTATATACTTTGCAGTATCTCAAATGATTTATAACTATTATTTGAGCATTTTTGACAAATTACAAAACTCATGTCATTATAGAAGATTTAAACACCAACAATAGTAATTAACACAACGATATTCTGCTCTTTAACTAACTTTCACAATAGTTTATTTTAATTTAGCATAATGTGGTGTAATAAATAACTATTGTTAATAGATTGCTTAAATTTGTAAGTGTTTCTCTTATAGTGCTATCGTAGACAATTTTTTATCCAAAATATACATGTAAAAAAAGACGCATAAATAATATATTGAGTTAAAATAATTAAAACAAGTAAACAAGCTATGCAGGTTAGGAAAATTTGAAAACTAAATCCTCATTGCCGCTCATAACCAAAATAAAATATCTTGGAGTAATTTTGACAAGTTTACATAAAAAACACATTTAAATAAGAGATGCAGAAATGTCTTTTTGGCAATGCAAACAAGCTGTGCGGAAAACATAGAGACTGTCTCCAAAAATTGTGCTATAGTTGTAGACAGCCGTCATAAGAACTATACTCACATAGAGAGCTCTAATATAGTATCCAAAAGTTAGACAGAAAATGTCTACAAGTAAACTAATGTAGTTGCAACAAATAGCATGTATAACAGGTGGAATGCGGACAACAACAATTGCAGCTATATAGGCAATGTTGTGTCTGCCGGCCTTCGATATTAACGTTGAGGAGATGGCGACAATAAAAGCTTTGCGTCTAAATGCAGTTAGACTTTGGCATACTGCATTAAAAGCTAATAAACACTAAGCACGCAAACAGATAACATATCACTCTTGATTGTGTTTTAAAGACCTTACAACTTATGCACACATAAACAAAATGAGCAAAATATCATCAATAATTTGATTACGGCTGGTTCAAAAAACAGTAAAGATTTTGGAGCAATAATCTTCTTGCAAAACTTAGACTTCAAAATATCTTTACCACTAGGACTATCTTTTAGGCAAAAGTAGTAATAGAATCTGGCAAAAATGTCTAAATTCTAACAAAAAGTAGATCAATCCTTATTGCTGTTGGCAACGTTATTTAAAAAAAAATCTTCTTAAATTATTTAAATAAATAAACACCAGAAAAGTAGTAGAAGTGGTCGCATCGGCATAATCCAATGTTACATTTGGATGCGTGTTTTGTAGTGTTCGTTCCGTTTCTGTTACTACTACTTAATTTAACATTATTAGTTACGTATGCAATAAAAATAATTATTAATTTTAATAAAAAATAAGTATGTATAATGCATATAATACATATACATAATTATAATCGGATAATTTAAATTATTAGATATTCTGTCCAATTCTCTATGGATATTAAACGGTAAAATAGTAAGGGGTTTGATCCCCAAATATGGATAAAATAATAACTTGCTTTTTATCCACCGGGGTGATTTTAAAATCACCTAATAAGCGGTTGGTTTCATCACCCCTCTTTGTCTTAAGACTTCTGGGGCGATGTAAAATAGCTGTAAAACGGGCAATAAAGAAGATATTGCTAAATAGTAATTTTGTTATTACGTAACAAGAACGACAATTTTTTGTAGAATTTTTTTTCAACCATACAAAATAAAAAATTTTGATTTTTTTTACAATTTTTTAAATTATTTTTGGTTTTCTTGTCAATCAACCAAAAGCAAAAAAAAAGTTTAAATAAAATCATATTTTTTAACTTTTTTTATTTTAAAATTTTTATTTTTTTAAATTTATTTTTCAAATTAAATAAAATTAAAATAAATATTTTTTTAGATTTCTTTTTTTTTTAGAGGGCTGCAATAGATTTTGGCGCCCTTGCTTGCTTGTAAAGTAATGTAACAGAAAAATCTTTAGCTAGCAGTATATAGCCCTGTATAATATTATTATAATATGACTATAACAATGCTTTCCTATGCAAACACAAAAACACGCCACCAATATATTTACAAGTAGTTGTCTTCTTTAGGATTTGCTGAAATTTGTCGGAGCGCTACATGCAAGCAACGCGTTAAACTTTTCGACGCGGTCATCCAATTATTATTAATATTTATTTTCGCAAATAACTTCAATAATTATTAACATATTGATTTGAATTTTGGAATTGATATTAAAGTAATTGTTTTCTAGAGCATGAAACAAAAATAAATTTTTATAGTAAATTTATTCATTAAAAAACAATAAAAAAATTTTAAATATTTTTTTTTTAAATTATATATTTATGCCTTTCATTGTTCATTTCTACATATACATTTTGTTTTTTGAAATTGTTATGAATAATACTTTTTAAGAAAATTGCAAATTACAAACTAGTGTAAAAATTCCCTGCTTTTAAAATGCGGTCCACAAATCATAGAATAAAGAAGATATTAAAAAAAAAACATGTAAAACTTTATCAGAGATTTGAAACCAAAAATTCTAGTATGATATAAAGATACATATGTAATTTTTTATACTTTCACAGATTTAAATATTACAGATAGCAGGTAGCTAACAATGTAAACTATTAGGTTCATGAATAACTATTTGCCGTTTTTCAGTTTTGCTCGTGTCAACCAAAACTTATAAAAGACACATTCAGACAATTTCCTGACCTAGTTTTTTGAGATGACAAACATTTATAGACTGATTAGTGTTTTTAGCTTGTAAAAATCCTAAAATTGACCCTTTCCTGACTTGTTTTTCCAGCTTTTTGGGTACAGCATAATGTGGCGTATGTGTAATTAGGTTTTGATTAACTAAGCGTAATAAAAAACATATTATGACAAAAGTCAATTAAACAAAAAACGGCAAATAATTATGCACCAACCTAATATATTCGTGGTCTGTCTTAAAAGTATCCAACCTTTAACTGAATTTTTTTTCTATTTACAAACAAAATTGGGATTTTAATTTATTTTAAAGTAAGCTTTTTTCCATACACATGGCCCGCCGTTCTTTTTACTGCCAATAACAGTTCTGAAAGTTTTCTTTTGAAATGACGTTCAACTCCGCCGTTGCGTTCTGCATTAACTCGTTTTTACTCTAAAAACGGGATTTCATCAATGGTATCTTCAGTTTCTAAAATAACCAAAAGTTGCAAAAAACTATGTCTAAAAAGTAAGAAAGTTGGCAAACAACTGAAATTCCATGTTTTGCCAATAAAATTTGTATCAGATGCAATAAATGAGAAGGAGGATTCTGGTGATGCAATTGCCACTTTTTTGCCGTCCTGTCTGTTTGGTATTTTGCGCCTACTTCATACTACGGAGTCGGTGTAGTACTTCTTAATAGTATTATTTTGTCATTGTTTGTTTATCCGGTGCGTATTCGTGATGCACAATTCCACGGATATTAAAGAACACTGTGTGCATTATTTTGATTTTTCTTTCACCAGTTGCGCTTTTTTTGGCTTTAGCAAAGAAGGATGCTTTAAATGTGACAACTGTGCTTCTGTTTGAAAATGACCAACCTTTTGACAAAATTTTATGCAGTACCGTTGTTTAACTTGTTCAATCATTTTAAGAGAAATCAAAATCCGGCAAACACGTATATCAACAACTGCCGCACCAAAACGCCAAGAAAAAGCATGCTCATTAACTGTCTTCTTCCAGTGTGTAAAGTGGCGCCGGTGTAGCATCTCTACTATGCCCAGAAAAATTCAAGGTCGAATATTTAAAAGAAAATCTCGTATGTACTAAATACAATTTGCAATTTACAATCAGTTAGCAAATTACTTTTAAGGTGCATGCAGTAGCCTTAGTATTCCTACGCAGTTTATGAGTGTGTACACTTTGTGTTAAAAATAATCTATTAGATATTGTATCTCTTTTCCGATAATACAATCATTTTTTGAGTTAAAATCGGTATAATATTCCGTTTATAAAAAAAAATGTTGCAAATGTAATTCAGTTTTATCTTTAAGTTCTATTTTTTTGTAATGCAACATATCATTTTTTAAATTCACAATTCCGCGCAATAAAAATATTATATCATAAGAAGCTATCAAATAATATTGATTGGGGTATTAAAATTCATCGTACGTTGAAGAAATTTTTAATGTCGGCAGATTAATACTTAAAATCGAGTCGTCTGATGAATAAATTTCTCTGCAAAGCGGATCGTTTCGGTTTAAAACGCTAAGTGCAGCAAAATTTGCGAGAGCTTTCATAATCTTTTATTGTAAACATAACTTATATTTATTTTAAGTTATTTATGCCCTGCAGATTTACATAAATTACCAAGGTAAGTAGTTCTTTATAAAAAAAAAAAAACCTATTGTAAATCAATACGGAAACTCACCAATATGATAATAATTACATTGTGAAGCCACACATGAATGACTCACCTAAAACAAAGAAGAAAAACACATATTAGTCATTAAATTTATAAATAAAATCAATCGTTCATTTACAACAAACATGTTTAAGATGTTTTGAATTATAACTAAATTTAAATATATAAACCAAATCAGAATTTTTTTATTTGTATATTGAATAATACAACCAACCGAAAATTAAGCATCCATAAAAAATGTATCTTAAATTTAACGAGTGAACACATTAAACCATCCCCAATATAAACATAAAATGTAACGACCCGTATAAAATTTCTATATATACATAAAATATTTATCATGAAAATGTACCAAAGAGTATCAAGCAACAACACCCCCAATTAATAAATACACAGCACTCCTTTTTGATGTCCTGTTTGTTGTTTTAATTTTTATTTACTGTCTCTACGTTCAAAATGGAAATTCCGCAAGAAATTAAAGTTCCATTTCCATATGTAACAAAGTACATGCAGGAAAACTGGGTGGAAAATAATAAACGCAATGTAGAAAAGGTCAGCTAACACGGCGGCTATTTGTGTACAGGGGATGATTTAATTTATTAATTTTGCTGGGTTTGTATTTTTTTTTTGTTAAAACGTACGATGGTGATTTTTCGTGCGTGGATATTTTGCAGTCAAAATTAGAGTGGCAATTACAATTTTAATTGGTTTTTTTAATGATTGATTTATAGGCGCAACAGGGTGATGTAGGGTTGAATGAATTAAGGCCTTTTATTGAATTATTCTATTATGGGTTGTTAACATAAAATATTTCTGCGTATAGATTATAATTGCTTACTGCAGTCAAATTGTATTTAGTACGTATGATACAACGTTGATTTATTCGCAATAAGTTAAACTCATTAATGTTTTAGTATATGGTTTAATTCTTATTTAGAAAGTGTAGTTAACTGTTGTTAAACGTAAAAGTTAATCTCTTAAAAACAATAAACAATTATATAAGTTAATTTTTATGTCTATGTACAGTTTGACAGTTAAATAGTAGGCCATAACAAGGTCGTAAGTAACATTTTGTTGAAAATAAAGCTTTCCATATATAAAAGCTGTGTACTCGTATAAACTAAGAAAATGTTAGTTTATAATTTTATAAAAAATCTTACTTAATTAGTTTAAAAAAATTTTAATTTTTATTATTTACAGTGTTAAAAAAATAACGTTTTAAACTGCATAGAAGATACTATTACGTGTAGAAGGGCAACTGTTTTTTCTAATGATTTCTGAGTCATCTTATAAAACATATTTAATCAAATTTTAAAACATTCATATATTTGATTTAAACAAATTTGTTTAAAATATATTGCATTAAATTTTACTATATTATATTAA
This sequence comes from Tachinus rufipes, assembly GCA_963932245.1. Lineage (NCBI taxonomy): Eukaryota > Metazoa > Arthropoda > Insecta > Coleoptera > Staphylinidae > Tachinus > Tachinus rufipes. The sequence goes on along the minus strand of OZ010744.1, from coordinate 44,605,120 downwards.
TGTATACGAAGTTCTTTAATAAAATACAACTGCTAATATATAGTGATTTTATCATTTTATAATAAGCATGCAACAAGGGTTGTAACACGATAAAGCGACATTGTTACATGTTTTTTTTTTCTCATAAACAAGTCTTAGAACTTTACACTTTATAGTACAGTATTTTCAATATTATATTGTATGTTCATAGATTTTTTTTTAAATGTACTACAAAAACAATATTTTAACATTAAGACTTTTAGAGCGTTTTTTGTTTTTGTACGTAGTTTATGTATTTGTTACATACGAGTTTGTAACTACTTACCTTTCAGTTAGTTTTTGTTTATAAAAATCATAAACATTTTTTTATAAAAATTGAAAAAGTATTTACAATACAATCAAAAAGTTGTTTTTATAACCGTTTTTTTAAATAAAAAATATCATAACATGTGAATTGAAAGAGGTAGACTATCTAATTATATCTTGAATTATATAAATATACAAAATATCTTAACAGTGAGTGAGCGAATGTTAACAGTAAACATTTGTTCGAATTGTTAACAAGTAACTAAGAAAACAATTAACTTTCAAAATAATATAATAAAAGTTATTGAGTTGGTACTGTCAGTCATGTCATGTCAGCTGAAAACGAGACTAAAAAAAAATAAAAACTTTACATGACGGCATAATTCCGTTACAAGTCAATTTTTGCCAATGGCTGTTAAATAGTTTTAACATTGATCCACATTTTATATTCTGTAGAGTGTTGAATCTACTGTTACATTAATGGTGATATAAAAACATAGTAATTGTTTTATTTAATCTTGTATTATGAATTATCACGTAGTAACGATCAACTCCATCAACTATATTACATCTGCCAGTACGGCAACTTTGACTAAACTATATATGAAATTAATGAAGAAACAGAGAATAACGTCACAGAATATTTGGTTCAATCAGGAATGTATCCGAAGGAAAATTGTCCCCAAGTTTCTTATTATTAGTAGCCCTTCAACATCTAAACTGCCAATACGTCCATCGAAGCTGCACAAAAGATATGGCTTAAGGAAACAGTTAGGTCATTTTACCAAAAACTTATTGTCCTTCAAACATATAATAAAGTAGTACATTCGGAGTTAATTTATAGACTAAATCCAGTAATGTTTGATTTACTAGACAATAAAATTATAAACATGATTAGTAAACTAATTCATTTAAAGTATACCGCGCAGAGTAAAAAACTATATTCCTAAGAGCGTCAGAAAGTGGTCACTACTACTGCTAGCAGTATAATTATTAATCAACCCGTTATATCATTTAACTTGCGAACAGTCAATTTAACTGAAACAATTTTTACTACCGCGGAAAAAACACTTTTATCAAAAGGTACAAAGTACAGTTCCAAAATTTCACAACAAAACAAAATCGAGACTTTAATTGTTGACGTTGAATTAGCTTTAAATAAAAAAGATGACACGACATTAGCAAAAACTCAAATAAAAAAGCAACTAAACAACCCAGCATTACTTAAAATATCTCAGACAGAAGAAAAATTAATAAAATCAATAAAACAGAAAGTAAAAGCAGACAATTTAATCATTACAAGAGCTGACAAGTCAAACACGACAGTAATTTTAACCAAACAGAGCTACCTAGACAAAATTCAAAATTTTATTGATACAGAAGACTTAACAACACTTAAAATTAATCCTACAAATAAATTCAAAAAACAAGTCAACAATTTTGTTTCGGTCCTTTTCCCGTCAATTTTTTAGAGCTACAAATATGAATCAGTCCCTAAATTGTATGGTTTGGTAAAAACCCATAAATAGAATAATCTTATAAGACCAGTAGTATCATACATAAATAGCTCCATCAGAAACTTTGCCATAAAATTAAATCAAGATTTCAAACGGATAACAAATTTTAAATCTCCCAATAGTGTCAAAAACTCGGTTGAACTTACATCAAAACTCAAAAACATTAACATTCATCAGAATTGCAAACTAGTATCGTTTGATGTGTGCAAAATGTTTTCAAATATTCCGCCTACAGAATGCATACAAATTATTCAAGACATTTTTAATAAATCTTCAATCAACATTTCCGTTAAGTCAGAACTCAAGCAAGCTTTTGAAATATGCATTAAACAAAATTATTTTAAAAAACAAAACAAAACTCTGTAGTTCCTATGGAATCACCACTTAGTCCACTTCTTGCCGCCATCTTTATGACAAGTTTAAAGTCAAAAATTCTTTCTTCAAACCAGCAGAAGGTAGCAGGTTTTACAGGTTCAGCCCGACAGTTAGAAAATTTCCTACAGTTTATAAATACTATTCATCCACGCATTCAGTTTACAGTAGAAACGGAAACTAATTACCAAATTAATTTTTTAGACTTTACTTTAACAAGAGAAAATAACAAATTATCTTTTAATAATTTTAGAAAACCGACGTTTACAGATGCCACAATTCCTCAGGACTCCAATCACCATATATCTTATATAATTCTATGGTCCATAAAGCCTTGACAGTTCCACTAAGTAAAGAAAACCAGGAACTTGAGTTTCAAACAATCAAACAAATTTTGATAAATAATGGGTTCACAGCTTAAATGAACGATTTAATAATAAATAGAAAGAATAAATCCCAACTTTTGGAATATATTTCCCATCAGTTAAAAATTTGGAAAAATGTTGCAGCATCACATATTTTAGCCCAATCTCGGAAAAAATAGAAAATATTCTCAAAAAATTAAAAGTAGCTTTTAAATCAAACACAAAATTAAGCAATTTTCTCTATAACGCCAAGGAAATAAATAATAAACAAGAGGGATCCGGAGTCTATAAGCTGTATGTACTGTTTGTAAAAGTGTATATATAGGTCAAACTTGTCAAAAATTCAAACAACGTTTTAGTGAACATGAAAAATCATATTTACACGGTATTTCAAAATCAACATTTACAAATCATATAATTAATGAAAATCACACTTTTTCAAATTTAGAGAATTTAGTAATTTTGCATAACGCCAAAAAAGTAAAAAATTAGACTTATTAGAAGTTTTAGAAACTCACAAACATAAAAAGAAAATCAATTTACCACTTTTAAACGACCAGCTTAAACATATGTATAAGTCTGTTTATTTAATCCCACGCTTAATCAATAAATAATTACATTATTTGTTTGTTTTTTTTTTTTTAATTATTGTTAACCCCAAATATTTTTAATCCTTTTTGTAATTATACTAACAAACCATTTATTAAATTATGTTAATGTCTTTTTAATATTTTTGTCATTTTAATTTGATTTTTCTTATATATAAATATGTACTGTTTCTTTATTAATGTATTCATGTATTGTCTGAAGAAGGCTAAGGTTCAGCCAAATCTGCATTGTGACAAAATAAATGGTAATATAAAAACATAGTAATTGTTTTATTTAATCTTGTATTATGAATTATCACGTAGTAACGGTCAACTCCATCAACTATATGTTACATTAATACTTAATAACGTAATCGGCATAAATAGAAAATAAAAACTTTTCATACAATCCGCAGACAATAATATCAACACAGATAGACATTAAAAATTTGTTGCAAGTTATTAAATACTTGTGTTATTAGTCCACAACTTCTACTTAATCAACATTATTTAGCTGTGTACCTTTAATATTTACCAGAAAATTCACCAATACCACTGCCCTATAAATTTTTGTCAACAAACATTTAAATAAGTTTGGTACCAGCATGATAGTGGATTATGGTATACAAGTAAGAAATTTCCTAAATAAAGTTGATCATAACATGTGGATTGATAGGTAGACCTATACCATGGCCTCTCAAACCACCAAGTCTGAATTCTTTAGATTTCATCTGGCTGTTTGAAAAAATAAAGTTTAGCACAAACCTGTTGTCGGACTTAAAATAGTCATTGTTTGATTTCACGCTGCGGTTGCAGAGAGTTTGTGCTTTTTGCTTTTACGTATAAAAAAAGGCAATCTAATGAAGCAGCAGTACCAAAACTGATAGAAAACTGAATACATGCGGAAACTTCAAATTTCTCTTTTTATCCTACATTCACAACTTTAAGCAAAACTATAACAATTAATTATTTAATCATTAATAATTAAATACAGTGGCTTAGATAGGATTGGTAGCCCTCCCCGCAAAATATTGAAATAGCGTGTATTTTATACTTTTTCTTTCTAACAGGGCCTCTTTGTAGGATTAGAGACTTCCAAAACGTCTTGGGTGTTTTGAAAAAGGTTTACTGTAAAGCATAACTATTAGATTTTTTAACTATGTTTAGTCTAAAATCTAACCCTGAATAACTCAAGATAAAACTATAGATAGTGTCACGCGGGTTCAAAACTAGACAGCTTTTAATAAATGCTACATACACATTTTGGTCACAAAATGACTATTATTAATAGTTTACAGGTAAAATAATAGAAGATAAGTACTTACAGGCCGTTTACATATAAGTGCAATAAAATGAAACTTTTTGTTTAAATAAGGATTTTGTTGTTTAACAAATAAGATTAACAAACGCGTTGTGGCCGTTTCTTTATAGCACACAACGCGTTTTGGCTATTATTTTTGCTCACTGAACATTTTCAGTGGTTACTAATTTTTTTAGTAAAAATGTAAATGTGTTTAATGATCATTTCAATAAACCAAAAATATTGGATAATATGCCAAAAGTCTAAACTAACTAATTAATTTGCTCTACAAATTCAACTGTAAACCAAAACTGGCAATTAAATTTGTAAACCGTAAATTCATATCACAACACATCATAATCAAAGTTATTTACTTATTATTTTGCTACGATTTTTATTGTTGGTTTTTTTGTTCTGATTCTAAAAATTTAATTACTAAACCTTGTTTAATTATCTGGCTAAAAAACCCCGATCAATGCCTTAAACGATAAAAAAGATTAATTTGTAAAAAGCTGTTAAATTCTTTTAAGTAAAGTAAAGTGAATAGATTTGCAATAAAAGAATTTAAATTTAGATAAACAAACTAACTTAAGAAATTTAAAAAAATATATAATTTTTATTAAATAAGAAAAATTAAAGGTTTTTATAACAGTGATAACTACAAAACACATTTTAGATAATAGTTTCTTTATTTAACTTGAATTTCAAATAAACATTTTTATATAAAAATCTGGTCCATATTAAATTGCAGTGTCAAATTGAAGAACGTAGCAGCTTCATTGTGTTATTGTTTTACAACCGCTGTAAACAATATAATTACGTAAACTATTGTTACTGCTATATTATTTAAACTTCTTTTAGAACATTTTAACTCTATATACAATGGCAAGCAAAAAAAGGTCACTTTAAAATTATGACTTAGTTTTGGAACTTTTTGTCTTAACCTTAATGTTAGCAAATTGTAAACGTATTTTGCACACTAAATTAAAAATTCAATGTTGAATTGTAAAGCATATTTATTGTTTTTATTGCGTATTTTGAAAATACAGTAAAGTCCGGTTATAACAAACTCGAAAAATGTTCGTTATAAACGGTAATAAAAAATATCGTAATTTGTTTTATATATTTATTATTCTATGTTAAAAGTAACGTCTTCTTCTTCTTCTTCTTTGTCAGCCATTTATACGCCACTGCTGGTGTCTTAGCCTCTTCTCTGCTTGTAATGCTGGCAACTTACATTACAAGGGACCTACAGTTTTAAGTGGATTCCGAACCACTGGAGAGAATTATCATTCCTCAGAGAAAGTTTTAGCCGTAAAACCCCACGCTGGCAAGGCGGGTAAGGGTCGTTTTTACAAAAAAAAAACGTTATGTTGACATATATGTAAGAAGACCTACAATTTGTAAAAAAAACTTTGAGCGTTTAAAGACGATTTTCCTATGTTAATCAAATGGATAATTTGATTTGCTTGCAGGCACGCAAAAATACGGTTACCAATGAGTTTCATTATTTCAAAATAGTTATTTATCATAAAAACAAGACATTTAACTAGTCCTCTAAAAAAAATCGCGATTTGGAAAATAACGGACACCCTAATGATGTAAACAAAATACAATACTTCCAAGAAATTACCGCGCAAATCTATAAATCGAAAAACCCCAAAAAATAAACCCCAAAAAGTACGTTAAAACAGGAAAATTGTGCCAATTTTAGATATATTTTGGTTCGCTTTATCTAAAAGTTAGTTTTAAGCGGGTTTGCTATAACCAGTAAAAAATAGCGTTGAGTTTATGAGAAAATTTTCGTTGTTGCAAATTAAGTACGTTATACCCAAGAGTTTGTTATAAGCAAGTTTGTTATAACCGGACTTAACTGTATCACAAATTTACAGTTTAGACAAAATTCGAGTTTTTGTTCCTAGAACTAATATGGAACAAAAAATATGAAAAAATCACTAATAACAAGTATTACCCCCTCTTGCATTAATGACTGCTTGAAGTCGACGAGGAAAACGTTAAATTAAATTAAGGATTACATTTTGGTCTATATTATTCCATTCCTGCAATAGCAACTGTCTTAGCTCCAGAGCAGTTCTTGGAGCAAGTGTATACTTTCCCAACTCATCCCAGACATGTTTTATAGGGTTCAAACTTTATCCAGATAATTTCTGACAACTCTGGCTACGTAACGTCTAGCATTATCTTGCATGAAAATGCCTATAGTTGTCATGAAAGGCATAACACAATCTTCAAGAACCACCATAATGAATCTGTAAGCTGTCAGGGAGCCATTCTTTATAAAAAACAACACTGTGCTTAAAATTCTTGCCAAAACCATAACCAACGCACCGCCAAACAAAAGTTGCTCATCAATGTAAACTTTCCAGCGTCCGTCAGATCTATTGAGTCGCAACTCATCTAAAACAGTACCCTGCTCCAGTCCTCATTATTTCACGCCCGGTGATTTCAAGCAAAAGCCAATCTTGCAACACGATGTCAGCGTTGTTAATGTGGATCTGTAATTATTTTTCTACAAGATAATCCAGTAGCCCGATGCTTTCTCCTAACGGTCCATTTACTAACATTTACATCTTTAACTTTATGAAGTTGATTTCGTAAATAAACTGCAAAAGCTTTGTAGACACCAAAAAACGGTCATCTCTGATCGTGATGACTTTTTTTGCCCGGATCCAAACCTTCTGGTTATCAGGCCAGCAACAATAGGGTCTAAAGGCATAATAACCTGTTAAGTACATTACACCGTGTGAATGTCAAGTTTTGCAAAAAAAAATTAACACTAAGTAAAAAACCACAACAAAATGTAGGTTTTTAATTAGAACTAAATGAATGCTGTTTCATAAAAGTCTGTGACACAGTGATAATAACTAACACATAAATAACATTTTTCAGGAAATAAATTATTAAACGCCTACTTTGGTTTACAATTTGCATAACATAAAGTTAAATCAGCAAACATTAAGTAAAACAAAAAATTCTATTTTTAGAATTTTTTGTTTTACTTAATGTTTGCTGATTTAACTACATGACTTATTTTTAAGTCATAATTTTAAAATAACATCCATTTTTTGGTCGCAAATTATAAATTTTTTATCTACATAATTAAAAAAATCTTTTTTTTTATATTTAATAACAGATCTTTTGATATATGTCACAGATAGAACTTTACATGAAAAAAATCTTGAAATTGCTTTTCTCATTTCCAAATTATTTTAAATATTATTTCCAAGAACCAATTGTGTGTTAAGTATATATGAAAAATGCATTTTAAAAATGTCAGCAGAAACTATTTATATAAATCAAAGTTACAGCAAGTCCATTCCATACAAAAATAAGCATTTTTGACCAAAATACAAATCTTTGAGAAATGATGTCTTTTAAATATTTTAAAGAACAATTTAAAACAAAAATAATAGGCTAAATTAGATTTATTTTTGTTAAAATTTGACATTGTCACGGCATTTTCAATATAGAGCAGTTTTTGTTATTTTCAAATTTCAAATCGGCTAAGGCTCAAAAGAATTATATTTAATTAAAATAACTAAATTAAAAAAAAATACAAAGTACATAAAATTAAGAAAAGAGATAGTAGACTGAAAAAAAGATGAAAAATACTGAAAAATGAGATTTTTTGTCAATGTATACAAAGATAAGTATTTATGACAAAAATACCAATCTTTGAGAAGTGGTATATTACAATTTAGATGTTTGATTGGAAAAAACTTTGCAAAACTTTAATGAACTATTCAAAACAAATAAATTAAGCTAAAGTAGACCACATTTTGTTGAAATTTGACATTGTAACAGCATTTTCAATGTGAGGTTGTTTCGAAAATTTTAAGTTATTTACTAAGCTTACAAAAATTAAGAATAAATGAATAAAAAAATCAAGTTAAAATACAAGAAATTACAAAAAAAAAATTGTAGGCATTTTTTGAATGTTCTTCTTAATTTTTAGTAGTTTTAAGAAGCTTCGAAAAATAAGATCATCATTAAAAAAACTGAAAAATAGGAAAACTTTTTTTTGGTACCTACTATCACATATAACCATTTGCCTGACAATATTAAAAAAATGCCATTCAAGAAGTTTATTAAAAACGTAAATTGTTTATTGCATAAAGAGTGTTTTTATTCAGTTCAAGAGTATTTTGAGTTTAATACTCATTAATGTATGTATTTTTAATTTTTAATTAATGTTTTGTTTTAAATGTATTATTATGACTGTTATTGACTTGTCCCATATCTGTAAAGATCCAGTGGATTAATAAATATCTATCTATATATCTATTTTTTTTTGTTGTTGGTTGTAAGTTTAACCTTCTAATTTAAACTAAATTAAAAAAAAATGGTTAATATATTAACACTTTTATCTTCGGCTACTACAACTACTTATACTACATTAACAGTAAGCATTGTGACTATTTTTTTAACCTTTTTGTCTTAAGTTTTATTTTCATCTTTTTATCACTTAAAATAGTAACATATTTTACTTCAAACACAATTTAAAAAGTAAAAGTTTACAGTATTAATACAAATAGTGAACATATACAATAATACAATTTATTTTAAGTTCTGTTAGATTACCTATGAATAGTGTTTAGTAACCAGTACTTTCTAATCGGGTCGGCCATTACGCAACGTATTTTTATGTAAACGTGTTTTTATCATGGCCACTACAATTAAAGCTCCTGTCAAACTCAAGATTTTTCTCCAAACTAAAAGCAATATTGCTGCTAAAATGTATCAAAGATTTTGTGTTGTGTATGTAGAAAACATTATTAGTAATAGTGCATAATTTTTTAGGAAAAACGAACTAATGTCCATGATAAAAGGGGTAAGAGAAAGAAACTCGGATTAAAACTAAGCAACTTCCATTTGTTCACAAGATAAAAATTCTTGTACAACATTGTCGGACAATCCAGGCGGCAATGTGGTATGAGAAGGGTATAGAAAAGATGGGATTTATTATCAATTTTACAGATAAACATTTAGCTTACACAATTGAATCTAATATTGCGGACCATAAAACCGCTTTATTGAAATGGAAAAGCATATTTGTAAAACCAAAGATAAAATCCAAAAAATTAGACCCATTACAAATTTAGGCAAATACAACTTTTACAACTCTGTCGATAAGCTGAAATGTGATTATTTTAAACAAAATTTTCTCTTTAATAAATTACAATTTGGTTTAAGGCATGCCAGATGCACAGTAACCGCAATAAATAAACTTATTGCGTTTATTACGGAAGGTTTCAATAGAAAAACATACACTAGTGTTACCTGTTGTGACTTGTCTAGAACATTTAATTGCGTAGCTCATGATACAACAATAAAATAGCTTGCGCACTATGGGCTTAATCTCCATAGTGTTCAATTATTAAAATCTTACCTATCTGGATAATAAAGAACAATCAGTATATACTAATGGTAAACATTCTGCTCTGATAAAAATTGCACATTGTGAACCTCAAGGTTTCATATTAGGTCCAACTTTGTTTTTAAATTATATCAATGATTTAAAAATTTATCATGTGTCAAAAGTTTTGTATGCAAACGATACTAGCATAATTTCACAAAATAATGATCCACAGTTTCTCCAAATTATTCTATTCTATTTTATAAACCAATTAATGCTACGTAAAAACAAAACTTTGCACGTCATGTTTTCAGAGTCACAGATGCAATACTGTGTTGGGGACACTTGTTACATTCGTTTGCAGAGATAATCTATCCGCATATTGTCTGGTCTTACATATAGAGCAGATACAAAAAATGCTTTTATAAACTTAGGTATTTTATTTATATTTAATTTCCAAAGTTTAACAAAAAAAGAAAGTAAAAATGCTTTTAAACAATTATCAAAAGACTAACTAAAATAACATCTAAAATCTTTATTGATTCAGAAACCATTATTTTCATTTGATGAATATTTAAACTATGCTTTTTAATATTGTCTTATATATATATTTAATATGTATTCTAAATTTGTATCTATATTGTGTTAATACTTATATGTTCTATGCAGTTTAAAATGTCATTTTATACAAGTAGATTATACAGAGTGTTAATAAATAAGGGTAACAAACTTCTAGGGTGAGGATGGAGGTTTATTTAAGACACTTTTTATATATAAACTCATAGGCAACCATGTTGTAGAAGCTGCACGTAATAAACTGTTTTGTTTTTTCTTATATTTAAAATATCTCTCTTAAAAGTCTAAATAAAAAATAAGATATAAAAAATATAGACAATTAATTTGTCCATCTTTTTTTAATAGCATATCTAGATCTATCTCTAACCGTACTCATGTCAAATAAAAAAAAAGTTCTATTTTTTGTTATTTTTGTTAAAAATCATGCTTCAAAGTCAAAAGTTAAAAAAAAATTGAAATTCAAAATTAAAGGCCATTCAATCAAAAAATGTTCCCTTTATAGTTTTTTTGATATGACAAGATAAATGATCAGTTTCACATTTAGCTCCACGTACCCTTCAAGTGTCTCTAATCAAACTTCTTAACCTTTCTTCAGCTTTAATAAATTTAACTAAAACTTTATCAGGCCTATTAGTTTGTTTTCTAGTGTTACTATTTCTTTTTGATAAAAAGCACAGTTTATTAGTTTATGTTATATTTTGGTTAAAAAGCAAAAATAATTTATAAAAAGTTTCTTAAGTGCATTAGCAATTGATATATTGTAGAAATAGTTTACAGTATTTAATTTTATGTGAAAGACAATTTTTTTTTCAACTTATGACATATTGCCATTTGACCACAGTTTTTTAAATTTTTATTGTGTGATAAGAGTTCTGGTAGTATAAAGCGATAACACACACTTTAGAGTAAACTAAGTAATTATTTTGATCTATTTATTGCCCCCCTGACTATATAACTGTATAACTTTTTTTATTGAAAAACTAGACACTATTCTAATGCATTTATTTACACAAAATAGTAAATTTAAAATTTCTGGAGACTTTAATGTTGATATTTTAACGGATCGAGATGAAACGCAGCAACTCTTATATTTGCTGAAATCTTATAATTTAAAACCATTAATTGACAAACCAACTAGAATAACTGCCGTCTCTGCGACATGTTTAGACAATATAATAACAAACTTTGACTACTGTAATGTCAACATAACACACACTGGCATTTCAGATCACACTGCACAAGAAATTACTTTTGATATTAAAAAAATACGAATTTTTAGTAAGGAAAATAAAATATTATTTTTACAGCTTTTTTCACATGAGTCGTGGCTATCAATATATGACATTGCAGAAAATAAGGATGATATGTGGAATATATTTATTTCTAGTTTTCTAAATATTTTTAACAACTGGTTTGTTATAAAAACAGTAAACAATAACAAAACCAAAAAAGATTTATATTTAAATACACCAGATATTGAATCTAAAAAAAAAAACTTTGATTTATTATTCACATTATCGTCCCGTGATGCTGTTTATAAGTAAACAAATGTTGCTAATGATAAAAAAGAATATAATACTGCTTTAATTAATAAAAAACAAAACAAAATACAGCAACATGATAGAAAACTTCGATAACAAAACTAAAATAATGTGGAGTATTGTAAAACAGACAACTAAAAGTTTAATGACAATTTTGCATCAATTGCCGCAAACCTCATGACAAAATTACCAGAAAACAATTACATGTGTACAATACAATATTCAGAAGAGTCAATACATATTGATGATGTAAATGAATCAGATAAGATAAGAATAACAAAATCTTCTAAAAACAAATCTACAGCTAGTATTGACGAGATTGCTTTCAATAATTAAAGAATGCATATCTAAAATTATATCATCAATATTGTTTTTAATAAATCTGTCTCTAAAGCATGGTATTTTCCCTCTCAGTTAAAAGACGCTATTGTAAAACCAATACTAAAAAAAGGTAACGCAAATAATTCTGAAAACTTTAGACTTATCAGTATTCTAAACTTTTTTTCTAAAATATTTGAAAAGATAATGTGTGAAAAAATTGTTTCTATTTTTAATAAATTTAAACTATTTAAACACAACCAACACGGTTTCACTAAAAAAAATATACCTTGTAAAATTTTTCTTGACCTCTCAAAGGTTTTCGATTGTGTATGTCATACTATACTTTTTACAAAACTTATAGAAATTCCTACCTCAACAGGATAAAATCATATCTTAGCAATCGGAGCCAACGTGTGCAGATTGATAATAATACAGCAAATTATATTTCAAGTCCTCGGGTAATAAAAATGGAATTACCAAAAAGTAGTATAATCGAGCCACTTCTTTTCATCATTTATTTCAACGATATAACTGATATACTTGTAAATAGCCTACATAAAACCATTAACTATGCCGACAATACTACTTTGTTAATATATAAAACCGATATAAAATCTATAATATCAGAAAGAAGTATATACTTAAAGAAAATGGAAACTTGGCTTACAGCAAATAAATTAATTTTAAATGCACAAAAATCTACTTGCATAATTTTTTAAACAAATCGGTCTAAGCTATCAATACCAAAACAAATAAGTTTAGATAACCTTAATCTAAGTATTAGTCAAAATAGTAAATGTCTTGGAATAATCTTAGATGAAACTTTAAATTGGCACAAGCATATCTCTTATTTAAATACGAAAACTCCAGTTAAGAGTTCTAAAAAACCATATATCTAAAAAGCGTACAATATGCATCTTTTCAGTCTAAGATTTCATTTGGAATTATTTTGTGGGGTAGTAGTAACACACACACAAACAAAGTTTTTGTCCAACAAAAAAGAAAGATTAGAATTATGTATAATATAATACTTGTAGAAGTGTTTTTAAAAGAAAATCATTTTTTTAACAGTATATGGATATACCAAATTTTGTTATTTAATTTTAAATACAAATATACATTAGAAGAAAACACAAAAAAACATAATTATTCTACACGATCAAACATATATTTTTACCCAGAACATAGACTCAATGTAACAAAAACGGGTACAATACATTAATTAAGTTAAGCGGACATTAAATTGTTAACTAATTGTAAACAATTAGAGCGCAGATTGTACAAACTAGTTTTAAACTGTGAACCGTATAGTGTAGAAGAGTTTGTGCGATTTTGTAAAAATATTACTTAACTTAATTTTGACGTATTTTACTTTACTTATTTGTACATATCTATGTTTGTATATTGTAAGTCCAAATAAAATAAATGTATTATTGTTATTAATATTATTATCTTAAAACAAAGTTTATTAATTTTTTTATTAATAAATATCTTTGTAACAAATCTTTTTAAATCATATCTTTATATAATTTTGTCTGTGTATTTTGACCTAAACAACAAGTACTAAACGTACCTGCAATTTTTCATAAACGTCTCAAAACGGCCTAATAAACTATAAACTTTTTCTTGTGCGCCGTGTAGGTGCGCAGTAGTAAAAATATTTTTTGAATGCATTTATTTTGCGTAATGTATTGTTTGCAGTAAAAAACTGCAATAAACAAACAACGTTTTTGTTCTCACATGCTCTGTATGCACGCTGTACAAGTTTCATTTGCATTTCAATCAATCATCTATAATCACATTTAACTGAAGTTTCCATTTATTACTCACAGCTAAAGAAAAGATAGCTATAGATCAAGTATGAGTCGAAAAACGTTTTTTTTTGTTTTTGTTTTTAATTTTTTTTATATTTCCTTGAACCATAAAATATCGCTTAAAGCCGTTTTCATAAACATAAAATTAATCTTAACTAATCAACAGGTAAATTTAATTTTCATTTAAATATAATTTCAGTTTCACAAAGCCTTACTAACCTAACTTCACATGATAGCTGTCAGCTAACAAATGTGTTTATGTGTTTATGTGAGGGCAATGAACAAATCTGTTTAATAAACATAATAATGGAAAATAATAATTATAAAAAATCTAAAAAAAAATATTTATTGATATAATATAATTCTATTGGTATATAATTAAATATTTAAAGAAATAATAATAGTAATCAAAAAATATTATGAATAAATTAAAATCATTTATTCCAATATAAAAATATTTATTTTGCGACTAGTTTCGAACGTATAAATACGTCGTTGTCGAGCTAATTAAAATGACATCCAGTTATAAATAACAAAATTTTAAAATTAAAAACAAAATTACATAAATAAAATATAAATTAATATATGGATAATACAGTTAAAAATAAATTTGTTTAAAATTTAATCTAAAATGCATAATTATTATAAAAATTAATATTTTTATATTGGAATAAAGGATTTTAACTTATACATAATATTTACATTACATTCCAAAGAGCAGTCTCCAGATTATTATAGTAATAAAAAAGTAAGTTTAACTAACATAAATTTATAATGTAAAAGTACAAATATACAAAATTAGTAGTGTCAGAGAACGATTTCTGCACTGAAAGGTATGTACATTCTGTTTTAAAAGTTAAAGTGTAAGTTTTATTGCACTAGTAAAAGCATGTTCGATAAAAAAAATTAAAAATAAAAGAAATAAATTCAAAAAATAAAAGTCTGGTAACTTGTATATTAGACAATTAGTAATAATAAAGCTAAATGACAAAAGAAGCAAATGGAATTTATGTATAAACTGAGAATAAACACAAATAAAACAAAAATTATAGAAAGGTATAAGTACTTTGAGACTAAAATTACAAAAAAATAGAGAAGCAAGAGAGAAATAAGAGTACGCATAGAAACGGCTGAAGAAACTTTAAGAAAGACAAGCAAGATTTTGAGTAGCAAGTTAGATAAAAATCTGAAAAAAAAATTGTAAAATGTTTAGTATGGAGTGTGTTCCTATGCGGCTTTAAAGGAGATTGGTGGTCAGATAAGATCTAAAATAAAGAAATGCTGAACAAGGGAGGAAAAAGCGCTAACAGTATTTTTATGTGTCACAATTGTTTGAGGTAAAGTAAAATGTTGAACAGATTGAGTATGGAATTATCAAATAGAAAATTAAATAATTACTGTTTAGAAAATTGATAGATTATAAATCATTTTATATAAAAAAACTAAAAAAAAAAAAATGAAAACTAATCTTCTTGATTTTGGTGGTAAAAAATCATTTCTTTTAAGAAGTTTATATTTAATAATAATTTATAATAAATATTTGAAGTAAGTAGTAATTAAAACATTTAAACCATTTATAAAAAATTATAAAAAAGTGAATTATTATTACAACTGTTAATTAATTCCATATTATTGAACCATCCTCAAATTCTTCTGTAATATAATACAATTATTGGTTCAATATTATTAAATTCTCTAATGTTACTTAATATAAAACCTTTCAATTTATTTGCTCTAGCTGTTGATGATATTACATGATATATTACAATATATAATACCAAATTTATTATAAAATATAATGCCCAAGCCACTAATATTATTAAAAAATTAATATTTGTTGGCCATTACGCAGGCCAATAAATATTATGATATAATTAGGTTAAATATAATATATTTTTTCAGTCAATCACAGCATAACTTACTTTATTGTATAATAATTATCTATATCATACATATACTACATTCGATAAAAGAAAATTTACATATTTACATTATATTTTTATTTGTTTGCTACTTTTTCTTTCACAAAAAATATGTGCGCAATGCCATTAAAACAATAATATAACAGTCATTTAAAATTGTTAAAACAGTCAATAAAAAAAAAATACAAATAGATATAATAATATTTTTTTACTAAATGTTTATAACTAATTTATCTTGGTTAAAAGCAAGAAACTATGAAACCTTGTTAAAAGAAATAATAAGCTTCCTGTTCAGTAAAAGCAAAATAAAATAAAATACTCCTGCTGCTACAATAATGACAAGTATGCTCTTACACAACTGTCTATGATTCAAAAACATAGATAGAACAATGGAATATATTTCATAGTAGTATTGAATATCATTGTGAAAGGTTTTGTAAATATATTTGTTGAAAGCAAAATAAACATTTTTATACAAGTTGTTTCAATAAAATTACCGATATGGAATGATTTAATAAAAAACATATACGCTAGCAATATTAATAAACTGTATCTATCAATTATAATAGAAGTAATCAGCCTAATTCATTCTATCAGTTCAGTATGTTTTTTTTGTGAAACAAACTTTTAATTGTTAATAAGTAATTACATATAAACTCACATTAATCAATTAATTATGCAACACTTTAGAAACATAATAAAACTATACAATATAAATCATATTAACGATGATAAATACACCGCGTAGAAAAGAGCATCGAAATATTTGCAATGCTAAATAGGCCTGTTGAATATTAGGGCAAAAGAAGAAATTTACTCAAACAAGAAATGGTTTAAATCCCCATTTCTAAAGTTCGACCTACAAAGTGAGTATAAAACATTGCCAATATCCATACAAGTACATTGCACAAAGACTTTACCTATTGTAAAATGAAATGCCCTATTTTAACTCGGGGCTACCTCAATCGTTTGAAATTTGCAAGTTTAATCCATATTGAAGTTAAATATTAAATATTAGAAAATTTGATACATAAATTAAACATAAAATTTGAATTAAAAGTAATTATTAAAATATCAAATTGATGTATCATATATATTATATTTATAAGTTATATTATACTTGGAAATAACTTTGTAATAATATTTAAGTAAATATATAGTTTCCGTTTTCAAAGCTGTACAAATATTAAGGTGATAAAACATCACAGTAAGACAATCATTTGAAATATAAGCAAAATTTTATTCAAAGTATTCAGTTTTTAAATTATCTTCTTAGTATTAAATATGTCACTCCCAGCAAAATGAATTCTGTATTTATTAAATATTTTTATGTTAAAAATTTACAAAAGCATGTATGATTATAATCAAAAGAAATATAATTATATAAACAAAAGAACTCTTTGACTTAAAAAATATTTAATGTTTACTTGAGAGCTTTTAATTATAATTTTATTTATTAATAAACCATATAATTTAAAAATGTTGTCGGCAACACATTATGATAGGGTTGTTTAAAACAATTTATATAATTATAATAAACTGTTATAAAGATTTTGGATTATCTTAAATTGTCTAATGACAATAGATATAATGGCCTTGTATGAGTCAAGTGTACGGAATTAAAAATTTGCTCAAACCATTAAAAATGCCTTTTTTCAGTAAATAAGCAATCAAAATTTGAAAAAATCGAGTATTTTGCGTTTTTTTACATTTATTGATAGTGATACTTTTTTCTTCCAAATTGTCCAAAGAATAAATTTTCACAAACAAAAATTGTTTTCGTTAAATTTTGAAAATATTGCAGAACCTTGATAAACAGTGTTTTTAAATAGCTAGTATTTTCATTATTTTTTAATATCGATAAAAAACGTGTTTTTATATGTGCAAAAGATACCCTGAAAATTTCAGATAGTGCCGTGCGCTACGCTTTGAGGTATCTTTGAATGTGTCCACAGAAAATTTGAAATTTAAGCCTTTTTTGCTATTTTTGAGTATTTCTGTGCATACATTGTAAGATATCTTGGAGCGTAGCGCACGGCACTATCTGAAATTTTCAGGGTTTGCTAGCGTATATGTTTTTTATTAAATCATTCCATATCGGTAATTTTATTGAAACAACTTGTATAAAAATGTTTATTTTGCTTTCAACAAATATATTTACAAAACCTTTCACAATGATATTCAATACTACTATGAAATATATTCCATTGTTCTATCTATGTTTTTGAATCATAGACAGTTGTGTAAGAGCATACTTGTCATTATTGTAGCAGCAGGAGTATTTTATTTTATTTTGCTTTTACTGAACAGGAAGCTTATTATTTCTTTTAACAAGGTTTCATAGTTTCTTGCTTTTAACCAAGATAAATTAGTTATAAACATTTATTAAAAAAATATTATTATATCTATTTGTATTTTTTTTTATTGACTGTTTTAACAATTTTAAATGACTGTTATATTATTGTTTTAATGGCATTGCGCACATATTTTTTGTGAAAGAAAAAGTAGCAAACAAATAAAAATATAATGTAAATATGTAAATTTTCTTTTATCGAATGTAGTATATGTATGATATAGATAATTATTATACAATAAAGTAAGTTATGCTGTGATTGACTGAAAAAAATATATTATATTTAACCTAATTATATCATAATATTTATTGGCCTGCGTAATGGCCAACAAATATTAATTTTTTAATATATTAGTGGCTTGGGCATTATATTTTATAATAAATTTGGTATTATATATTGTAATATATCATGTAATATCATCAACAGCTAGAGCAAATAAATTGAAAGGTTTTATATTAAGTAACATTAGAGAATTTAATAATATTGAACCAATAATTGTATTATATTACAGAAGAATTTGAGGATGGTTCAATAATATGGAATTAATTAACAGTTGTAATAATAATTCACTTTTTTTTATTTTTTTATAAATGGTTTAAATGTTTTAATTACTACTTACTTCAAATATTTATTATAAATTATTATTAAATATAAACTTCTTAAAAGAAATGATTTTTTACCACTAAAATCAAGAAGATTAGTTTTCATTTTTTTTTTTAGTTTTTTTATATAAAATGATTTATAATCTATCAATTTTCTAAACAGTAATTATTTAATTTTCTATTTGATAATTCCATACTCAATCTGTTCAACATTTTACTTTACCTCAAACAATTGTGACACATAAAAATACTGCTAGCGCTTTTTCCTCCCTTGTTCAGCATTTCTTTATTTTAGATCTTATCTGACCACCAATCTTCTTTAAAGCCGCATAGGAACACACTCCATACTAAACATTTTACAAATTTTTTTTCAGATTTTTATCTAACTTGCTACTCAAAATCTTGCTTGTCTTTCTTAAAGTTTCTTCAGCCGTTTCTATGCGTACTCTTATTTCTCTCTTGCTTCTCTATTTTTTTGTAAATTTAGTATCAAAGTACTTATACCTTTCTATAATTTTTGTTTTATTTGTGTTTATTCTCAGTTTATACATAAATTCCATTTGCTTCTTTTGTCATTTAGCTTTATTATTACTAATTGTCTAATATACAAGTTACCAAACTTTTATTTTTTGAATTTATTTCTTTTATTTTTAATTTTTTTTATCGAACATGCTTTTACTAGTGCAATAAAACGTACACTTTAACTTTTAAAACAGAATGTACATACCTTGCAGTGCAGAAATCGTTCTCTGACACTACTAATTTTGTATATTTGTACTTTTACATTATAAATTTATGTTAGTTAAACTTACTTTTTTATTACTATAATAATCTGGAGACTGCTCTTTGGAATGTAATGTAAATATTATGTATAAGTTAAAATCCTTTATTCCAATATAAAAATATTAATTTTTATAATAATTATGCATTTTAGATTAAATTTTAAACAAATTTATTTTTAACTGTATTATCCATATATTAATTTATATTTTATTTATGTAATTTTGTTTTTAATTTTAAAATTTTGTTATTTATAACTGGATGTCATTTTAATTAGCTCGACAACGACGTATTTATACGTTCGATACTAGTCGCAAAATAAATATTTTTATATTGGAATAAATGATTTTAATTTGTTCATAATATTTTTTGATTACTATTATTATTTCTTTAAATATTTAATTATATACCAATAGAATTATATTATATCAATAAATATTTTTTTTTAGATTTTTTATAATTATTATTTTCCATTATTATGTTTATTAAACAGATTTGTTCATTCCCCTCACATAAACACATAAACACATTTGTTAGCTGACAGCTATCATGTGAAGTTAGGTTAGTAAGGCTTTGTGAAACTGAAATCATATTTAAATGAAAATTAAATTTACTTGTTGATTAGTTAAGATTAATTTTATGTTTATGAAAACGGCTTCAAGCGATATTTTATGGTTCAAGGAAATATAAAAAAAATTAAAAACAAAAACAAAAAAAAACGTTTCTCGACTCATACTTGATCTATAGCTATCTTTTCTTTAGCTGTGAGTAATAAATGAAAACTTCAGTTAAATGTGATTATAGATGATTGATTGAAATGCAAATGAAACTTGTACAGCGTGCATACAGAGCATGTGAGAACCAAAACGTTGTTTGTTTATTGCAGTTTTTACTGCAAACAATACATTACGCAAAATAAATGCATTCAAAAAATATTTTTACTACTGCGCACCTACACGGCGCACAAGAAAAAGTTTATAGTTTATTAGGCCGTTTTGAGACGTTTATGAAAAATTGCAGGTACGTTTAGTACTTGTTGTTTAGGTCAAAATACACAGACAAAATTATATAAAGATATGATTTAAAAAGATTTGTTAGAAAGATATTTATTAATAAAAAAATTAATAAACTTTGTTTTAAGATAATAATATTAATAACAATAATACATTTATTTTATTTGGACTTACAATATACAAACATAGATATGTACAAATAAGTAAAGTAAAATACGTCAAAATTAAGTTAAGTAATATTTTTACAAAATCGCACAAACTCTTCTACACTATACGGTTCACAGTTTAAAACTAGTTTGTACAATCTGCGCTCTAATTGTTTACAATTAGTTAACAATTTAATGTCCGCTTAACTTAATTAATGTATTGTACCCGTTTTTGTAACATTGAGTCTATGTTCTGGGTAAAAATATATGTTTGATCGTGTAGAATAATTATGTTTTTTTGTGTTTTCTTCTAATGTATATTTGTATTTAAAATTAAATAACAAAATTTGGTATATCCATATACTGTTAAAAAATGAATTTCTTTTAAAAACACTTCTACAAGTAATATATTATACATAATTCTAATCTTTCTATTTTGTTGGACAAATACTTTGTTTGTGTGTGTGTTACTACTATCCCACAAAATAATTCCAAATGAAATCTAAGACTGAAAAGATGCATACTGTACGCTTTTTAGATATATGGTTTTTTAGAACTCTTAACTGGAGTTTTCGTATTTAAATAAGAGATATGCTTGTGCCAATTTAAAGTTTCATCTAAGATTATTCCAAGACATTTACTATTTTGACTAATACTTAGATTAAGGTTATCTAAACTTATTTGTTTTGGTATTGATAGCTTAGACCGATTTGTTTAAAAAATTATGCAAGTAGATTTTTGTGCATTTAAAATTAATTTATTTGCTGTAAGCCAAGTTTCCATTTTCTTTAAGTATATACTTCTTTCTGATATTATAGATTTTATATCGGTTTTATATATTAACAAAGTAGTATTGTCGGCATAGTTAATGGTTTTATGTAGGCTATTTACAAGTATATCAGTTATATCGTTGAAATAAATGATGAAAAGAAGTGGCTCGATTATACTACTTTGTGGTATTTCCATTTTTATTACCCGAGGACTTGAAATATAATTTGCTGTATTATTATCAATCTGCACACGTTGGCTCCGATTGCTAAGATATGATTTTATCCTGTTGAGGTAGGAATTTCTATAAGTTTTGTAAAAAGTATAGTATGACATACACAATCGAAAACCTTTGAGAGGTCAAGAAAAATTTTACAAGGTATATTTTTTTTAGTGATACCGTGTTGGTTGTGTTTAAATAGTTTAAATTTATTAAAAATAGAAACAATTTTTTCACACATTATCTTTTCAAATATTTTAGAAAAAAAGTTTAGAATACTGATAAGTCTAAAGTTTTCAGAATTATTTGCGTTACCTTTTTTTAGTATTGGTTTTACAATAGCGTCTTTTAACTGAGAGGGAAAATACCATGCTTTAGAGACAGATTTATTAAAAACAATATTGATGATATAATTTTAGATATGCATTCTTTAATTATTGAAAGCAATCTCGTCAATACTAGCTGTAGATTTGTTTTTAGAAGATTTTGTTATTCTTATCTTATCTGATTCATTTACATCATCAATATGTATTGACTCTTCTGAATATTGTATTGTACACATGTAATTGTTTTCTGGTAATTTTGTCATGAGGTTTGCGGCAATTGATGCAAAATTGTCATTAAACTTTTAGTTGTCTGTTTTACAATACTCCACATTATTTTAGTTTTGTTATCGAAGTTTTCTATCATGTTGCTGTATTTTGTTTTGTTTTTTATTAATTAAAGCAGTATTATATTCTTTTTTATCATTAGCAAGTGTTTTTATATGTGCAAAAGATAGTGCCGTGCGCTACGCTCCGAGATATCTTACAATGTATGCACAGAAATACTCAAAAATAGCAAAAAAGGCTTAAATTTCAAATTTTCTGTGGACACATTCAAAGATACCTCAAAGCGTAGTGCACAAAACTTTTTGAAATTTTCAGGGTATCTTTTGCACATTTAAAAGCACGATTTTTATCTATATTTGAAAAACAAAACAACCGTCATCTTATTTAAAAAAAAACTGTCTTATAAATTTCAACAAAATTTTCAAAATTTAAGAAAAAAAAAATTTGAGTGTGAAAACTTATTCTTTGAAAAATTTTGAAGAAAAAAAGTATCTAATAATTTTTTTCTAAAAATGCAATCCTGAGAAGGCTTAAATTTCAATTTCTTAGTATTTCTGTGGATACATTTTAAGATATCTCGAAGCGTAGTGCACGGCACTTCTTGAAATTTTGAAGGTATCTTTTGCATATATAAAAGCACGTTATAATCTATATTTGAAAAAACTACCCGTTATCTTTAAAAAAAATCTCAATTTTTTCAAATTTTGATTGAATATTACTCGGAAATAACTCACTAAAAAAATGCTTGCACCTATATATGACTTGAAATTAGAAAAAGATATTTTGTTTATACATCCAAGTTACAAATCATTTATTTTGGCTTAAGTAACAATTTATATTTAAAGTTTTTAGACAATCCACATCTATGACATACATGGGTGCAGTGATCCATGCAAATAAAACAATTGCACAAATTGCATGTATAAAAAGAATGTCTATTAGCTTTTCAACAAAAACAGTATTTTTTTGCTCTTGTTCTTGATCTAATTTTGACCCTCCAGAGGTTTGACAAATTGCTATAATAACTTTCCGTCAAAAGTTTTAAATTGATTGTCTCTGGTCTCCGTGCAGCACATTTCTTCCTTTTTTTAACGTAGGAAACAATTATAATATCGAATTAGAATCCAAACTTAGAACTCCTTACTTCTCTGCCTTAAAGTCCAAGCATTGTTTGAGAAATTTTGTGTCTATTTTTTTTTTAAACGTGCACACAACTGTCTGTTTATATTTTTTCTAAAATTTTAATTTAAAAAAAATAGCTAGCAAATCAATTGCTAAACGTTGTGTTTCTTTTCGAATCTCTAACTAGTTCTACAAGACGCAGCACTATATAATCTGGCTAATTACTAAGGCAAAATAGTCTATCGGACTACTTTCCGGCATATACCTTCATTTTGAAACCATAGAATGTTTATGCATCTACAAACGCAAATATTTTTGTGTCATATTTAGCAGGTTTGTTTGAAATGTATTGCCTAAATTTGCATGTTTTCAAAATGTTTTGAGCTTTTTGTCAATTGTCATATGTTTAGCTAAAGCATAACATTATTTGCAATAATACACAAACCTCTCAAATATAGTTTAATGAGCGCTAATTAATCTAAACATCTTTCTTCTCTGGTATCTGCACAATCAAAACAAAGACAAACTAGTAAAAATTAAAAATTTATTAAAGGCATTATAGTTTTAAAAATGTCTACACCATTTTAAAAAAGGGCAGTTTCAGATGCACTTTTTTATACTTGAAAACATTATTCAATACAAACGTTTAATAAACATTGTTCAAACAAATTAAAAGACATATTGGCATCTTAACAAATTTTACTATAAGTAGGATGTCCATAGTGTCCCAGTTTTCCCGGATTTGTCCCGGTTTGAACTTTCTTGTCCCGGTGTCCCAACAATTCTTAAATTGTCCCGGATAACTTTTTTATTCCAGTGTCCCGACAATTCATTTCGGAACAGTAAATTGTCCCAGTTAACTAAAAAAACTTTTCCACAAATAATAAAAAAGTCACAATAGTAGAAGTTAAAGCAATAATGAATGAAACTATTGAAACGATAAAAAAATAGAAAATTAAATTCATAACAAATGTCTACCTATAAAAACATTTTTTTTGCAAAAATGTATTTTCTTTCACTAAAGGTGGATTCTACAACAACCAATGCTGCTATAATGAAGATATCATTTTGCCGTTTTTTTTTTAACTAATGTAAAAACAAAAAGATGTTTTTAACCGGATTATAGACACCTAGAATAAACTTCTAAATTCAGTATATCCCAAATTATAAAATCTGCAAATATTCAAAGTCAACTTAGTTAGCAGTACTGTTAACAATTATTAGATCAGATGCGGTTCTGTCTATTAACAAACTCACTGAGATATTCAACAGATCAAAAATGCCTCAAAATGTAAAATGGGACTTCTTTCCAATCTTATATTTGCACAATAACTGTTTAAAGATAAATTTTAAATTAAATACAGTAATAAAATATTAGCAAATTTTAAAAACAGTCTTTACGTCACTGTTAATGTAGAATAATAAATATATTAAACACAAAGTGTCTTTTTTTACTGGTTAACCTTCTAGTGGTAACGCCCGGTGACACAGCGCCAATTGAAATTTGAGTTTTTTTCTTTGCCTAGAAGGAGTTGATTCTTAATATTTTAGGAGTTTGCACTTCTAATGTGTTTGCAAATGTAGTTTAAATTTGATTGCAAAATTTTATTTTTTGCGTCTAGTAGAAATTATTGCGGTGTCAGACACCGGCATTACTACTCCCGTTCAAATTAGTTGTGCTTAATTTTATTTTTATAAATTTTAATTTAATTAATAATTACATTAAGCTGAAGAAGTATTTTTTTATAAATACGGTTCACCTGATGTTATTTAAAAGTAATTAGTGTTAAGCTTTATTGTAATATTTTAATTTTACGTTTTATATCATTGGTTTATTCTTGGTAAACCCTTTCTAGGAATTTCTGAATACCACCAATATGCATTGATATAAATATCAGAAAAACTTATATTAAATTCAGCCTTTCAGCTACTTATGCTTGTTATACAGTTATATCTTTTAATTTTACCTTTGCTTTGTCAAGTTTTGTATTTTGTTTTAAAATACTGTACCGTAATTGTAAGAAGGAACACTTTTAATACAATTAAAGTTTTTTGTACGTTATGGAGTTCTATGAGGAAAAACAGGCCACGCCTGCTTGCAGAAAAAGATGAACAAAATTTTAACGGATGATGAGGTTGATAGAACATAAAATAACGTGTCTGATGATTTAGAAATCAATGAAGAGAAACGTGTGCTACAAGAAAGCAATTCTGAACAATAAATTTCTGATGTTGATGAAAATGACATTAACAAATCTAGTTTGTCTTTTATTGGAAAAGACAATAAAACCTATTAAAAAAATGCCAAGACTAAGCAGAACATTTAAAACTAGACATGCATATATCATAAAACGTCTTCTTCGTTCTTCTCAAGCAACTAAGTCGATGAAAAATATTACAAAAATATGGAATTATTTTATTATTGATTTAATAATTACTCCAATTACCAATTGTACAAATAAAAATATTGCAAAAGTTGCTGAAAATTATTATATAATAACTCCAGAAATGTATACCTAACTAATTATTTAGAATATAGAATTATTTTATTATTGATTTAATAATTACTCCAATTACCAATTGTACAAATAAATATATTGCAAAAGTTGCTGAAAATTATTATATTATAACTCCAGAAATGTATACCTAACTAATTATATAGAACTTTGTGCTCTCTTTGGACTATTGTATATAGCTGCAGTTCGTAAAAGCAATCATAAAAATCTTGAAAATTTGTAAAGAATTGACGGCTATGGCACTGAAATATTTCATCTTACCATGTCGCTTCAAAGATTTTAATTCTTATTAAGATGTATTCGTTTTGATGACATTGAAACTGAAAGTGATAGAAGAAAAATAGACAAACTTGCTCCGATTTACAAAATATTTGATATGTTTAATCCAAATTGCCAGAATGGCTACCAAATTTTAGAATTTGCTACAATAGATAAAATGTTGGCACCATTTAGAGAAAGATGCAGCTTTAGAGTATATACCACATTCAAACGCAACAAATATGATTTGAAAATACAAGCATTATGCGATGCTAAAATGTTTGTACTAGCAAATTAGAGATATATGCTGGAGAGCAACCGGTCGGGCCTTATAAGGTTTTCAATAGTGCATTTGATGTGGTTCATACGCTCTGTATGCATAATTCTGATTCAAACAGAAATGTCACCATGGACAATTAGTTCACATCAGTGCTTCTGGTTCAAAGTTTAATGCAATCATAAAAACAAAAAAAATTAAAAAACTGCCTTTACAATTTTCAAAACCTTCCCCTCAACCTGCTCGTACCAGCATGTTTGGGTATCCCAATGATTGTACTTTAGTTTTACAAAAAAAATGAAAAATGTACTGTTGGTGTCTACTTTACATCATAATAATGAAATTGATATAGCTAATAAAATTTTGCAAAAACCGGCAATTATTAATGACTATAATAAAACTAAAGAAGCGTTGACACCGTTGACAAGCTATGCGCCAGTTATGATTGTGCCAGAAATACACAAAGATGGCCGATAGAGATTTTTTATTCTAAGTTGAACATAGCTGGAATTAATTTGTCAATTACATATTCTGCAAATAACTCAGAAATTACAAACTGTTTTGATAGATTTAGCAAACAGCTTACTGCAACAACACTTGTAAGTTAGAGCAAGTAAGTTCAATCTTCCAAGAGGCCATTTATTTAGGTTAGGTTAGGTTAGGTTACAAGAGGTGTGCAGCACTCAAACTCAATTTCTTCAACAGAATATTATTATTAGAAGATGTTTTTATTGTGATAGAACAAAAAACAAAAAAAAAACAAGGTTATCTTGTTACAACTTTAGAAAGCATATGTGTTTACAGTATATAACAGCAGTCTGCAAAAACTGCAGGAAAACTTCATTAATAGTTCAAATTACTATGTGTTTATTTATTTTTTAATTTATTATTGATATTTTGTTTTAAAATTTTTGATTTGAAGCGTATTATAACAAAATATATATTTTAA
This sequence comes from Tachinus rufipes, assembly GCA_963932245.1. NCBI lineage: Eukaryota > Metazoa > Arthropoda > Insecta > Coleoptera > Staphylinidae > Tachinus > Tachinus rufipes. Next base: position 44,577,527 of record OZ010744.1, on the reverse strand, counting down.
GTTTTATTTTATTTTTTTATTAATTAATACTATTTTTATTGCAATTTAGTTTTTGTTGTGTTATACTTACAACTATCATATATCAAAGTCAAAATGTAAAAAAATTGAAAAAAGTTACAAAAATATCAATGCGGTCTTAGACACTGCCGACACCAAGCATGCCTAAACAAAAGACAACACCACTGGAAGGTTAAAACAAATTTGTTTTGATACATTTTCATAGTTAGTTAGAATCATTCATTTTTGTGGATTAGAACAGTTAAGACCAATTAAAAGTACAAGAAGAGAACTAAAATCATTTAAAACGTTGTTATAAATGTATTTCAAAAATATTCATTAAATATTTATTGCCGGACGACAGAGTGTGTTGCTTAATAGTATGACTCTCTTGCTGGTGGTATAGATATCAAATATATAAAGTAAAACTATGCCCTACAATTCTTTTTTTTATATCGTATTAATTAAAAATTTTAATTAATGTAATTTTACAAGAAGTTGTGTTTTAATTACTTGTGGGTAGTCTATTTGATAAATTTCAATTACATTTACTTAAAAAAGATCCGTTCTACTAAACTATTTTCAAATTTTGTTGTTACACTTTTTCATTTCTTCTTGATATCATAATAGATACAATATTAAATAATTTTTATCAATTTAACATACAATTCAATTTGAATCAAATAGATTAGTTCCTAGACAATTTATCTTGCCACCTTTTATCTATTAATCGATCTATAATTATCTTTAATTCCCGGAAGCGTTGCCTTCTCAGTTTTCATTAGTTTAACAAGAAGTGATTTAGTTTATTTGTTTATATAATTAAAGTAAAGTTGGTAGGTACAAAATTAATTTTAATGTGTGTACAGGGTTCGGCGGCGTTTGGGAATTATTTGCACTAATTAATTTACCTGTCTGTGACCGTGTAATTGTAAATCAACAAGAACCCTCTGCATCAAAAGCACCCGTTTAATGCGAATGTTTTGGTGATGCTTTACTGCTTTTGATTCCAATGCGACTTGCATTTGAGTGACGTTGGTGTTTATCTTTTCGTAGCAAAATAAAATTAATTAAATCTAGATAAATAATTTAAAAAAATAATAATATGTCTGCATTTAAAAAAAGTATTAGTAGATAATTTATCCTTATTCTATTTTATGAATTGCACATGAATGCAATATTTTGTAAATTTAAAAGAAAGTTTCATAAACACCACATGTTATTGTACTAGTTTCATTAAAATTTGATCGTCTTAAAAGCATCACTTACATTGAGAATTTTATTACCAGCGGTTGTAAAATATTTTTTTTTTATCATTATTTTTTTACTTGCAAAACTATAAAACGATTTATAATTTTTACAAGTTATAACTTACGTACACTCAATCCAACATAACAATATTTGAGGTGTGCAATAATCAGAAACAAATACTATAACAATATTTGAATTTTTTTATACATAAAAATTCTCAAACATTTAATTTTTTTGTATAATGTTTTTTGCATTTCCTGTAATCAAGTTTTAATAAAAAATACCATACGATAATAATAATAATAATATTAACCATTATTTTCGGTCCTAAACCCGGATCCAAAAGAAATAGGGATCGGGGAGTAACACTCCTCCAACTAACCTTAGTTCAGCTGGTCCGCCTGCTAATACTTTGTACTAGACAGGGGTTTTTGTTTAGAGATACGGATAAAAACCGGCCAACGGCAATCAGAGCGGAAAATTCTATCCAACGGACTGGAAAGCAAAAAAGCCACAAACACCTAGCAACAGGTCAAATGCAATTTCTTCCACTGGATGATAATATATTCGGCAGCGTTTGATCCAGAGTAGACGGCTGCAAACATCAACTGTACTTAAAATGGGTGGCTAAGCTAAAACTTATCAACCCGCCTGACAAACGTGGCACAAGAAGTTAACTAAACTCCCTATCACCATAAACAGCTTTGACACTGATACTACAACAGACTGCTTCATAAAATCTGAGGAAAGCAAAAACATAGATATATTATACAGTTAGTTAATTAATTTAGATTTGTGGCATATCAATATAAAAAGATTCATTTTTCTGACAATAAAAAATGTGGAATAATATGTTGTAATTAACATATTAAAAATAAAAAATAAATACATAAACAACAAAAATAAAACAAACTGTCACAAACTATTAAAAACAATAGCAAAAAATGACTAAACATTTAGTGTCTAGAGTGTAAAAAGTCTTAAACGTTGCTAAATTTTACAACAAATACTACAGAAATAAAAACCTGGAAGCACCTTAGATGCCAACAAATGCCTGTGAGTCCATCAACAGCCGATGCAAAACTGCGTAAAGATAACCTACTTTCTACGTTTTGGCCTGCATGAAGAACTCCACAGCGTTATAACGCTTCTTGTAAATCGCAGTTTGTAGTTTTAAATAGCAAACTACTAAGTTTGCTAGCTAAACAACAGCAAATGCTGTAAGAAATTACAAATATCCCTAACAGAAACTTTGTCTGTAACACTTGGCAATCAAAATGTAAACTCCAATTTACCTACAAGAAAAGCACATCCCACACCATCGTTACTTTTGAAGCAATCGGTAATCCAAATAGCATTGTACCATGTTTAAATTTTTGCAAATTTAGTTCAATACTCAACTGGTAAAGTTGATGCCTAACATCGGACGCTAAAATCTCCAAAAAGAATGACGACAGTAAGACAGTAAGTAGACTTCAGAAAATTGAAAACCTAGTTCACAAAGTATACTGCATTTTTTTAACAACCTGTTTTTTTGATTGGGGGGGGGGCGCAAAAACCACCTTAATTTTATAATTTTAATGTTTAGAAACGTTAATGGAAAAAATTAAGAATTTGTTAGTCAAAAAATTAAGAAAAACGCAACGGTTTACTTAAAGCTTCCCTGTGAACAGAGAGAGGAGGGCGCAAAAGACGCTTTTGCACCGGGCGCATCAGAAGCTAGTTACGGCACTGGTAATGTGGATAAAGATGCGGAGGATTAGATTACAGAACCATAATCCAGTTTAGTAAGTAGCGCTGTTTTCCGATCCGCTCCCTATAACTTTCCACTAACAACTTGAGCAAGTGATCTATTAATAGATTTATTAAATGACACTGAAAAATTGAATAATTTCCTGTATAGAAATAGATTCTCCCCTAAGTTATAATAAAAGGCCACATTGTGGACTTGGCTTTCTACAAAAACGGATAAGCAACGTTTTACTGGTAGAAAAAGTAGATCGATTGCTATTAGCTTACTTCATAAAGCGTTTAATAGTTAATTGAAGTTAACGTTTGAATGTCGGCATGTTTCTTGAATCACAAAATAGATATTGTCTTATGTATAATACACAATATTAATAAAAAAATAATAATAAGAAACTGAAAAAAAAACAGTAAGTGCATGATTATGATCAAACAACAAAGAATGTATCTTATCTAAATCCCAACTACATTTATTGCAAATGTATAATTATTATATAAATTTTAAGGGTGTGGCCACAAAGGCGATCCGACCATCGAACAGAGCTCCCACCATCAAACAGCGCTCCGAGCATAGAACACTAAAATGTGTTCTAAGCTCGGACCCTTGCACACCGCTCGAGCCTTGTATTCATATGAACTGAAATTTTTTTATCGGCGTGAGAGTAAAGCTATTTAGTAATTAAAAAATTTAAAGTAATAATTTTACCGCTAAAAAAGTTTCAGTTCAATATAAATACGAGACTCGACCGGCGTGCAAGGGTCCGAGCTTAGAACACATTTTAGTGTTCTATGCTCAGAGCGCTGTTCAATGGTCGGAGTGCTGTTCGATGGTCGGATCGCCATTGTGGCCACACACTAAGTTTGTAAGAAAATCTTTGTAATAGATACATATGCTAAGAAATTCTTCTACAACTTAATAATAAGTTATTTATCAAATTTATCTGTACTAAAAAAATATTGCATATTCTTTTGTTCATCATGCTTCTTTTAATAAAAAAATGATCACCTCAGATGATTAAGAAAAATATTTTTAATATTTATAAAATGCAAATGAGCATATTCCTTCCGACGTGTTTCTTTTTAAATGCAATTTTGTCAACTTGTCTAGAGATACCGTTGCTGTAATTTGGAAAAAGTTTTAATTTATGCGATGTACCTAGATAAAACTTTTATATTGTACAAAGTGCAACTTACTTAGCTATTCTTATACTAACTTTATAAAAGTCATTCTTTTTTAATACATTAATAATGTATTGTGATGTATTTAAAAACTGAATAGCGTGACTTCATTATATTAATACGGTTTCACTCGTGAACAAATGTAATATAAATAATGGTTGTACTGAACCAGAGAATGTAAACAATGAGGCGCCTACTAAAATTATTTATTAACATTTACATTTATTGTAATAAAATTTATTTGTTGCAGTAATTTAATTAAATTCAAAAGTAATATAAATAAAATAATACTGATACAAAATTTAACTTGACATCAATGTAATAAAATATATATGTAGTTTACACATCAAAAACCAAATAATTTAAATAAAATGAAATTAAATCAATAAAACATAAATACAAATAGCACGTTGTTTAATAATAATATTGTTATTTTTAAAACTTAGTGTTTGTAGGTGCATAACTGTGTTTAATTAAAATTTATGATTGTTGTGTAAATAAATATTTATTATTATCTAAATAAAAATTAATAATAAGTTGAGTTTCCTCAATTCTTTATACAGAACACGTTTAGCTAGACAGAAAGTAATAAATATTGTGCAAAATAAGTTTCAGAGAAACGATTTATGTAAACTATTCCCTATTATATCCATCCCAAACATACATATACAATACGTGTTGAAGATGTAAAATCCTGGCACGTATGTCCATCAATACTTGAGTTTGGAAACTTTGTAAACAAATTACTAATGCGTTTTCTTTTTAAATTTTATTTGTAAATTAATGCCGTGCTTTAATTTGATTATAAAATAAAGTTTGAACTATAATAATACAAATAGACAAAATGGTTTATTTACTTTGCTAGTATCTTAAAGTGTTGTCCATTCTATTTTCTACTATGATTTTGTCTTATGTAATCAAATTATTTTTATGCAACTTTGGATTGTTTAATGCGCAATTGATCCAATAAACATTATAAACGCTTAAATGAACAAAAAAAACAGTCAAACCAGCAGTTGAGTAATTCACAAAAAAACGCAACCGCTTATTTAAGGTTTGACCTTAATTATTCCATTCAGATCTCGTCAGATTGAATGCACTTTTCATTTTACAATCTTTGTTTATATAGTCCAGGATTTAAAGCTCTTTTATTTAAATCTACTTGAAGTTATGCCAATTCATCTTAAATGTATCTTTTTTGGAAATTTCTAGTGCTTTGTTTTGTTAATTGTAGTTGCCTATTGTTTGTATTTAGGTCAGTTTTCTTCTGGCTATGTTGCACGTTTTTTTTCTTCCGTGTTATTGTTTTTATCACTTGTTAACGTATTTGCTTTCTTTATACCCAGTTTACGGCTGTTTTTTGGACATTAAAAAAAATCTTTTAATTTTTTGTCATATTTTTTAATTAGCTCTCTTGCTTTAGCCTTGTCTATTACTCAGATTGCGTTTTTTTCTGATTTTTTGTTGAGCTAGTTTTAATTTTAAATGTGATATATTTATCTAAACTAAACGACTCCTCTTTGTCGTGCATTTTTTTATCTAAAATATTTTTTATGCTTTTTGAGCCTCACGCAGTTCATTTTTTTTAGTTATTTGCCAGATCCATTACTGTTGCTTGAGTTTCTAAGGTTTCCATTATTCAATCTTTAGTATTTTTGGAAATTTATAATCAATATGTTGAGCAAGATGTACGCTACTATAGTGTATCTTTTCATTTGTAAAATTTAGTATTTGTCTTTGGCTTAATGTTCTAAAATTTCTACATTATTTTTATTAATAATTTGAATTGCAACATCTGAGCGTTTTGCTATTTGCTCTCTTTTGCACTGATCCATAAAGTGTCCTGGTTTGCAGCACATCAGGCTTACCAAGTTATCATCCTGATGTTTGAAACAATCAACTATTTTTTTTAATTTTATCTGCTTTTGTTAATGGAAAAGAGGCTTTGTTAACAACCAACAGAGTAATATTTTTGCTTCCACACTTTGTGAGTTTTAAATTTTTGTTTTCAAATCTCACTTCTTTGAGATCCAGTTTTTGCAGTTTTTTTTTCTATGGCTATTTATTTGACAAATATAGAAGTACCAATTTGTTTAAGGCTTAATTATATAAACACAAACATAAAGTGTCTTGTTTGTAATTTGCAAATAGCAGCAATAGCACTCAGATATTTGAAAAAAGTCATTTTAACAAAAATTATTTTGCAATTTAAAAAAAAACCATCAAAATTTTACAAAAATAGATTACATTTTTTAATTCAGCTATCAATGTCAAATGATCATACAAAATTCAAGAATTAATTGTATTATACATTTTGAACAAAAATATTAAAATTAACGTGAAATTATTTGTAATTCTAAATTAAGTTTAGTTTTTAATGCATTTACATCAATATAAAAACAGAAACAAACTCTAACAAACAACTAACTTTTTGTACAAAAAGAAAACATAAATTAAAAATAATGTTGTGCATCTAGTAAAACAAAAAAGATGCTATTTACATAAATTGCTTCTAAAAAACTATTACTTCTAAAGTGTAAGTAAAACAAGCAAAAATATGCTGTCCATTGAATTTGTAAGAAAGTTCTTTAGTTTTGTTGCACGTACTATAGCCTGTTCAATTTAAGTAGGGTGTGCAATAATTAGAAAATCTTACAGTACATTATACCCCAAAATATCTAAAACAATTTGGGTAATTACCTATAGTATTCTTAAATAAACTTAATTAAAAAAAATTTAATATATGTGTACCGCTATCACTTCGGTAACGTCTGTTAATTTACTTAAAATACATGAACTTTAAAACCAAAAACTAACAAATTTATTATTATTACATTTCAAAATTTAGGCCAAAACCGCCGGTGTCAAAGTAGTTGTTGTATCTTATATTTCTTGTTTTCTGTGCCATTTAAGTTGTTCCATAACTTGGCGGTCATAGTTAAAGCATTTTGTTTGTTAATAAACACATGGCCTAAACTCAATTGTAACTGAACAACAGTCCCTTAAAATTTCAATAAATGTTAGATAAAATTTAAATAAATATCAGGTAAAATAATTTTTTTTTATTGTAATAATAATAATTCAATTCATCTATAAAAGAGTAGCTAATTTAACTGAACATGGTATCAGATTTTTATAAAAATAAATCTCATGCGCAAATAAAATTAATCTCTGCAAATAAATGCTTATCTACAAATTAATCCTGAATCATTTTTTTAAAGTTCAAAATTTGATTTAGGTATTACATATATAATGTCACAACAACATAAAAATACCTTTGAATTTCAACGAGTAAAACCACTCTCGCTAAAACTATCATATTGAAAACTAGATTAAACAGTCTGTGAACATTGACTTTGAATACTTGTAGCTTAAGTCTCAGGAAATACTGAATTTGGAAGTTTATTCTATTTGTCGATAGAACGGTTAAAGACATCTCTTCTAAAAGTTTATGTATAGTACACAATTTTTAAAATTAGTACTGATGTTTTGTTTTCTAATGAAAATTATTTTCTTAAAGCAGAAATCAAAATTGATAGCTTGTATTATTAGCGCAGACAAACTAACTCACTAAGTTAGCCAGTAAAGATCCACTTGTGGCGGTGTCTAGTCCCTGACAATTAATGCAGCCTCCGTTGTTAAGACCGTTATATGTGCTGCCGCTGCACTTTCGTGTACAATTTATCATTTTATCTCACACAACATTTGATTGTTATTAACTAAAATACTGGTCGTTATAATAAAAAAATAAAGAAAATTATCTTGTTTATACAAAACTGCAAATCAAAAAATGCGTTTACTGCAGTCTAAAGTGATTTTTTAAACCGACACATACTTTTTTTTTAATCTAATATGCAAGTCGTACTTACTATGGGCACAAAAAAACAAACTTGTACCTTTTACAAAACCATTTGTATAATAGCTAATATTTTACATTTTATGCAATTTGGCATCAATTTTATTCAACCAAATATTTATTGAAGTCATGCGACATTGTTTCCGGATTGATTACTAAAATAAAGCGTTCTTGTTCTTAAAACTGTAAAAACTTATTGTAAATATTACCATTAATCATTAAATTGATATTCTAATATCTATTAAAACGTAATAAAAACAAATGTTTCATAATTTACACACATCAAATATTCCTTGTTTTACCATATTTTACTCCTATAAACTAGCTTGATATATATATCCAGCAATAAATATACATTTTCTAGATGCTATTTTATCCTATATGTAAATTTTCTCTATTTTGTCGTGACCGGGTGGAAATGCAATAATAACCTACAATTCCGTCCCTCAAAGTTTCTGAACAGGGGCGGCATGAATATGAAATGTTTCACGGACCATATTTATATTTGAATATTTCCCATTGTTTCAGCAAAGGATCCATTGAAGGAGAACGGACAAGCTTATCCCAACAATTTCCCAGGAAATTCTCAAATTGTATCTAGGAACCTAATTGAGTTTGGAGAATTTGCAACAATAACTACGAGGTATCAGAAATAATAATAATGGAAGCGGAATATCTAATACGTTTAGAACTGAATAATAATAAGTAATATAATAAAAATCATACCAACAATAATAAAAATGTTAAATAAGAAATTTATTTATGCCAATATAATGCAAAATTTGTACAATAACCGTATATTGATAAAACGCATTAGTCATTTAAAGTTTTTATAAAAAATTTAATTTATAATTCTTATGATATAAAAAAAAATTGTTTAAAAAATTTAACAAATGTACCAATACCAATTAGTACCACACGTTAAGTAAGACTTATATCTTTTTCAAACATGATTTCCGCAATGTATAAAATTTAATAAAACATTATTTTCATTACAAACAAATTAATAAGTATAGCAACAAAACTAAACAGACAGACAATATTAATGCTACATATAGATGCTTCAACAGACAAGAATGAGGTAGAGATGTTGACAGGAGCAGATCGGAATCAAAGCATGTACTGAGATTACCTGCTGTTGAAGGTGTTTTATTTTAGCATGCAGTTTCCGGTAACTAGTAAGTTGTAGGTTGGGTTCTAAATTAACTAATTTAAGATTGAAATGAGCAAAGCAAGTAAGATAGGGGTGTTTAACAATCGTTTTTCACTAGTTTTTTCATCAGTAAAAATCAATAAAAAGTTCACTATTTTATGAATGATGCTGGTGCTGAGTTTGTGGTATGTATACGTGTTGGCGTAGTCGAACAGTTTTAAGTTCTCCTACATAAAGAGTTTGGTTGGACGGCACAAATTATTAGTCGGCATTAGAGCAACTAAACTTTATTCACTTCACAAGTGAGTTTGATAAAGAATTGAGATTTGTAAATAAATTGTCATTAGCAATCTGCACTTAAAAGCCTACAATTTTACATAACAGTAATTATACATCACTTTATAACTACAAATTTTACCTTAGTTGTTAATAAGCTGCGTAGGGTTAAACGGCATTTTCTATAAGCAGCCACGTGTCTTATTGGCCCGCGCTTGATTGTCTCAACCATAAAAGAGCTTTACACTACTGTACTTAGTTCCATTAAAAGTGCCAACAACCAAGACAACGTTTGTCCAGCATATTTTATTACACCTTCTTCTACATTCTTGAGTGCATTTTTGTTTCAGCTGTTTCATATAATTCTTTTTACAAATTATTTTACTTTGATTGATTGCTTAAAACACTGGTATATTTTAGATAATTGATAAATTGATAACAACCAAACACAATTAAATTTATATATCAAAATTATTAACTAAGTTTTTGTTTTTATTTCAATCGTTAAATAATGGCGTATAAACGTTAGTGAGCCAGTTAGTTAGTGCTACGAATTTAACTAAGGTGCTGCGTTTTGAAACAGCAATATTTCATGACTATTGTAGTTTTTATACGCTATTTTAATGAAATCAAAGGTAGCGTTTCATTTCAGTGACATTGTTACTACTTAAAAAATCAGCAATACCAAAAATTATAGCAATCAAAATTGCACACCAAGAGATATAAAAACTACGTAATTTCAATAAAATTTACACATCATTTGGTCTTACTTTAGTGACATTACGTCATTGCTATGAGAAAAATCACCGATGATAAAAATCACAGTTATCAGAATCGCCCCTGCTATGTAGATTTACATTACTGTACAACATTTATATAGATATAAATAAAATTTGTCAGTATTTCCCTCGTCAACCAAGCCAAGTTGCACCAGCTTCATTTAGAAAGACTATTGAATTAAATCGATAATAACACAAGTCCCTTAGCCACAATCTTTAATTATCTGAATCTAATTAAACCGTTATTCTCTTTTAGATAGCAACCACAATAATTCCTGTCGCTTAAATCCGCACAAAAGATATTTACAATATTAAAAAAAAAAATTATAAAACTTTTTCATTTGCAGAACCAATAGTACGCCTAGTAATGACCAATTCCAATAGTTTGGGTTATTAAGATTTCTTCTTAAATGACCGTTTAACAATAACTATTGATTAGCATTTAACTAAAATTTTGAAGTGATAGTTTAGTTCAGCAAGTACATGCCGTCATTCAAAAATACCGAGTGTTTGTTCTAGTGTAAGATAATCAGGCTTAACATAAAAAGAGAGTATTATTAACAACTTCTTTATATTTTTGATTTAGTGAAACCCTTTTATATTTTGCAAAGTTACAAACACAAACCAACAATTACTCATGCAATTCTACACTTTTGAAAATAAAATGATTTAAAGTAAGACAAAACAAACAACCACCAACCTATGTTCATAACAATGAAAAAATTTATTTTAATTTATAATAATCAATTATTTTTTTTATTTTAGAGAATGAACGCACTTTAGCACATAACAACACTAAATATAGTTGAAGCAATTAAACTACTTACTAAGATGAAACAAGTAAAACATTTTTTTAGCCTTCTCCCTACACAGCTACAAATGTCAATAATAATAATAATAATAATGTTTATTTCATAATTTGATACAAAAATAAATAAATTATATTAGAAAACAGAAAATGAAATGCGTCCAAGAAAGTAATTACATAAAGTACATAGTGTAATATAGTGCAAATAATACATAAAATTGATTTTACGGTTCGGTATGATTAGAAAATTCGTTCCAATTATACGGTTCCAAGTTTATTAAAAATTTAGTAACTGTTTTTTTAAAGCAATTAAATTGTTCAATAATTTTTATACTATTTGGAAGCATATAAAAACATTGTATACATGAGTATATTGTACTAGTATGAGATGACGTTAGTCTATATACTGCATATTTGTAATTGCAATGTTTTGTATTATACAAATGCGTATACTCATGCATTTTAAATTTATTTTTGTGTTTGAACATAAACAAAACGCACTCTAATACGTAGATGGCATTTAATGTTAATAAATTATTTAATTTAAATTTTTCCCTACATCATTAATTAAATTTCAGTTTAAACATTGACCTAATTGCTTTCTTCTGAATTATGAATGCCGATTCAATATTTGCGCATCTTCCCCAGAAAATGATTCCGTATCGCAGTAGACTACAAAAAGTTTGCAAAGTACATTAGTTTTCTTGTTTCTAAGTGCAAATACGTTGTGGCTATTCTAATTGTATAACACACGCTGTTTAACTTAACACATAATTGTATAATATGATTATTCCATTTGAGCAGTTTGTCTACATAGATTGCAAGAAATTTAACATTTTTGCCAAACGTGTAAGTTTTGTTTAGTACTGTTAAAGAAGCTGACGTCTCAAACTGAGATTGGCATGTTTTAAACAAAATAAAGTTTGTTTTACACTCGTTTAGTATTAAACGATTTTGTGTGAACCATTCTGAACACCTTGACATGACAACGTTAACTTTTTTTAACAGAAGTGGATAATTTATAGCTTTTATTAAAATGTTTGTATCGTCTGCATAACTTACAATTTTGACACCATCCTGCAATATTGATAAGTTAATATCATTCATATATATTATAAACAATAATGGACCTAGTAGACTTCCTTGTGGAACACCCATGTTTATTTGCAATAAGTTAGATTCTGCTTGCTTATTTTGATGTTTTACGACTACTTTTTGGTACCGGTTTTGTATATATGATTTTATCCATTCAAATGCTGGTGCTCTGATTCCATATTTGAATAGTATTTTTAGTAAAATGTTATTGTCTATGCTATCGAACGCCTTGGATAAATCGAGAAATATGCCTAGGCACATTTCTTTATTCTCCAATGCTGATCTGATGGTACTTGTAAATTCAAAAATAGCTGTTTCTGTAGATTTTTTTTTAAGATATCCATGTTGTGACGGACTGAACAAATTTAATCTTGTCATAAAACTTGTAATACGTATGTGCAAAACTGATTCGAATATTTTCGAGAAAGATGGCAATAGACTTATAGGTTTATAATTGTCTAGGTTCTCCCGATCTCCTTTTTTATAAATAGGTCTAACCAATGCTACTTTTAATTAATTTGGAAATATACCGTGCATGAGTAAATTATTTATTATGAATATAAGAGCTTTTATGATAGAAGAAATACATTTCTTTATAATAGTTATGGGAATTTCGTCGGTGCCTGCACTCATTTTCAGTTTTAAATTGTTTGTTATTTCATTTATTCCCATTGTTGTTACTGGTGCTATGTATATGGTGTTATTTACAGTTTTAATATTATCAGTGTGGGGAATACTTGGTAACGATTTTAAAATATTTGGTGCACAATTAATGAAATGTTCATTGAGTGCGTAAGCCGAGTTACTTGTTGTTTCTACGCCTAACATATTATTTGATTTTTTAAGTTTATTTTTGCCAGTTACTTCATTTGTAAGACACTTGGCAAATGTGTAGAACAGTGATTTGTCACAACTACAAAAACTCGTTCATAAGCTAAAAAAGCGCCAAAGCAAATATAGCTAGCCATAAGGCTGAGTCAATAACTTATCAATCGCACAAAAAGTTAGTGCGGAAACTAATGGAAGCTGTTAAGTTTGTTTAAAGCATTTGCTTATTTTGATGTTTTACGACTACTATTTGGTACCGGTTTTGTATATATGATTTTATCCATTCAAATGCTGGTGCTCTGATTCCATATTTGAATAGTATTTTTAGTAAAATGTTATTGTCTATGCTATCGAACGCCTTGGATAAATCGAGAAATATGCCTAAGCAAATTTTTTTTATTCTCCAATGCTGATCTGATGGTACTTGTAAATTCAAAAACAGCTGTTTCTGTAAATTTTTTTTTAAGATATCCATGTTGTGACGGACTGAACAAATTTAATCTTGTCATAAAACTTGTAATACGTATGTGCATAACTGATTCGAATATTTTCGAGAAAGATGGCAATAGACTTATAGGTTTATAATTGTCTAGGTTCTCCCGATCTCCTTTTTTATAAATAGGTCTAACCAATGCTACTTTTAATTGATTTGGAAATATACCGTGCATGAGTAAATTATTTATTATAAATATAAGAGCTTCTATGATAGAAGAAATACATTTCTTTATAATAGTTATGGGAATTTCGTCGGTGCCTGCACTCATTTTTAGTTTTAAATTGTTTGTTATTTCATTTATTTCCATTGTTGTTACTGGTGCTATGTATATGGTGTTATTTACAGTTTTAATATTATCAGTGTGGGGAATACTTGGTAACGATTTTAAAATATTTGGTGCACAATTAATAAAATGTTCATTGAGTGCGTAAGCCGAGTTACTTGTTGTTTCTACGCCTAACATATTAATTGATTTTTTAAGTTTATTTTTGCCAGTTACTTCATTTGTAAGACACTTGGCAAATGTGTAGAACAGTGATGTGTCACAACTACAAAAACTCGTTCATAAGCTAAAAAAGCGCCAAAGCAAAAATAGCTAGCCCTAAGGCTAAGTCAATAACTTATCAATCGCACAAAAAGTTAGTGCGGAAACTAATGGAAGCTGTTAAGTTTGTTTAAAGCATTCAATAAGGATACCTAAACAAATTAAGAAAGGCTGGACCTGTTAAATAAACGTAGTCTTTCTTTCTAAACCAAAGCAACAAACTCTACTTACAAAAACCATTCAAAAAGTCATTAAAAATGTGTTTCATTTCTTGTTATTAAACTTGTACACAATTTAAACAAAAAAAGCAAAAAGCATTTAACAAATTCATCAGTAATCGTTCCGATCAAAATAATGAAGATTAAAAAAAACTTCGTAAAAGTTTTAACAATATAATACAATCTGATAAATGTACAATTAACTTTTTAAACCAATCAAATTTCTCAGCTTTTTATAAACAACAAAAATTTCTATAAAACAATAAATTTATTGCAACTTAGTTCAATATCTACAATACCACCTCTTCGAAATGTTCAAAACAATTTAGTTACTAATCTAAAAAAAGCCGATTCTTCAAATTACAGACCAATTGTATTTCTGTCTTATTTGTCTAAAATTTTTAAAGAATATATTTGTTTTGATATCTTTATGTTTTTAGAACAATAAAATAACGTTATCTTAAATACTCAATATGGATTTTGATCAAAACGTTCGACAACAAATCTTTATACATATGTTAATCACATATAAAATTATACTTTAAACAATCATGAAGAAAATTTTGCAGTAACTCTAGACATTTCTATAGCAATTGGTATCGCAAGTTATTAATAACTTTTCTAATAACTAAAAACAATACATTGATAGTTCTAACTCTGGTCCCAAAATTATAAATTCTGGTTTCTTCAAGGTCCTGTTTTTTTTGTCAACTCTATTTTTGATTTACATTATTAAATATTTCCAAATAATCAAAAATCCTATCTATAATTTTGCAAATGAGCACTCTTCATACTTCATACTTTCCAAAAATGATATCGACATGTATGATAAAACGTTTAAAAAAAAATAGGTTAGAAACTGTAGCATTAATATTCAAAGACCTTAAAATAATATCTACTGGGATACTTTTAACTTGTGTAACTGTGTTAAAACTTCGAAGTACTATCAGTACCAAATATTAAACTAAACAACAAATCTAAAACAAAATACAAATCATGCCATCTAAACAAATATGTACTTATAGTACAAAACTAGTAAAAAATTCTAAAAAAATATTCTCTAATAGGTCAGAGATTTTTATGCAGATTTTTGACACAAAGAATAAACCCAATTTTTTTTTGATACTTATAATCCTCAAATATTTAAGGTCAATGTTCATAGGTTGAATAAATCTCATCTTCAATCTGATAGTTTCAACGAGTGTGGTTTTACTTAAACTCAAAGGTATTTTTTTGTTGTTTTGACATGCATTAGGCAATGCCTAAATATTACATTTAAAATAACAAAACCAAATGAATAATGAAATAAATATGATATAAATTTACAGTGTATATTTAAAATTTAAATTATCAATGATTGGAAATAGCAAAAACCATTTGTGTAAGTACATATAGGCAAAAATAAATACTTTAATGTAGTCGACCAATATGTTTTAATTATATTGATTGCACTTTAATTATTATTACATATTTTAAAACAAACAAAAAATTGCGTAACAATATGCATACTAAACAAAATGATTCACAATTATCAAGTAGCACCTAATAATAGACATAGCAGGCATTCTTCTTT
The DNA here is from genome assembly GCA_963932245.1 of Tachinus rufipes. Lineage (NCBI taxonomy): Eukaryota > Metazoa > Arthropoda > Insecta > Coleoptera > Staphylinidae > Tachinus > Tachinus rufipes. The sequence continues at coordinate 44,561,728 of OZ010744.1, read as the reverse complement.
ATTCCGTGAGTCTACCCATTCTACTAATTACCGTTTCAACAATCCACTCGGTAGAATGTATAGATTTGCAAATAATTTACCAACAGATATTAATGTATTTTGTGTCTCTAAATCTACGTTAAAAAGTAAGCTGAGTCATGCTGACTAATGTTTAATATGTGCGCTTTTATGTATGTTATTTTTTGTATTCTTTATTTTTGTATTGTAAAACATCATTGATTATGTATATTTGATGTAGATGTAAATGGTAAGATTATACCGTAAATAAAGTATTATTATTATTATTATTAATATAAAAAACCATTATACTTATCAACACAAAACAAAAAATTAAAACATAGCAAAGCCAAGGAGAAATGGCAGGATAATACAGTAACCTTCATGTATAATTAGCATAATAAAACTGCTATGTAGTTATTTGCAGAATAGAAAAATATATAAGTAAAACCAAATGTCAAAACTTAGACCAACTCTTTAGAATACGTTTTTTTTCAAGAAGTAGATAAAGAGTATAGAACTGTAACTTGTAAATTTATTTCTACACATAGCAGTAATGTATCTTACTACTCAGTTAACAGTCAACTTTTTACATATAAAAGACTACAGTCAAACCAAAACTAGTTTTATGATAATAACATAGTAAATTGTTTAACTATTAACTAATCTAGTAATAATTAAAATAAAAAACTTTGAGTAAATTCTTAATATGATAGATATTTTATTTTTATGTGTCTCGTATGATTAGAAATAAATTCCTTTTTACATGAGCCATATAGTAGAATTAACCACGGGATGTACAGCTCACTCTCTTGCATGTAAATTATGCTTCATAAATGATTAGTATTATTATTACAAAGCTCGTATTTTATGCCCTATTTTACAGACTGGAAGTATGAACGTTGAAGGAGCATAAAGACTTTGAGCTTTTGAAAAGTGGGTATAAATACCCTCACAGTTTGTATTTTATAAAACATAATTAAAAATACATTTAGTAGAGATAACCCCCTTCAAACAAGTCGTAAGACTTCTGGGGCGATGTAAAATAGCTGTAAAACGCGAAATAAAGAAGAAAAGAAGAGATAGAAATAAATAAATTATGTTTTATATATTATATTCTAATATAAAAAATGTTCTTATGTAAAATATATCAACAGCAAATCATCGTTTTTACTATTTTAAATTAATGAAATGCAAATGTACAAGAATAAAATCAATGTACCTTAACAAATTACTTATTAAATGTTTCAACAAGTTATATTATATAATAGAAGAACAACGGCTCCGTTATACGCTTTCCTATATATTTTTCTCATCCTAATTTATGATAATCCAATTTGTGAAGTCAAGGTCTCGGGGATAAATATCGCCGCAGAAACGTACAGTGTGTAACGGCTCATGAATATTTATGCTAAATGCTCAAACGATCGAGTGAGTCCGTCAAGTGCCGATAATTAAGCGGATTTTATAAGGCAAGACGCGACGACAAGAAAGGAAGGAAGGAGAGGGAAAAAGCAGTATAAAAAATATACACTAATGGGCTTTAAAGTAGCTATGCCACTAATCGGTTTACGCCACATACACACAGAACAAATTCAATGATAAAGCAGCAACGCAAAAAGTAAAGTACACGAGATTCTTTTGAATGAAAGCAGCTGGAATTAATATGTTGAAAATTAACAAATAGGGTCTTATTGATAATGTTAGTTAAATTGTAAACGCTTTGATGTTACATTGACTCCTAATATTATGTTTCAACCTTATTTCATTCAGAATTTACTCAAATAGAATAAAGTATGCAGTTAAATGATTATTTCTGTAGTTTTAATTCACTATACATTCAGTTACAATAATGTAAAAAATATTTTAGAAAAAGTTTATTACTTTGTAAATAAAATTATTCGCCTTAAATAATGAAACTTTTAGTTTTATAAGAAAATGTAATTGACACGTTTAACAGTTCAACATGAATATAACCAGAAATAATTAATATATGAGTACGTTATACAACAAGATTTTTGCGATTGCTATTATTACCCAGCATGACATTTATAACAGAACCAATCGGGTGTTGTAATCATCCGAGGAAATAATAGCTATTAAAGTAAGTTATTATGTAAGTACTAGTTATGTGCATCTACCACTATCATAAATTTAATTATAACATTTATTAATAATTTGTCAAATACGACATTTGCTATAAGTAAAGGTTGTATCAAACTAGCGCTTATTTCCGTTATTTTATATTATTTCTTTTATCTTTTATGTTATCTTATTTCCTGTATAGGGTTAGACAAAAAACGTACAAATGAATACTTTGTAACTTTTCAACTGATATGAATTAAAAATCAAAATATTCTTCTGTGCTAAACTCAAATACATATATATTTTGTAGTCAATAGAATTCTAATAATTATTAAATTTAAAAGTTTGTCAGGTTGCGTAATTACATTATTTTTATAAATTCATACCATACGGACGGACATTACTTGATTATTTTAGGCTAATATCCTTCAAAAAAACGTGCTGAAAATTATAATTTTTTTTTCAACAACAAAACTCAAATTAACTAAAAGACTGTGTTTTAATTATATAGTCAAACTTTTTAAATACAAAAATTATTGTATAAGGTTTTCTAATTAGAGGTTTCATTTTGATATAAAAAAAAACAGGTTTATTTTTAAGGGAAATCAATAAATGTTTATTTCATTGTAAAGAGGAAGGTATGCCATTAACATTTGAAAACGGTATCAGTCAAATCTTCCAATTCCGGCCATAAAAAATCATTAATCATAGCTCGGTAGCGCCATCCATTCACCGTCACAGTTGCACCAGCCTCATTTTTGAAAAAAGTAGAGTCCAACCACACCGCCTAAAAACCGGACCCAGCAGTGACACGTTGAGAATGCAAAGACTTTTCAACAATCATTCTTAGATTTTCTAAGCCCCAAATGCGACAATTCTGCTTATTAACGTAGCCTCCGAGGTGAAAATGCCTTATCACTGAAGATGATGAAATTCCGGATCATTTTGATGCATTTGAAGGACTCAATTAGCGAAGATACGACGTTTATGGTGATCGGCAGGCTTGAGTTCTTGTGATAACTGAATTTTAAAAGCCTTAAAACCTAAGTTTTTATGCAAAATACGGTGTAATGTCGTTTGAAGAATGTCAAATTCCAAACATCGACAAGGAATCGACAAACCTGAGTTTTCTTCAATACTACGGGGTACATCAGCAATATTCTCATGTGTTCTTGATCAATGCACACGGTTACGGTTTCGATTCTTCACATCACAAACAGCTCAAATTTTTCTGTTAGGTTTACTATTGCCGGCCGAGAAGGTGCTTTGCGACGACCAACAAGTGCTTTAGTTTTGCAAACTGTCACTGAATTTGTTTTTACCATTTTTGTAGTGAATTTTAATAATTTTAATGCGTTGTTGAAGCGTGTATCGTTCCATTTTTAATAATGACGTAGATTTACTTGTCAAATGTCAAATGTCAAAAGACAATAACTTCAAAATTGACAGCTGCCCAAATAGTCTGCTATTCAAAATAAAGCTTGTTATTGGAAAACCCAGAAAACGGTGGACTTTAATTCCTAGCCTTTTTACCTTTTTGGCTGATAACCTAAAGTAGAAAATTACATTTTTAAATAATATTTATTATGTCAGTATTATTTTTGCACCCGCTAAAAATTGTTTTTCCGTTTGTATTAAGCATCGGAAAGTGATGCATTGCAGCTTTAAGGCAAAATAGTATTTAATATAACAAGAGTGGATAGTATGCCCATATCGCACGAAGACGAATTTTATCTAAGTGCGATATGGGACTTGTGTTGTACAGCTTAATTTTTCTACGAAAAAAAAACTAAAATTTATTTTAAAACTTTTCAATTAATCATTTAACATTATTTTGTATTGAAATAAATTCAGGTTATGTATAACATCTGACGTTTCGCATAATTATCAAATTCAGAACTACCTATAATTTAGGTTAAATTATGCTGTTAAATTATTTAATAAAAAATGATTTTAAGCTTTATTGTATAATAACAGTTAATAAATAAGACGTTTTTAATCTATTTTTGACATTTTACAAATAAAAAAACCATTTGTATTTAGCGACGAAATCAAATAAACATTGTGATTTGTATTTTTTGTTTTTATGGTTGGTACGACAAATCATATCCACACTAGAGTGGATATATAATACATATCCATTCAGTTAGGCATTCATTTGCAGCACTTTGATGTCGACTTCGTTTGTGCGGTCAAATATCAACGTCTTACAAACAAAGCTTTTCCTACTTACTTAATACTTCATATGCTATTATTTTGAGGATTCAAACAATTTACCCATCAAAGCCGAAATGTCACACACATTATCGTGTAATCCATTAGATCTCTGTCGATATTCCACTTTGTTTTTTATGATAATATTACTAGATTTAAATCTTAAAAATAACACAATACGGCCTTAAAACATTATCATATTGTCAAAAAGCACCAAAGGCTGTTAAAAAATGTAAAAATGTACAAAAAATTTCAAAAACAGGAAAATCCAGCTATGAAGTATTGAAATATTGTTAACACCAAAATCCGAACATAAAACTGTTGACGGATCAAAATATTATTAGATGAAACAAAATCAGGCAATAAACTGTTGTATAGTGCACAAATAATTCATAATGTTAAAAATAGCAACATTCGGTCGTTCAATATCAAATTTTATTTTATTTATTTATTTATTTATAGTAAAAATGTACCAAAATCTGGCTATAAATTATTAAAAAGTGAAAAATTCTATTTATAAGATGTAAATAATGACAAAGTCAAGTAATAAATTTATTTTATATTACAATTATGTAAGAAAGAATCAAAATCCAACAAAAAACATTTAAAAATGCCAAACTTAATTTACAAAATGTGAAAAATAGCAAAATTACGACTGTAAATATCAAAATATTGTTATAAAATACAAAAATTCGACCATTATAAATACTAAAACTTGGTTGCAAAGTGCAATATTCTATTTATAAAAGTCAAAAACCCAGTAATAAAATATTACATTCATGTCAGAAAAAAAAAATTTGGTCATAAACTATTAAAACGCAAAGTTCTGTTTTTTAAATGTCAAAAACAACAAAAATACAATCATAAAGTATTAATATCCAGCTAAACACATTTCAAAAATGCAAAATTTTCTTTATCGAATGTCAAAAACTTTGTCATAGAACATTAAATATTTTTGAATTAAAAAAATGATAAAAACGATTGAAAACTGCGAAATTCTGTTTATAAAATGTCAAAATAATCATCAAACATTTTTTGGGCGGTTTTTTCATTTGCAAATACCACAGTGGTAATAAAGCCACAGTTAAAAGCCTAAAAGATATTAAAGATTGTTAAGCAAAAAATGCAGGCTGGCTTATTTTACCTCCGATGATGTTGAGACTTGCAAAGAATCCTGTCTCCACTCTTAACAAAAATGCTGCATTAAAATAATAAAAGACAATACCTGATTCAATATGTGTAATAAAAAATTAAAGTATTGTACAAACCCTGTAAATTTTTCGTTATTTATTTGAAATTATTTACTGTTAACCCTAAAAATGAATATGTTTTAATTTTTTTTTCTATCAAAAGAATAGATACGGTCAACAAACCGCAAAAAATTAAAAAATATTTTAAGCTGTAATCATTTTTGAAATTTTATTCAAAAACATAAACAGTTTTATGAAAATTTACAAATACATTGAATTTTGTAAGTTTTGATATTGCTTTTGACAAATTTTTAATTTATCAGATGTTCTATCAACTTTTTTCAGTTTTCACATCACTTTTGCAGTTATTGTACGGTATTTGTAAACAAAAAACAGACTAAATTTTTTTTGTAATTTTTTTTAATTTTTTGAGTTTTTTTTAACAAAAAATAAAAAAACCATATTTACTCTTAAAAATTATCATTTTGACGTAGAAAAATGTCAAAAGGTTTTCCAAAGAACATAAATTTGGCGTTATTTCATGACTTTTGCATTGGAAATTAATAAAAGTGCATAAATTCATTGATTTGTTTTTTTTTTGGTTTTTCAATTTTTTTAGTGTAACATACCTAAAATTCACAACCAGAAATAATTTGCTTGTTGCAAAAAAATACCCTGCATTTTTAAAATTTTGCCACAGTATGTAAAATTTTGAGCGTTTAAAGACAATTTTTCCATGTTAATCAAATGGGAAATTTGATTTGCCTAAAAACACAAAAAAATACGCTTACCAATAAGTTTTTAATTAGACCTCTCAAAAAAATTTAAAATTTGGGAAATAACGGACACCCTAATATACATACCCAGCACACATTTACCGTCTTTCTGCGTTGTTAGCATATTTTAGCAATAGTTATTGAAATATTTTGTTAGGTACAAGACTGTAAACATATATAATAAACACCATAAAAAATAATTTGACAGATTAAACTTAAAGGTTGCCCAAAATCATGTTACCTATAAAATTTCACAACAAAAATAACTTTTAAAACATTTATTAATTAAAATTAATTTCTTTTTTATTTACAATGCTTGAGTTAGGTGCATAAATATTGTGTCTGTTTTAAAACATGTTTTATTGCAACTATTGAGTCTCCTCTCAAAGTATTGAGAGTCCTCAAAAAATCTATTCACAGTAAACGTTTAAAAGCTATAAATAAAAGGATTAGATTTATAGGCCCGACAGAATAAGATAAACAAATAAAAAAGTTGTTTACTCAACAATGAGTTTTAAAAAATGTCCTTCAAAAGTTTTGCACGACACAAAAATATATTACAAAAAAAAATATTTTACATGAAAAAAAAAGTATTTTAAACGGCAGTAAAATATATTTGACAACATTTAAATATTTTCAACGACTGAAATGGTTAATGCACGGTAAGAATATAAAAGCCACGACAACATATGAACTGTTGAATAGAAAAACGGCAAAACAAGTTTTTCAAACGATAACTTTAAACAGACAAAATAAAACAAATAACCAACATAATAAGATGTTTGAACAACAGCAAATTAATAATTTTATTAGATTAATTTAAACTATTAACTTAATTAATAATAAAATTAAAATAATAGTTTACAATGTAAACTATACATTATTTTAATTATTAATTTGCTGTAGATTAATTTGCAAACTGCTTTTTTTCTGCTTTTGTTTTGGCATAATAATAATACATTGATTAGTCGCTGAATTAAATGTTTTCTTAAATTCAAAAGAGTTAAATTTATCAATCCGACAGAATAAGATAAACAAACAGATAAAAAGATTGTTTGCACTACAGTAAAATAAACAACGTCCTTAAAAAGTTTTGCACAACGCAAAAATATATTACACGACAAAAAAAAGTAATTTAAACAACAGTAAAATGTATAATATTTGACGACATTTAAATATTTCCAATGACAGAAAAGGGTAAAGCACGGTAAGAATATAAAAGCCACAACATATAAACTGTTGAAGAGTTTTTAGAGCAATAACCAGACAAAACGACAGCAAATTAATTAGAATAGTTTAAACTTTTATCCTAATTAATAGTAAAAATAATATTCTAGACTGTTTTAAATTTTAATTATTAATTTGCTATAGACTAATTTGCAAAAACAGCAAAATTAACTGTTTTCTTAAATTTAAAATTATATGATTTACTTTTGTTTATAAATATTTACGTTACTAACAAAGCGTTTATAGCCAAACTGGTATCTGTTAAATATTTAATTATTTTAAAAGAGTTTTTTTTTATTGATATAATTTATTTGATATTAGATGTGATATATAATTCTGTAGTGGAATATATTTTTTGGTCGTGCCATGTATTACTCTGAAGTGAAATGTCTATTATTTGTTGCGCAATGTATTATATAGTTGTGGATTGCATTTTTTTGGCATCGTAAAACTTATTTGATTGGGCATTGTATTTCTTTGTAGTTGCAACACTTTTGCTTTGTCGTTACTTAATATTATATTGTCGTGCAAGTCTGTCGTGAAAAATAATAAATCAGTCGTAAGTTTACTTTAGGCTATCAGGGTGTTGATTTGTTATCGTGCAACCAACCTTTTTTGTCGTACCATTAATATTTTTTTCAACGGTATCTCGGTATCCTGAGAGTATAAAAACAAAACAAGTAAACTTAAAAAAAAATGTCAAAAATTTAAATTACAAATCATCATTAATGAATCATAATAAGAATCAGAGGTAATAAAAAATTACATATAAAAAACAAAGTATTTTAAATACTATTTTGTAATATTAAAAGAATAAATCGGCATATTGATGACAGACAAAAGCTCCTTTAAAATGACGCAGGTAAAGTGTACCCAAAGCTATATTGGCTTTATTACTTTGACTTATTGGATTAGTAGTCTGCTTGGGGGTTCATAGTACATACTTAACAATTTCTCATTTTTTATACCTGTACTAAAGGGGTAAAACAATTTTGTAAAAAAAAAAACAAAACACGTTCACGTTCACAGAAAATGTAAGAATAATATTAATACAACCCCCGCTTTTATAGCATTCAGATAACATTTTAGAAGATTGTTAAGTACTCATTTAATAGACCTCTAAAGAGACTACTAAAAGCTAATCCTATAAGTCAAAGTAATAAAGCCGATATATCTTTGGGTACACTATAACTTATATATTGTCGTTTAAAATAATTTGTTCAATTCTTTCAGAATTACGATAAAGTAATAATTATATGAGTCTAATTATTTAATGCAAATGTTGTTAAAAGCAAAACAATCAATAAAAGGATATCTAAAAAATGTAATCTGTGCTTGATTTTACGTGTAAACTAAACTTGGTAATAATTCAAGCTAGATTTGATATTTAAAAATAGCATTTATCATATTGTCACACCGTAAAAATAAAAAAAAATGCGACTTAAGAGTCCACAATGCATCGTGTTGAATAGGTTCCTGATTTTAAATAGGCATATTACACAGCCATAAGATAAACATTTTGCTGAGTTGTCCATAAATAACTGTGATAGGAGTATAAACGTTTGGATTTGAATAAGTATGTTTATAACGTATAATATAAGGTTATAAACATTTATGTTTCATTGAAGTGTGTAAGTAATACTTTTTAACGCACTGGCTTAACTCGGAGTTGATTAAATTTATTAAAATAAAAAAATAAAGAAGGAATATTAAATATATCAGCAATAGGTGGTATTGGTTGTGTAAGAATCTATATAATTTGTTTGTGTGTGTTCTAGTAATAATAAAGACAACCCACAATCGATTTAGAATTTTTTTAACAAAAACTAAAATTACTCTTTATCTTAAATATGACTTGTCTATAGATGATAATGAATAAGATATTGCATAATTATTTGCAAACTTTTTTTATCTGTTTACGGTTAGAATAGTAGTGTGAGGTTTTTTTGAACCGATATCAAAGTCATTCTGCAAGTAAGTTTATGATCATTAATAGTAAATGATTGAATTTCTAAGCAAACAATATAATCTCGTCCAATTATTACCTCATACTATTGAGAAAATAGAGCGCTTTATATATTTTTAACATTTTACTATATAGAACAAGTCTTATTTTCAAGTGTAATCAAAATAAAACAATGTTTGCCTGTAATTGTCTCATATCTAGATTTATGACATTATGAAATGCGTTACACTAAAACTTTGCATTACTACATTTAAGCTGAGTCATAATGTATTTAGAATAAACTGTATAAATGTATTAATTTTAATTATATTTATAATATTCACATTAGAATACATATTATAAATATAAATAAAATAGTATTTTGAAATAAATAAAACATTAAGATTATGAATAAATTTACTAATATTGTACCTAACAAAATTACTAAATAAAAAAATAACCTTTCAGTAAACGTGCTTATTGATCAAACCAAACTGTATAAATCTCTTTTGTTTGAAATAATTTAATCCTCTCCCTTTTTGCGTAATGTTCTTTGTCTTAATTGCCTTTAAGTAAGTAAAAAGCGCCATTCATTAATCTTTCCTTTACCTGTTTAATCTGTTTTTTTCCTTTTTGTATTATTATATGTAATTCATAATCATTTTAATTATAATAACTTCAATGTAATTTTCTACTTTTTTTGTACTATGTTTTACTGTTGTATATATGCTTTGTAATTTTTTTTTTATAATCACACTTGTTTGTATCACCGTCAGATGATGGCCTTGTAAAGGTTGAAACATGTTACGTTTTTTTTAAATATATTTGTAATACAGTGCATAGTAAATGTGTTTTATTTATTATAAATTTATTCTATAAAATTTGTTGCAATTGCAAAAAATAATTAATATCAATCTTTATACTTTACACTTGTCATTATATTTTTGTTCTTTTACAATATACTTTTTGTTTTGATTTTATTTAGTAAAAATACATAAAATATTATTATAACATTGAACATATTTGTCACATAATTTGTAAATGTTTATTTTATTTATATTCCTAATCATAAAAATACAGTTAATAATTTTCCTTTTTTGTCTTTTCGGTTTGTTACTAAAACAAAACATAGATGACTAATAAATATTAAACTGATGCGGCGGATAAAATCATGATAAAAGTTCATATTAAAATAATAATTAAAACACAGGTGTTTTTCTTAAGTTTTAAAGATTTATTTGAAAAACTAAAACATGTTGTAGTTTTAGAAATAAACTATTGAAACCCAAAACCTCCTGTGTTTTAATTATTATTATCAATATTAAAAATTTATTTATTTAATTAGTTTTAATCTTATTTATATTATAGTTTTAAGCATTTTTTCTATAGTTACTTTTTTTCATAATTGAATGGAGCTATAAATAAGATTGTAACAAAAAAACCTTGATTTTACAGGATACCTTTTTATTACTTTTGAACAATTGAAACTATAAACTGTTTTTTTGTTATATACTATATATTGTTTTATCCGTATTTTCAAGAAGTCTAATACTTGTAGTAACATATTTCTATAAACAGTTTTTTAAGCAAAGTCTCCTTTTACAATTTTGTGCCACAGACACATACATTCTTTATAAAATATATTAAAACGCTTTAGCATCGGGCAAACAAGTACCTGCTGTAACAACAATGTTTTGGTTACTTTTTATAAAAATTGAATCGTCCCCTAAACTAGAATATTTTGTATCTGCTTTAGCGTGGTGCTTTTTAGATTTACTTTTGAATCATATACTTTAAGTTTCCTTTTTAGATTAAGCACATACAAGTTGGGTATATAACTTCATGTGACAGATCTAGGTTAACCAAACCTTAAGATAAAGTAAATATTCTTTAAGTATTTTTACTGTAACAAAGATTAGAACACTCTATCTTAAAAAGCTGATACATTTTACTAATAAATAAGTCAAAATGCAGAATTAGTTTTAAAGTAGTGCTTTATTTCATCTGGAAAAGAATGGATGTGATTTCAAATAGTAGTTTTCACTTTATTATAAGTTGTCTTAGTTTAATTTTTAATAGATCGCATAAGTATTCTGACATACTCTCATTTTTAGTAAATAGAAGTTAAAAAAAGGAATGTCATCTTCTGCAATATATTTCTGTTTTATTTTAACTAAATTTATGTAACGTTGCAACATAGTTTGCTCATCTAAAACAGCTTCACAATTATAGGTGCAGCAACAAATTTCAGTATACAACAAAGAAATGCTTTGTTCTATACTAAAGTTTGTTATTATTGTATTTTCATATGTCAATGATGGATAAAATCTTATTCTACATACATTGTTTAAAAAAGCTTTTGTTAAAATACTAACCCCTTTTTTGAAAATATATTGTTTTCCTGAGTCTCAAAATGTTTTTCCTTTGTTGTCCTTCCACTCACCATAAGTTTTTTTTAAACCTTAGTTTAACTGTTTTTTATCCAATATGTTATAATTTTATTGGCAAGCAACTAGATTGTAGGTAATAAACCTGCTTTCTCAACAAAATTTCACAGCCAATCATGAACCAGCTCAACCAAAGTAATACCTACAAACTCATTTTATGTAAAACAATGCATCTTAAATACTGAGGGTTACAACTTTATTTGGGGCGCCTATTCAATATAATAATAATAATAATAAGTTTATTGACAACAAAAGCCTTGAAGAAAAATATGTACATATTTCTATACATTTCTAAAAACTACAATAGAGTACATCTCTATAAAACTAAATAATTAAATTAAAACATGCATTTAAATTATTACGGTTACAGCAACATTTAAACATTTGATTAAACAAAACAAAACAGATCAAAATTTGCATTGTGTGAACAGCATAACATTTTTGCATCATTCGCAAAAATATACTATAAAATCCATAATTGTTGCAATGCAACTTTACTCTTAATAAGTTAGAATATCAAGTGTATCTTTCTTGACAAAAATTAAAATTTAGTCTAATCACCAGTATTTCCGAACTAATATAACTATTGACTAATTTAAGAACAAATTAAAAATCAATTATTATTCTCTTTCTCTTAAAGTTCTAAAAGTTTGCATATTGCCATCTATATAATTGATACATTTAAATAAATACGATCTAATAAACTTTTTTTGAACCATTTCAATACGTTCTATATGATGTGGAGATCAAATTATACTACCGTATTCTAAGATCGATCGTATTAAAGAATAATATAAAGTTACAAATGCCCTTGGACTTAGATCATTTGATATGAGTGATATAAAACCTAACATTTTCCTACTTCTATTACAAATGTTATCTAGCTGCGCTTTAAAATTAAGTTTATAAACAAATTTTATTCCTAAATCCATTATTTCGTTTACTGATTTTAATTGCGTATTGTTTATAACATATTCAAATATAATTTGGGTTTTTTATTATAGTAAAAGAAATGAAATAGCATTTAGATAAATTTAAAAACAGCAAATTATTTCAACACTATTGGTTAATACTATTTAGGTTTTTTTGTAATAACACGCAATCATTTACTGATTTAACATTATGAAAAAATCTTAAGATCATCCGCGTACAATAAGCATTCACACACAGTATACAACATTATTACACAGATCATTTATGAACATTAAAAATAAAATTGGTCCGCAATGTGAACCTTGTGGCACCCCTGATGTTACATTTACAATTTTAGACATATGATTAAGACCATTCCAACCGCGACCTTAGTTTGTAGTATTTTAACAAAAACGGCAACTTTGGCGTCATTGCTGTGTCTATATACAAGTTGATAATCAATTAATTTTTTTACCAATACATTCAGAAAGGATCAAACTGTAATATGTCAAAGTGTTTTAGTCAAATAATAGTTAGAAAATAGCAGAAAAAACTCATCAAATATAGAATTAAATGCGTTTTTATGTATTTTTAAATGTATTTTGTTGCTATTTGCAAATTTAATTTGACAAAAATCACATTGACATATCATAATTTAATCCTTTCTATATGTACTGGTAAAAAAACAATTGATTATCAAATTATTTGCAAAAACAGCAATGAAGCCAATGTTGCCGTTTTCGTTGAAATACTACAAATCAAGGTAGCGATTGGTATGGTCTTAATATCATATATACTAGCCGCAGTAAGTAAATGAAAACCCAGCAAACGTGAATATACTTTAATAATATTTTTAGAAAATATAAATTTTATTCTTTCTAATAATTAATAAAAATTTCAGAAACTTTAACAATACAAATTTGTAAAAACATGTCGCTCCTCCCCTGTTTCTCATGTATTGAGCAAAGTAATCAGAAAAGCAACTAGCCAATTACAAATTCCAAAATCTGTTGATATAGAACATCCATACTGTTTAGAAATAATAAACCGTTCAGCTTGAATCCTAATATATCCTACAAAAAAACTAAAACAAAATTTATCACTAAACGGTTCTGTTCCATTTTGTATTCAATTCAATTTATCTTATTTTGTCCAAGGATCAAATACATAATTGAAATAGAATAAGTCACAAACAAACAAACAAACAAAATATAATTAACATAAAGTATAAAAATATAAAAATACATCTAACATATAAAAACTAAAAACTAAAAATTAGACACATACATAAATATATATATACATAACAATTTTTTTAATAAAACTTGATTTTTTTAAGTTTATATAATTTAAAATAATGTGGAAGTTTATTGTAAACTTTTACTCCTTATTTGAGCACTCTGAAACCTAGTTTCTAAATAAATCTTGACTAAATTATAAGCAACACCTCGTATACTATATCTATTTAATTTATTTAGAAGATGTTAATGATCTACTAAGTCAAAAGCTTTGCTTAGGTTTATAAACAATCGTAATTATTGTTTGCAATTATCTAAGTTTTTTGAAAGATTGTTGAGGTATTTTATTATTGCGTCTAAAATTGATTTGTTTTTACAAAAACCAAATTGCATTTCATTAAACAATTAAAGTTTTTTGAAAAATCTTTGAATCTGCCTTGCCATAACTTTTTCCACTACTTTTGCAAAAGTGTAGATTATATCTATAATAGGTTAGTAGTTTTCTATGTAACTTTTATCTAAACATTTACTATTTAGTATAATTTGGGCAAGTTTTAATTTGTTAATCAATATACCTTGAGTGAGAAAGTCATTTACAAAAGAAGTTATTGGAGTTAAAATAACCGGTATACATTGTTTTAATAGTTTTGAATTAATGCAATTCAGATCCATACAATTATATTTGAAACATATTTAAGTATTTCCATTTCAGTTAGAGGTGATAAGTATATAGAGAAGTTATTTGATTCTGAATTATCATCAATAACAGGATGTTGCGGCAGACTTTTTGTTATCGATTTTGCTATTCTACTCAAAAATGAATTAAAGTGACTGGCAATAGTTAACGATTTTTACAGAATATTTATAAATGTAGATTGAATTTACTTCATTAGATTGTTTTGACTTATAGCTCTCATAAATTATTTGCTAAGCAGTTGTGTTTATTTGAGACAAGTTTATCATTCTGCTAGAAATATAAAATCTTTTTGCTGTTATGATTAACTTTTGATATATCTTTTTATATGTTTTATAGTAATTAATGGTGAAAACTCTTAGTTATCCATTTATTATTAGTTTGATTATTAAATAATGTTTTAGTCAAAAACGACTGATTTTGCGCTATAATATTTTTAAAAACAATAAAATTTCTTAAAAAGCATTTTTATAAATGCCATTAGTATTCTTTTTCAATTTTCCAATTGTGATGTGTGACTGAACCGTATGTTTTTAATTTATTTATAATATCTACAATAAAAAATAACTGAATTAATGGATATCATATCTTATTTACTAACGTTGCAATGACACTTAACTTTTTACAACATTAATGCTTTTGACTGTTACACAAGTTTGTAGCGGTTAGACGTGATCACAAACTTTTTTGTATCTCACTACAAAAGATGCAAAATTCTATCTGGCAAATTCTTGTTCATCTGCTGCTTTAACTTCTTTTTCATCTGTTGCTTTAATTGCTTTCTTATGTAATACTTCATCTGCTACGCCATCTGCTATTTTTTTTTGTGCTGCTATATCTGCAACTTCATGGGCTACTTTTTTTACCACTATATCTGCTATTTTGTCCACTGCTTCATCTGTTACTTTATCAGTTACTTGTAACATACTTCAATATCATCCATTAACGTGATTTGGTCGAAGGTATATGACAATAAATTTACCAAAATTACATTATCTGTGTCAAATTTATTAACCCTATTTGTACTGATTTCAAACAAAACAAGATAAGTTTTTAATTACTGTTTTCGTTGTATCTTTGTTAGTTCTTTTATAGATATTAAAAAAAAAATACAATTTACAAATTGTTTTGGCGCTCGTCTTGCTTCCCCATGACCTGTCAAGCCATAATATAATATATGAATACATTATATAATTTTTACTTTAATGCAGTAGATTTAGCTTCAACATTTAGTCCATTATTAATCTTTTTAAGTTAATATGCCAAAAATCTAACCACTACGAGTAGTACTTCTGAAAATTGTTTATTTCACTCGGCATTTTAGCATAATTAATTGACAAGTTATTTTTTTACAATTTTTTAAAATTTTATTACATTTTTAGTATTGTCAGTGAAAGTTATCATTGTTCCGTTTTTTTTTCACTGATTGCAAAAGATTGCTTATACTTAAATATTTTGAACACCAAACGTTTTTTTTACTAGGTTTATTTCACTCTAGATTCTAGATTTAAAGTTTCATAAGTTTTATGCGGTATAAAATAATTATAAATTTTAAAAATTGTGTTTAGCCAGTTACTAATATATGATAATCACCGTTTCATAATACCGTTTTTTCAATAATTATTTGAATTGAATCACAATACAAAGTTTAATTACTTTTAAAACTTTACTTTTTTACAATCTCTTACTACCATCTATTTAAACCTTTTTCAAACTGATAATCACTTTTACAATCTCACAAATCTTCTCTAAAAACAGTTTTACTTCTGTACAACTTTTGCGTCTATATAAAGCTTATATACGTTCTTGTATTGAATATTGTTTGAAGTATGAGAAGGAGAATCTGAAACTACACTATCTTTTTTAAACTTTTTTTTTTAAACAAATTATTAAAATCATTGATTTACTAATGATTTAGATACTTTACAATATCAGCGTAATATTGCAAATCTTTGCATTTTATATAGATATTTTTATAAACATAGTTTAATAGAATTACAATAGTACAATAGACCAAGAGACCAAACATTTAAGAAAAAAATTTAACCAGAGTGTTGACATGGTTTACTTGGTATAACACAATTAGAAACAATTTTAAAAACAAATTTTATAAAACTTTGTATATTGTATTTAAAATTTTTAGTCATAAAAATCAGTAACTATTGATACTACAATACTATGATACTATAATACTATGTCATTATTTAATGTGATATATTGTTATTTTATTGCTAACCATTTTATTGTTTTTATTTCTTGTATTGTTTGTAATTCACGTTTGTTATCCATGTAAATCTATTAAAGTTATAAAGCAAGTATTTGAATATGTACAATAATATTAGGTTTCAACAATTCATTTTGATGATAATAAATATTAAATTACATTATATTTACTTAATAAAATAATTTAAAAAATCTTGCAGAACGGAACCTAATTTAATTTAATACTCAAAAATAGTTGTACAAATACACGTATTTAATGTAAAATTATATTTTTGTTCGAGTTATTTACATTTAAGTAATGTAATAAATCCTTAATCTAAGAAAATCCTCAATTCTCCCTTAGCTTAAACTATACCACAAAAAAACATTTTAGAGTTGGAGTTTTCTGTCGCTGCAATAATATTGACGTTCCGCTGAGGCAAAGTGCAGATGCCTCCTGTAGAAACGCAAGAAACCGCTCGATTTTGCCACCCAGCTGATACGTGGGTTATTTTTCTGTTTTCAGAGACTATTGCCGAAAGAGAGAGAGTAATTTAATTACAAAAATCTACATAATTTTCTCACAAAGAAAATATTGTTCGTCCTGGGTAAATTAATAATAAGCCAGTCATAATTGAAGGTTGTCGTTTTTACTTTCTTGAATACACAAAATAATTGGTGGTTCATTAATATGATAGTGGAAGAGATTGTGAATTCAAATGAATAAGTTTAACAAATATAAATAAAGTGTATAAAAAAATATTATAATAACTTGCAAAACTAAAAAATATTTCTTTTGTCGTTATTTTGCTTTACAAAAAATATTTGGATTTCGTCTAATATAATTTCCGGGTAAATAAACTTTACTCGGCTACACAGGGACAAAAAAAAAACAGAACAAGCGTGCACAATCCAAGCTCTCCTCGGGCCGGCCAATTCCCATGAACCCAAACAAAATTATCCTCTCTTTATATCGAATGGGTTGGTCGAATTTATAGCCAGCCTCTCCACTGATCCTACATCAATGTGATACATTGCAAACCAATATATAGGAGAAACGTGCATGTACTGAAATTGCAATGCAATCGTTTACAGAAGAGTTGTATTGCTAGAGTAATATAAAAATAAATGGTTCATCTAAAAAGTTTTATATCGCCTGTAAAGTTTGCAGTATTAATTTCCTCGCGATGGAAATTTCGTGAGTGTTCGAAAATATCTTGATCGGAGGGTGGAATGATTCGGTTATCGATTCAGGGCGTTATTGGAGATTATCTCTTTTACTCACTCTACGTATAGTTTCGTTATATTTTTGCATTGATTTTTATATTTATTTTTAAGGCGATGCTTACTGAGATAAATAATTTAATCAAGCTGCAGATCTAGTTATCGAAACCGGGAGTAGGAAGGATGTTTGATAAATTTTTAATAATCGAACGCTCAAGGCGTCCTACATTTAATAATTCAAGGGGTAGAATGGATCTCCATTAGATAGGTCGTGGAAAATTGGATCATTCATCTAGATACGGGCCGACGGAAAAAATATAAATCGCTGTAGAACGACTACACGTCAACTCAAGTTGTAAATAATTTGACCTTGAGTTTTTTGTTGTTTTAATATACTATTATATTACATGTTAAAATATCGTTATTACTTTTCTAATTTACATAAAAATAAATTGAAACACTTTACTTTAATAGAAATATTATAAAAGTTGGTTTTATGGCTAGATCGTAGTAAATTATAGAATTTTATAATAAACTTATTAACTAATAACTTCAAATCATATTTTTATTAAAACTAAATAAAAAAACTTAAAAAAAATTTAATAAACAGATAACTGTTTTACAATGCAACTGCATTCTGTTAAGGCAGTTTATCAAAAAGTTGTTTGTTGTATGTACCTTAGTAACAAGTTGTAGTTTAAAGCCATCTAATCGTTTGTGTAGTAAACTTCAGTTATGTTTAATTTAAGTTGGGTGTACAATAGCTTCTAAAATATGTTGTGTAAAATATTTTGAGCTTGATGTGGTAGTGTGTTGTTGTCCTGCAATAGCAAATTTGTTTTAACATTAGTGCAATTCAAAATAATATTTTAATTATGACATTGTCTTTAACTTTGCATTTACAAAATAGAATTTGCACACCTTCCTGCAAATAATGAATTTTAAGAGAATGTATACTTACACAAAACAGTCTCTAGTGTTTCTTAACAATTGTGCAGCTTTATTTAAATGTATTTGTAAGTTATGTAGTTATAACAGTGCTATATGTACTTTAATCATTAGTTCAGCACTTATTAAGAGGAGAGAATAGTTGCGCTTTTATAAGGGTTTACAGAACTCTCACACAGAAATTCAGCACAAAAACGCCTGAATATTGAATGAAATTTACACACATTGTACAAGAAAATCCAAACTGTGCTCTCAAAATAAAGTTTTTATTTAGTTCTTTGTTAAGTTTTTATTCGTTAAATATAACTGCAAATCTTTAACCCAAAGAATGAAAGCATACAATATTGTATGTAGTTCATCATATAAAATAAGTGACGACTGAAATTTTATCGATTGGATATTGAGTTGGTTGACCATAATAACCAACTTTAATTTAAAAACGGCGCTGTACGTGACAATATTTTTCAAAAAAAAGTTCACCTATATTCTTGTAGATGTAATAAAATTTCAGGATGTAATGTTTGCTAATAATATTTTTATAACTAGCAGCACCCCGTCAGAACACGGTGACTAAACCCAGCAATTTTCTAGCGTTAATATAAATACATACAAATTTTTGTTTACTATCAACCTATTGCTTTGCTATTTCCATCTGATAGAAAAGCCTTAAAAAGTTATTTATATCTAAAATAAGTCTCAACAGCCATTTGAAATATACCTATTTAATAGTAGCGTACAACGAATTAATATTTTTGAAGTTCTTTTTTATTTATATTCATACAACTGGTTCCAAATCAATAAAGAGCAAGTTATTATTTTAGTCATATTTGAAGAACAAACCTCGGATTGCTACTTTAACGCTCAATAACTGAGCTATTTCACAGTTCATATGTTTATTTTCATATTTACTTTTAACGAAGCACTGTATTTTACAAATAAAAGTGATTTCTACTAAAATTGTGTTAATAAAAACAATTTTGACTTTCTTGATTATATCCTTATTATATGTTTTGAATAATGTAATTTAGAATTAAGATAAAAAAATAAAAAAAAAACTAACGTATGCTAATAATTTATTGCCGACGTTTCGATAACTTCGATATCTTCCCCAAAGCTAAAAAAAATTAAAAAATTACATTTTTGATTACAAAATAAATGAAAATAAATATCATTAAAAAATTACAAATACAATTAAAAACTTCTTGATGCTATTTACATATATCACAATGATTAAATTCACCTTTATATGTCAGCTATACTTGTCATATTTGTAAAATTTGCTATCTTAATTAAATTTACATCACAACACTTTAAAATGAACATTTACAATCAAGGCCGTATTTGAAAAGGGATTTTGGGGGTTCAACTTATTACATGTGCTTAGGGAGCTACTCTTCGGTAAAAAGCCACAGGTTAAGGTATAAATAAGCCCTAAAGTCGGTCGGAATATTGACTTCAGAGAGACAAATGATTTAGAGACTTTTAAATAATAAAACTGTTGTTAAAATATTACTTCCAATAATAACAATAACTGATTATTTTTAATTATTATTGTTTTATATTATTTTATAAATGACTATACAAAAATTTCATAGCGCGAAAAAAGAAAATATTAAATAATAATAATTGTTTCAAAATTATACTTAACTTTATAAAACGTAAATAAAAGTTTATTTTTTCCATATTAAAATCATTCAATTTTTATTATATGAAAAAAAAAATAATAGTGATATAATTTAATTTAATTGAATAAATTGCATTAAGTCTAACGTTACCTAAAGACCTTATTGTAATAACTAAAAAATTAATTAAATTAGTATAAGTAGTATAATTTAATTAGATGTAGAAAAAAAAAAAGAAAGCACAACAAACAGAAAAAAACTGTATTTATTGCTTATAAATTTCAGAAATGGCTAAACGTTATCAAAATTTTCTACAAAATTCTTTAGTTGCACAAAATGTATAGAAAAACGCTTCAACAATTTCTTGAACCAAACTTTTTATTAATTAATTAATCTTAAAAATTGCTCAAAAAGACCATTTATTGCAAATCGAATTACAAAAATTGTTCAAAATTTATAAATTGCTCATTAATCACACAAATTTTCTCATAAAACATAGTCATTCAAAAAATGCTTTGAGAGTTCTTTTTCGCCCTAAAAATCGATTTATTGCAAAAAAATCTACAAAAATATATCTCAAAATTCATAAACTGTTCACTTTTTACATACTTTTTCATTGCGCAAAATTATAAATATCTCGGAATGTAGTGCACGGCACATCCTAATATTTTCATACCTGTCATTAAAAAATAATCGTTTTTTAAAGTTCTGGAAAAAAAACTCTTTTTCTTAAAAAAATGACAAACATTTTTTTTTTTCTTAAATATAGATATAAACGTGCTTTTATATGTGCAAAAATGCCCTGAACATTTCAGGAAGTGCCATGTATTAGATAAAATAGCAAAAAAAGCTTAAATTTCAAGTATTTCTGTAAATACATTGTAAGATATCTCGGAGCATAGACCATATTTGACAAAAAAAAATACCCGTAATCTTTTTTTAAGAAAAACTCTTTTTCAAAGTTCTGAAAAATTATCAAAATTCAAGAAAAAAATGTTAAAAAACGCAAAATAATCGATTTTTCAAGTTTTGATCGCTTATTACTCGGAAATGGCAAATTGAAAAAATCTGAAAAAATTCGCATGATCAGGATTCATGTAAAGAAAGGCATTTTCAGTGATTTGAGCAAAAAAATCTATTCCGTTTTCCATTTTCTTTTAGATACGGCCCTGTTTACAATGACACATTTTTTTATTGTTTACAACCTGGTGCTCTACTAGTTGCATAGCACTTATTTCCACATTTGTATTAAATTTGCATACATATAAAATAAAATAAAATAAAAACAATATTTTTTACGTCAATTGTTATAGGTTTGGTCACTGGTAGTACTTGAAGTAGAAGTATACGATCGAGCAAAATATAATCAACAAGAAATGTAGTACCTATACATGTTTACGGGTAATAACAAATTTATTGTTATTTATTTAGAAATAAATGATCAAAAAAACATTTCGTTTATTTCAAAGTTAGAGAAACTTAATATATACTGGCCACCAAAAGTATAGGAACAACAAGAACTTGTAGTTAAATTTTTATTTTTTTTTTATATAATTTGCAAATCTTATAATCACAATAAGAAATGATTAAAATTTCAAAAATCATAATAAACATTTTTTTTAAATTTTATATTTGGTTTATACAGCAAGTAATGTTTTAAGGGTGTCCTAGTAAATTTTTTGTTTGAATGTTGTGACAAATCCAAATTTATATTTAATGTAATTGTAAATTTTAAGAAAACTCCAATTGGATTTGAGACCCTAATTCGTGTTTAATCTTGCACCTAAAAGATTAGTGGCCCTACTTAGCTAGTATATGTATGTAATAAAAAACATGTAAATATTTTAGTCAATTATTATTATTGGTTTGTGCTGTAATAATTATATAAAAATAAATTATCCCACAATGTCCTATGAATAAAAGCAAGAAAAACTGCATAAACTAATGTTATAAACGTTGAATAAAGATGATGATAAAGCTGACAATATTTTTAATTGTCATAAAGATTACAATAAAGAAGATTAGTAGAAACGCAAGAGTTGAATTCGGATACAGAGCAGGAGCTTTCTGATACTGAAGTTAAAAAAACAATTATAAAGAGCTTAAGCCAGTTGTGAAACACTTAAAAATGCTATTAAATTGTAGAATCATTTTTGGACAATAACATGCTTGACAGCATTGTAAAATATACAAACAAACTTATAAAAAAAATAGAGCGCATTACACCTAAAAATACAAAAGGAAGTGATACTTAAAAAGCATGCTTTGATTAGTTTACTTTATTTGGCTGAAGCATTTCTGTTGAACAACTCCTCATTATGTCTAAGTTTTGATTTGAATTATTGTTGCAACATTTGCGGTTTGATGATATAAACACACGTTCCAAAAGGTAATCTACGGACTAATTAGCTGAAAACAGAAATATATTTGTTTCACACACCATATAAAAACAAATCAATCAATCAAAAATTTGAAACGGTTTGCAAAAAATGTAGTTTCCGCCAATTCATTCCGAGTAAGCCAAATAAGAATAAACAAAACATTTTTCAATGGTGGATTCAATCATTTTGTATGCCTGCAATTTGGAAGTTTATGTCAACACTCAACCAAACGGACCTTATTCATTCAATAATTTTCTATTAACCCTTGTTCAAATATTTAATATAATAGATTTTTATTTAAAATAATAAATATGTTTTATTTGTTTTTATGTATTTTACCCATATCAATACCATCTTTTACAGTTTTTACAAATTCGCGCGCAAAAAAAAAACGTGCAAAGTGTCAATGCAGCTAGGATCAAGTGCTAATAACGAAAGGATAATCAGATGTACGGATCAATCAACAACTGTTATTTTTCATTTAAGTATATTTATATTAAAAAATCGCAATGTATTTTAATAATATCCGACGTACTTAAAATACTATCTACTATAATACAAAAACACAACAGGCATTTCGATTGCAATCACAACTTGGTAGTGCAGTCCACGTCGTTTTGTTAAAGTATTCCTTTTTAAAGTTTGTCTTATCATATTTTTTACGCTTCAAATGCACTTTTGAATTTTAATGCCAAATATTTAATGGTTTTCTGGTGCTTTTGTTTAGATGTATTAAAAATGTTCAAATATAAGTTAATTTTCGGTAAAACCTTAAGTGGCTTTGACCTAAAATATACTACTATTTTAGATAGCTTTGCCTTCTTACAAATTACTACCTTAAGTAGTTTTGTTTGATTTCCTGCTTATTGTGATCTTATTTTAGTTTAACAGTATTCTTTTTTAGATTTAAAGCTGATAATCTTGTTAATAAGTTGAGTTTTGACCAACAATGCTCAAATACTTTAAAAAAAACATAACTTAAGAGTATATTCATATAACAATAAAAGTTTGAAAGTGTTGATTATGTTGAAGTAAAATATGTTTTCTGATCATTTTTACTGCATTTTACACATGTAAGAATCCTTGCAGTATGTTAAAATGTTGGCATAAAAAACACATTTTATAGGATTCAAAATAAATCTATAAACCGAGCAAAAATAATATAGCACTT
This sequence comes from Tachinus rufipes, assembly GCA_963932245.1. Lineage (NCBI taxonomy): Eukaryota > Metazoa > Arthropoda > Insecta > Coleoptera > Staphylinidae > Tachinus > Tachinus rufipes. Next base: position 44,537,455 of record OZ010744.1, on the reverse strand, counting down.
TTATTTTTCTAGTAAACCGTTCAGAACAAGATGTTAAAATCATACATGTATCTATTTTCTACGTTTTCTACTGGTTAACCGATTGTAGTCAATAACAACTTTCAACGCCAGTTTATGTTAAAATTCTTCAATGTTAGTATAGTGTCAAGATTTAAGCAGTATCTCGAGAGTTTTGTGTAAAAGTTTACAGTTTGTAATACTAATTTAATATGGCTAAAGGTTTGAGATCTTGCAAAGATATCAAACGTGACAAAATATTAACTTTTTTAACAAGTGACAAGATTAAAGATATTCTTAAAAGTGCAGTTGAATCTCGAATGAAAAAAGTTCATAATAAAATAGAAAAACTGCATGTTGAAATAAAGATTCTTCGTGACACCAATGTGGATTTAATGAAATTAATAACTAATAAACCTGAATTAAGATACGTTGCCAATAAAAATAATAACAATTGTAAAAATAATATTACTATTAAAAAGCCAAATTCCAATAATAAAAATGATTTTTCATCAAATAAAATAAATATTGAAACGGTTAATCTAAAAAATGCAATGTCATCTGATAATCGCAATAAAAATTTAATTTCTTCTCAAAGAGAAGAAAAACAAAACTGTTAAAAATAGTGAAGAATAGAAAACAGTAGTAAATAAACGTAAAACACAACAGAAAAAAATTATTACATACGGAAACTAGGCAGATTGTGATGGAATTATTAAAGGTGCACCGTGATTGTCCAATTTTCATGTTTTCAACTTAGATCCAGCCATCAAGGTAGACAACATGATAAGTTATCTGAAGACTAAAAACGTTGACCATGCTAGATGTGTGCAGTTAAACTCTAAGCGACCTGAAAATTACTTTTCTTTTAAAATGTCGGTCTCAACAGAATACGATAATGTAATTCTTAATAAAGAAATATGGCCAATAAATGTTTGTGTAAGTCGTTTTTTAACATTTTTTCACAAGAAAATCAAAATGAATTAGTCCATTCAAAGTGCGAAATTGCTCAAATTATTGTTCAAAGTATGATAAACAAATTTGAAAAAATTGAAGTATTTGTAAACAATGAACATATTGATATTGTTTGTATATCTGAACATTGGGCATTAAATAATATAATTTTTTTTTACATTGATTAGTGATTTTAGCAGATCCACTCATCAACACGGTGGTGTAGCTCTATTTGTAAAAAATAACGTTATCGTTAAATGTTTAAGAGTTTATAAATATGCTTCATCTAAGCTTAACATTGAAATTTGTGGTTCCTTATTAAGTATAAATGATAATAATGTGAATCTTATATCTATCTATAGATCTCAGTTAAATGATTTTCTATTTTTTTTTGTAATAAACTTGCAGAAATAATGCAAAATATATTTTTAAATAAATCCAATAAAATTATAATTATATGTGGTGACATCAATGTTGATTTTTTAAAAGATTCTACTAACAAAAAACTTTTAACTGACGTGTTAAATTGCTACCAACTTACTGTTGTTAATACTTTTAAACTAACTAGAATATTTACAAACAAAAATGGTGATTCTTTTATTACACTAATTGATTATATTATAACTAATGTTGAGGATTATAATTGAAAAGTGGTTCAACCTTTAGTTGCTTATCTACTTTATCTACTTTAATGTGTTTGCAAACAAAAAATACTGAATATAAGATTTTATCTTCTTTTAACATAAAAAAAATAATATCTGCTAACAACTTAGATATTTTTAAATCAATTGTTTTATCTATAGACTGGAACAATCTTTATTTTATAGAAATCCAATATTTTATTGACAAACTATAAGCAAACTTTAATAATGCATCACCGTTAGAACTATTACCACCTAAAAAAATTGAGAAAAGTCCATGGATTACTACAAACATTTGTAATGAAAGTAAGAATTTAAAACAACTGTTCTGGCTCAATCACAGTTAAGTTCAAGTAAGCCCGAGCACTTAAACTAACAACCTTGTATAAAAATAAAAAAACAAGAACATTCTGAAAACATTAAACTTTGCAAAAAAAAAAAATTCAGATGTTGATTATAATTCAAGTAATAAAATTAAATCTATTTGGTATTTAGTTAATACGTCACTTAACAAGAATATCAAACATAATGCTGTTGACAAAATCGTTCTTGACAACAATATTATTAGTAACAAAATAGATATTTTCAATAGTTTTGTCCAGCACTTTTCTAACATTGCAGAATGTAAATTAAATAGTCACTATAATTTCAAATTATTTACTGATTGTACTTTTGGGAAAAAAATTTGTAATACGTTTGTCATGACAAACATAACAGTGAATAATATTATTTCCACTTCCAAAACTTTAAAATCTTCTTTTTCTGCGGAATCAGATGATATTCCACATAATGCAGTTCTTAGTGTCATTGATATTATATAAAAGCATTTAGTTTATTTATTTAATAGAGCATTAGATGTCGGAGAGTTTCCGGACATTCTAAAAATTGCTGCATACCATTATTTAAAAAAGGTGATAGAAAACTATAGAGCCATATCTCTATTATCCACCATATCGAAATTGTTAGAAAAAATCATCTACAAAAGAATAATTTTGTTTATTAACAAACATTATATTTTAAGAAACTGTCAACATAGTTATAGACATAAATTATCAGTTGAAACTGCATCTTGCAATCTTTTCAATCACATTGTTGAATAGTTGACACTAGCATTTGGGTAAGTGCATCTAACACTGATGAACTCAAAATTAAAGCGTTACAAGTCATTACATAATTCACTTCTTGGTTTAAAAGTAATGCCTTCATAATCAATCACAACAAAACAGAAAGTATATACTTTTTAAAACGACAAATTTTACAAACTGATTTTAACATCAATAATAATTTTGGATAAAAACATCAACTAATTATGGAATTTGCGGAAAATAATTAATTAAAGTGTATAAATTGTAATCAACAATAAAAGAAAAAATACAGTCCACAATCATACAAAACAGTCTGCATGGCAGAGATACGCGTATTATCGGTAATCTCTATTAGAATCAAAAAGCTTTTGTAAGAGTCAAGTACACTTGAAACTTCAAAAAAGATGTAAATACAAAGAAGGGTACGCCAGGTATATGTTTTGTCTCTATTACTTATCTATTTAAAAGCAACTTATTACAACAGGGACTACTGGATGCAGTAGAGGGCATTATTATCAATATTAAAAAAATTAGATTAGAAAAATTGAAGACGCAAGTGGATTAAGGGTTTATGTAAAAATTTCTTAAAAAATGAGATTGTTTAATAGATAAAGGTTTTAAGTCACTAGATTTTTTCTTAAAGTTATTTCATTTAATTTTTTTATTATTCTATCTTCGTACGGAGATTCTTTAACTCTTCTTCATTTCTTCTAGATTTTATTCTAATAAAATGTTTAGTTCTGTCTTTTATCTTTTAGTGTACTCCGTCAATTATAATGTTATAAAAAAAAAGGAAAAACTTAACAAATGTATAAAATAAAAATAAAACGTTTATAAAATTCCAAAAAAGATAAAATAAACTGTTTAAAATCAACCCAAAATTGTTTATCATCTCTCTAGTAACTAGCACAACAACAAACTAGCCTGTTAACCTTTTTCTAATACCAAACACAGACTAATGTCGTTTTTTTTATTAACGTTCTATGTTGCACTATATGTTATGTAGCCTTTCCATAATCGATAAAACATGCATATGTATCTTGATTTATAATTCCGCACTAGTTCTTGTACATAAAATTTGTTGTATTTAAACCATTCCTAAATTCAAAATGCGTCTCTGTTAGTAAGCTTTCGCATCTGTTGTATATTTTTGCATAAACAATAGTGCATATCTTATTAAATTGATTGTACGATCATCTTCAGTGTCTTGTATTCATTTTCTTAAGTAGGTAATAAAAAATGACTTTAACTACTTCTCTGGGATGATACCAGCATTAATTTTATTAAATAAGACTGTTAATATTGTTATACCATCACTATTCATCAATTTGATGAGTTCTGTGTATACATCAGCTTGCCTAACAACTTTTCCAATCCTAGCTTGTATAATATTTTTTCTTCTTCTTTCATCTTTCTGGATCTATACCTTTTTTAAATATATTATATTATTCCGGCCTACCATTATTCTAAAATAATTCTTCTACTGTAATGTTAATAATAAATTTGTTGCCTAACAAAGAACTAAAGTCTTATCTTTTGTCTAAGTGTAGTTTCCATTTGTTTATACAAAGTGGGGCACAAAAACCAAGTGGTTTATAATAATACAATTGTTAGTTTTTGCTTTCAAAGTACCCTTGCTTAAAGAAATCAGACGTGGATAAGTCAAAAAACCAAAAAAACCATAAGACGTCACAAAATTTTAAAATACGGTTAGAAAACAGGTGGCATAAAACAGCCATTAACGCTCCGGCGGTATGTGCCATGACCCCATCATGTTAAAACCATAAATGTTGACGATAAATACCTCATATACACGTAATTTAAAGTATGTATATATAAAAAAAATACACAAAAAAGCCATAAAACGTCACTATATCTCAAACCGTGCCATAACAATATTTTGGCAAACCTACAAATTTTGACAATAAATGTTACTTTAGTGTAACTCAGGCATAAAAAAATGCTCACCGTATTAATGTATCATATAATACAATAAAGGTAACCTCATTTTGTTATAAAAAATTTACCAACGAGCACTAAACAGTTACAATGCAGCGATTTTCCATGTAATTAACGTAAAATTTCTACAGCCCATTACCAACATTTTGTTTGTTGGCGGCCTCATTAAAGTAAAAATGGGCTTCATCATTCATTATTACCAACATATTCTTATTCTGCTCATAATGTGCAAGCATTTCTTGTGAAAAATTTAATTGTTAAAAGTAATCTCTTACTTTTAATTCCTGCATAATAGCTATTTTGTATAAGTGAATGACGGGGGTGAAAATGTAGTGAAGTTTATTTAGTGGAACCAAAACTAATGAAAGGGTAGAACGGCGTAGGCATTGCAGTATTGCTTGTCTGACTCTTTCAACATTCTGTAAGGTACGCATAATATGTCCGGGGCCAAGCGGTAATTATTTCTTTATTAAACCTCTTGTTTGGAGATTATTAATTCAACATAAGATTGTATTGCGTTCAAACAGAATAATTTTTATTAATATCAAATCTGCGGCGGGACTAAACTGTTGTCACCGTTTTACCACTCCTAACAAACCAATCATACGTGAACGTCTAATGCTTTATAATGACAACTAAAAGTAAAATGCTAGTCAAAAAATAAAATATAACGCTTTCTAATGTTCCACATTTTTTTGGCCTTTATCACTTTGCTATAGTTCATTGATCTCCTTTTTACTTCCCGTTGATATCATTCATGGTTTTCAGGTTTTTAATTTTTTTTAATTTTCTCGTTTCTATTTTGTGTACGTGTGTTTTAAGTAGGAGATTGATAGTACCAACGATTGAATTGTAATCTGACGCTATATTCGCCGCATGGTAAGTTTTTACAAATTAAACGCTATTTCTGTATTATATCAATATAAAGCCAAGTTAGTTACAGATTATTTTTTAGTTATTGTCTAAGGTAAACTCAAAAGGATAAATCTTCTTAAAAGTAATTCAAAAAAGATATTTAGTAACACAAAACTATTTTTCTGTTAAAATTAAATTAACCGGTTGCTATTCTATTTCGAACTTCAAAACCAAAGATCTTATTCGTTCTTCTAGTTTTACCTTATCAAATCTTTGCATTAAAGTTGCCTAATATAATGCATTTTGTTAATGTAAGTGCATTTTTAATTTGTTCTTAACATTGGTCAACATTATCAAAGTTTTTGTTTGATCAATTAGTTTCCTGTGATAAATTATCTATATATGGTTAGCTTTATCATTTCCGGCGTAATAATTAGTATTTTCATAGTATGAGCATTTGGCATAAACTTTTTTGTCACAATTCGTTACTACCCAGAATCATTTTAGTGTTTGTAATCATTTTGGACACCGAGATTCTTTGCACCTCAACCAGTATCAAAACCATGTAAACAAATATTTTGTCACCGCTTCCAATAATCTGGAAATAAGCCGTACCAAAGCATATGTTTACTGCCTTGACTCAATATATTAGGTTTAAAATAATCAGAATATACTTGCAAGGAAAAGACAAAAAAGTAATCCCAGATAGAGAAACTAGGATATCACTAAAGATAAAATTTTAAAATTGCCAAAAAATACAATTAATGGAACTGCATAAACATTCATGAATGAGCGGTGATACAACAAAGAAGAAGTAAATAAAGATCTAAAAAACTAAAAACGCATCTGAAGACAAACTAAATAATTAGAATCAATAACACACGGATTAAAAAAAAAAATAGAATGCAAAAACAAAAAAAGACAGAAAAATGTAGAGGTTATAGGGAGAGACCACCCAGCGTAAGTTATTCTCAAGCTGTGGCAATATTACAAGTTCCAACTTGCATTCTTGAATTTTTCTGTTTTTCTGTTAATTTTTACATTATTTAACTAGGTACTTCTTACAAAATTATATTTTATATTATAAAAAGAATATCTTAAATTAAAAATTAAAACATAACAGGTATATGACAAGCAATATTTATTTTAATTTCAATAGAAAGCCATTTAAATATGTCAAGTATTTTTTAGTTAGTTTGATTTATTTGTATATTTAATTAAAAATATAAAGATTTCTATATCCGGATGTTAATTAGAATTCTGTTTGGATAAGCCGACACCACTTTAATATAAAAAACTCCGTTTTATAAATATCTTTGTAACTCAATTCTATTTAACAAATTAAATTTTATGTGCTGCCTCAAACGTCTCATTTAAGACACAAAAAATAATGATCCATGATTTGGAGACTCTCCAATTACAACTAATCGAATCGATTCACATTGCCTCGACACATTTACTCAATTTACAAATCCCTTTTTGGCTCTCACTTTCCACCGAAACAATATTTTTTATGTCGTGTAACCGATACGCTTCCCATCCTTGCGGATATTAATTACAAAATTAAATAAGCCCTGCATTGTGCGCGATCATTTATTAATTAATAATTGTACAATTCGCCCCGAAACCATCCACTAAAATTAATCATACTCACCGACACGAATACCAATTGAGTTTAATTATTAGACAATAATTAACTTACGTTTATGTCAGCAAATGACAATTTAGCTGGTAATAGAAGCAAACGAAAACTCACCTGGAAAAAATAAAAATATGTTAATTTTATCGTTATTAATAATTACAATTTAAATAATAAATAATATTATATATCAAACTAATATATTGCACTTTTAATAAAACTGGTGCAGACACACATCAAAACTGTTGACAAGTTAGCCAACAGTTGCAGTAAAGTGCATCCTGAATATAACGTTTACACAGATAATTGCTAGATGTTAAACTTATTTTGTTTTCAAATGAATCATATTAATTATTTTACAATGTTGTAGTAGCTTGAACTTCTTAAAGTCAAACATTCTATAGTTATCAATTTTTAAAAATATACTAATTCAATTAGAATAAATGTTTCTTATGTATAATTTTTTTTAATCAACATTTGAAACAAGATATGAAATAACGAGCATCAAATGGCTTTCCACGCAGCCAGCCTTTCAATTAAAATTAACTTTTTTCTCTTATCTCCCATCTGCAGATGACAAAAAAGACGTAGCCGGCTGTCCGCTCAGACCGACTTGATGAAAAAAGACAGCGACGAGGAAGCCGCAGCAGCAGAATTACACGGTATGCGTTTTCCAGTTCTACGGACTTTTCTCTCATCCCACAACAGCTTCCACACCCATTTCCTTCCCTTCAACCCGCTATCATATAATCAACTCGATGCTATTGTAAACGGGAAAAGTGGCACAGAAGCCACCGGAAAACGTTCACATTTCAGGGCGAGACGCATTGTTATTATCGCCCGCTCAGCTTAATGGAAATAGAAACCTACAAAACCATAAATAAAATTGATAATTTAAATGCAATTTAACGCTCCGTTAAGTTTTGGTATTTGATGTAACGAGCGGTTTGCAAATTAACAACCACCACATCGATGCACAAACGCAATTAATTAAATCGAGGTACTGCCAAATTTAAGCACTGTAATATCATTACTTGAAGGTATTTAATTCAACAAGATTAAATTAAATAAATTAAAAATATAAATAATTTTACGATTTAAATTAATAAAATGACAAGTAAATCATTCATGTTAAAGAAATATAAAAAAAAAACTGATAGAAAATATTTTTACTAGCCTGTTGACATTTTAATGGCTTTTTGAATAAATAAAAATTTTCACAAGCCCATTTGAAATTTAAATGATTGCATATTTATTTTAAATTATAAAAATAATATTTTCAATTAATTCTATTTGTAAACCGATTGTGTCAGTATTTTTTATTTAATTGCTCTTTTAGGTGTATACATTTAATCAATCAAATTATTTAATTTTCTAAGTCTATTCTAAGATATTTGATCAAACTACACAAAGTGTCTCACAATAAACGTTAGAGTCCATAACTTTGTTTGTTGTTGTAAAAGTTTGTTCCAAATAATCATTTTATTGCGAAGAATTCATACTTTAATAGTTTTTGAAAGCGTTTCAAAGGAAATTTAAATAGTGTATTAAACGTTATTATATTTTTTGCAATAAAAGAGAATATTTTTTAATGTTCTAAGAACGTTTTCCATGTTTTTTTTTTAATATCTCAATTTAAGAGCATGCCGACCACTACCTTGATTATTGTGGTATTGTAGTGAAATCAGCTATTATAAATATATAAATTATATTTGCAAATAGCATTAAAACACATATAAATGTACTTAAAAAAGCATTTATTTTTATATTTGGATACATTTTTTGGCTCTAATTCCAATTATTCTTTGACTAAAATAGTTTGACAAAATATACTGTCATACTATCCTTTCTGAATGTAACAAAAAAGTATATTATAAGCATCTTAGAACTAAAACGGTTTTTAACTTTTTTGGCGAGCAACCCAAAGTACAAATGTGTTTTTTTTTACTTTATTATTTTTCATTCAGTCACAACCATGTAATAAATGCTTTACACGGGATTTGAACCAAAGACTTCCAGTATAGTAACTTTGAAAAAAAGCACAAAATTTTGTTATTTGTTAGTTTGTTTATAAACAGATTAAAATATGCAAAACTCTATTCATAAAAAGTCAAAAATAACCAAATCTGGTATAATCTAGTCATAAAACATTAAAATGCTTTTGGATAAAATCAACATTCGGCTAAAAACGGTCTAAAAGTGCAAAATTTTATTCATAAAATGTCAGAAATTGCAAAATCTGTTTTTTAAAAATCAAAATATTGTTATAAACACCAAAATCAAAATTGCAAAACTAGCAAAATCCGGCCATAAACTTCACAATAATTGTCAAAAACAATAGCAAAATCTGATTATTATATATAACTAGAGACCGGATTATATGCAAATGCATATTTGCATATGCATTTGCATATTTCGACCATATTTAGGCTTTGTTGCATATTTTAACCATATTTGATTTTTATGCATATTTTACCAATAATTAGAAAATAATATTGAAAAACGCCATTTTTTAAGTTACTATTCTATCCATATGGACATAAAAATATTCCTGAAGTTTAATATTAGTTATTTTTTTAACAAACAAAACTTTTTTTCTTCAATTTACTAGGTTATATTTGAAATATTTTAGAGATTTAATAAAAAAATAATAAAATATATGTTGCCCTTTAAAAAACTAAAATTGGTTGTTATTGCAAGTATACTAAAAATTAAAACATACATACATACATTGCATATAGTTGCATATTTTGGCATAATTTTGCTATTTTTGTGCATATTTTGGACATTATTGCATATTTGCATGCATATTTTAGTGCTTTTAAGTTGCATATAATCAATTCGGAGTCTATATATAACAATATTGTCAAAAAAACAAAATCCGGCTAAAATCAGTTGAAAACAGCAAAATTGTAATTTTTTTATTAAATCCCAAAAATAACAAAATCTGACTATAAAATATTAAAATATTGTAAGAAAAATCTATCTAAAAAATAAAATTTAGCAATAATTTGTCAAAAGTCCAAGATTCAATAAAATACCAAAGTCCGGCCAAAAAGTATAAAAATATTGTAAGTAAGCACCAAAATTTAATTATAAACTGTTAAAAATACAAAATTCTATTTATATAAAGTCAAAATGATCTATCATTTGATCATAAAATATTAAAGTTCCAAAAAATGACCAAAACCGATTGAAAACTGCAAAATTCTGTTCATAAAATATTAAAACAGCAAAATCCGGCCTTGAAACACTTGTCAGAAAGCTCGAAAATACTGCGATAAACTTAAAAAAAAAATAAAAAAATTCTAAAAAGTGCCAAATCCAGTTTTGATATATCAAAACCATTGTAGAAAAAACCAAAATCCGTCACTGTGGAAAAGTACAAAATCCAACAAATTGTCAAAAAGCAACATAAACTTTTAAAAATCATAAATAAAATTTAAAAAACTGTAAAATCCAGCTATAAACTGATAAAATAATCCCAAATTTTATTCACAAAATCCAGCCTTAAAAGTTTAAAAATAGATATCGAGAAAGCCCTGTATGCTTGTAAGCATTTTCACATTGCAAACCCTAGCTTACAGATTAACACTCCATCGCCACTTTGTAATTTTTTTTTTGTAATCTTTCTAAATCATTTTCAACAACCAGTACATTTAGATTTTTAACCTTACGATATAGCTCAATATAAACATTTATTAAAATAAGGTAAACAAATACTGTTCTTAAAATAAGAATTCTATCAAACCTGTTTTTTAAAACTAGTCACAGATTGCATGCATATTTAAACTAAATTAGAGCAAAGTAGAATATCTCAGTATTTCATTTAGTGTAAATGATTATTAATTGTGCACTTTGTCTACTTTGTACTGTTAAGTACATTATTAAAATGAAAATAACTAACGTTTATTTTTTTTTTGTTGTTTTTATGTTATTAATCATAACATAGTAACATAAAAATTGACGTATTTAAAATATATTAAAAAAAAATAAAAAGTTGTTTTTTAAAATTTAAAAAACATTTTTTTTTTTAATCTTCATTATGCATACTAGCATAAAACACTTAAAAAAACATTAATTATTTTCAATGCCAACTATTCAATTAAAATCATTTTAAATCAAAAACAAATATTATAAGTTTATCAAAAATTTGTTTTAAAAAATTTATTATTACTTTAAATGGTTGTAATAAGAATAAAATTTATGTTGTTATTAAAAAAAAATAAGTTGGTTGCCATAGCAACTATACTAAAAATTAAAACATGCATGTGTGTAGCTGCCTTTATAATAATCAGAAAACCATTTAAAATGGCTTTTGAATTATATAAATCAGTTAAAAAAATAATGAAATTATTCAGCCGTACGTTTTTTGTCTAACAACCTGTATATGAGGTTTTTCAAAAGAAATCCTACTTTAGTTATAGAAGAAACATTTTGGAGTTGTTTATAATATATGTATAAAAGCATGTAGGCTAAGATCTTTATGCAGTATTGCTCTGAACGTCTTAGAATAGACAAACCTGGGTTATCTGCAATACTGTTTTTGGCTGACCTGACAGTACAAGTTTAACTTACAATTTTACATTAGTAACTTGATTATTTTGCTCAAATTTTGCAATTAGCTTTACAATGTCTTTGCGGAAAAGTGATTCATACCAACCAAAAATGTCTGGAATGTTTTTTTATTATTTTTTTTTTAAGTTGTAAGAGCGTGTATTGTACCATTTTCTTAAATCGTATTGTTTTTAATGATTTTTAATACCAAAAATTTAAAAATGGCGCAAAACTTAAAATGGGACTTTCTATTAGAAAGAAAGATAAACTTTAAATTTGAGTTAATTGAATTATTGTAAGCACTAATTTTCTAATAAATTAAAAAAAAATTGTATACCAGAAATGCTTCTTCAATTTTATTTGATTATAACGTAAAAAGGGTAGTGGCACTAAAAAAAATATTGTGATCTAGGTGATCATACCATGTCAGACAGTACTACTACAGTTTGTTATTAAATAAATTTAAATTCAATTCTATTCACGACCGACACAAAATCATTTGGTTAGTAAACTTATTTAAAACAATTAATTACTAATGTAACAACACATTACTACTTGATGAACTTAACTTTTGTTTGTCTCATATCATACAATTGTTCTAATTTACTAATTTATGGTATGATAAAAGCTTATCATGAAGTTCAGTATGCTGTTGATATATTCACAGGAGCTATCAGATATAATCAGATCATTTAATAATGCTATAGTTAAGTGCATTCAATAGCATAAACTATGTAGACTAATAACTATAACTACTTAGAGTATGATTTAATCACTTAATTATATATTATATATTTTTTCTATATATTTTTAAATTATTAATTTTTCTTTATTGTTGTATGTTTTTGTACAATATTGTACAATTTAATTTAATGTTAAAATTATAAAGTAATTTTAACATTAAATTAAATGATTTTTTCCTCATTATAAGAAGAGCTAAACATAGATGTATAATTTTTGAATATATTTGGGGACTAAGAAATAAAGAAATACAAACAGCGTATTATAAATAAATTTCACCAAATTACTCATATCACTGTAACCTCATTTAATTGCTAAATAATATATTTTGTCATTTACTTATACTATTTAATAAGTTTTTATATTTAATTTAATTTTTTTTTTATTATTACAGGAAATATAACAAGCCATAGAAAACACATCACAATATGTAATGTAAGAGGCAATCAATTGCTGATTACTCAACCAAACATATAATGGACTGCCTGCTTGATGCTCGAATGATAACAGTTGCAATTGCGGTTTAGATTACATGATCGATCCATGAGAAATAGAGGAGACGAAGTAAATGTTAAAGCAAATAATGGTCCGTAAAATTGTTTGGAAATTACTTCATAAATCTATAAATATAGGGCTGTCTGCTATCTAATTCACAGAGCAGCGTATAACTTATTATCAGATGATTGCAACGTATATTAAATATTCAATCATCCGTTTAAAAATATATTTATATGTTGTTAGACGTTTAAAAATTATTTAAAAAAACAGCTAGAACTTTTTGGCCTTCTTACAAAATATTGAGCGTTTACATTTTTAAATTTTTTTTTTTAATTTTGTCAATAACTGTTGTCTTAAAATATTAAAATCAGGTCAAAAAAGATTGAAAAGTGTTAATTTCTATTTATAAAATGTTAAAAATAACAAAATTTAATCTTGAAACATCAAAATATTGTCCGAAAGCATCACAATCTGTCCATGATTTGTTGAAAAGTGTGAACATTTATATAAAATCGTAAAAATTGCAAAATCTGGATATGATATATTATAAACTGTTAAAAAGTGCCATAAAGTATAAAAATATTATCAAAACGTACCAAAATTTACCAAAAACTGTTAAAAACTGCAACGTTCTATTTATAAAAATTCAAAAATGAAACTCTGGTTTGAAACATAAAAATATGTCAAAAAACACAATATTTAGCAATTTTTTTTAAGAAACATTTTTTATGACAGCATTTTTAAAAAGAATCCCAATCCCGGCCAAATACCAATTAAAAAAACCAAAACTTTATTCATAAAAAGTCAAAAATAAAAAATTCTGATCTTAAAACATTAAAACATTGTTAGAAAGACTCAAAATCCTCTCATAAACTGCCAAACAGTGTAAAATTATAAGGAATCTTTTAATTTTTTTAATATTTTTTAATGAAATCTTAGAAATATAAAAATCCAGCTATGAAATATTTAGATATTGTCAAAAAGATTCAAAATCCTGTCATAAACTGCCAAAAAGTGTAAAATTATATTTGTAAAATGTCAAAAATAGCAAAATCCGGTCATATAGTTTAAAAATATTGTGAAAAAATACCAAAATTTACCATATGCTGTTATAAACTGCAACATTTATATATTTATGATAAGTCAAACATGACCAAAATCCGGTCAAAATTGGTTGAAAAGTGCAAAAATTTGAGTTTGGTGTGTATTCAGTTAGAAAATTTGTAGATGACTTTTGTGAGTATGTTTGGATTTTGTGTTATAAAAATAACTTGGTGGTTGAAAATTTTAAGGTAAACATAATTTAATTTAAGGTATAATTTGTGCTTGTAAAGAGCTAAAAAGATAAATTTAAGTAGATTCAAAAATAATAAATTAAACCCATTTATAAAAATGTTAGAAACAAAACTTATCATAGTGTGATATTTGACCAGTTTTATCTGATGAGTATCGTTAGTTTATTTAATTTAAAAAAAATTAACTATTTGAGTCTAATATGCTATTTTTAAAATTAACTGATGTTTGTTTTTAAAAGGTTTAAGTGATAGTATATCTTAAAGTAAACAGTCAATTCCTCTTTGATTCGAAAAAGTATTAATAAGTATCTTTTTTATAGCATTTATGTTTTTAATCTAAGTCTGGAGCAAATTAAATCTGCTGCTTTTTTTTTATCTACTAAATATAAAATCTCTAAAATAAAAATAAAAAATTTATAACTGAATGTCATTCTAAATGTTTTTGCTTGACAATGACGTATTAATACGTTGAAAATTCTATTATTTCCGATATTTAAACATTCCAAAGTCGCATTTTCCAGATTATTAAAATATAAAATCAATTAAACAAATGTTTATAGATGCTTTTGCTTTAGTACAATCTTGAAAAGCTACAAAAAAATTTTACGGGCAGTAATAAATAGCAAGTGGCATATTTTCTTTGTCTAGATTTAATTTAGTTATTTAATCAACAATCTTGTTTAGTTTAATAAAGTGAAAGTGAAAGAATATTCTAGATAAAATTAAAATTAACTATATTTATTTAAATGAAATTGATTTATTTTATTTGAAGAATAAATCTTAATTGAAAGTAATATTAATCATTTATTTATTTGAAATAAATTTTTATTACTTTTATTCTAAAAGTAATAAAAATTATTTAATTTAAACAAGAAATAAATACTCAATAAAAAAACAAAGATTATAAAACACTCATTGAAGGATTACTTTTAAATTTACCTTTTTGTTCAAAGTATACAACCATGTAAGATAATAATATACTTTAACAAAAATTTGATAAATTTAAAATACATAATATTTGTTTCTTATTTAAAATGATCGTAATTGGCATTGAAAATAACTAATGTTTTTTTAAGTGTTTTATGTTAGTATAAATAATAAAACAACTTAAAAAATTACGTTGTTAAAATTTATTTATTTATTTTTTTTTTAAATTTTAACTCTACTTTTATGTTACTCTGTTATGAATCATAACATAAAAACACCCATTTTTTTACCAAAAATAGCTTACATTAATTTAAAAAAATAATAGAATGCAAGGTTTTAGGTCAAACAAAATTTCACAAAACATAAGATTTAAAAAAAATAAAAAATAAGGTATACATTTTATTAAACATTAAAGTATAGTGACATTCTATATGTTTTAATAAAATATGGTGCAATATTTTTAAGTATATGTTTTATTTTAAGTTAAATAGTTGCATGTTTTTTAAGCATTTTAAAAGAGAGTTGTAAAGTTGAATATTTGTGCTAAAAATGTATGTTGCAAACAAAGCTATTATTCTTAAGTTTTTCAAATAAGGTTTACAAAGAATATTAAATGGAAGGTTATAAATAGTTCTTACGGTTTGTTTCTGTGAAAAAAAAATTATTTCATTGGTTGAATGTCGGCAAACATACAATTAAAGTAATTCAAATAAAGATTCGTCCATGATAAATTGTCGTCAATTCGTATTTTTAGTAATATTGTCATAAACCTGTTTTGTTTATTTCTTTAAAACAAATTGATAAAAATTGAACTTAAATACCTTGTGGTTGTGTAAACTCATGAGAGACACATTTAGACAGTTTTTATATATTGCCAAATTTAAGATAACAAACAACCGTAGACTGATTGGTGTTGTAATTTTCAGCCAGTATCTTAGTGTGCAACTTTCGTCTTTTTTCACCGTAAATATTTAGATTTATATTTCATGCAGATCTAAGGGTCTTTTAATCAATTTTTATAATAGTAAAAAAATAAAAGTAACTATAGTTCATCTATAACAGCATCAGAGTAAAAATATACAAATGTATTAATATTTAATCAACTATAATGCTTCTGCTGCTTACTGACGAGAATCAATTTTTTTGCTGACAATTTATTAGTACAGCGCAAGAGAGAAAGTAAAAAAATAAAAGTTTAAATAAAAGTTGAATATTTAAGTGCACTTTTTTCAAGTTTTGTTGCTGTCAACTAGAATTATATTTTCAAGTGTAACAACAAATTCAAAATTGTTATGAACAGCATGATTGTTGCATCTGGTATCTAGGACAAATTTTGCCACAAAATTCTAGATTTAACTAAAACAAACAAAGTTTTTATAAAGTTAAAATACAATTGACAGCATTTTTTCTTGTTGTTGTTAATATGTGATATATATGTGTTTGTCAAAGTTTGTAATAACGGAATTAATTAATCAAATACGTATTGCTTGCTTTAAAAAAGTTTGTAACGCTTTCAACTATATATTTTTACACTTGACGTAAAAGTTTTACCTTTTTCACTTCATTAACATTTTTGTCTGTAATTTGATTCAATTACATAAACAGCAAATTATTTTAAAACATTTTTTTTTTTTTTATACTTTCATCTCTTATAAAATGCAAACAAAATTATTTTGATCTAGAAGCAATTTAGAAATTATTTAATATGTTGCAACAACATAAAAATACGTATGAATTTTAACAAGTAAAACCAAAATTGTTAAAACTAAAACTTGACATTAAAGACAATATTTAAGCAGTCTGCAAACAATAACTTTGAATATTTGTTGATTTAATTAATTCTTGGAACATAATAAAGTTTATTTTATGTGATGAACAATTTTTTTTTGCTATATTGCTTTTACATTTCTATACTGTTGGTAAAAATTTGTTAAAATTATTAACAGGTCCTGTATTTTAAATAAATATTTATCTAGTAATATGTCTTGTATTTTGTAAGAACATAAAAATATCTATAAAAATTGCAAAAATTCTTGCAACATTATGTAGATGTTGTAAAGTATATAAATCATTAATTAATTTTAGATCAACTATAATTCAAAATTTTGAAAAAAACTTAAAAGAAATGTTGTAGTTTAAGATGCTCATCCCTATACTTAAAACAATATTTAATAAAAGGACTCATATAAAAGTTTTGTTGAAGTTCCAGCTGACTAAGTTGGCAGTTTCCCAACCAGTTCTTGTTTCAAGTTATTTGTTTATTGATGCTACAAATTTTAACCTAGAAATTTCATAACGTTGTGGTATATTTATCAATATGTCTTTAGAAAGTATAAAGTATAAAGCTATCATAGGCAAAACTATGAATAAGAGTTTTGGTTAAAAAAAAAAGTTCATTAATGTAAAGCTACTGCACGATTTTTTCTATATTTGTCTAAAGTAATAATAATAATAATAATAATATTTATTATCAATGCACAGCATATACATACATACATACATATACACAAATATTGGACTAGTCAATATACATTACAATAATAAACACATAGTTCATTCATAATTAAACATAGTAGAGGTAATATTTTAAACTGCCTTGAACAATGGTTTACATGAAGTATATTTTGTAACACTAGTTATGCATCTTATAATACGTTTTTGTGCAATAAAAATTGATTGTGCTTGATTAAAAAGTCCCCAAAAACATAAACCATACACAATTATAAATTGTGCATTAGAATAGTAGACGGTTATCAGTTGTGAAATAGTTAAATTAGTCTTTAGACTTAATTGGTAACAAACCTTATTTATTGACGTGACTACAGTACCACAATAAATATGCCAATCAAGAGTATCATCAATGTTAATGCCCAAAAATTTGGTATAATCACTTGCAACTATAGGATTTCCATTCAATTTAATCTTTAGATGTTAATTGGTTTTACATTGTTTTATATAAAACCTTAAACTTGAAGTTTTAGTAGGATTTACATTAAGTTTGTTGTAGTAAAACCAGTCACTAAACAATTTAAGCAGTTCATTTGATCTCTCTGCTATTATAAAATTTGAAAGATCACAAACAATAGGAGATGTATCGTCTGCATACATAAAGATATTATTAGGTAAAAATGTAGTCATTGATAAAGATAATAAATAAGATGGGTCCAAGAATCGATCCCTGTGGTACCCTAAGTATAGAGTTACTTTGTTAGAAGTGAAATTCTTACATGTACATTGATCATAATTATTTAATTTAACAAACTGTTACCAATCTTGAAGGTAAGAAACAAACCAGTCGTAAGCAGTATGCCGTAATTGTAGAGTTTGTTTAAAAGCATAGTATTATCAACACAGTCATATGCGCGGCTTAGATCTAAGAATATTCCAACATTGTAGAAAAGTTTGTACAAAAACCATGCTGACTGGCAGATATTATATTAAATTTGTCTAAAATTTTTATAAGACGGTTTAGCATACAAGACTCAAAAACTTTAAAAAAGCAAGAGACACAAGCTATAAGTCTGTAGTTTTCTTGAAATAGTAGGTTACCTTTTTTGAATATAGAAACAATGGCACAGGTTTTCAATTTTTGCAGAAATTTTCCAACCTCAAAAGAACAGTTTATTAAATATGTAAGCGGTTTACAAACATGTCGGGACACTTGTTTTAACAAAAAATCAGGAATTCCGTCTGAACCCGCCGAACGCTTATTTTTTAAGTAAGAAATTATTGACAAAAATTTGTCTTCGTCATACAGATGTAAAAAAATTCTATTTTCTATAAATAAATAATCCCTAATTTGATTATTCTTTACTGGAATACTATTTGTAATTTGTATGGGTTTTTCTCTAAAGCAAATTACTCACTTCTTTAGGGTTTGTAATAACTTTTAAATTAGAATTTATAGAAATGTTTTTATGGTTATTTTTTTTATTAGAAAGTTCATTAATAACATTCCACGACTATTTGGAAATGTTGTCAAAACTTAATATTTTGTTTTTGATTTTATATCAGAAACTAATTTATTATGTTTATTTTTAGAGTTTGTGTAAATTTCTTTAAACTTGTATTGCGTTGTTGTAATAAGTATAAAGCATGTAGACTTTTGCTTGAAATTCTGACACATTCATTTAACCATAATTTATTATTGTATAGTCTTCCATCAACAATAGGGAAACAATTATTAAAATAAAAATATAAAAAGTTATAAAAACTGTCAAATTATTTGTTAAAACTCTTTTTTTTTTCATTTTGTAAAAGATTATTAAATTTTATTATGTTATCATTATTGTATGATCTAGTGCTGTGTTTAATATTATTATTTGACGGCACTGATATATTTATTTTAAATAGTATTGTTCTATGATCAGATAGTACATTATCTATAGTTTTGTGATTACCCGCATTTTTAAGATTAGTCCATATATGATCCATGCAGGTGGATGTAGTAGGTGATATTCTTGTGGGTTGAGTTAATAATTTTTAAGTTATAGAAGTTAAGTAGTTCCGTAAACATAAAAAGATTATTAGAATTTACTAGAGTCAATGTTAAAATCACTATTTAAGTTGATAGGAATGTCTACTTTAAATAAAAAAATATAAAGTACATTGTAATTGCGTTAAAAATGAAATAAAATCCTCCGAAAGAGTTCTATAACATGTCACAATATGTACAATTAGGTTTTTATTTACAATCTATACTAAACCACACAACTCAATGATATGATCAATACAATAAGAATTCAGTTCTAAAATTTTGTAATTCAAATCGTTTTTTAACCAGACGCCAACGCATCCACATTTGCCACTTTCTTCACATTCTTAATAGTTTTTGTGTCATTTTTTGCTGCACTATGTAGATCTTTAAAATATAAACAATGAATATCAAAATCAAAATTATTATAAAAATATTTTATTTTTAATATTATGTTCATCTTAGAATAATGATAGATGAAGCGCGGTTTAGGTTTAGTAGTAATAAGATTTTTTTTCAAAACCAGTAATTACTAACTACCACGGTTAAAGTTAAAATCCATATCATTTACTTGTAATTTTTTTTTTTTAAATCTGTTATTAACAGATAATGTGTATTTTTAGTACACAATAGTACTAGCTAAGTTCTATAGATAGATTTTGTAAACACTTGTTACAATATGACAAACTTATTAACTGATTTTATAGTAAAATTAATTAGAATGAGGTTACCAATCAAAAACATCGACCACTATAATTGATTTTCTATTTCTCTTAAATCTATTTTTGAAGTTGTGATATGTTATAATCTGTAATAGATTTTCCAATTCTCCCAATTATCCAGATTTATTATTTTGGAGGTAATAATATATAATCTTTCTCGCCACAATTGCAGAATGTTGAGGAACATGATAAATATTACATAATCCTATAGTTCCAACAAACATTAATCATTTGCGGTAAATGCAAGTAGATAAACTTTAGACTAAAAGAAATAAAAACTGGTAACATATTCAGTGAATTGATGATATGCCGCCCGTATTGTCTTGCAAATTCAGAGTAATGATATTGAATACTTTTCAGTACCGCTTTGATTGATTAACATTAGATTAAAAACTTTTAATGGCAAAAAACTGGAACACAATCCAAATCATAAACTTTTCTATCTACCCCTACAAAGTTATATTATATTGATATTTATGTTTGAGTTAAAATGTCTACCAGAGTGATAAAAATTACGTCATTAGCTTAAAATAAAAAATTAAAATTAAATATTGCGTTATGAAACTACTGTAAACTAAACATTTTTTCAAATTAAAATCAATAACACACCCTTTTACTATAGAAATCGATACAACTATAATATTAAATCACTCAAATTTTCCATCATCGATAATAATTGATTATAATTCCATGCATAAATATTTTTCTGCAATAAATAATCACCGATTAATGACTGGCCATTCTCCATCCCCTTTTGTGAGCATGTCATGAGCGCACAGGAAATGAAGGGAGCGAGATTCGATTTGCCTCACACAGAAACAGAACCCAAACGAAAATAGGAATAAGATCCTGGGATGTAATTTCAATCTGTCCGGTAAATTGTAGAAAATAAAAATAGGGAATTGGCACTGTTTGTTTGCAGCACTTACTGAAACGAAAAGGATAATTGAGTTTTAGGTTTTGTGTGTTTAAAAGAATATAAAGATGTATTTATTATTAAACATATATAACATATATAATTTATATATGTTCTGATATACACAAAATTGTATAATAGTAATTATAATTTATGCAAAAAATTTATTCTTTTTTTAATTTTCAAATTTCCTTTTTAATTCTTTCATGTCATTACCATTAGCTAAATATCCCGAAATAATTAGTTTATTTGTTCATTCTCAGAATGCTATTAACCATAGCCATTAAATAAAGTCATTAAGTCAGTTAGTATAAATAGTCAATACACCCTTTAAAATATTCACTTTGAATTGTGGTGGTGAACAATGTTGACGAAGTAAGTTAAAAATCAATTATTAAGTTTAAATAAATAAAGCCATACTGATGAGAGGTAAACCTCGAAACGCGTCTATGGATGTTTTTAGTTTAGAATATTTTTTCATAAATTAAATTTTTTAATGTTATTATTAAACTATTTTATTATCCTTTAAAATTAGCAATGTATTTTAGTTCAAATTAAATTCTTAAATTAGCTCTACAGAATTAAAATAAGTTTTAATTGTATTTAGCTGGCTTTAATTATGTGACTAACTGTTCTGCTAATTTATTATTTTCTGTAACTCCAACTTTCCATTTAAAAGTCGTTTCAGATCTTTTCTTCCTTTATTTAATCCTAACAATTCTCTATTTTGTATATAAAAGCTTAAATTGTATATTTATTTTATTGCTTAACTACAAAAGCCTTTTTATTTTCCTTAGATTTCATTCTGTCAATTTATCAGTGATTGTAAACAATGATAAAGGCAATGGAAATCCCCAAACGTGGCGGAAAATTGGGTGGAAGCTCGTGAGGCTCGTGTGTTCTTATTATTAGAAAAGGGCAAGCACCGGACATCTGTCCATTTACAGCTGACCCTGCAAAAAGCGAGGGACGCGCGAAATTTCGTTTTAATCTCACCCTTGTCCTTTTATTATCCTTTACGTGGCCGTTTCGTGTTTGCGCATCAAAAGAAAATTATTGTATGGCCAAATTTATTAGAGAGGAATTTGAATTATTAATGTTTATATTCTGTATAGCCCAAAGTATACACCTACATTAAAATCAATATTCTATATAAAATATTTTGTATTTCCAATAAACATTAGAAAATCCCCCCCATTCAAAACAGACATATAAAAACAATTTTGTTATTTATACAAATAAAAATAGACGTAAATGTGCAAATATAATTTATAAAAATTGTTTAATTTATTTTGTTATTCATTTTTATTTATTAAAATAATTTTAAATAGAAATATAAAAATCTAGTTCAATCCTCAAAAAGATTATTCAGTCTAAATTCACTTATCAATACTAATTGCAGAAAGAAAATACATTCCCATTTAAAAAATGTAATAAAAAGCAGCAAATATGCATTTCTTAATATAAAATATTTTTTCTATTGTAAAATTAAGAAATGCATTTATTTATTAAAAAAAATAACGTTAAAGTTATTTCTCAGAATTGATACGTGTTTATTTATTTAATTTATAATGACTCGATATTTTCTACTTTCTATTTAAAAAAAAAATGCTAAGCATCATTACTGCGAGATAATTGAAAGTGAAATGTGTTTGGCATCTTTTAATAAAGGTACATCTCATCAGCTTATAAAGTGAGTACTCAGTACTAGAATTAAAAATATAACACATGTTATTAGTTTTGGTAAATAATAATAATAGCAATATATCTATAAAAAAATATACAGCTGCGTTCTAAAGAAAGCAAGAACTTACAAAAAACACATGAAACATTTGCACCCGACAGTGCTTTCTTTTTTATAAAATGTGATATAATTTTAGAAAGTACTCGGCGACGCCATATATATTTTTGCAAATAATAGACAATATAACAACTATAAAAATTGTGCATTTAAAAAACAAAACAACTTAAAGATTTGTACTTACTAGTGAGAATAAAACCTTTAATTAGTTAGCATCTTTAAAAATCCAAGTGTTTTCTAACATTTACGCAAGATATAAATTTTGCGCCATTTGTGTAGTAAATTGTTACCAAAAATCAAATTGTTTTTTGTCCGTTAACATCAATTTGGCACTAAAGTTAGTAAAATTTTTGAAAAGCTCTCTACAACATATTCTCTCAAAAGATTTGTATTTTCATGCTTACAAAGTTTAATCGACACAACAACTGGGATTTACTGACCACGCACAACAACAAATGCATGCTGATTTTTTT
Source organism: Tachinus rufipes (assembly GCA_963932245.1). Lineage (NCBI taxonomy): Eukaryota > Metazoa > Arthropoda > Insecta > Coleoptera > Staphylinidae > Tachinus > Tachinus rufipes. Next base: position 44,513,921 of record OZ010744.1, on the reverse strand, counting down.
AACAAAATTATTTTTAGCAATGATACTCATAATTATCTTAAATTATTTAAAAATAATTAATTAATTGTTAAAATTAAGTGCAACAAAGACATCATCGGACAATTTAGGCAATATCAGTTAATGATGCTAATTTCAACAAAATGATGCTTGGCTTGCTATACAGCCCAAAAAACAATTCAATTTATACACGTTTTTTTTATGCAAAATGGCCATTGAAAATTTTGACAAAAGAGTACGTAAGTACCAGCAAAGCCGTAAAATCTATTTATCTGATAGCCTATTCCATTCATAATCTTACTCTGTATACTTTTTGAATCAGTAAAAAAAAATCCCAATTTTAATTAAACAACTTTTATACCAAAACTACTTTTTGCGTACATTTTTAGACACCTTTTATATGAATGGGTATTAAAGAACTTAAGGTTTTTTTTTGTGTAGCAACAATAGCAAATGCGTACAAAAAGTATTTGAAAAACAGACATTATCTGATATTCTATTAAAAAAATGTCTACTTTTTTTATTTTAGATAATGCTATTAATTTTGTTCGCTGAAGTTTAAAAAAAAAATTTGCTACCCTTTTGGCTAATAGCGGATCAATAATTTTTGTATTGAAAATACTACCGTTACTAAGGGTTATGTTGAAAATACCATATATAATAAGGTAGTAACAGCCAATAAAATTTTATACAAAAAAAATCCTACAAGTTCTAAAATCTAACCAGTTTTCAGTTGAGATGTTCTAAAAAACAAAGACAAACAAGTATTTCTGTCAATTTATTTTTAAAGCTCTAGACTTTTCTATCTGGCATCTAACTTCCAGTGAGTAATCCTAACTGCTGTTGATTGTTGTTCCGAGGTATGTATATGTTTGGACATTTTGATATTATCATGAATTTTGTATTTTTGATATAAAATGAAAGTCCATATCTTTGACTGGTTTCTGCTATCTTAGTCATCAGCTCCTGGAAGTTTTCGAGACTGTCCGCGAATACACCTGTATCATCAGCATACTTGATATTGTTTATATGCTGGCCGTTTATTTTGATATCAATATTTGTGTCTTCTAGTGCTTCTTGGAAGATTCGCTCAGAGTATATGTTAAATAGGATTGATGATAGAACGCATCCTTGTCTGATTCCTTTTTTGATTTTGATGTCTTCCAAGTTTTCCCCCTGGATACGAATTGGCGCTGTCTGATTCCAATACAAGTTACCAATTACTCTTATATTGTTGTTCTCGAGTCCTATGTTTCTTAGTATTTGTATAAGTTTGTCGTGTTGTACTTTGTCAAAAGCCTTTTAGTAATCGATGAAGCATGCGTGTACATTGCAGTCAAAGTCTCTACATCTCTGTATAAAGACTTGGACGCTGAAAAGAGCCTCCCTTGTACCTAATGCGTTTCTGAATCCAAACTGGGTGGGACTGATGTGTTCTTCGCATATTCTGAATAGTTTTAAAAGGTAACTCATTAAGCTGATCGTGCGGTAGTCGTTGCAGTATTTGGCACTCGTTTTTTTAGGTAGTAATATAAATATAGATTTTAACTATAGTTTTGGTATTTTTCCTGTAGCGTCGAAATGGCGAGTGATAGTAGCGGTGAAATAAACTGTAAAATTTGTGTGATTAAAATTAAAAGCAACGATATAACAACCAAGTGCTTTGGTTTATGTGATAGGTTAGCGCATGGACAGTGTACAGGCCTTAATAGCAGCGAGATAAGACTTATAAATGGAAAAAAAAACATTGTTTGGTTATGTCCAACCTGTGAAGTATTTTTCAACAAAGGTCAGTCATTTCGTGATATATTTAAACAACTGCAGTTAACGCTTAAAGAGCATAGTGATTTAATAAAGAAAAATTGCGAGAAGATAACTAAATTAAATATGCAAGACAACTCAAATAAGACCGAAGAAGATAATAAATTAATTAAAGACCGATTGGCCATCTATGAACAAACAGTTGAACTCGATACAACAGACTTAACTCAGAAAGAAGAAATTCCAATAAAAAGTCTAAACAACGCTAAAATAGCAAGCAGTGCAAAAAATAATTCTAGTAAAAACCTATTGAGTAAAAATAAAATTGATATCAATTTAAAGTCAGATGATTTTATAAAGGTTAAATACAAGAAAAGTAATAAAAATAAAAATATTATTACTGGAAACAAAAACGACAATAACACATTCAAAGCAGTAGAAAAAAAAGCGTGGCTACATGCCGCGAGATATCCTATGGACATGACAGCTGAAACTTTGAAAGAAATACTGTGCAAGCGTTTCAATACGCAAAATATAATATGCGAGGAATTAAGTACTACGTACTCAAATCCCACTTTTAAAAGCGTCAAAATTGCAGCTCTATTCAGTCTATTAACGGATCTAAAAAATCCCAGTTTTTGGGAGACAGGTTTAATTTTTTTTGTTCAGAAGGAACAAAATTACAACCATAAAATAACACAAAAACCAACACCCTTAAAAATACGCAACATAATTGCTAAAAAATGTAGATACAAACTTATACATCATAACATACAATCTATAGGTAATAGCATTATTTTACTGGAAGCCCTTGTACAAGAGATTGGTGATGTTCATACTGTTTGCATCACGAAACACCGGAAGTTCAGCACGCAACTTGATGTGTACACCATTCCACATTTCAAACTCATCTTAATTTTTTGCAGGGGTGAGAATGAACACGGAGGAGTCGCAATTTACAGCAGAACCGATGTAGAATCATCCAATATGGTTAACATTAATAACATTTCTGTTATCGGGCAATTTGAGTGCGTGGGTGCTCTTATCAAATTTAATACAACTTATTATAATGTAATATGTATATACAGACCTTCAACTAGTAATGTAACGCTATTTTTAATAAAACTTGATAATTTGCTAAGTTATGTTTCTTCAACAGATAACCCATTTATTATTGCAGGTGATTTCAACATAGACATTTTAGTAGATACTAGGGATTGCAGTGATTTTAAAAACCTATTAAGCTCTTATAACGCTACTCTAACCATATCAGCTATAACACGTATGAATATTGCTACTGGTCACGGAACTTGTCTCGATAATATAATTACTAATTTAAGTACACCATATGAAGCAAGTGTCATAAAAACAGGCATATCTGATCACTTTGGTCAATTATTTATTAACGAAATTCAGGCTAATACCAAAAATCCATACACATACAAAAGATTTTACTCTAAAACAGCCATGGGTGCGTTTTCCGTAGATCTCAAAGATGAACATTTTGAAAATGTATTTATCCTATCTAGTATTAATGATAAATATGTTAGCTTTATCAATACGTACAAATCATATATTAACAAACATTTCTCACTTAAGAAAATTAAAACTAAACAATCAAACTCATATAATAACACCAGAACTCATGCAATATAAAAATCAACTTCATCTATATGAGTTTAAAGCTGGTTTAAAAGAAGTAAAATCCAATTATATAAACGCGCTTAAGATTGAAAAGAATAAACATTTTGAGAGAGAGCTGTTATTATCCACAAATAAAAGTAAAACATCTTGGCAAATAATTACAAATATTGTAAATAAAAATAAAAATAAATCCAATGTATTACCAAACAAATTAAGTAATATTTATCAAGCAAACACGTTTAATAATTACTTTAATACAGCAGCACCTATACTGGTTTCTCAAAATATATCAGCTACTACTGAATGTAACTGTAAATTTGATATGTGTAGTAAAAAATTTATTATTCAACCAGTTACCAGAACAGAACTACTTGATACTATTACTAATATGGCTAATAAGAAAAGCGTTGGATTTGATTAAATACCTATGTTTCTATTTAAAGAATCAATTCACGAAATAATTGAACCAATACTACATATAACAAATAGTTCCTTCCGTGAATGGTAAATTTCCAGATAGTCTAAAATACGCATTAATAACACCCATTTAAAAAAAAAAGGAGATACTGGGCAAATGTGCAACTATCGACCGATAAGTTTACTTAACGCACTATCAAAAGGAATTAATACGGCGTTGTTTGACTTCTTACAGGCACTATACACTTATTAGATAACGGAAAATTGGCATGTGGACTGTTCCTAGACTAGTCCAAGGCTTTTGACACTATTGACTACAAAATTTTATTAACCAAATTGAATCATTACGAAATTCAAGGTACTGCAAACAAATGGTTTGCTTCACATTTAAGCCATAGAACACATTCTGTGCGAATAAAAAACCAAACAACTAGTCGTAATATAGTGTCTGAAGCTTTGGATATGCGGATGGGTGTTCCACAGGGCAGCATCTTGGGCCCGTTGTTATTTGTCATATATGTAAATGATATTAATGTAAGCGTATCTAGTGACTGTAGGCTGTTGAACTATGCTGATGACACTAATTTGTTATTAACAGCTTCAAATTATTTAGAAACTATTAACAAAGGGATTGAAATAATGCAGAAACTGGAAGATTGGTTTTTAGAAAATAAATTAATTTAAAATATTGAAAAAACAAAGTGTATTCTTTTTAAAACTGGCACTTATCATGATACACCTGATGAGATTCAGCTTAACAACAAAATTTACCAATTCACTAATTGTGCAAAATTTTTGGGAATTGTTTTAGATGAATATCTTAATTTTAATGAACACGTTAATATTGTTACAAAAAAGTTAAGCAATGCATGTTATGGTTTGAGAATTCTTTCTAAAAATACAAATGCAAATATAGTTAAGACGTTTTATTATGCTAGTTTTTATTCAATGTTAAAATTTGGCATATTATTTTGAGGAAACTGTTCCAAGGTAGATACAATTTTAATAATTCAAAAGCAAGCTATCCGAATTATAAACCATATGCAACCACGTGTAAGTTGTAGAGGCGTATTTAGAAATAGCAATTTATTAACTGTGACTGGAGTCTACGTCTTAGAATGTGCTAAATTTGTCTGGAAACACAGAAACAAATTTTCCAACAAGTTATTAACTAATAATTATAGCACACGTCATGGACATGAATATAGAATACCTAAGCATAAATTGACATTAACTAATAAAAATTTATAATAAAATTCCGAAACATATTAAGGAGAGTATTAATTACATTGTTATGAAAAGGAAGCTTATATGTTTTTTAAATACTTGTAAACCATATACTATCAAAGAGTTTTATAACTTTAAAGAAACTACATGAATTGTATTATTATTTTTATGTTTCTATTATTATTATTATTATTACTAGTATTACTATTATTATTTTTATTTTGTGTTTTGTTAAGTTTGTTTGACCTTTTATCACGTACTGTATTATGTTTTGTTTTACTGTACAAACACTGATAATAAATGCTATTATTACTATTATTATTTATTATTATGTTATTAAATATCTCTGTTAACTGTTTGATACCCTTTACATTAAATAATTTCAAGAGCTTACTGTAGATGTTGTCTGGGCCTGGAGATTTGCCGTCCTTAAGTTATGCTATGGCTTTTATGACTTTGTCTATTGTTATTGCCATGTTTTCAGGGTTGTTGGGCTCTGCGAGTTTTTCTGTCCTATTGTCTTCGAATAGTTCGGCTATGTACTTTTTCTAGGTGTTTATCTTCTCCGTCTTATCAATGATAATCTTGCCATCTGTGTTGCATTGGTTTTGCCAGTTGCATTGGTTTTGTGTATTCCAGTTGTTTTTCTGATTTTTTTGTGCATGTTAAAATAATTGTGTTTTCCTTGTAATGTTTCTATTTCTGCACATTTTTGCTTGATCCAGTCTGCCTTTGCTGTTTTTATCTCTTGTCTTTTTTGTTTTTGAAGGTTCCTGTACTTTGTGGTGTTGTTTTTTGCTTTTCTTCTTTCTTCCATAAAACTCAATATATTATCTGTCATCCAGTTATTTCTTTTAATTTGTTTGTCTATTAGGTGTTCGTTTCCAATTTTGTTGAAAGCTTTTGATAGTTTATCAAGTGTCTTTTCTGTGCTGTTTGGTGTCACTATTTCTTTACAGCTCTGAGTTATTAGGCTTGTTACTGTTTCTCTTATGTTTGGTTTTTTTAATCTTCTCATGTTTCAACTTTTTATGTTTATTTTTTGAATGACCCTTTTTATCCTTATTCTAAATTTTCCAACCAGTGCGCAGTAGTCCGATTCTATATCAGCGCTAGGGTAGGTATTAACTGATTGGCAGTTGTTGTGGAACCGTTTATTGATGAGTATATAGTCGATGTGATTTCTGACAACCTTGCTGGGTTGGTCTTGAGGTGAGATTCATCTATATAGACGTTGTTGTGGAAGTTTAAAAAAGGTGTTTAGTATTATGTATTCTTCTTCCTCTACAAAGCGCTTCATTCTGTCTCCAAGTTTATTTCTTGTGCCTAATCCATATTCGCTTATATATTTACCGCTCTTTCCCTTTCCAATTTTAGCATTTAAGTCACCCATGATCATTATTACTTTGTGTTTGTTTAGTTGTTTTAGTGTATCTAACAGTGTGTTGTAGAATTCTTTAACTTCTTCATCAGGTCTGCTGGAGGCGAGAGCGTATACGTGAATAATGTTTGTTCTTAATGCGGTGCTATATAATTGGATGAGTAGTATTCTTTCTGATATTGGTGTAAAGTTTGTGACGTTTTGTTAGACTCCCACCCTATGTATATGTTGGTGGTCAGTGTTTCCAGAATGATAGACTGAGTGATTGCTGATTACGCAGTATCCAAATCCGGGCCATTGCATTTTGCTGATTCTCATTTTGGCTATACCAAGTCTGTTCATTTCTTAAATGGCGTTATTGATTCTTTCTGACTGAGACATTGTTCTTACATTCCATGTGCATACTCTCATAGGTAGTACATTATTGTTTCTTGTGGCGTTGTTCAAACCTGCCCCTCCGGAGATCCGATTGGGAGACTAATTACTCCGAAATAATTCGTTTTAAACTTTGCTATGATAACTGTACTAGAGATACTGCTTAGGTCTTTAATACGGTGGTTGCTCGTTGCCTTCCGTATTTTTCTGCCGGTGACCATTTCTCTAGTTCATCCGTCTTTAGAGCCAGTTTCCCAGCTGTAGAACAACAGAGTGCCCTTCTCTAGCGGCTCATCCATCCGAAGCTGTTGGCCGTCAGAGTTGAATTACTTATACCGTCAATCTTTCGGTTGTTTGTATTTTACATTTACATTTGCATCTTTACGCGGTAAGTTACCTGCTACTGTATTTTTTGTTTTGTTTTATTGATGCGATATTCTGCAATAAATATCATTTGTTAATAACTTGGGAGTGAAAACATAAATATAGTTCCTCATGTGAGCTTGTTTACATTATTTTTTTAATGTTTCATACGTTAATTAACAGTGATACGAAATAAATAAAAACCTTAATTTTAATTTAAAAAATAAACAAATAAAAATGCGTGTTATTGTTATTTTTAACGCAGATTCATAATGAAACTTTCAAAAACTTAAAGAATAACAACTCATTAATTTCCCATCTTTCAAACAACTCTGTATCGTATTGTTTTACATGTTTCTACGTGCTCTTAGTTTTCCTATACTTTTTGCTTTCTGGAAGATCTATTGTAATATTTACTCTTACTATCCATCACCGACATACCCGAGATAATTAGAAAAGCTTTTAACTTTCATTACTTTTTACTTTAATATAACTATTATGGACGGTTGTAACGATTATATGGGGACATAAAAAATAATTTAATCCACATCTAATGTGATTAAAAACGTGACAAGATACGTCAATGATTAATTAAGGAAACGGGTAATTAATATCAACCTTGCTTTATTGCCAGTTATATAAGCAAGCATGCGTCCGTCAAGATTATGAGCAGATTTGTATCAATTAATTAATTAATAATGTTGGTTTTATCAAATCTAGCAAATTTAACATCGAATAAACCAGCCAGGTTTTTTTCAATTTTTGTTTTAAATTGTAATTTATTTTCACTTGGCTTTACAAAAAGAAACCCACAAGATGAGCGCTTTAAGGAGGCCTCGCAAAGGTTGCAATTATAGACTAATTGCGCGACTGGGGAGTATAAATGTAAGACTCATTTTTTTTCCAAGTTGTTTATTCTAACAGGTTTACTAGTAGACTCTTACGAGACTATTAGTTTCTAGGAAAGTTATATTACTGCTTTAGCGCCGTTTTAGTGGTCCTTAGCCACACAGAACTTTATAAGCACCGCATTAAACATGAAATAATTGTTAAAATTAACGAACGAATACATAATAGAAGTACATCATGAACATATGTAGTACTAAAGTTAGTTCAAAATACTTTAAAAATTTTTGGTAAATTGTTATAGTTTACAAATTTAACTAAACATATTTAATTAAAAAAAGTGAGTATACTATATAATAACAAAATCCATTAAAATAATTTAAATAGAATAGATATATTTTATTCATAAGTCTGAAGTAGCATTTTTTTGGTTTCGAAGCAATATTCTCAAGTACTAAATGGTATTTACATAAGGTAATTATCTTTGTGTGAGTTTCAGCGACCTGGAGAGGCAATAAAGACGCCCCAAACTCCGATGAGTGTCATATAGGGACACTCAGGGTAATGTGGAACTATTGTCCTTCCACTTAAATAACATTTCGCTCCCATGGGGCTACCGAAATGTCTTGTCGAAAGCTTTCTCTTATCATATACTTTTGGTAAATGTAAAATGTCTGTCTATTTTTCGAAGAGAACAAATATAGATTCATAATGTCAGATTGTTGAACTTATTATAAATATATTTATTCAATATAATTAAAATACGAGTATATGTTTTATTTTTAATTTATTTTATTATTATACTTACTGGTATTTAAAATAATAAGTATTTTTACTTTAAATCGCAATAAAAATTTTATACGACTAACAGTGATACGTTCCTGACATGCATTCTACTATTTCTGAATACGAAATGATTGAAGACCAGGAGCACGTATCCTATCATCACATTTTAAAATAGAATTTTTACCCATTTGCTCTATCTATTCGAGTTTACATTTCCTTCTTTTTTTATTATAAAACTTTCAGGTTGTTAAATTCGACATTATTCCAGTTACTACGTGCCTGTCGTCCTATTATAATTTTATATAATATTTGCATAAAATGCATCAAATTTTAAGATAGCATAAATTAACATTTTTTTAAATTAATATTGCATAAAATGAATAAATAGACAATTAAATTCAAGCATTTTTTTTAGTTTGAATAAAGAACACACTTGTTTGGAATAACTGCATTGCTTAACTTTACATTCATACAAAATAAATAAGATTAGATGCACTACAAAAACCATGAAAGATTGCGATTAAAAAACCCAAAACGTCCAAATGTTAATTTAATTAATTAAAATAAATTTATTAATTATGTAAAAAAATATTAATTAATTGAAGTCCTTTCCAAGCCGCTTCGAAAGAAGAAAAGTTTTTTAAATAAATAATTGAATTGAAGGACGGTACATAACAACAACAAAAAAAAAACTCTTCTCTGACTGCAGTTTTGTCAATGTCAACTTATCCTATACCTTGATACGAAAAAGGTTATCCAACAGTACATTAAAAAGCAGATAACAGACTTTCAACAATATCATGTTTGTCAACCAACCGCCCATGGCACGACAAAAAACCCAATTAAGTATTTGAGCAAACTTTTATTTGCCAAACCAAAAAAAAAACAAAACTCAGTTAAAACATAAAAAAAACTTAAATATACACAAATTAGCAAAACAGTATATTTAAAACTCTTATTCTTTTTAAAGAAAATCTTATAACAGACATAAGCCACATATATATTTTTTGACGTATGTCTCAGCCTTTTGAACATAATATGCCCATTTATCTTGTTTTGAAACTACATAATCTTTTGTTTTATAAAGAAATATCAAATAATTTACTTAATCAAAACTAATTTACTAAAAAAATAAACAATGACAATTTATTGTCATTTACTGTCCTGTCTAAAAGGTTCTACCGCTAGCAATTCATAGATGTAAACAAATTGTCATCTTTCCAACTAGTACTTTTCAATACAAACATAAGTTGAACAACTCAACACAATAGAGCGGTTACATTTTAACTTTAAATTGAGTTAAACGCAGTACAACTTGTATCTCAATTTTCAATTTTGATAAACTTTAATTTGTGTGCTTTTCTTAAGTAACACTAAAGTAAAAAATCGTAATCTCCGCCATCCTGTCTCTCTACACCAACATCAAGCTATTGTTCTGATACTTCAACGCCAACGCCAATGCCACTTGTTGGGCAATATTTCAAATTGAAAGACCTTCTTTGATTACTCCTCCGCGCTCAAAAACACTTAATTGTTAAACATCGCTACGCTAACAAACATAATTTAAATTAAATAAAAAACTAATCAATGTCATGGCATCAATTGTAATGTCCCTGCTTGCATAGTTAATCTAAAAAGCTAGCTTTACATTTTTGTTTATACTCCATTGTAAATTATAATAAAAAATTTATCATGGATTTTTGCTTAAATTTTAATCACTTTTTAATGAAAATAATTTACATGATATATAAAATTTTGATAAAAATTGAACTACGGGCTCTTGGTGTTTGCTTACTTTAGGCGGGTAATATATATCAAATAATAGTTATGTATCAATCAATTCTTTGTTTTAATTTTCTTCTATGTGTTTTCTATAGCTTAAAATCTTACATAAACTTTTTTGAAACAACCATGCTGTTAAAATAGCTTTAAAATTATTTAAAAAACTATGCATTTTTAATAAATAAACAGTTTTCTACTTCTATACAATTTATACATAAATAGAACTTATATACATGTTGGTAGTAAATATTGTTCAAAAGTATAAAAAAGAGCACAAAAATTTACATTATCCTTTCTAAACTGTATTCATAAATAAGCTAATCAAATCATTGCCAATCCTAATATGATCAATTCTTAAGGTAAAGTTGAAGAAGAAACCCATCTTAAACCTTTTGGTTCAATTTTTCACGGTGAAATAAGAAAGTATATCTTCATCGTATACGCCATCCAGAGTTTGCCCAAATTATTAAATTTTGTCAAATTCAACACAAGATATTATATTAACAAACTAGATGTATACTACTTAACTCTATGGTATAGAGAGAAAAAACAAACAAAACAATGAGCAGTAAGTAAACGTGTTAGAATCATAGTAATGATTTTTTTTTTTCATTAGTAAAAACAAACTATTTTATTATAGGCCATTGTGTATGTGTAATGTTATTAATTTTATATTTTATAATTCTAAAGATCTTGTCATTCTGGCTGGTAATTATATTAGCAACCAGTTATCTTTATAATTTAAAAATTTTCACTAGTTTAATTATTTTTATTATTGTAAATGTATTTTAAACTGGAATTATAGACTCCCGCTTACTGTTTTATTGCGATTCCCGTAACTTCTATTTCTTTACGTTTGATTTTATAATTAATTTTGATAATCCTGCTGTCTCTTGTGTAACCTTGCCGTGGTCTACCTGTATTTTTTTTTAGTCAGTCACCAGTGATCGATCGCACCGGTGTAAATAGTGTCCTTGTATCAACCTTATCCTGTTTTTATTTATTTATTGCTCTGGTCATTTTTGTAACTGTATCTGTTACTATGTCCGGCGTAAACTGTAAATGCAAAACTGTTGCACAATCCAGTGTAACTTGTAGCAGTTGCGCTATTTGCTATAAAAAATTTCATTGCGGTAGTTCTCAAATAGATGGATGATTTTAAACTTCCAAAACTCGCCAAAGAAAATATTACTCTTTACCAAGTTTTATGTGATGAATTGGGATCGAGCAACAAATTAGTTTTAGATAAAACTACTTATTTTAATGAAAAGATTGCCAAAAAAGATAAAACTATTCTTTAATATAAAGCTTGCTGTAAACAACTAACTGCTTCTACTACTGCGCCGCTCACTAATGATGCGGTGCTATTAATTCAGCCTGCAGTTTTTCCTTCTTTAGTAAGTTCTGTTGTTAAAAGAAAAAATAATAAAATAACTCAGTCAAGAATTCAAACTATCTTTAGTTGTCGCCCAACCAATGACAAACTGTAAGCTTATGTGATGTGATATAGTAAATCATTTTAAATCTAATTTTTCCTTTATATCAGTTAATGTTGTTGATTTACCTGTAAACATGCTTGATTCATTCTTTCTAAGGATTTTTGGTCTGCAAATATAGCGGTCAAGAAATTTATTAAAAATGGGCGTGTCCATAATGTTCCTGCTTTATCTTCGTTAAATTTTCGGAATCAGGTATCCAGTCCAAACCCGTCACTAGGAATACCAGCGAAATTTAATCTATTGTCAAAACGTCCAGAGTAAAAAAACTAAGCTCAAAGAACTTATGCTGACTGTAGCTGTAATTAACTACAATATTATTGTTCTGACTAAAACCTGGCTTAACCATGACATCAGCAATGCAGAGCTACAATTAACTGGATACAGTTTGTTTAGATGAGATTGTTCTAAGTTAACAAACTGGACAGAGATGGTGTCTTATCTGTTACTAAAACTTGTTTTAATAGAATATTATTATAACCTGCTTTTCTAAATGTTGAACATTTGTTTGCAACTATTAAGTTTAAGTTTGTGTAGTTTATTACCAGTGCAGTTTACTTACCACCTAACTCGCCATGTGATCAATTTTTAGTTCATTGTTAATCCGTTGAATCTTTTGCTGACAAATATCCGGACAGTAAACTAATTTCACTAGGCAATTATAATCTACCCGCAGCGGCATGGGTAAACGATGAGTTAGGCATAATTGTTATTTGTAATAATAGTTATCCTGATCACTTCGTTGCCAACTGTTTTGGATTCCCAAACAGTGCACAATGTATTTCTATATCTAATGATGGTAGTGTGTTCTTAGATTAATGCTTTTATAATATCTGTGATATTTCTGTAATTAATGCTGTAAAGGTTTTGTTAAGACTAACTAGGATTTAAATACTATACTGATACTAGGGATGATATTTTAATGTGTATTTATATTTTTAGTGGTTTAAAGTTTGTTGACTTTAACGCAATCAATATTTTTTTGTTGAATGTTGATTAGTTTGCACTTTTTTATAATTGTAATGTTGATAATTGCGTTAATTTATTTTACTCTGTGTTTCATTTTGCTATTGACTGTTTTGTCCCCAAAAAACTGTACCGTAAAAACAATTTACCAGTTTGGTTCAAGAAAAATTGATTTCACTTACTAGACTCAAAAAAATTGCTCATAAACGTTATAAAACTTTGAGACTTTTGTCCGAATATAATAAGTTTTAATCAATTCGTACTTTGTGTAAAAATCTCTGTACATGTCTATACAAGCAATATATTACTCAAACAGAAATAAATATTTAAACTAATCCAAAACATTTTTGGAAATTTGTCAATGACACTAGAAAAACTAATGATTTCCTATCTACAAAGTATTATAAGCATCAAACTTGCAGTAATGGAGATGACTATGTTAATAAATTTGCTGAATTCTTTTCTTCTGTTTACGATAAACAAATTCATCCAACTCCATTGTTTGAGTTTAAAGAAAACGTATTACGTGCAGCATTTTCAATTAGTCTGTTGGATGTATTTAAAGGAATTGAGAACCTTTAACGTAATATTAACACTAGATCGGACATCGTTCCAGCTATGCTGTAAAAACAATGTATTTATTCCATATCTATGCCTTCTCTTAATATAGCTAAATTTCCTCAAGTTTTGAAACAAAATTACATTATGCCTTTGCATAAGTCTAGGGCTGAAGAAGATATTACTAATTACAGAAGAATACGCATCCAATCTGCCATTCTTAAATTATTTGATCAAAAAAGCATTATAGTAAAACAGCAACATGGATTTCGTGAAAGTCGTTCTACTCTTACAAGCCTTTTTTGTTACAAAAATAATCTTTTAAATGCATTTGAATCAAAAGTTTAAGTTGTTTTAGATTTTCATAGTACTGTTATTGCATGGTTGAGGAGCTTTTTGGAAAATCGTACTTAATGTGTGAAAATTAATAACTTTTTATCACAATCATTGTTCCATCTGGTGTTCCTCAGGGATCTCATTGTAGACCAATTCTGTTTTTACTCTTCTTACTCTGTTAATTCTTTGTTGGCGATCTAAAAATTTATCGATAATTGCATTAGTTTGCAAAATAACTTGAATTCTGTTAATTTATAGTTTTTTATAAACTTAAACAGAAGTTTAAGTAAAGTATCGTATGATTTTACTATTGCCAATAAAGTATTAGAACATGTTACACAAATAAAGAAACTGGGCGTAATTTTTGAGCCAAAACTAACTTTTATTGAGCATATAAACTGTAGGTGTAACCGTGCTATAAAAATGTTAGGATTTGTTTACAGAATGTCTATTGACCTATCTCCAAGCACACTCAAACTACTTTATTTGGTACGTTCTCAATTAGAGTTTGCTCCGTCAGTTTGGTGTCCATTCTATAGCATTCATATATGCAATATAAAACGCATTCAAAACATTTTATTTTGTTTATTGCCTTACAAATTAAGCATTTCCTCTAAAAACTACATTTTTAACCACATTATATTGCAAATATAATCTTCCATCGCTGGAACTTCATCATTTTTACGTGGACTTATGATGTCTGAGATTGATTGCCAAAAGTTATTTGTCTCTCTGCCGTTTCAAGTATCCAACAATAATTGCCAAACTAGACAGTCTCTATTATTTAGAGAATCTATACATTCTACAAACAACAGATTCAATAACTTAATTGGCAGAATGTGTAGAATTGCGAATAGCTTTTCTAATAACATCGATTTGTTTTTCGTTTCTAAATGTACATTTAAAAACCAATTAAAATGTGTTAATAAATAATTTTATATTTTGTTTTCATACGTATACAATTTCTGTGTTTACTTGGTATTTTCTATATTCTTTGTCTAGTTTTTAGTATTACAAATTGTTCATAATTATTTATGTGCAGGATGATGTAGATGTAAATATAATATTACATTTATTAACAATAAATTGTAATTAACTATTGTCAATAAAAATGTATTTATATCTGAATAAATTTGTCAGCGTAGTTAAATTTAATAAAATAATTTAAATAATAAATGATGTTAATCAATATTAAACCATTAATTATAGCAAACAATTATAATAAACATAATTGGCAATTAAAATGATGCATACATTTTAATTAAAACATAAAATAATAAGCTATCCATTTAATTGAAACAAAAAAAAAATTAAATATAGTTTTTTTGACTACTGCAAAAACTAAGTTTATTACTAAAACAGATCATTTTAACCGGTTTTAACGTTGGATTTATCTAATTTAAATTATTATATATATTTATACTGTAAAAAATTATTAGTTACATTATTTTTAAATTTACATACACGCAATATATAAAATGCTTAAGCATAAGTATAAACAGTTTTTGCCATCATTTTATAAACTGTTAGGTTTTTCGTGAATAGCTGTATTTAATTTACAGCCTATAACAGATTACAAATGCTTTTGATAGTGTAAATGTTAAACTTATTAGAGGTAAGCATACAAAATAGTTACAATTAATCATCAGTTTTATAGCAGCTACAACATTTTATGTACGTATCTAAAAATAAAGATCTAACCAACTACATTGTAAGATGGATGTTCCACAAAGACTGATATTAATGCTTACCATTTTAAAACTGTTTATTATCAATTTAAATTTAAATATATACTAAAAAAATATGCTGACAATGCTAGTGCAAATCCAATACGTTTAACCAATAAAAGTGGCTTGCAACCTTGATTGATAAACATATGTCTGCAATAAAATCATAGTTAACAATAACAAATTATTATTATATATTATGTCACAGATTTTTCTTAAATTGAACTTGTAGATTTTGATTTAAACCTGTAGATGTGTGTTGGCAAAAATACTTAGCTATAGCCTGCCTATCCCAAGGAAACAGGAAGATATGTTCTATATCCACAAACAAATTTCATCGTATAATACTAATTACAAGTACTCAACTTAGGGTAGCACGAGTAAATATGTTACGCCCAAACATCAAAAACGCTCATTAAGCTCAGTTATACTAAAATCAAATATTTGTTTGTGTATAAATTAATTATATTGACGTAATTGTAATTCTGTTTGTAATTTTACTTGCCATAAGTAACATTTGTAGCATTTCTAACATACAAATTTAATACTATTTACATAATGTGACACTTGAGTGTAAAAAAACTTGTATGTGTCAAAAAACAAAATTAAATTATTATAAACGTATGAGTATTTTATGTGTGTATTGTCTATACATTTATGCAATATTTAGTTTTATAAAAAAAATTAAAAAATAATTATGAAGAAGGCATTCAAACTGTATTACAGTCACCTTCAAACAAACAACACACACAGTTCAACATTTCTCCTAATAGGGAGCATTGCGTTAATGCCTTCACATAAAAATAATAGTTTATTAGTTTTTTGATCAATACAGATATTAAACACGTCAATAAAAATATATTTTATAAAACAAAATTAAAAAATTAAAAAGCATGAAAATAAATATTACTAAGACAAATTATAATTTAAATATTCATCTAAAAAATAATATGACTTTTTCATTAACATAGATTTAATTGCATGTTTAAATTAGTTTAATTGCAATATTTTAATTTGTGCCGTCAACTTATTGTAAATTTTAACTGCCATATAGTTTGGACTAATTTCAAGTAAAATTAATTTATGAATAGGAACAGTGAAACTAAGAGATCCGTGACGTGTATTATAATTATGATGAGCATTTGTTAACTCAAATAAACTTATATTACTTTTTGCATACATTAATAACTCGAAAATGTACAGTGATGACAACGTTAAAATAATTAATGTCGTAAAATAGGATTTTCAAGAAACAATGTTTGTTGAGCATATTTCTTAATTTTGTTTTCTGAAGTACAAATATTTTATTAACAGACAAGTTATAAATATATGAAAGTTTTTTTAAAGCATAGCATATTGATAATAATTTTGAGCATATGTTATTAAATTGAAGTTCAAATGATAATTTTTTTATATTTATAAATGCTTAGAAATTTATAGAAAAATTGCTGAATAGATGTTTTAAAAAATATTATTAGTTGTAATTTTTTCCGTGTTATTTTATAAAATTTGTTTATTAAAATTTATTTTTAAACAATTACAATTATACCACTTAGCCAAAGTACATACAACGTATGTGAAATTAATTCATTTATATCATTAGAACTTAATAAAATTGAAGTATTGTCAGCAAACATCACAAGCTTATTAGTTATTACCAATTACATTTGGCAAACTGTTTGTATATAAAATGTAAAGCAAAAGCCACATGATTGATCTTTGCGGTACCTCAGTTTCTACTTGAAGCTTTTATGATTTTGCTCAAATCCAAGAACAAGCTTAATGTTTGCTGATAAGAAAACTGTAGAAAATCTATAGTAACAATTCGTTAATACATTAAATTTATAACAGTAACTCAAAACACGTTCTGCCATTAGTTTTTCTAATACTTTTGATAAAGTTAGTAATATGGATTGGTCTGTAATTATTCACATTCAATTTGCTTCCTTTTTTATGCAATAGAATTAATTACCTTAAAAATCTTAAAACATAAAAGGAAAGTAAAACAGTATTAATAGAAAAACCTTAACAATATTAATACTTAATTCATCAGATTCTGCTGAAGTAAATATTTTCATATTGAAGATAGTTTTATCTAGTTCATCAATATCAGACATAAATTAATTAAAAAAATCATTATATGTATTTACATTATTTCCATTATTCATTCATAAGAGTTGACATATCTTTTTCTATACTATTATTTAAACCATACCGTGCGTATGCGTCGTTTATTAATTAATTAAACACTAATTTCACTTTAAAACAGCTTGTTGCTAAACCTTCATTTGATGTCACTTTATCCAACCAAAATACTTCACCGCGCAAATGTTGCTTAACCTTCCTTTTTCGTTTCGCTTTATATTGCATTTGCCCCACTACGCTTCATTTGTGCTGGTCTTCTCGCAATAACGCGCTATTGCTACGGCTCGCTATCATTCCCGCGTGCTTTTCTATAAATTAAACTCACACATAATTATTAATAAATTTTGTGCAATTAACAAATACATAATTTCTCTCTAGCATAAGACCAACTAGTTAAAAAACCAAAATCGTCATTATAGAGATTTATTATGTATACATAGTATATTATATTACCAGTGAGAAAATTAACACATTCCCAAAGTATGATCAAATAAGAATGTTTATATAACTGTTTGTTACTAGTGTTTTTACAACTTATTACAACTCCATCGCTAGTAGCGTGCCTAGTATGCTATAACTGTCAAGTTTTTGAATGCCAATGTACTTTGTTTAACACATATCTAATACCCTTCTTGGTCTATGTGTGAACAATATCAGAAAGTAGTAAAGTATCTCAATAATCTTATTGTCAATGTACTTTGTAACACCACAAAGACCTACATGGTCTATGTGTAAATACCGTATATCAAACATTAAATATTATAAACAATCTTAACTATTTTGAATTATAAATGTTTCATATATTATTTCAAAATAACTAGTTGTGTAAAAATAAATTAAAGTAAAATAATATATAAAACATTTATAATACATAATGGTAAAGATTGAAAATAGTGCAGGAGCTGATAACAAAAAAGTGCAAGAATTTTGGTCTAATTTTTTCAGATCAAACTGTATATTGGTCATAGAACGCCTCTGCAAAATCAGCACCCCAGGTGCTGGGACACCTGGCGCTGGCACGCAAAGAAAGGTGTAGTTTTAATTAGTACCTAAAAATTGTTTTGGAAAAGCTGAAAATTTATTGGCAGATAATCGATGCATTACAAAATTACGTTAAAACTATGTCTGACTGTTTTATAATTTTAATAACGTAATTTGACATATTCCCAAATTTCAGATTTTCTAAATCATTTGCATTGAATTAGTTCTTGTAGCATGTACGCAGCTGTGCTGACGCCGTGCGTTTGATTATTAAGCTGTCTAACTGCTTGATTAAAGTTTTGTAATAATTTTGTAAAAAGTTTACATAGATATGTCAACAGACTGGTAAGCCGATAGTTTAATTTTCTGTTATAAGTATCACTGTTAGGGTTTTTCACAATTTTTTTATAATTTCTCCATTGTTTTTTTTATGAAACATCTACCTAGTTTCAACATTTTGGTAGTTTTGTATCCTTGCCAAGTGCCTTTTTAGTTTGCATATATCTAGTTTTGATCTTAAATGATGTAATTTATAGTAAGTCTCTCAGGATGGTCTTGAATGGGTAGCCGTAGCTAAGTATAGACAATATTCAGAACTTTTTGTAAAATTGCTGATTGTTGTTGCAAATTCTAGTCTGTTAAACACAATATTTGCTTGCTAGTTTTTAATCATTAAATGTTTTTTTTAGAGCTTTAATAATGTAGAATATTTTATTAGTTATATATAATGAGTCTCCGGACCTAGCTTTTCTTTCTGGATTTGTATTTTACTTTTTTTGTTGCTGGAATATATTTTAATATTTGTTCTGAGCTTTAATCTGTATTCATATTTTGTTATTCTATTAGTGGTTTTATTTTTATCTAATTCTTTCTAATAAGTTGTTGAAATGTTCATAACAATTTAAAGCTATTAAAAATGAAACAAAAAAAGAAATTAATTAGATTAATTGATTGTTGCAAATTAGGAAAAGGCCACTATAAATACAGCCAAAACAAATGGTTTTTGTGTTCAAACCTAAAGTTTTGTTTAAATGAATTGCTACGAAGCCACCCAAATAGACTATTAGTAGTGCACTTTATCTGAGGAAAATAATATAATTATTAAAACAGTAAGATATAAAAAACAACCCAAATTTCGCATTACTAAAAATTAACCACTACAGCAATCATCAATTGGCTGCAGAAACATTATATTGAACGCGTCGGTAAGCCCATTGGAATATTCTTTGACCAGAAAACACAGTTTTCATTTAAAAGTTGGACAACAAGTTTTCTAATTGACGTTAGCTTCAGGAAAACCTCATGGAACAAAGGTTTTCCTGAAGCTAACGTCAATTAGAAAACTTGTTGTCCAACTTTTAATTAAAAACTGTGGTTTCTGGTCAAAGAATATTCCAATGGGCTTACCGACGCGTTCGATATAATGTTTCTGCAGCCAATTGATGATTGCTGTAGTGGTTAATTTTTTCACCGGATAAAAGGTGATATAATTCAAGAAAACGTCTAGCATAACAAAAATGTATGTTACTCCGCCGGTAGAGCAAGGCAAAGATATAAAAGTAAACAGAAATCAAATCATATGGCTGACTTGCAAGCACTGACTCAAATAAATGCTTTGATAGCGCCAAATGCTTTAACCTATGGCAACTTTCACAGTTTTTAAGTTCTCGTAATGTTAAAATCCTGACGTAACGCACACTATTTTTTGTATATCCCAAACTGCTTAAAAAACTCATAATATATTTAATAAAATCGGGTATTAATGAGATTAGAATACACAAATAGACGGATGCATCAGTTTTGCGAAGCAAAACAATATATTTTTATGTACACAAAATTTTTAGAATGACACAAAGAAGAAAAATTTGTTGTAACTAAAAAAAAAAATTATTTGCTTGCTTTCATCACAAATATACGATATTCTCAATCTTGCTGTGTTGGCAGTTGTCTAGGTGAATGACAAGACAAAGTTTCAGCTATTAAATTATCACAACCCGGGATATGCTAATTATCAAATTTGTATTGACAGAACTTATCGTAATAGACAAATTGATAACAACCGACAAAAATTGAGGTAAATATGCACATTATTGTTGGTCGATGCAACAAATGTAGAACAAAGCACCTACAACGCTCATAAGTTTTTTTTCCAATTAAATTTTACCGCTTTTCTTAATAAATGCGTTAATAGCGTTTACAAACGTGCGGTCAAAATTTACAAAGCCAAAAAAACTTGTAACTGTTTTACTTATTTTGATACAGAAAAATTAGTTAAAGCTTGTACCCGTATCGGGTCCAGTCGATAACCCTAAAAACTAAGAATATATTCTAAAAAATTCACTTTTTGGTAAAAAACTTACATTTAGCCAGTTCTACCAGACTATAAGTCAATTTGAAAAAAAGTTTTTTATTATCCCAAACATCTTTAAAGTAAAAAAGTTATTTTAATTAAAAAATTACGCCGTGGTAACTGGCAAATGCCCAAATTAAACTAAAACTCCTCATTTTGTAAAAGATGACTACTTTGATCAGTAAATTAAAATTCACATAATGGCGAGCCACATAAACTAAGACAGTTTTATCACCAATTGAATTCTGATCTAAAAAACTATGAAATAATATACGTAAATTACAAAAAAAAATTAAATTTGAAAATACTTAAAATATTTTTAAAAAATATAGCAAAATAATCTATTAACCTAATCAGACGACACACTTGCCACATGCAAAAAAACGCATTGTAGATACCACCAGAACATATAGGACACAAAAATTGTGTAACATCTAAAGAGTACATAAAAATATTCCATAAATAATCTTGCAATAGTTGACTAGTCACCAACAACATAAGCTATTAGTTTGCAGTAGAGAACCAAGAAAACAACTAGTGTATTAAATACAGCTATTTGTTTTGAACAGCTCCAAAAGAAACTTTGGCTGAGTAGTTAAAACTTACAAAAGCAGCACAAAGATAATCTTCCTCTACAGCTGAAAACAACTCTGGTAAAGATAACACTAAAGCTTGCGCAAAGATACTCGTGAGTAACACAATACAACTAAAATTCAGTACATGTGTGTTACATTTTGTAATTAGAATAGTTTTATCAACTGTTTAAAGATATTTTTTTTTTTGATAAATGTTTGTTTTTGCATTAATCCAATACTTACTTTGAAGTATTTCAAAACACAACTCGGAGATGAAACTTACCTGAAAAAAAAAACATTTTTATTAAAAATAATATACAATTTTTGTTTTAATATAATAATATAAAGAAGTTAGTTGTTAGTTGAAATAGTATTTAAAATTATATAATTTTTGTTATTATTGAATTAAAAAAAACTTGTTGCGTAATCATTAAAAAAAATCGCTTTTAGGCAAATTGTTTTCCACTTATTAAAAATTTCAAAACAATTTCCCCTCTTGGGAAATTGATAAAAACACCGGAGGCATAATATTCCTGTTTTCTTCGCATTTTACAAAGCCATTAACTGAGCGGAAAAGTAAAAAAATTAATATAAATATTTATTTTAGAAACAAATATTACATTGCCACAACAAATCTGGGTGTTCGATCAATACTTGTGTCTATTTGCGGGATGAAAAATTCCCTTTTGTAATTTTTACGAGGTGTGCGCATCCACTTGGAAAATTGGCTTTAATAATGACCGGTCCAGTCTATAAATCAGGCCCTTTCTACTGTTACAGGAATTCAGGGGAGAGAATAAATAGCACACACCCTAAATAAATTAATTGCCCTTGTGGGATAAGAGTAAGTTATAGAAAATTACAATTTAATTTTCAACTTGGTTTGTTTCTTCATAGCAATATCTCATGTAAAAATAATGATTACTAACCTCGCCCTAGTATGCCAGTTCTCATCCGGCAGGCCATCGGACAATCAATTATGTTACCTTGCAGTTTTCCAATTAAGTGTGCATGGTGGTTGCAAAACAGAAATATACTTAAGGTGGCGCTATTTGTCGCGTGCGCCATGTAATTCAATTAAAAAATCCTTTTTTGATTTTAGGTCAAGGACGTCTGATTAACTCCGAGCAAAAGTAAAACATTAAGGGCTAGCCGTGTGAGACGCATTACCATTTAACAACCCACCACCATGACATTTATGGATCCTTATCGGAACGGGTGGTATATATGTATGCTTGGGTGGGATTTGTTTCGCCGCGCAATACACTAGCACGACCAACCTAAATTCATACCAGGCCAATTTTATCTGGAGGTTAATATTGCCCCACTAAACGCGATCGCTAGCACTAAGGCCGATTTAAACTCATCTAAAAGGGTCGGCAAAAAAGTTAATAAGTTATATTGAGTTAGTAAGAAATAAAGTGTTTTATAGGTGATACGTGTAAAAAGTAAGAAACAAAAGTAAATAAATATTAATACAATAAAATGTTATAAACTTAACACAACATTTAATTTTAACAATTAATCATTTATTCGGCATTTTTAAAGTTATTAAAAAAAAAAATGTGTTATGAGCGCAATTACATATGTGTTGAACAAAATGAGTAAAATAAATATTATTTGTTACAAGTTAAACACAACCGTACAATAGAGCAGTTTTAACAATTTTAATAGTTTTAGTATGAAGTATAAACAAGCTATACAATTCCACATATTTGTTCTATAAATACAGAAATTCTTGTTTTCTCCAGTATCTATAGAAGCAGCAGTTTGTTATTTTATATTTATAAAATAAATTTAAACTCAATTAAAATTAATAGCCTAAATATTAATAATTAATTTTTAAATTAAAAACAAATGCTTCCAATAATTGTAAATATTGTTTTTGCAAAAAATGCAATCAAACTGGACATTTTAAAAAAACGTCCAGAAAATATACAAAAAATTTATACGTTGACAATTGAGAAATCCTAAAGATTTTTTAGTAAAAATGCTGAAAACACCTCCGTCGACGCAAAGATCCTTTTAAGAGACCCCTAACAACAACTTAGTTGCTTAATAGGTACGGATGACACATGCACAACCAAGCAATTGAAATACTTCTCAAAACTCATTTTACAGGCTGTACTGTTCTAATACTGCAACCCTAACTGGGCCGTTGTTTATCACCTTGTACAAATTATCTTTTGCAACCCTAACCCTATCAAGGGATGACTGGGCCGCTGCTCATTATCTTGTAGAAAGCGCGCATAGCTTGGGCAATCAAAAATGTCTTGCTTTTTAAACTACTATAATTTAAAGCATCAGTACAGTTTTCCTACAATCATCCGAATTTACTTGGTAAGAATCTATAACACATGTATTGTTTTTTTGGTACATTTCATTAGCATAGCTCTCTTAATGACCGTGGCTTTTAATTAGCCACGTAGATGATATAACAATCTTAATAAATAACAAATTTGATAGAATACTCTGTAATTTCATGCAAAACGCCTTTATTATAATTGAATATTGATGCAAAAACCAGTTTCTTACGGTTTCCAAGTTGTAGACAGACAAAGAAAGCAATAAATACCCCAAACGACCGACTATTATCTACGACTTCCTAAAAAGAACCTCCAAATATTAACAGGTGCCTTGATTACGTATTGTCAACATATAAACGTAAGCAACATAAAACAAACTCCTTCAGTGTTTTTGCAAACATCAACCATATTGGTTGGTTATGCGTCAGAGCAACAAAGTGAGAGCCTATTGAGATCTAGGTGCAGTAAATCTGTTTTACCTACCACCCAAAAAATAAACTTTTATCCTTATTCAAACTGGTTTAAAATTGTTTAAAATGTGATGACAAATTTAAGCAAGATGATTAAAATATTTGAAAGTATACGTAGTTTTTCTAAAAACAACTACAACGTTAAACAAATTAGCAGTAATAACATTTAAACCAGTAAACCCTAAAACAAACTAAACGGATAGTTAAAATACCATTTAATAAGTTTAGTCTACTAATTTCTGTACTATATCAATTTTGAATGATTTAATTTAACTAGATTGAGAAAATAAAATAAGTAAACACAAACAATACAACTAAACTAAAAACTACAAATAGAAAAAAAATCAAGATCCAGGGCAGCATGGATTAGTTGCTTAGATGCTTGCCTCTCCTGAGTTCAAATCTTACCCTGCCGTATATTATTTGTGAATTTGTTCACCGCTTTAGCCACTTCGGTACTTATGGTTTCAGCAACAAACAAATTTACAAACAATAATCATCTCGCCTCATTTCATCACTCATACTTAGAAAGACCTTCAGCCTGCTAGAACCAGGTTGGTGAGGTCAATAGAGTATAAAAACGCTAATTTAATTTTTTTTCAATATCCAAAACAGAACTGGGATACGGCAAGAAAATAGTTTAACCACTTCATCAGTAAGTTAATATCTCTCAACCCAATACTACACAGTTATAGACTAAAACACACACTAGTTAAATCAGTATGCTACCCAGACTTAGAAGGCGGCGTACAATAGCTACTCGACACCTTTAGAAAAGAATGCAAGACCATCAACATTACAATAGCCACAGCAAAAACTAAAAACTTGATTATTGAACAATACCATTACAAACCAAATTAACAAAGCGTAAAATTCATTTTTACTTACTTAGCTGAAGCAAGACCCAATATAGCAGAGACAAAACAACAAGTAGAAAGTATAATAATAAGTACCCTTAAAACAACCACTGGTCACTCATTTATCGACTAAAAAACTAACGTAGAAATACAGGTAAGTGCAATACTCCGGACATTGTAAAGTAAGTTTGCAGCAAAAAAACAGTATAAAAAAAGCCATTTTGAAGTTTTTGCCATTTTTGTACTTGTAATGATATAAATGTTATTTTTTGGCAGTTGAAAAGTAAAAACTCAGAATAAAGCACTGTCACAAATAACAATTGAATCGATGAGTCCAAGAACAGTATGAGTCACAAAACAACGTTCTTTAGTTGAGATAGCCAAAATACATAAAATTTGTGCTCTCATTGAATAAGCACAAGAACAGTAAGTTAAGAGTTAATGAACTATTCAGTTTATATTGATTATTTCAAAACTGTCTCAAAAATGTTTTTGGACTCACCAATTCAGTTGTAAAAATATAAAAATAACTCAAAAATTTGGCAAAGTTAGTGAGGGGTGTAAGAATTGAAGCAAATAAATGCCAAATCCAAATGACAAGCTTTCCTGCACGCGGTGTACCCTGCTGGAAAACAAACGGGGCTCTGCCAACCGAGCATCTGCAGGAATAAGCAGATCCCTCTTGCTAGTCAACAGCTTTGTGTAGATGAACTAGCAAGATAAAAACACTCATATGTCCTTGGGATAAGAAATCATCCCTAAAGGCGGATGAACCATGAAGTGGCCAACGGCATATAAATGCAGAAAACAAGAGAAAATCACTGCATTGAAGACCTACAATGGTATTCTTAGTATAACCATTGCAGAAAACAAAATCATCATAACAATGTTCAAAACAAATTATTTTGGAATAAAAAGTTCCTCAATCGGATCTCTGGTAATAACAACCCGAAACACTTATATGAAGCTAGTGAAGTTTAGATAGAAAAATTACAGAGTCAGTTCTTAGGTTTACACCATACTCATACAAACATATGCTCTAACAACAGAAAAAAAAAAATTAAAGTGAAAGAATTTTATGCAAAACTAGAAGTTAATTTTAGAAGCATCAAACATACTGATGTTACATTAATAATAGGGAACTTTAACGCTAAAATAAGGGAAAACAAGGTACATAAACACACTGGCAATTGTGGCCTGGAAGAAGGAAATGTCAAAAGCAACCAACTAATAGAGTTTTGTCAAGACAAAAGCCTTATGATAACAAATTCTTTAAACTCCCAGACCTTAGACTATACACCTGAAAGTCCTCAGCCAACAGCCCAAAAAAAAAACAGTAAGAAATCAAATAGATTTTATTCTCATTAATACCGCTATAAGAACGCAGTCAAATATACAAAGCATATCCGGGCGCTGACATTAATTCGGATCACATTCCCAAAATAACTAAGCTCAGCATAAAAATAAGAAAAATAACAAAGTGTAAAATCAACGGTATAGACACAAAACTTTTCAAAAATCCTAAAACTAAACAAACAATAAAACAAGAGATAAACAAATGTATGAAAACAAACAAAAACAACGTGGATGAAAAATACAAACAAAGTTAAAAACAATAGCCAAAAATCATTAAGAAAACAAAAATCCCAAATAAAAAACCTAGGACAACAACAGAAATTATGGATCTTATGGAAAAGAGAAAGAAAAGTAAACACAACGCAAAAAAATATAAGAAACTACATAAAACGATGCAAAAAAGAATTATAGCAGCTAAAGAGAAATACTTGATCAATAAAACTACTGGAATAGAAATATCATTGTTTGAACATGCACAAAAAGATAAAAGAAATGGATAAATGCAACAAAATTAAAAACAAAAGTATTGATAATATAATCATGGACAAAGATGCGAACATAATAAATGACGTAGAAAACAACAACAAACAAACTAAAGAGGTAGAAAACATACTTCCTGGAACTCTTTATTGATAAAAAACCTAAACAAAGCTTAAAAACTAACAACGGAAAATTAAAAGTACTGCGAGCAGAAATAGAATATGCAATAAAATCTATAAAACCTGGTAAAGCAATCGATCCAGACCAAATACCTATAAAGCTTATTAGGATGTTTGACAACAACAATGTAGTTAATATTCTGTAAGACTTATTCAACATTGTCTACAAAAAAAGGAAATTCCCTAAACAATAGATACTTTCTCCTTTTGTGCTCATTCCCAAGAAACCCAACCCAGGAGAATGCTCAGAATATCAAACCATTGCACTTATAAATCATACTTTAAAAATGGTTTTGAAAATTATCCAGAAGAGAATATACAAAAAAAAAACCAAAAAAAAAACACGAACTTTGGCGTCCGTGAAGGACTTGGGACAAAAGAAGCACTCTAAGAGATTAATATTCTTTTTTAACAATGTCTGGATATAAACCAAGACGTGTTTGCGTTTTATATAAATTTCAAAAAAAACTTTTGATAGGGTAAAACATAATAAATTACATCAACTACTCTTGAGCAAAAACACTGACTCGAATGACGACGTGAGGGTAAGCTGCATCTTTTATACTGAAATCAAACAGCTAATGAAAAAGTAGAAAATCAGCTAACAGAAAAAATGAAAATCCGCCGAGGGGTAAGGCAACGTTTTATTCTTTCGCCACTCCTATTTAACTTCTAGAAAATAAAACTTTAGAAAAAGAACAATTAGGAGTGGTTATAAGTGGAAAAGTTGTAAACAACATTAGATATGCAAATGACACGGTTAGCAACTAGCCTTAGAGACGTACAAAACCTGCTAGAAAAACTAAACAATTGATGCAGTGAATACGTACTAAAAGAAAATTTTAACAAAATCCCCACCGAATCAAAATCATATAAACCTAGAAACAGCAAACATCGCTATACAAAAAGTGCAGTCGTATAGATATTTTGAAACCTTGTTAGAGTAATCAAGTGACCAAACAAAAAAAAATAAAGCAAAGATTGAAACAACCAGATCAATATTTGTGAAAATTAAAATACTTTTCATTAGAAAGAATATAAACGTAGAACTTAAAACAAAAATGCTGCGTTGCTATGTCTTTTCAACATAAGTGTATAGGGTTGAAGCAAAAAAAAAATCACTAAGACAAACTGAACGTCTTCAAAATTAAAATCTTAAACAAAAGCAAAAAAAATTAGAAATAATTCAATAATCTAGGCCACATAATGAAAAGACCCAAATACGCGCTGCTACAATTAATAGTACAAAAAAAGAACAGAGAAAAATCAAACATCAAAAGCCGCCAAATGTCCAGGTTCAAAAACTCAAATGTCAATTCCACGGCGTTTACAACAGTTACACATTACACAAACCAGTTTACATCGCATGTTGCTTTAAGATCTGCACCTGTATGCATATAAAGTGCAACTAGCTCAAGAATTGAAACCGAGAGACCACAAACAACGCCATACTTTTGTTCAATAAGCATTGATAATGCAGAAAAATATCGGCAGTTCCTAAATAAAATTATCCTGAGCGACAAAGCCCATTTTCATTTAAATGGCTTTGTAAATAATCAGTTAGATCTGAGGCTCCAAAAACCCTAGTTTAATTGTTGAGAAACCACTTTATCTAAAACAAATTTCAGTTTGGTACAGTTTTTAGACCGGTGCTGTGATAGGGCCATATTTTTTCGAGAATAATGAAGGTAAAACTGTTCCAGTCAAAGCGCAGCTTTACCGTACTTTTTGTGGCCAATATTGGACAAGATGAACGTAGGTGATGTCTATTTTCAGCAGGATTGGGCTACATGCCACACAAGTAGAGAAACAATAACACTATTGCGTCAGCAATTTCCCGATCGTATTATTTTGCTAAAAAGAGACATCAACTGGCCGCCTAGGTCGTGTGATTTAAAACCGTCAGAATTTTTCCTGTACGGCCATTTAAGTGATATTGTGTTCCACAAGTAGACAGAAAGTTTCTACTTGAAATTGAACTACAAATATAGTTACGTGTGATTATTATTATTATTATTATTGTTATGTGTTATTTTATAAAATAAAAATAACACTTCTTAATAGAAAACCCTGTACATCACGCATAAAAGAGGATAGAATTGACAAAAACGTGCAAGACGGCAAGACAAATATCAGTTAATATCACAAGAACAAAATCCAGAAAAGTAGTTTTGATATAGAAACTATCAAGTAATTAAACAAAAAAAACAAAAAATTAGAATTAGGCATTTTAAAATTTAACCATTTTTGCTTTGTAAAGAATTGTGGGAAAGCACTAATTGCTCCCCTTCTTAAAATTTTTAACCATGCTATAAAACAGCTGTTTTCCAGTTATATAAAATATTATCAAGATTATTTAAAAATATATAAAGAAATTTTTAAAATAGATAGTTGTTTGTATCTACAAAACCAAATTGATGCTCAACCAATTACTTGATGTGATTGAAATAGATTAGAATTAAATGTTTCTAAATAGCCACTTATATGTTACAAAAAAATCAAATATTATTAATCAAACCACTTCTAATAAAGCCGTAAAGCGTACGGATTTGATTAAAGATTATATAACAAATTGTGTTTTACTAAACATATAAAATATATTGAATCAACAAAAATGTGTGACTTTATAGTAAGAAACTGCAAACCTTTTAAAATAGTCAATGCTTTAAAAATAATATTTTTTGCACTAGTGTGTTCAAAGATAAAATACTGCATTGTTATATGGTACCTATTTTATAATAATCGTAAGTCAGAACGAAAAGCAGTACACCAAAAATCTTTCAAATTCAATCTTAAATTCCTTCTTAGGTGGTTAAAAACAATTTTCTAAAACCAAATTGACAAGACGTTAACAGGTTGTTTTTGTCTAATTTAATAAAATAAAATACTTTACTAAAAGCTTGCAAAATTAAAATAAATCTACAGTTTGAAAGATTTTGCCTATCACAACTTTTGCAAATTTTAATGAAGTAAAAACTGAAAAAAGTCCTGACAAAAATTAAAAACTTTCAAAACCGTATAATAAAATCAAAAAGATAAAATAAACTAAACAATTTAAAAAAAAAATACATGCTAATGTTGGAACAAGTCCACATATGTTACTTAATAGAAAGTCATCCACAAAAGTTTTCAGTATCTTTTCTTCAACTTTTTTTTTTTTAAATATTGTTAATTTTAAACAATTTTATTTATTGATCTAAAAAGCTTAAATACTTTAATGAAAAGTTTATCGTTAACAACTAGTAAATGCATCATACTATCTTTAAAACAATAGTAGTAAATTTTTTATATTAATAAAATTACTATAAGCTATTTTACAATGTTTTCTAGTTTTCTATCAGTAATTAACTTTATTTTATGTTTGTATTATGTATCTATTTATCTAAATAATTACTACAATTACAATTATGTTTCTATTATGTATCTATCTATCTGAATGATTACTAAAACCGGGTTAATACTACGTGACTGTGGGCAAACAGCAATCAAATATGGTAATCAATTTTAATCACGGAAAATTGGGATAATAGTTGATTTAACAAGTTAGAAATAAATAAAAGCTATTTTATTTGAATTAATGCTAACCATACATTAAATAAATATCAATAATAATATAAAAAAAAACTACTGTTACAATATATAAAACGTTACAATATATAAAACTCAGAGATAAACAAATTTACATAAATAAGCTAATTGATTTTATGCAATTTATAGGTAAATTAGAATAAATATTATTGTTATTTATACAAAAAAATAAGTATTACATCATTACGGTTTTCAATATATCTTTGAAAACTTCTATTAATAAAAATTACAGAACTACTAGTCAGCGCTTGAAAAGCAAGTTGGTTGCATTTGTGCAATTTTAGTATTCAATTACTTAATATTTAGGTTAATTATATTAATATAACTATTTTAATGCTAAAACTATAAATGCAAAGTTTTGGTCAGCTAATATAAATCTGCATACGATTAAAATAAGGGTAACAAGCATCTCCCGGCGCCTTCGCCATAATTTCAATTAAGTTTTAGAATCAATTATCTTCCTTAATTAAGTGGTTTATTTAGTCTCTTTGCATAATACATTAGACATGAGTGTATAATATCACGCTTAAGGCATAAATAATATAGCCGATTTGTGATTTGTGTAGCTCCCAAAAGACAAATAAATAACACCTCGCGTTTTTATTGATTGCGCAAGCCGATGATTTATGTTACCGTCAAACCGGTGACACTCTTCTTTCCGCCCTTTTCATCTTAGACGTTCCCTGTTTTGTTCCGGAAGTAAGATACACTGTGAGAAATGTTTAGAGAGAGTAAAAATAACGTAGCTGACAAATCATCGGAAGTCTCACGTAGCAAGCAAAAAATGTGCAAGGAACTCGCCTGTAAAAATGATTAATATTTGCAAGGGGCAATGAAATATTTTAATGATCATTCGTAGCACGACGTTCTTATATAGCAGTAAATTTTATTGTTGATACACGTGTTTTTAATTTATATCTATTTTTGAAGTTTATATATTATTGGACAATTAAAGAAAGAAATGGTAATAATTATAAAATATAAAGTTTTTACTATACAGGTCATATATAATATAACAAAATATTTAGCCATTTTTTTTTAAATTACTAAATGATTTGTAAATGGCATACAAAAATTATAAATTTTACCTTTAGTTATAGCGCTGTTGTTCAATAGAAACGTGTTGCTCTTAGAAACGATAAAATATATTGCATTTGATAGAAAATTTTAAATAAAAAAGTATCTGTTTACTTATATATTTTGGGTTTAATATGTTCATATTATAACATATGCCAACTGGTAGGAAGAACCGGAAAAAAAAAACACCCGGTTTAAAATAGAAACTAACCGGACTGGTTATACGACAACAAAAACAAGCCTGCAAAAAGGTTATAAATAAAAAGACGTAAATTGAAACAAAAACATAAAAAAAGTTACTGATCAAAGACAATATACCGCAAGTAAATTCCGGTAACGGGCAATCCTGCAATACTCAAGTAGTAGCAACAAATTCACTAATTAATTTAATACAAAAATAAACCAAAAACTGGAAACAATTTGCAAAACCTAAACTCGGCCAGAAAAGCTAAGGCTTTTGAGTGCGGCCAAGCGTAAGCGTAAGTTCAAGGAGCGCAAGCAACCAAGCCAACTAAGATGTCAAGAAATATGGCAAGAACACAAAACTTTACATTATATGCATCAAACACTGCTGGATAGCAAAAGCAAAACTTTACCAGCCGCACTAGTCATAGTAGCAAAAAAAGCAGGCAAAAAAAAACAAAGAAAGTAAACTGACTAAACTTTATAAAAAATAATCTAAGAATGGTATCCCGATTGCTCCTTAATCACAGTTAAAACAAAAACCACCACTATTTTAGGTAGGATTGATGAGCTAAAGAACAAGCAGGCATCATACCGTTTTTAAGAATGCTGAAAATTCTGAAAATTTTAAAAGAGACCTGCTTAAGAGTAAAAAACTCTAAATCATTGCTGTGAATGATTTCTCTAAGCCAAAAAGTGTACATGGGTACCGGGACTATAAATGAAACCAGCAACTCCACAAATTAGGTAAGCAGTACAAAACAACGTCAACACCAAAATCTAACCTAACCTAACCTAACAAGTTGTTAATTCAAAAACAAATTAAAACAAATCAAAACAATCTGTATATACTTACTACTTTATTTATACTACAAGCAGAACTATAACAATTGTTATTTTAGAAAAACAATTTAAAACACAATAAAAAGTCTACTAAATTTGATAAACAATAAAGTTTAACTCCTAAAGTTTAAGCAAACATTTCGACAAAAAAATTTCAATTTAATTTCAAAATTTTATAAACAATTGAAAATTTATCATTAGACTAAAAATTTCAATCTCTACACGTTCCAAAAAACGACTTTAAAAAAATAGTTGAACTGCGTACTGCTCGTAGTTTTATGATACTACTTAAACCGCGCCCTGAATATAATGCCATAACAGAACCTATGTTTTAAAAACATAGTTACAGCAAAGATAGTAATAGTAAGAGAAAAAAAACAAAAAAAAGATAAATCTCAGACACAGATACATTCTCTAAGATCAGCAGGAACCTCCACCAAATGCAAAAAAACTGCAGTTGACAAGCAGCGGAGATAATGCACTGCCGATAAAAATAAGAAATAAAAAAAATAAAATTTCTAATAAAATATAATATCAATTTTATCAACCGGACAAGGGCAATCCTTGAAGCAAAAAAAATAATTTAAAAGTAGTACGTACGTACGTATGGTCTGATCATGCAAAACACAAAAGGAATACAAAAACAAGACAAAAAACTGAAGTCTATACAATAAAATACTATTTATAAAAAACAACTGTTACAAACTAAAATTAAAAAAAATTACTACAATAAAACGATATTAAATAGATTTTTAGTTTAGCTAATATTAAGAGGGGAGTATAGTTACGCTTTTATAAAAGTTTACAGAATAAAACTCGGCAAAAAAACACTTAAATATAATTGAATAAAATTTTTACAAAATATAGAAAAAAATCCAGTCTGTGTCTTTAAGATTTTAAAACAATTATAAGATACATTGTTTCTTTGCAATTAATTTTAAAAAAAGAAATTTTATTTAATGCTTTATTCATTTTTTACTTGTTAAATATAACTGCAAATCTTTAACCCAATGCATAAAGACATAGAATATTGTATGTAGTTCAATAAAAAATAAATGATGACTAAAATCTTATCAATTGTATATTGAGTTGGTTGGCGTTTTGCTTTATTTGAACCAACTTTAATTTAAAAACAACGATGTACGAGTCAATTTTTTTTTAAGAAACGGTTTACTTTTACTCTTGTAGATGTGAAAGGATTTTAGTTAGTAATGGCATATTCTCTAGAGCTAAATTGGATTGGTACCATGAATGTTAACTTAAACGATACATTTTTTAAAGCTTATTATAAAGGGTATTCCAATAAAAAAAAATCATTTTAAATAGCAGGCTATTTGGGCAGCTGTCAACTTTAAAGCTATTATCTTTTGACAAGTAAAACTACGCCATTACTAATAATGGAACAATACACGCTTCAACAATGCGTTGCATAAAATGGTAAAAAAAATTTAGTCACAGTTCGCAAAACTAAAACACTTTTTGGTTGACGAAAAGCACCTTCTCGGCCGGAAATAGAAA
The DNA here is from genome assembly GCA_963932245.1 of Tachinus rufipes. NCBI lineage: Eukaryota > Metazoa > Arthropoda > Insecta > Coleoptera > Staphylinidae > Tachinus > Tachinus rufipes. The sequence goes on along the minus strand of OZ010744.1, from coordinate 44,479,351 downwards.
GCCTGATAAAAAAATTTGAGCTGTAGGGACAAGTTTGTAATATGAAGAATTAAAACCGTGTGCATCGCTCAAGAACACATGAAAATATTGCTGATGTGGCCAGTAGTGTTAAAAAAAAAACAGGTTTGTCAATTCCTTGTTTATCTTTGGAATTAGACATTCCACAAACGACAATACACCGTATTTTGCATAAAGACTAAAGTCTTAAGGCTTTTAAAGTTCAGTTAACACAAGAACTCAAGCCGGTCAATCACCATAAACGTCGTATCTTCATTAATTGGGTCCTTCAAATGCATCAAAATAATCCGGATTTTTATCGAAAAATTATCTTCAGTGATGAAGCTCATTTTCACCTCGGAGGATAAGTTAATAAGCATTTGGGCTCAGAAAATCCAAGAATGATTGTTTAAAAGTCTTTGCAGCCTCAACGTGTCACTGTTTGGTGCGGTTTTTGAGCTGGCGGTGTGATTAGACCCTACTTTTTCAAAAAATGAGGCTTTTGCAACTGATACGGTGAATGAATGACGCTACCAAGCGCGTGATTATTGATTTTTTATGGCCGGATTTAGAAGATATTGATGTGGCTGACGTTTATTTTCAGCAAGACTGCGCTACGTGCTACACAAGCAACGAAACAATCGCAATATTTTAATAAAAGTTTCCTGACCGTGTTATTTCTCGAAGAGGTGATCACAATTGGCCACCAAGATCTTGTGATTTAACACATTTAGTTTTTTTTGGGCCACGTGAAAGATAAGGTCTATGCCAATGCTCCACAATCGATTCAAGACCTTAAAGATGGAATTTGTTATCGAGGACATACAGCCGCAAATGTGCAAATTAGTCATGGAAAATTTCATGAAAAGAATGTGGCACTGCCACCTTAACCGTGGCGGCCATTTGACTGATATCGTTTTCAAATGTTAATGGCATACCTTCCTCTTTACAATAAAATTAACATTTATTAATTTCTCTTATAAAATACCCTTTTTTTTTAATATGAAAATGAAACCTTATTGGAAAACCCTATATAAAAAAAAATATATAATTCACTGTAAATGCTTTATTATAAAGTAAATGTGGGTGTACAGCTATGATTTTCTAGAGTTGTTAAATTATTGTTTCATTATATATATATTTTATATTCCAAGAACTCAAATAAAACTTTATACACTGTAATTGAATTATTTTTAAAATATAATTAGTACAGAGAAAATATAACTAGATCATATCTAAGAATTTACTTAAAAGTGTAGGTGTTATTATATGATTAATTTTTAAAATTAAAATGATTTCATTTGCATTTTTCTAGTAATTCTTATTACGCTGAAAACACAATATTAATTATGATTTTTTAATTCTGGGTTTTAAATTTTAATTAACTAATAGGATTAAAAACTTATTTAATATTTATAATTAAAAAAAAATATGTTTCTTTGTATTTGTTAATGTACACATATGTATTTTTAAAATTTAATTTTACTAATAATAACAACAAAACAAAACGTATTAAAATTGATTTAAAATTAATATAATTATGCTATAGTATTTTGCATAAAGTGCAGATGGTTATCTTAATGTAGTTATAATGAAGCAAACTAAACAAAACAAAATTCATTTACCAATCAAATTTTTACAATTAAACTTATAATAAGTTTTAAAGTTTTTCTTTGGATAACTGCACACGACCTGAAAATAACTGTTAATTACTTTTTGTTGTTATATTATATAACATGATCGTAATCATTGATTTGTACAAACTTGCAACCAAAGTAATGTAATAGTTGGCGTCTTAAACTGTTATGCCAAGGGTAACTGATTAAAGATCAATTTTTCTGGTTAAAAAAATGCTTACACGTCTTCTTAAAAAAAGTAATGTGTACTGTCTATAGGTTGGGTGTACGTTACAGAATCCAGTAAATGTACATGTAACAAAATGGTCAGATGCGGTAGCCCAAACCTGTGCTATAAGTAGCATATATTAAGCAGCGTAAGGTAACAAATAAGTAATGCATAAATTTCTTTGAAGATTTACATAGGTTCTGTGAGTAGCTAGAGTCGCAGATAGTAGACTTAAATAAGTTGTTCAGATTTGTTGGAGTTGCTCAGTTGCAAAGACAACCGATGCATAGTTTTGTATATATTGGGACGCTATAGTGGTTAGTTTCAGGACCATAAAAGCTTGTCTTAGAAGCAGTGCATAAGTTATCTTGCTAAAGTTTTGCAACTGCAAGTGTTAATGAGTAATGCTTGGATGCCGTTTTAATGTAACGGAAGCAGCCATTTTATAACCAAAAAAACAAAAGTAGTCCTACTAGTGTTTTACAAGTACAATATTGTCCCAGATTTGCATGATAAGCTGTGTAATCGGGTAGCCGTCCGTGTTTGTTAATTTTATTATGTTTGTACTTTGTGATATAATATCAACACAAATTATACCTTCACACAAAAAAAAACATTTTAAGAAACAAATATATTGGGTTTTATTAAAAATATTGTTGCCTTCCAGTTTAGTAGCAATGTTATGTTTCTTTTTGCGTTCCGCTGTTTAAAAAAACACTGTTCTACTTTATTCAATGTATTTGTCAAATTAATTACTAATAATTTTTTTGCTTAGATAATAATGTAAACATAATGGAAAAAATAAAAAAAAAATACAATATATGGTAAATCAACTAATAAGTTTTAAAAATCCAATATTGATTAAAACTTTATTAATAGAATTCTACGTTATAAGTACTTCTAAAGCTGTATAAACACATATAAGATTTGCATAAAAAACACATATTCAGTATGGGTTTTCTTTAAATAAAACAAATTTAACTCTATTTGATAATCATATACACATTTAACAACTACAATTTGCAAAAAATATACTAGGGCACTTCAACGTACAGTTATACATTACTTTATAAACAAGATGTCAGAAATAGATCAATACAACACCTGTTGGACGTCTTGTGGTAAAGTAAAAGAAACTAATCTGTTAAGTTGCAACACAAATAAAATAATTAAATTTGTAGGTAAACAATACTATCATGAAACTATAAAAAAATACCAGTAAATTATTGGATCAATGCATAAATTTTTGTTTTTCCACGTATTTAATATATAAAATAATAATACTTTATTTACGGTATAAAAAATTTACAATTTATATCAAATATACACAAATAATGATGTTTTACAATATAAAAATTTAGAATACAAAACATTAATCAGCATGACTTAGCTGACTTAGAGACACAAAATAAATTTAAATTAGTAGGTAAATTATTTGCAAATCTACATATTCTACGAAGCAAATTATAGTTTGTACTTCTTTATAGTCTACGATTAACTCCTAACGTTATAACAGATTTTTTATTCCACTTTTCATCTTAAGACCAACTTTCGCGTCATGCTGTTTCTACATATATTTTGATAATTAACTCAGCTTTTTACCAGTATATTCAAAAAAGATTAAACTGTGATATGTCAGAGTATTTTGACAAATCAGCGGGAGTCTAAACTTAGAACAAATTTTAGTGTTCCAGGGTCGGAGTGCTGTGCGATGTGCAAGAAAAAAATGCTATAATCGGAACAAGGATCGCCGTTGTGTCATTCTGTAACTAAATCTCTTTCTTTTGCAACTTGTAAGGTAAATATTTATAAATACTTTCCATCAACAAATATGATAACAATCTATGTCCATTTTTGTACTTTTTAAATAGACAAAACATTTTTAAAATAAATAAAAATATATCACTATTATTCCATATTTACACAAATAAGATGAGGATTCAAAAACATTTATAAAGTGTTTTCTTCTTTTTTATTAAACTAACTTAAATACAAAATTATAGTTTTACTAAGCAAATAAATACTAACTTGCCATACTCTGATTGTGATATCAGAATATACGGCAAAAAGTGTTTGGCCATCTGTAGACCAAGTCAATGACAAACATTGTAGTGGCCCAGCCTTGCTGGTTGGTGAAACAACTTTTGGTCTAAGTTTATCAACCATTTTCTTGCTTTCCAAATCCCAGATTTTGATAGATAAGCCAAAAGCGGCACACAATGCAGTAATGATGTCATTGTGATCTAATGTGTGCAAATGATTAAAACCGCTAGCGCAAAGTAAACCATCTAGGGATACGGTTACAGTGTTGCTGTAACCGATATATCCGGAATTATTAATCTTCAAACGGCAATTGGTCAAATTCCATACCTTAACAATTTGTTTCCGCAGATTGGGATTCAGCAAAAACAACAATTGGGTTGAAGCGGTTTGGAAAAAAATGCACACAGAATACCCAATTCCTTCATTTTAAATTATGTACTTGCATTCAGCCAAAGTATTCTACAACTTGATAGTCTTGTCTCAAGATCCAGACACAATCTGTTTGTTGTCGACAAAGAAAGCAACGCTCAACAAATCCTTAGTGTAATTTTTACAGTGGCGGATAATTTTGCCGGCAGCCAAATCCTAAAGAAAAAAGGTCTCATAAACCGGATAGAAAATAGTTGCCATCAAATGAGAGAACCACGTCAGAAATAAAGTGGGAGTAGCCGTAGAGACGTTTTTGTAAAACACCATATTCGATCTCGTTTCTGGTCAACTTTGGATTTGTAGCAATTTGTGTACTCATCCTTTGTAGCTCAGAAGAATACCCCTCAATTGTACAACCTTGGCAATTTTATAGAAACAATTTTGGTTACGCAATAATGCAACCTTCACTTATCAAAGTGTCTAGTTGTCAATTAAAAAAAATCAACCTCAGACGTTCTACATGCACTATTGTAAACATTGCTAACAAATAATACTGTTAACATATGTAACAAAAAATACTTAGAAGCAAAATGTCAGTAATAAAGCAATTTACCCAAAAATTTAAACAAAGAAGAATTTTTGCGTAAGAATACAGCAAAAAAAGCTACTTTTTTGACAATAATTATGACTGTGAATAAATGTTGGTTGCTTTATCATCAACCTAAAACCAAATGAGCAAGCAAATAATAACGTAACTTAACTTTGCAAAAATCAAAAAAATTAAATGCAGTTCTCAGTTGAAAAAAGCATGTAAATCCTTTTTTTTTTTAGGTGCAAACAGGGTAATTATAAAACAACTATGTGCTGAATGAATTTACTATTACTAAAGACAACATTTAGAACTTCTGAAAAACCGTCTTTGCAACTCGTGAGCTACATACTTAAAATGTATTAATTAATTATTTTACTTAATATTTTTACTAATATCATAACGCAATGATATTGCAATTTAGTAACGCATCCTTTCTTTCCACTCTTTCAACTTAAACATATGTTTTTATCTATCTCAAAAAAAAAAATAAGATGAGTGAGACCCGGCAACCTCGGTAGCTATATCTGCTAATTCAACAATCACCAAATTGCACAATAAAATACTTTTTTTAAAAGTTAGCAAAATGTTAAAATGCATTTGTAAGCAAATATTTAAAGATACTTAGTTTAAAATGTCTGGCAAAAAGAATTCCAAACATGTAAATATTTTATATTATTAAAATTATTGATTATATTATTAATCATTCTGCACCTTACATTAATGTTAAATCAATGTTGATAATTATTATCTAACGTGGCTTGTGGTATTTTGTCCAACCATTAATGTATTATAAAAATTGTTAACTCCAATATGTGTAAACTGCATTTTGTCTATAAATAAAATGTATTTCAGCAATTTTCTATTTTCACTAATTCACTGACTAACCTGCACCCTTAAGAAACCATTACTTCTTTAAGATTTTGTACTGGTTGCACATAAAAATACTACTTTGTTTTAATTTTTTTCAAAAAGTTGAAATTGTTTTGCGCTTTGTACGTATCTGCAGTACATTTTCTATTGTATTGAGGTTATTTTTTTTTAATTTTCACACTAAGTCATTCTTCTATTTTAGATACAATAATTCCACTTGAAAACATTCCAGTTTCCACTTAAAAAAATTTGATAAAAACTCGTTCCTATCAATAATGTTTTTATTTGAAAAACAACATCAATATTCATCTACAGCACTAGTAGCGTTACACTTGCAGTATTTTTTTTTAGATTATTAATATTTTAATTTTTTGTCTACTTTTCAAATATTTAAACACAAACTTGATCATAAATTATTTCATTTTAAGTATGTACTTTTACCATAATTAAAAATATTGAAATCCTTATTACCTTCGTAACAGGTGATAATTGGAATTAAACATAATAACATATTTTAGCAGCATAACACGTCCTAAAACTATTATATTTATTATTAGAATTTATCTAGTGGTAAGAAATCATTACACAATAAAACAAATAAAAAAAACAAGAAAATCTGCAATGTTAAGTATAGCACCTAACAGTATGTCAGTGTTTAATTAAAATTATTAAACTAGAAGTTTATAATAAAAAATGTTTGAGTTAATCTTTGACATCTCAATAAGGATAGAGAGGCAAAATAAAATTCATTAATGGCATTTATATACATTTTATGCGTGGGTTAAAATTAAAACCAATAACTTAATTCAGTGATTTAATACAAGTTTCAAAATGATTACGTTTCTAATCAAGTAGCAATGCAATAAACATTGGGTTTTTCCATATTAAATATAACATCAATTGTACAAAACCTATTATGTGGTTACATTATTCGGTTCGTTCAACTAAAATCTATTGTATATTCGATAGCTATTGAAATTGTGCAAGGAATCTTATCATTGTAGTCTTTCTTTGATAAGGAGCAATTGACAACTTTTTAAATTAAATTTCATGAACCAGGCTATAACTCGTTATAGAACGAACCAGAACAACGTTTCTAGATTTTTAAATTTTAGTTAGCATCTTTTTAACAAATTATATATCATTGTTCACTATTAATATATTATATAATATTATAAACTCTTAACAAATCTATTTATAATTCTTATTGTCCATCATGTTAAATTTATCAAGCAATGCAACAGTTTAAGTTTATAAACAAAGCAAACATTAAAAATCCACAATACTGCTACTATTAGAAACAAGTTATTTAAACTATTATTCTATTAAAATAGTTGGCATAAATTTATATACTTTATTGTCTTGTACACTCTAATAACTCAGGACTTTACCCGTGTTGTAAAATGGTCCATCCCCCCAAAGTTATTCCTAGGGCCTGGATCAACGAGGAATGTGCTTTTCGGTTGGGTGGGGATGCCAGAACAGCCACCACCGCCGGCACGTGCGTCAATGCTCGCGTCAGCTTGCCCCTGGTCGATATTCCAAATGCAGGCTATGAACCCAGGACCAACCCCGAGATTAGACAGACGTGTACCAACCATGAAATTTGTTGTGCCCCACCTCTGCATACGTGCCCGGGATTATTCAGACACATCAACATCCTGTCAGTCATATACCCATTTTTGCACATAAAATATTGGTGGGGAGAATTTGATGTGTTCATTTGATTGCAAGGATTTATGTCGGTTATGAGATGACTAGGAGAAAAACTTTTTGGAAACTGGGACGCGGTTAATAATATGAAAAAATGTAATAAATGTAAAAATTTTACGAGCATAAAGTTTGTGAACCGAGATTTAGAACTGAAATAAATTATATCAGAGGAATATAAATATTTATTAAACAACTTTTTCAAACTGCATTTATGTGATAAATATAAGAACACATTAATAAATACTAAAATATCTAATAATCATATTTATTAGTACAAACTGTATATATTTAAAATAATATTTAAACTAAATTAAATAAATTTTTCTATTTATAGTAAGCAACAACTGAGTAACTTACAAATGCCATATAATTGTGATTATTTTAATATCAACTAATAGTATTTATATTTATTTAAAAAAAAAATAATGTACAAAAATTTTACCAATTAAAGAATGAAGTATTAGTTACATTTTTATAAAAAAAATAAATTCTCAATAAGAAAAAAAAATAATCGGTTGAATTCATTTAGTTGTGCATATTATTAATCTAAATAAATGTGGCATAATTTTAATTGTCTTAAATCTGGCAGCTCACAGCCGTTTCGTTTAAGATATATGGATAATCCAAGTACTGCTTGTCAGTAAGATTTTAATATCAAACAATTAATTCTAATTTTTATTTAATATAAATTAATAACACTTATTTATAAAAGTTAATGATTTTTTTAATTATAAAAATGCTTATTTTAAAATATTCTTGATTATAATCAAAATATTGTTATAATATACGGATGATCAACAAATATTAAATTAATAAATGTGTAAAAATAAAGTAGCAGTTATATGAGACAAAAACAAAAATATTATAGGAATAAGTTGTTTCTAGACTAGAAGTTTAGATAAAAAAATTAATATAAAAGAATAATATATTAACATGAGTAGAAAAAAAAATTAACATTTTGTAGTTTTTTAGTTATTGTTTTGGCTGCTTCAGTATTTAAATAAAACAAACAGTTTAATAGTTGATTTAGAAAAAAAAAAATCACACTTTAGCTAACTTTCTTTCATCTTTCCTACGCTAAAATAAATATTATTGGCTTTACTGACATCTGACTTTTTAACTAAATTTGGTCTAACACAAAACTGTCACATCGTCGGATATATATGTATATTTGGCCATGTCTAAGTCAAGTGTTCGAAACAAAAACTTGATTTTGCTCAAACCACTAAAAATGCCTATCTCTACATGAGTCTTGATCTTGTGATTATTTTAGTATTTTTCGAGTAGCAATAAAAATTTAAAAAACATTTTTGATTGTTTAAAACTTCTCAGGGTTGCATTTTTAGGAAAAAAATGTAATATAGTTTTTTCCTAAATTGCTTAAATAATAATTTTTTACAGCCAAAAATGTTTTTCCTTAAATTTAAAAAGAAATTCAGAACTTTAAAAAACATTTTTTCTTAAAAAAAATTAAGGGTATTTTTTTATTCAAATGTAGATAAAAACGTGCTTTTAAATGTGCAAAAAATACCCTAAAAGTTTTAGAAAGTGCGTGTGCTACGTTCCGAGATATCTTACAATATATTCACAGAAATACTTAAAAATAGCAAAAAAAAGTTTAAATTTTAAATTAAATTTTTTTATCGGCTTGTAACTTTTCAGGATTGCATTTTTAGGAAAAAATTATAACAATTTTTTTTCTTCAAATTTGTCTAAAGAATAAGTTTTCACAGACAATTTTAAATGAATAAAAACGTGCTTTTATATGTAAAGCACGTTTTTATCCACATTTGAAAAAAAAAATACCCTTCTTTTTTTTAAGAAATACTGTTACTTAAAGTAAAAAAACTAAAAAAAAAAATGTTTGTTTGAAAAAACTTATTTTTTAGACAATTTTAGAGAAGAAAAAAATTCAGTGTAATTCTAAGATGTTGCACAAATGATCAAAAAATGTGAGTTTAAAATTTATAACATCTTTTTAAAAAAATTTTTTTTTTCAAAAATGACATTCAAAAAATCTGAAAAAATTCACAAGAATCATGTAGAGAAAAGCATTTTCAGTTGTTTAAGCAAACTCAAATTTTTGTTCTGTACACTTGACTCAGACATAGCCATATAGAGTGACATTTTGAATATAGTTATTATTTTTTTAGTGTAAGCAATATTTCTATATATATATTTTTTTTAAATAAAAAAGCTATTAACTTTTTACTCAAAGTATAATTAGTTTTAGAAAAAATTAACATTCATCAGATAGCCATGCAGGCTCATATTTTGCAATGAATTGAGATGCCAAATAAAAATACTTCCTTTAAAACATTTTTAGTTTCTAAACTACTACTTATTAACTTAGATAAGAACAATTCCAGAGCTACTTATTCACAAAATCTATATAAATATTTTCTGCATTAATCCATCACAAACCGTTTTAAATGCAAACAAACCAAAGTCATTTAAAAAACTACTTCTGTACTAATGTCAGACAGATTTAGGTTAAAGTAAGTAGTAATTGAAAATCAAATATTCAAAAAACATTTGTTAGACTAATAAAGTTTTTACCACAATCAAATAAATAAGTTTTTGGCAAACATTTTACTGTATGTAATTAATGTTTTGATTATTTATGGATCATTTGTGCATACTTTTTAGAATATGGTATTTGGTTAGATTATAAATGAAAGTGAGTATTACATTGTTTTATTGTCATAATGTTCTTTTATATCTAATACCAACTGCTATACTCAAATCAATAATCAAAAAATTTACATTTTATGTACAATTTCAACTTTATGTCGTGTTTTTACGTTTCTGTGTGTTTTACAGAGCCAGAAGATGTCAAAAACAATTCGATACATTTTTAAATTGAAATAAATACTGCACATTTAACAGCATATTATAGTATAAATATAAGTAAAAAATGTTCCATTAAGATCTCCTATTTTGAATTTAGCGTCAATTTTTTTTGTGTTGGTAAATTTTTTTGCAGTTGTCGTTTGTAAACATTAAAGTTTAGTTATAGAAAATAACACAAACCCTCAACGTATAGAAATTATAAAAATCCACAACAAAGTTTTTTCTGCAAAGATGATTCGAAGCATTTTTCTGTCGCCATAACGCACCTTTCTGACGTACAATTTAAGGCATTTAGGTCAGTTTAAATCCAGAAAAAAACCTGTCAGTGTTTGTGCAGCTTGGTGTAATGAAAACATTGTAGCAGTTACTAAGAGTGTTAACCATCATTTTTTCACCTTAATTTGCCATTTCTCAACAATAATGACTTTTACAACAAATTTTGACTAAAAATCTGCATTTGCATGCTTACAAGATTCAGTTAACACAATCCAGTAGACCATAAGCACCGCCAAACTGATCTTAAAGCAACAAGTGAATAGTAATTACTTTGGTAATTTTTGTAAAAAAATCATCTTATCAAATGAAGCGCATTTTAAACTTAATTACTATGTCAACAAACAGACTTGCAAACAAAATTTATAAAAAACTTTAAGACATTGTATGTTTTAACAAATATTGCTTCAGAAAAAAATTTAAACGTGACGAAACAATGATCTTAACTCATAATTTAAAAGGAGGGTACATTGAAGGTGTGACTATCACGTATGCTTATAGATAATTTTAATTTATACGTATTATGTGCGAATCGTTCACCTCTTAGCAATTTTAATATGTTTCAAAATGTTTTAAGTCAACGCAACTGACACATCATTATCAATCAAAACTAGTCAAAGCTGAACATGTAAAAACTTATGAGGGCAATCGACAGACTTAAGTAGAATATTTATTATTCAAAAAAGAATTATTAGGATTATGTTTAATTTAAACTATATTGAAATTTGTCATCACACTTTTTAATCAAAAAGTATTTTAACTGTCCCGTCCATTTACTTGTATAAATTATTATGTTATGTATTCAAGAATAAAAGTACCTATCCATTAACAAACGCAGTTCATAGTTATCCAACACGTAATAAAAATAACATATATTTACCACAATTTAAAATTGTATCTTATAAAAAGTCGCCAACATACGCTGGTGGATATTTTTTCAATTGTTTGCCAGATAACATCAAAAATATAAAATTCTTAAAAACGTTTAAGAATCAAAAAAATTCTTAATTGATGGTTGTTTTTATTCAACAAATGAATTTGTAAATTGTAAATAGCTCTTAAATATTGTACATTATCATCCTGTTTATGTCTACATTTGTTGTGATTTATGTATTAACGTATCTTATCCATATTATTGGCCTAAAAGAAAAATAAACTATTATTATTATTATTATCGTTACATTAGTTTATTAATGAGATTAAAATCGTAAGAAAAAAATTATAATTATTACATAATATAAAAGCTCAATTTCCAAACTCAAATACATTCAAGTCTTCAAAAATTAAAAACACAAAATTATATTTATATTTCAACGTATATTAAAAATGCAGACAATCTCAGAAAGGCAGTATAGAACATAATCAACAATTATAGGAAAATAACATCTCACAAAAGTACACCATCTAACTTGAATAGTAATATTGCAATAAACATCCAAACCTCTATTCCATTGGAAAGTTATCATCCAATATTTTTTTTAAAACAAAGCCTAGCACAACTTTTAACTTTAAGGAAGTCTCATAAAATGAGGTACGTGATACTTAAAAATTAAAACAGAAAAGAGATATATAATACAAACGCCAGAATGATAAAACAAGTAAAAAGTATTATAGTAAGTCCTCTTACTAAATTAATAAGTATTTGTATTAGAAGTGAATGTTACCCAAGTGCTTTTAAAGGTTAAAGGCTAAGGTTATTATATTAAAAAAAAGATCTGCAGATGACTGCAACAACCACCGGCAATTTTTTGATTTTTTAATAATTTTTTTTTTAAATTTTATTGTAAAAACAACTAGTGAAAATTTTGAAAACTATAAAGTTTTTAATAAAATGCATTTTGGCTTCAGAAAGCACAAATCAACCACTATGGCTGTAAATCATTTTGTGGAGTGCGCAGCTGAGGGTCTTAAAGAAAAACATCAATTGGCTTTATGTTTTGTGATCTCAGCAAAGCTTTTGACTGCGTACTTCCTAATATACTTATTAAAAAAAAAAATAGAGTTTTTCTACGGCACAAAAAGTACGAGTCTGGAGTTGTTGCACTTACATCAGACAAGTAGAACTCAACAAACATTCTTTGATCAAATTTTGTCACCTGCAAGTGCAAAATGAGTTGTAGTGTTCCGCAGGAATCTGTGCTAGGGCTTTTATTGTTTTTATGCTACTTAAATAACATAGTGAAAGCAATCGTAAAAGATTTCTTTTTGCAATGACATGCATACTTTAAGGACGAATATGACCAAAATACAAAAAAAAGCGCATGATTCTTCGTTTACAACAAACAAACTTCACTGTAATAACAGTAAAAGATCACATATATATTTCACTCTGAGACATGAAAAAATTCTTGAAAACCTTCAAGCAATCAAATTTTTGAAAATACAAATAGATCCAACTTTACAGTAAGATTTTCATATTCAATGTCTAAAGCCCTATTGCAAAACATATTTGTTTTGAGAGCACTTGGCACAATTGTACCTCAATGCGTTATTGCGTTGTAATAACCGCATATTACTCAATGTTTTAATCAATAAGCTCATACGCAATACTAGTGTGGAGACATTCTCCACATGCAAATAAAATTTACAAGTTGCAAAAAAGAGTAATTCGTGTAATATACGGTTTAAATTATAGAGATTTAGTTGAAGAAAAATTTAAGGATTTTCTAGTCCTTGTAATACCGTCTCTCTATATTTTATATTCTATTATTTTTAAATGCTTATTAACAAAAAACGTAACAAAAATAACTATACTAAAGTTAAGAAAATAAACTTGTATAACACTCGGTTTGGAAATAATCTAATACAGGAACTCAATAGAATAACCAAAACTAGAACTGGCGTTTCATACTATGCATCCATTTTTTAAAGAATAAATTAACTAAAATTAGAAATCTCAATTTAAAACATTTAAAACTTGCTCTAAAATAAAAGTTATTAAAATGCAACAAATTTGTACCTTTTTTATATTATTACTTATATTTATGCATGTTTATACATTTTTGTATGTGTTATCTTAACTTTATCTATAACCTGTGTACAAATTTTATTTTTTCAACAACAATAAATATCTATTTAAGTTAAACAATATTGAACATAACACCTACTTTATTTTTATTTTCATACTTATATAGCCTGTTTTACTTTTGAATTAGTCTATTTTGACTTGCTGAGACCAAAAATTTAAGTAATCTCTTGCAATTTATAGAAAATAACATTTAATTCCGTACTGTTCCAGCTTTACCAACAGTTGTTTATGTAATACTGTATCAAATGCTAATGCCAAAATCGAGAAAGACTAACACACTTGTTGTTAACTATAAAACTATTTAAAATTAAGTTAGAAATTGCTCATTATTAGTAGATTTTGGCCTATAAATTGCCGAAATATCCAATTTTCTATTTTTATATTATATAATAACCTTAGAAATGATGTCTGAGTTATGAGCACGTCAATGAACATTCCAGTTCAAATTGAACAAAAGCAGTTACAACATCAATTTAGATAAATTTTGTTAGTTATATATTATCCAGGAATAAAAAAATTGCTGTCAATGTTCCATGTTTTTAAAAATATTATAACATGTATTATAAAAATGTTTGATATGGTTTAAGAATATAAGAAACTGTGATTATAATATTTAATCCGTTAATATAGTTTTGGTTTAGTGCAAACCCATTAATTGTTTTTTTTTATATATATAAGGACAGTTTTAAATTAATTAAATTGGCAATCTTCAATTATTTAAAAAATAATATAATTTAAACAATATAACGAGATGTTTATATTAATATACGTAGCAATAATTTTTTTTTTAATAATTTTTAATGTGCAAATTTAAATCCAAATTATACAATATCACGGCAAACACATAAACCAAGTAAATTTTGGAGACATGACAAAACACATCACCATTCATATTCGGGCTTATAAAATTTAGGTCATGAACGTAACAACCGTTTAGACTTTGCTGTGCACTGGCGTTTAAGACGTTGAGGCTGCATAACAACTTGAAAAGATTGATTAGCTTACGCTGTAAAATAAAACCTTAAAATTGTAAGCAAAACACATAACAATAGTAACAAAAGCAGTTATTGCTTTATTTAAAAGATCTTACAATCGGAGTTGTTGAAAATACTTTAATGTTGTTGTATACTATGTATTAGTGATATTATGAAGATTCGGGCATCACATTCTATTGGCTTGATGATAAAAAGAAAAATATGCAAAATTAATAGCAAACTGTAACTGTAACGCATTAATGCAAGAAGAGAAAATGTATTTTAATTTTTTTTTAGCTGCGCCGCGTTAGGCATTAACCATTAGAGTGAAAATATACTTTAATTTATCAACATACGATACAAATGCTGACACTTGCCTAAACACTTAAAAAAATCAAATAAAACAAAAACTAGTGATCAAAATTATATGTAAAATTTAAAACACACCACATTTCAAACTAAACTAAACGTCTCAATAATATTTAAAAGCAACTGCAAAATCTTATTATAATTATTATTATTATTATTATTATTATTATTATTATTATTATTATTTTTTTTTTATTATCTAGCTTTTATTGCTGTATAATGTGTATATGCGGGTTTCCCAAGGATATACACATTTTAATTGCTTCCTAAGAATGCTCTTGTGATGTTAGCTGTGTCTAGTAGGACAGCCTTCTGCATTATTTCAAGTTTGTTGGTATTTATATTTAGTTTGGTAAGCATTTCTAACGTAAGTTGAGGTATTACGCCTGTAGCAGAAATTACTATGGGAATTATTTCGACTTTCTCCTGTTTCCATATCTTTTTAATTTCATATGCTAAGTCGTTATATTTATCTTACTTTTCAGATATTTTCTTTTTTAGGTTTTCGCTTGCTGGAACTGCGATGTCTATGAGGTACGTACGTTTTTGTTCCTTGTTCTAAAATATTAAATCCGGCCTATTATTAATGATAGTTTTATCAGTTTGAACAGGTAAGTCCCATAGTAGTGTGTATTTGTCTGATTCTATTATTGTTTTAGGTTTATAGATATAGTATTGTTCATTATTTTCATTTGTAGGTAGTATTTGATTTGCAAGTTGTTGGTGCACAATACCAGCTACTTTATTGTGTCTGTTTGTGTATTTTGTAGGTGCCAGCTTTTCACATCCTGATATTATGTGTGTGATTGTTTCGTTAGGTTTATTGCATTTTCTGCACCGATCTTCAATATTTTCCTCTTTAAGTATATATTTTGAGTAATTTTTGGTTTTAATAACCTGGTCTTGAATGGCTATTACAAATCCTTCAGTTTCAGGCATTAATTATCCGGATGACAGCCACTTGTTTGACCACTCTAGATTAGTGTCATTTTTGTGTATTTCATAGTGGTGCTTACCATGTAGTTGTTTATCTTGCCACTCTCGTTCTCGTTCTTTAATAAGATCGTTATGTGTTTTTTGTGGTTCTAGGTCTTCATTTAGTTTTAGTGCGGTGTAGTTGTTGTCAATTTGAATTAATGTTCTATGCGGTATGTTTTCCGGTTGGGATTTGAAGTAAGTTTGTAGTTGGTATATTTGGTTTTCGTGAAGTTGTTTAATATTTAGTATACCGCGTCCTCCCTTATGTCTGGGTATGTTTACACGTTGTTTGCATGCTTTTGGGTGGTGCATGTTTTGTTTTGTTAGCATAGTTCTGGTTTTTCTATCAAGTTCATCTAATTCTGTATTAGACCATTTGATTACACCAAAAGAGTACGTAAGGAATGGAATAGCATAGTTGTTGATAGCTTTTACAATATTTTTTCCGTTGAGTTTAGTTTTAAGTATTAGTTTCAATCGTTGTTCATATTTATCAGAAAATTGTTTCTTCATTAGTTTCTTTATTATTATTATTATTATTATTATTATTATTATTATTATTATTATTATTATTATTATTATAAGTAATTATGTATAAAAAAAGTATTGTAAATAAAACTTTGTAAAAACATTTTTAGCAATTAGTTAGCATGTAAAATGCCTACTTTTATTATTTTTAATAAAAGTTATAATTATTAGCAATTGCAGAATTTTATAAACTTTTTCTGACTAAAGTATTTTGTTTGTATTTGATTTATCTGCTAATAATAATAACAAAAAATACGATGTTTTACTTAACAATTTAAAAAACTTTTATCTGAAACGTTTGCTACTTATAGATATTTTCAAAATAATGTTAATGTTGCAATAAACCAAGATTAGCTGATAGCAGATATCAAGCTTTATAAACTAAAACATAACATTTTATTATTAATTACAGTTTTACAAATTAAAAACTAATGCAGTTGTTTAAAACATACAAAATTTAAAAAACAAGCGTTGCAGCGTCTTTGTAGATTATACAGAATAGCCCATAGTTAAACGGCCAAATGTTTAGGACTGATTTTTTTACGTCAAAATAAGGCTTTAAAAAAAAATGCAAAAAATATGTTACGTTGACTACAATTTTACATGAACTGTTTTCAACGTATAAGAAAAACAAATTGAACTTAATTTTAGTCAAAAAAGTCAAATTTTTTAGAGAAAAAAAGAACAGTTCAGATCTTAAAGTGTTTCATCAAAACGCCTTTAATTAACACGCGGAAATGTTCTTTGTAATTAAGATATACGCAAAACACTGTAAAACAGAAAACGACGGTGTTGTGTTATTGTTTGATTTTATCACTAGTGCTGTATTGTGTGTAATAAGTGTGTATAATTTTAAAGTTCTTGTCTACTCTGTTGGTAATTATATAAGCAGTTAATTACTTTATATGTTTTGTACATGTATTAGCTCAATTTTTGTTAATGTTTATTTATAAATACTCCGCACCGTCCGTGGCTTAATTTATAACTACTTTTACCAGTGGAGTAACCTACATTTTTTAATTTAGTAACTTTAATTTTTAACTTGTGATTTTAATTATTTTAACTTAATATTCCATATCCTATTGTTTCTTTTGTTACCTTGCCGTGGTCTATCTGTGTTTGTTTTTAGTAAGTCAACAGGTGATCGACCACACCGGTATGAAGTGTATCCCTGTATTATCTATTTTCCTTAATATTATTATCACTTGTTATTGTTTTATTTAATTTCTGCATTGATATCATGCCTACTTGCAAATGCAAAAGCGTTGCACAATCTGGCATCAAATATTCTTAGAGAAAGTGCGATCTAACAATAAATTATTAATTAAAAAAATTATCTATCTTGAAGAAAAAATTTCCGAAAAAGACAAGGTAATTTTAAAATATGCTACTCGTGATGAGCAACAAACCGGTTAAAATATTGCTTTGCCCACTAATGTAACAAATCAGTTGCTTGAACCGACTGCTTTTCTATCTTTAGCAAGTTCAGTTGTTAAAACTAAAACTAAATCCAACCAGATAGTTCAACCAAAAGCAAAAGTTATTTTTGGCAATGGCCTTTAAAATGACAAGCTGCAGGCATATGTACCTATTGCATACATTCACGTATCCAAACTAAAACGTGGGACTAAAAAATGTAATATAGTTATTCACATAAAAGCGCAGTTTCCGGCAATATTGGTTGATGTTGTTGACTTAACTGTCAAATCTAGGAGTTACAGCGGCTTTAAAGTTGCTATTCCTGATGATCATGCGCGGTCCATTTGATGTAAAAATGGCCTGCTAATATTGAAGTCAGAAAATTTACAATTTATGGTCGTGCGCAAAACGTTCCTGCATCTTATGCTGAAGATTTTCAAAGCCTGGATCCAGCCAACAACCTAGACTCTACTGTAGAATTAGCAACAGCCTCAAAATCGTTTACCAAAACGTCGGGGGCATAAAAACTAAACTTAAGGAACTATTGCTGGCCATAGCGGTTTCCAGTTACGACTTGATAGTGTTTACCGAAACTTGGCTCACCCCTGTGCTACGTGGTTACGATTTAGTTAAGTGCGGTCGTTCCGCATTAACTAGTGTTAAACTGGATGGTGAGAGTGTATTAATTGTAATTAGATCTCATCTAAAGGAATATTACTGCACTCCACGTATTCAACCGTAGAACATGTGTTTGTTCTTATTAATTTTAAATCTGTTTCATATTTAATTAGTGCGGTATATCTACCTCCAAATTCAGCTATTGATAAATACGCCGACCATTGCTACTCTGCTGAATCAATAGCTGTTATATATCCCAGTAGTAAACTTATTCTATTGGAAGATTATATTCTACCTGCAGCGTTGTGGATAAATAATGAGTTAGAAATTGGAGTAATCTGCAATAAAACTTACCCTTCACATTTAGTAGCCAAATCTTTTAGATTTTTAAACTGCATTGAATGCATAACAATACCCAATAGTAGAGGTGCGTTTTTAGACTTGTGTTTTACAAATGATCGTTATGTAAAAGTGGCAATGCCTGTTGATGTTTGGTTAAACACAAGCCAACACCACTATGCTTATGTGATAGATTTTAAATGTAATACCAACTGTGATATTTTAAAGTGTAGCTATGTTTTTAACAATTTTAAATTTGCAGATATTAGCGCTATCAACAGTTTTTTATTGAGTGTTGATTGGTCTTTTTTTTATAACTGTGATATTAATGTATGTGTTGATATATTTTATTCTGTTTTGTATTATGCAATTAGTTGTTACGTACCTATAAAACTGTAGCGTAAAAACAACTTTCCTATTTAGTTTAGCAAGAAACTGATTTCACTTACTAAATTGAAAAAAATTGTTTATAAACGTTTTAAATCTTCAGAACTTCTATCTCATTATAATGAGTTTGAATCAATTGCACGTACCAAGAATAATATTCAAACAAATCCAAAGCATTTCTGGAGATTTGTCAACGAAACCAGAAAATCTAATAGCTTTTTGTCTACAATGCACAATGGAGATCCAATCTGCACTAATGGGGATGATTATGTCTACAAATTTGTAAAAAAAAATTCATCTGTTTACTATTCTGAAGTTCATACAGCTCCAACGTTTGAGTTTCAATACAACGTACCAAGCAGATGCTATTGTTTAGAGAATTTACGCATTCTACAAATTACGGGTGCAACAACCCACTTGTTAGGATGTGTAAACTGGCAAATTGTTTGCCATGTAATTTTAATTGGTTGTGTACCTAAATTGTATTTTAGATAAAACTTGTTTTTTATGTATTTTTTGTATATTATTTTAGTTAATGTAATATGTTTATTTATGTATTATAATGTAGATGTAAATGGTTTAACTTTTACCGTAAATAAAAACTTATTATACGACTGACATATCAAAAAAATCAAAGATTGTTATCTGATAACCTGCCGCATAGAAAAGATTTTTTCTTGCAGCAAACTGCAAATGCTTTTTTTTCGGATGGTAATTTAGACCAACAAAACAACTTTCACCCGCGCTGGTATCTTTTATCAGCATAATTTTTATGCCGTTAAGATAGCCATTATTAATATCAATTTTTCTACAACGTTTGAATGTGATTGTGCATCGATTTACTCATTAAAAAAAATAGCTTTAACTGAAAAATCAGCACTGAACGTTTTGCGGTTTAACTGTTAACTAACTATTAAATTTAACTCAACTGTCAACTCGTTAAAGTACGTGTTGTCCATTATTTTATCTATTACAAATTTCATTTTTAAAAATCCTATAAAAACCAAAAATTAAGGGACTTTTCAAAGGTAGTGGTGTACGTAGTTTTGTTGCGTAAACTATAAACAATGTAAATTTGAAAATTTGTGTAACGTTTCTTCAATAAGTTTATTTTTGCCAACGACCATAAACTCACTTTTAATATTAATCAAACAGTTGCAAAATTTAATATAAAAACCAAGCAGTTAAATAAAAAAATTAAAAAAATTATTACATTATTTTGTTTCAAATATCATAACTAAAGTTATTTGCAACTTTTGCCATAAATCACCTTGTATATGATTATTGTTTTTATTTTGTTACATTTTACTTAATAATAAAATTTCATTTTTGTTTTGTTATTAATACTTATAATATGCTATCCGCAAATTATATTTGTATATCGTTTCTGTAATTTAAATTGCTTAAATTTATAACAACAAAACCGTACAGTGTGATCAACAAAGAATGAGGATTTTCAAATATTTCTGCAAAAAATTTTAGTCATTTTAGTGTTTATCAGTTTTGCTGTTTCTTTTAAACAAAATAATTCAAAAAGTTACCAGAATAAACTTTAATTTTCATAGACTTTTGTCACTTTTTAAGTAAAGTTAATGTTAATATTAAAAATAGTGTAAAGGTTAATTTACTATAATAAAATGTAAATTGTAAAGTGTAAAGTATCGAATGAACTTTAAATAGTGTGGAGTGTGTTATGCACAAACAGTGATTGGACAGAAGTGTTAATTGAACATTTAAATTATATAATAGCCATTTTTTAAGGTTAATGTTTATTAAAAATATGTTTAGGTCAATTTAATAATAATAAATTAAGTGCAATGTGAATTTAAATTATTATGTTATGCATACTTTGAATTGGATGTTTAAGTTATATGTACAATAGTGTTTATACAAGAACCGAGTGTTTTTATAGTTGCAGTAGAACTATCAATGAAGATAGCACCTAGTCCTACTCTCTTCATTCTCCAGAATCTCTGATAAAAAGATGGTGAATTATAAATTAGAAATTATGCACCTGTAAGAAGAAACTACCTGACAGGCAGTTTATTGTAATTATAAAGGTTGCTTACAGTATAAATAATGATAAAATATTGAATAAGACCATTTTACCAATGAAGCCCACCACAGTTGTCAATCTTTATTAGTTACACAAAACAACTTTACACTCAATTGGTACTTGGATTGCAATTTTAAGGGAAAGAATAAATAGACATACATTTTTTGATAAAACTTTATTAAATTGATTCAGGTACGACCAAAGAAAGTACAACCTGTGCCATATAATTTACATATAATTTAATCGTTTAATACTGTTAAATACTAAGTAATAATATTTTTATTAATAATTAAACAAATAAAAATAAACATGCTACTTTTCATAATAGTAATTTTGTCAATAAATACATAGAAACATTTTAATTAAGTTTATTTATTTATTTGTATATACATATAATAACCATTAAAATTGTTTTTTTTTTTTTAATAAAATTTTAAAATGGTTCATCGTTGTGTATTATGTATTTATTTTAAATGTTAACATTTCCAAATAAAATGTTTGTTCTTGTGTAAACACCATTGTACATATAATTTAATAATTCAATTCACAATCCTGTACAAAAACCTATTATTATTATTATTATTATTATATTTTATTATTGGTGTGATAGCTCAATGGTAGAGCACTTGCATATCATGCGAGCAGTCCGGGGTTCGATCCCCGAAATATGACTGAAATGATAACTTGCTCTTTATCCACCAGCGTGGTTCGGAAGTCACGTTTTAAGCTGTTGGTCCCATCAAACCACTTTAAACAAGTCGTAGACTTACTGTGGCGATGTAAAATAGCCGTAAAAAGCATAAATAAAATAAAATAAAAATAAAAGTATACATTTGTTATTTTTTATAATGGTTAAGTTGCCAATTAAAAAATCGAAACATTTTATTTATTTTTATTTCAAATATTATTTTTATAACTATTAAAATTCTTGTTTTTTTTTTAAATAAAGTTTAAAAATAACTCAACTTTTTATTTATTTTAATTGTTTATAATTACATTAATTACCACAAGAACAAAATTTATGTTACGCCTATGGTGATGGTCAAAGGCCTACATCGTAAACCTCGGGCATTTTCGCTCACCCTGTATAGCTAACTAAACAATTGCAACGTCCATATTTTTGTCCAAATATTAATAAAAATCATATTTAATAATTTGTGATATAATATATAAAAAATATATAACGTAACATATTAAAAACTGGCAGTAAGCAAAATTTATCAATTTACTCAATATTCGAACAATTATTCTACATGTAGAATTGCACCTATCCTACTTGTTTACATTAACGGAGTTGTAAACACGTTCTCAATTCTACTTCACACCTTTTACTTTAAAAGATCAATATTAGAGGTTGTCAACAATATATGCTACGTCGAGGATAAACTGGCCGGTTGATAGCTTATTTATCAAATGTGTGCATGTTTTAATTAATATTTCTAAAAGCATTCAATCTACTTAAGATGATATTGAGTATGATTAATTGATTATAAACACGTTATATCATTTTTGATTTATTATTGAGCTGCAAGAAGAAAACTTTCAATAAGATTATAATAATATAAAACTTTTAATACACACGTTTAACAAATTATTAATTAAAATAATTATTTTTAACTCTAATACTTACATAAATAAAATTATTTAACATCCATCTATGTCAAAGTGAATTAAAAATTAAATGCATTTATTAAAAGATAATCTCCTAGTTTAGATTGGCAAAAACAACATTACGCAATCAATCATAATAAAAGATGAGCAAAAAGCTATTCTCAATCTGTAATAATATTCAAGGCAAACCAGCAACAAGCATAGCAGCCGCAACCAATTTTAATTAATACCCCAGAGCACATTACTTAATTTATAGCGTATTATTAATTACAATTTCAATTGAGCAAATGTTTATTTTATCAATTCAGCAGTTTAAACTGGAAAAATATTTTTCAAAAATTAGAAATAAGAATAACAAGCAAAACATGTAAGTAAATGTTATTCTAATTGAGTTTTATATGAATTTATACTTTTATTCAACTTCTTTACAATTTTAATATAATATTGATTATTATTCCTAATTATTTAAGTTAGCTGACTTTTTTAAACATATTAAAAGCTATTTTGATTAAACAAGTCCATGAAAATTCAATTTAATTCCTTAAGAAATAATTTATAATAATATCAAAATAGTTTTATTAACATTTCAACAACAACAAAATTATAATTATTGTACTGTGATTTAATAAAATGATTGAAACAATTATCATATTATGTTTTAATTTTTCTTTTTTAATTTGTTTCTCCATAGCAAATTCCATTAGTCTACTCTATACAATTCAACATTTACAAAATAAGTCGCTATAAAGCTGAAATGAAGACTTTTGTCAGAGTATTTTATAAAAGCTGCTTTAAACTCTTTGTGTACAAACTGTAAAATCTAATATTTGGTAATTTAAAAGTATACTAAAATAATATTGGATCTAATATGTGCGACAGTAATACTTTTACTACTGGCATAAACTTGAGCATACAAAAAATTATTTCTTTAAATTCTAAGCCTACTAAATAACATTAATATGATAATATTTTCAATAAACTAGAATTTGCAGTAACAGTTTATATAAAACTATTTAAAAGAATTAAAAAAAAAATCAATAATTCTATTATATCGTATTTTAATTTAATTTATATGATTTTCTCCAAAATTATTTTATAGGTAGTAAAACTCATTCTCATTTGTATAAAAACAAACATTGGTTATCTTGTACAGTATTTAGCTTTTATCAAATCAGGCTTACTAGGTGGTCATTAAGCAAGTCCAATACTAGTTCCTTAACAAATCAAGAAATTAGTCATAATGAGCATCGTCTAAATGAAACCAATTTGTTTAACAAATAAATAAAAACCTTTTAAAACGTCACAGTATTTATTTTCCAAAAACGACTTAAAACTAATGCTAAATTTTTTGTCAAATATGGTACATTATCTTGCAATTGTACTGTTAGTGATCTGCTCTGATAACAAAATGGCCGGTTATCAACATTAAATAGTTTTGTCTGTTACAAAAATTGGGTGCTGAACAGATTTGTATATTGCTGAAGAATAGAGTTCACTATATAACAAATGATTTTCTTTTCAGGGGAGTTGAGTGAAGAGTAATTCTTGTATGTCCAATACACAATAAAGAAAATAAAAAGATTGCAGAAAATTATTAGGTATAACGTTACTAAGTACGGCATAGAAAATCTACGGCATGGTACTAGAAGAAAAACTGAGTGAAAAACAAGAGATGAATAGAATATTGCCAGATGAACAAGCCGGATTTAGAAAAGGAAGAGCAACCATGGTTAATGTATACATAATACACCATATAGTAGAAAAAGAAATAGCAGAAAAGGAAAAAAAGTTGTATGCATTATTCTTGGGCCTAAAAGAGACATTTGACAGTGAGAATAGAGAAAAATTGTAGAAGTATTTAAAAAAAAAAAAGAATAAATAAACATTTAGTAAAAAAATGAGAAAAGTGTACGTAGAAACAGTTAGAAAGGCCTGTATTAATAGCAAAGTGAGTGATACATTTTGGATTACAAAAGGTGTGAGACAGGGATGCCTACTCGGCCTTAGTTTGTTTGCGGCATACATTGCAAATGTAGAGATGCTATGTAGGGCGCAGACGGGTGGAGTGGTGGTAAGTAGAGAGAAAGTGTGGTCGCTGGCTTATGCAGACGACATGGTGGTTGTTGCAAAACAAGCAAATAAAATGAACAAAATGAGTAGATGTCTAAATAAATATTTTAGAAAAAAAAAGTTTGAAGTATGTAAATAAAACAAAAATTATGAGTTTTAGAAAGGAGGGAGGAAGACCCAGAGTAGAAAATTGAAAATGAAATAGAATAGAAATTAAAGAAGTAAAATCATTTAATTATCTAAGATATGTTTTTTTGTACAAACAATAATAAAAATGATCGCATAAAAAATTTAACAAAAAAAACTAATAAAGCGGTAGGACAAGTATGGGGAATTAGTAAAAAAAAATTTGAATGTATAAGAATAAAAGAAATAATGTTTAAAAGAGTAGGAAAAATTAAAGACTATTCAGACAAAATACTGGAGATAGGTATTAGGAGTAAACAAAAAGACCCCAACATGCATTGTAATAAAAGAAGTTAAAATAGACAAATTTATAGTAGAAGCAGGAAAGCGTGCAATGAGGTATAAAGAAAAAAGAGAGATAAAAATGAATGTTAAATAAAAAGTGCTTGAAGAAGAAAATAAAGAAAAAATGCAAAAAATGAGAACATGCAGAGAAAAATATTTTAACAAGAATGGATATGATAGTGAGGAAGTAGATAGATTGAGAATAGATAAATTATGATAAAAAGATAGAGATATACAAGTGCAAAAGCGTAAAACACCAATAAATGAAATACAATTCAAATTATGTACATATTATAACTGATGCACTACCAAAATACCTAGAAAGTGTGAAGTATAAAAAAATTTAAAAAAAGAATGATTGCAAGATTTAAATGTAGAAATAAAGAAAAAGTGTGCAAATTTGGGATGGACGAGAAAAAAAAATGTGTAAGATGTGTCGAGAAGCAAAGGAAAACATAGAACACACGATAAAATGCAATGAGATAAAAGAAGAGCAAATTAGGAGAAATGAGGTTCTAAAAGAAGACGGAATAGGAATAAAATGAATGATGACGGTAACAAAAAAAAGAAAAATTAAAACAAAACTATTAAATAATTAATTAAATACAAGGTTTAGAGTAATTAAAATTAAATGTTATATTAGAAGTGAATTAAGTTTATATGCTAAATGTTATTCAAGTTAACAGATAATTTGTTTACTCTACAACCTTTTGTAGCATTTATTTTAATAAGTGTTCAAGGTCTATTTGTACTATTGTGTCCCAACCAATTTAGCAAAAAACCAATAATATTTAAGTTTTAAAAACTCAACATTTTGCCGTTTAACAGGTCCTCGACATACCCCCGTGCAATCATACTTTTCTAAACAAAACCTCAATTTATCAGTAAACGCTACTTGCAATTCAAAGTTGGAAATCCAATCTAAACATGCACTACTCTAAACGCTGCTGTCAATTTTAAGCTGTGAGCGGAAACACAAGATATGGTCTGTATAAAATCACGTCAAAAGTACTGATTCAAAAGTAAATTGTCTAAAGACACACAAAACGACCATCTTTCCCAATCCATTAGTAATCAGATATTTCCTGTTTGCTACAAATGCAAATACGCAGCATCATTGTTTACTTGATTACGTCAACAAGCATTATATTATAAATGAAATAATCTTTTATTTTTAAGTCAGTTTATAATAACCCTTAAATAGTTGTAATTTATGTTTAATTAATATTAATGATATTTATCATTAAATATTACATAACGTTTATTATTATTGTATTGAAACTATTATATAGCTACAGAGCGGTTTGTTTCAACAATGTATGAAAAAATAACAACACAATAATTAACATTATTATACATTCACCCAGGAAGATATAATCAAAAAAACGTTTAACAGTAAGTCAGTAATCCCTTCAGTATATCCTTAATTATGTAAAAACAGTATTTGTCCAAACGACAAAATTGACAAATTTATTTCATTATAGAGTTTTCCAAATAATTTGAAAGATTGTTTAAAAAACTATTTTGATTACGACAATTTAATAAAATTTAAATAAACAGGCTTTCAATAATCAAAAATCAATAAAAATAAAAATTTAAACACTTTTTTTAGACAATTTTAAAATATTTAACCGTTAGAAGCAAAGTTTTCAAAATATACAATTTTCTAGAAATTTTTACAATCAACAACAACAACAAAAATCACATTTTTTTTTAACCAACATTTAAGTCGACACAAACTATTTAATCTAATAGATTATATAATTATCATAACGTATTACAAGGCTATTCTAGTTATGCCGTAATATATAATTATCAAAACTCATCTACAGATGACAATTCTCAACAAAACCAATAGTATGATCAAACATACTTGCCTCAAATCAAAGTTTATATACAACATAATCAATCAGTGGAACAGTATTATAAAAATAACGGTTGTAAATTCAAATTTTAAGGACACAAACCATTTTTCATTAAACTATTTTAAGCCTTTGTTTTTTATTAAACTATATTTGATTGTCTATCTCTTTAGACTTTGCAATTTAGTTGCCAGTTGTAATATTGGAGTTTTATCAATAATATTAGATATCTTTGAATAAAGCAACATGATACAGCCACTAATTATGTTGCAAACCAAATTAAAAAAAATACACGCAATCCAAAAGTTTTCTACCATTAGAACTGTAAAGAAAATAGAATCCTTTCTGAGATTAGTCGGCTATTATAAAAGATTTATCCACACTTTTTCAAAAATCATTTACAAACAAAAAAACTGATATTACCTTAAGTGCGTTGAATCTTTTTAGAAATGCAAACTATTCAAGACATACTCTCCTATACTGCAATACCCGTATTTAAAAAAAAACATATTTGTCTACCCTAGCCCCAGATGTTTCAGATATTGCGATTGGGTCTGTCCTTACCTAGGAAAATAAACCAGTTGCATATTACTCAAGAGTTCTCAACTCTGCTAAACGCAACTATTTCATTATCGATAAAAAAACTATTAGCCATAATTGCTCCAACAAAATACTTTTAACAATACTTAAACATTTTACTATCAAAATAAATCACAATCCTCTAGTGTTGTCAAACAAATTAAATAAACTCAGGTTTAATTTGTTGGAAAATAAAAATTGACAAATTAACAAATAACTATACAATTCATTACAAAAAGAGTATAGATCTTACATCAAAATTAACAACACTGAAAATAGTGCTTCCTTTGTGCCACAACTAGATTAAACTAATAGTTTTGGTTTTAAAAACTGTAAAGATCTTATAGTCAATGTTCAAGAAACACCCAAAACAAGTTAAAGTACCAATTATTCACAACTTAATAATATAATAATACTCCTCCACAACGTACGTGCTCATGAAATTAGCTTTGATAACAACTTAACGTTATATATATATAACCAATATCAAATATCAAAAAACAAGACCGCTAATAAATTGTACTGATAAATTGTACCTCAGTTAATAGACTCTAAAAAACCATCTACTTTGACTGCTTATTTATTTATTATTAACAAATTAGAGGTAGTCAAACAAGAAAGTAACAAAACTATTAGTAAATCGTCATAAAATCGACCAATAACATGTAATATAAAACCAATAAAACAATTAAAAAACAACATTATTAGTAATTTTAACAATAACTTCCAAACTCTTTAAATATTGCAAACATAAATTCATTTCTTTTTATTCTTATTGGAACATTCAGCTATGCAAAAATTAAATTAACTAATATTGAATTAATATCTCTGACATTGATAGAGAATAATTAAAATACTACAAATTAAACCAACTTGTTCATTCAAAGATAAATTATGGCAATACAGAAAATCTATTTTCAATGATAAAATAATTTGCTTTAATTTGCCAATTACAATGATAAAATCAGTGTACAAAATTTTTTGTTGAAAGCGGCAATAATAACATAAATGTACACAACATTCTAAGAAATAATTGAAATTTGGTATACAGAGATGTTTAAGTAAGCCAGTTACAATGATAAAGTCAAAATAACATAATTTTTGTTAGAGGCGGCAATAATAAAATGATTATACAGAACATCCAAAAATGTAAATGAAATTTGATATACCGGCATGTTTAAGTATGTCAATTACAATGAAAAAGTCAGTATACAAAAAAATTTCTTGGAGGCCGCAATAATAACATAAAACTACTCAAAATTTAATGATTTTAATGAAAGTTGGTATACAAGGATGTTTAAGTATGCCAATTATAATGATACAGTCAAAATATCAAAATTCTTGTTGGATGCGGCGCAATTATAACATTAACGTACACAACATTCTTTAAATTTAATGAATGCCAATTACAATAATAAGGTCAGAATAACAAAATTTTTATTGGAGCCGGCAATAATAACATAAATGTACACAACATTCAACAATTTTTATTAAATTTGGTAGACAGAGATGTTTAAGTATGCCAATTACAATGATAAAGTCAGAATAACAAAATTATTTTTGGAGGCTGCAATAATTCACATTTAATGACTTTAATGAAGTTTGGAAGACGGGAATATTTAAGTATTCTAATTATAATGGAAAAGTCAGTATACCAAAATTCTTGTTGGAGGTGGCAATAATATCATAAATGTATATAACATTCCATTATTTTAATGAGAGTTGATAGACAAAGTATTTATTAAGTAGACCAATTACAATTAGAATTTTAAAATACAAAAACCTTGTCAGAGGCGGCACTATTATAACATTAATGTACAAAGTATTTTGATAAAAGTTGTTGTGTTTTAAATAATTTTACTAAACAGCCATTTTAAACTATTCCAATTATGCTTTGTAAAGAATATAGACTTTAATATAAAGTTTTATGTTAATCCTAAAACTTTACTGATACTGTTTTGCTAATTTCTAAGTTTGTAGGTAATAATGAAACTAGAAGACAAATGTATTCAAATTTTAAATTTAATTGAATTTAAAATGAATGTATTTATCTAGTTTGATGACGTATGTTATTGAAGTTTATCCATGCTTTAATCCAATATGTCTGTAAATTAAGTTAATTTGTGGTATCGATTATGATTTGTTTTGTAGGAGTATAATAATATTGTAAAAATTCATTCATTTCAAAACAATAATGAGTAATGAGTAATATTATTTATCCGATGATATACTTTAAGTTTATAATTGTAACTAAAGAACCAGAAAATTTATTTTAAATTTCTTAGTCTTAATGCATATCTATTTATAATGTTATAAGCCTGCAAACTTGACCTAGCTCTACTAAAGGGTTCAACGATATTCATTCATAGAATACAAAAACATTTTTTTATGGCTTTCCGTTCTCACATTCCTGTTAAGATAATACATTTTGAATGTTATAGTTGGTAAGAAATATTCCCAATAATAATCAATGGTAATATAACACCGATTTTAAATATATTTACTACATAAAACTTGATTTATATAATTATTATTGTTAAATTTTGTTGAGTCATTGTACTAGTACCACTAGTGTTTGAATAGAAGTATATGATAAATAATCAATTCAATTACATTTTATTGTCTATATTTATCAAATAAATCACTGATACACTGGCTGACATAGAATTTCAAAAATGATTATAACTTGTAAGATATTTTTATAAATAAATAAATAATAAAATGTTCTATACTACAAGAAGGGAAATAACATTAAGTAAATAACAACAAAAATGTTATTATTTGGAAAAAATATATAAAAGCAAGTTATAAAATATCATAAAATAATGTAATAATATAAAAGCCATTCAGAGATATATTGTTAAAGAAATGCTATTAAAACTATTCAAACATTAGTTTGAAGATATCGCCAAAGATGTGTGATAATATAAACAGTAGTTAGGGAATATCGTCAAACAAGTGCTACTATTAAAAGCATTAGTTTGGAGATATCGTCAAAGAAGTGCGAATATATAAGCGGTAGTTTGGGGATATCGTCAAACAAGTGCTACTATAAAAAGCATTAATTTGGGGATATCGTCAAAAAAGTCTCACTATAAAAACATTAGTTTGGAGATATCGCCAAAGAAATGTATTTATATTAACACAAGTTTGAAGATATCCCCAAAGAAGTATAACTACATTAACACAAGTTTAGGAATAGCGCTGTACTCGTGTTGTTGTATATATCTTGTTTATAACAAATAATAGTATATTAATAATAAAAAATAAAGAATATATATAGAAAAACACGAACATGGCGCTATACCTAAACTAATTTAACCGTTTGTTTTTTATAACAAACATAATTAAATTATGATATTTATAAAAAATAAAAACATTTTATATTAATAAACAAATTATTTTACTCAATTTGTTTATTAATTTCAATTGTTACATTTTATTTTTAAATTTTTTAACAAATATAACTATACTAGTTATAAATTGTTAAGATCAATTTATAACACGGTAATTACTAATATTTATAACAATTCATTATATTTTTTTAATAGTATTAGTAATACCATTTACTATGATTTTAAATATTAAATATGTCTGCAACAAAAAGAAATAACCAAATAACTGTTTTATATCATGTTGTGCCATCTATTATAGATTTGTTAAAGTTATATATCCTCAAACTTGTCACAAGTTTGGAGATATTTTCTAATTTTACAAAAACCTAATTTAAAAACAAATTAGAAGCAAACAGAAGAAACCAAAGGTAACATATGTTACAATTATTGTTAATTTAAGTAATGTCACTGTTGTATAGGCTATTTCATGGTTATTTGGCTATATACAATGTATATCCTCAAACTTGTGCAGTCTCGAACTCGTGCTCTTCCGTATATATATATATATAAACCACAACATCTAAATAATTAAAAATAAAAGTAAAAACAAAATGACTTACATTATTGTATTTTTTACATAGACACTGTTGTGTATTGCAATTAACCATAACGTATATAGTATATATTAAGTTATTTTTATTTATTGTTTATCAAGTTATTTTGAAATATGTTGGTATGTTGAAAATAAATGTTTATTTATATTGAATGTTGTTACAATTATTGACTTTAGCACTGAGCAATGGTTGCATTTGTGGTATATTGGCTAAATAGACCAACATCGGACAGTATTTGAACCATTACCGTCAGCAACTAAAAACTGTGTAAGGACGGGTACGATCAGCTTAATAACCTGGTCTACTCTATTAATTGTTACTACAAAAAATACAACAATAGCCTCGGATGACCGATGAAATGGTGGGCAGCTGAGGCTAAATTGTCAAAACTCATCTGATAACTACTTGGCTAAAACATGGCAAAACTAAGCCTTACTGTTTTACTAACCAATATAATCAACTAAACATTGATATTAACTTAGTCTTAAAAAGTAATTTCTCTAATATTTGCGGTCTAAAAAGGAATTTAAATTAGGTTGATCTGTAAGGTTGGTACCTGAAGTTGGCTACGGCAGAACAGCGCCTCTAGCGGAAGGTCGGTCAAGTGAGGTCGCCAGTTAAAGACACATGGTCACCACCACATGTATGGAAATATAAATCTAATAAATACCTAATCTAATATAAAGTGTTTCATTTAATAATAATAAATATAAACGCTACATGGTGTCAGAAGTGGGATCATAGCTAACTGTACTGAACCTAGATCTTTTATTGTAAAGGGTAATGATAATGATAAAATGTATAGACGAACAAGAGAACATTTGATTATAGAACCTGAAGTTCCAAGATATAACTTACGAGATCGAAATTTAATTAAAAAGCCTGATAGGTTAGTTAGTTAGATAAACTGTTTGTATAAATATGAAATTTGTAATTTTGTTAATTTTAGTTTTTTTTTTTATTTGTGTATTAATTACTTTAATTTTGTTTATTATGATTATGTTTTAGTTATTAAGAACAATTTTGAAATATAGAATTATTGTTTAATTTCATCTTAAGAAAGGGGATGTAAGGTTGGTACCTGAAGTTGGCTACGGCAGAACAGCGCCTCTAGCGGAAGGTCGGTCAAGTGAGGTCGCCAGTTAAAGACACATGGTCACCACCACATGTATGGAAATATAAATCTAATAAATACCTAATCTAATATAAAGTGTTTCATTTAATAATAATAAATATAAACGCTACAGATCGACATCTTGAACATAAAAAAACCCTACATCATCTTTTTGACAAAACCAAAGTAAACAATAAACAAGATTATTAAATTTGTATCTTTCAACTATTCTAGAGACAACAACAATTATTGCTGACGTTAAAACTTTTCTTTCTATTACTACCAAACCTAAACCTTGCCTTATCTATCATTATTCTAAGATGAACATAATATTTTTTTTTTAACAATTTTGATACTCATTGCTTATATTGTAATAATCTACATATTGCAGCATAAAATTTTACAAAAACTATTCAAATGTCAATGATCAAAATTTTTGTTCCGTTCTTTGGTTTTGAACCAAACAAAAGTACTTGTTTTTATTTCAGACAAAACAAGCAGTATATAAAAAACAAAAAGCATTTAAGAAACACATCAGTAATCGTTTCAAACAGACTAAAAAAGATTATAAGTTAGCTCGCAATTATTGTGAAAATCTAATACAATCTGAAAAAGATAAAATTGTCAAAAACATATAAAACAATAAATTTATTGCAAGGTAGTACAAAATCTTCAAATTTTATTTTTCAAAATGATCAAAAAAATTTAGTTACTAATCCAAAAGAAAAAGCAGATCTTTTTGCAAACCAATTTGCATCTAACTCTACTATTCTATATGCTGATGATTCAACACTTTTGATAAAATAAATGCAGAAACAAAGTCACAACAGCTACATACAATGGTAGTGACAAAGCAAAAAAATGATGGGCATTAAATTATTTATCATTTATTAAAACTTTAATAATGGAATTTCAAATTTAATGCAATCATTACCTGATGAAAATAACTGAAAAAAACTCAGCAAAATTCCTTGGCGCAGATGTGGATTCAAAATTAAATTAGAATCTTCACTGTAATTCAGAAGCCATTGAAATAAAAAAAAAATGTTTGAACTGCAAAATTTATAGGGAATAGTTTCTCAAATTCTCAATATTAAAAATAACTTACTACTCTAACGTACATTCCCATATAAACTACGCCATACTCGTTTGGGGAAAATCCAGTGACTCTAAAAGTATATTTTTGTGGCAGCGAAAAACAATTAGAATTATAGCAGGCTTGTCATATCAAGCTGATTGTAAAGGAAATTTTTTTTGTTTTAATTATTACATAACTTGAGGAAAATAGTTTAAACATGCAAGTAAATTATTTTTATTGGCTAATGTATATTATTCTGTAAATGGACATTGTTTAAATAAAATACAATACATTTTGCTATCTAAACAAATATTTACTCGTAGTACAAGGCATGCCAAGAATTTTAACAAATATTCACTAACAATTAAAAATGTAAGACTAAAACTTTCAACCCAAGGATGTATGCGCAACTTTTTATAAAAGTATTTAAATATTTATTTATTTATAAACTTTTGTACTACATTTTATATTATACAAAAGAATTATTACAAATAACTTTATTATGACCTTTAAAAGTTTTTTAGTACATTTGGAAAATTTGCAAAGTTTTTCTGGATATTTTACACAAACAAACACGACTCTTTTTTCTAAATTTCTGCTGCTAAAGTTTTTAGTTTTATAAAATCTTCAATTTTTTCTAATTGTATACTTTAACCATAAACTGTTTGATCTTCTCTTATATTATAAATCAAATCACCAATGATTGCAGAAATCTTTTCAAAACATATATTTATCAAGTTATTTAAAAATAATTGCAAAAAACCTGCAATAAGTCTGACGTTTGAACGTGCATCTAGTTTTCAGATTTGAAAAACCGTTCTTGTTTATTCATATTTGGTTGCATCAATAAATGTATTTTCTGTTAAGGTTTTTTCAGTATTCTTTTTTTAATTTATCATTATTACTCACTTCAATACGGTATCATTATTAGTTATCATATAAATCAAAACTTTTTTGAGTAAAGTTATCGGAATTACATATTTGTAAAATAGTAACTTTAAAATCTAGATTGCATATACGCAATGTATGATTTCAACTAGTAGAAATCATAATTCTGACATTTATTTGTGTTGTAAATTATGCAATAGTTAATCTGGTAACTATAAAAACATTTACTAATGTTTCCAAAACCAAAGACCACTAGCGTGCAAACAAAAACAGTTATGCTTTGCGCAATAGTAAACTATAGGATATATACCTGTAGAACTGCAAATGCAAAAATGACAAAAAACAAAAAATATATATTATAAACTTGTATGTACTCAAAATAATGCTTTTGTGACTCTATTTATCAACAAATAACACATAAACTATATGAGGCTTTTCCGGGCCCAACGTGTACATAGATGTGGTAAGTATATAAACTTGTTTTTATTTATAACTATGTCAGAATTTGACTATTGGTGTATGAAACATAGATTATTCTTAAATTCAGATAAAACTGTTGTTATACACTTCCATCATCGAAAAACTTTATCTAATAACTTCAATATATTTCACAATAACGTTAACTATAAACTATCAGAAACAGCTAGATTCAAATTAAACAAAGCGTTTTTTGCCATACTGCAATTGAAACAGATGTTAGAGCTACACGCAATTTTTAATATTTATTACGCGTTAGCATATTCCCACATTTTATTTAACATTGTTGTTTAGGGTCGTGATGTTGAGATTTCACGTATTTATTTAGCAAAAAAATCTTAAGATTAATTTTCAATTTAGAGTTTAGGGTCAACTGCAGACCATATTTTATCAAATATAAAATCCAGACAGTATCATCTATCTATATATATTATTTAAGTCAACTGTGTACGCAAGCATTATATTTATATAATCACCTTCCAACTAATTTAAAAACTATAAATAATTTTAAAAAGTTTAAATTTACACTAAAAAATTGGTTGACGGATAAATGTTATTATAGTGTAGATGATTACTTAGAAGATGTATTTTAATCTGTATTTGAATGTTATTCCAAGTTATTTGTTATATTTGTTCTTTGTGTGTTAAAATAATATTTTGTTTTTTTGTAATATAAATGTCAAATTTTAAGTTATATGTTTCTGTTTTTATTATACATGAACTATTACCAATTTTTATTATTTTATTGTATGTATTGTAATTATTGTTTAATAACGTGCACACCCAATGTATTAGCTACGTACTAATAAAGGAATATAAATATGAATATGAATATATAGTTTTGTTTTAATATAATACAGGGTGGGGCAGATAAACCTATCCGATTTCAAAACGTTATAAAATTAAAACCACTCAACTTGTCAAAATTTTTTTTTTATTAACATATCGCAAATTTTATGCCATTTTTAAATTTAAGTTTTGAAAATCACATCACTCAAATGTCGTCCTTGGGAGCGGATACACTGATTTAGGCGCTCGCGGTAGCTTTCCATGACTTTCACCGTCATTTCCACAGGAATTTCTTCAATTGCCCGAGCAATTTCCCTTCGTAAAGCAAGAAGGGTCCTTGGTCGATGCTGGTAAACCTTCGATTTGAGGTAACCCCAAAGGAAGAAGTCACATGGAGTGAGATCCGGTGAGCGCGGCGGCCAGCCAAGATCACCTCTCAGGGAAATGAGGCGACCGGGAAACAGTTCCCTGAGAATGTCCATTGATCGTCGCGATGTGTGGGCGGTTGCCCCATCCTGTTGAAACCACACATTTTCCACGCCATTTTCTTCCATTTTGGGTCTAAGAAAATTTTCCAGCATGAAACAATAGCGCTCGCTGTTGACCGTTACGGTTTGCCCATTTTCTTCAAAAAAGTAAGGCCCCCAGACGCCTAGGCGGGAAAGAGCACACCACACAGTCACTTTTGGGCTATGGAGGGGTTCCTGATGGATTTCTCGAGGATTTTCGTCACTCCAATATCGAACATTCTGCCTGTTAACGCCACCACAAAGGTGAAAATGGGCTTCGTCCGTGAAGAGCACAACATCGTCGTTTGGGAGTTCTCGGAGATCGCGACACAGGTTCGTACGGGTTTCAAAATCCCTTTCACTTAATTCCTGTGCAACAGCCATTTTGTAGGGATGCATTTTGAGGTCCCGGTGCAAAATGCGCCGAATACTGCGGTTGGAAATCGCCAAAGCGAGCAAATGTTTTCGCGCCGAACAACGCGGGGAACGTTCAATCGCGGCTCTCACATTGGCCACGTTTTCAGGTCCTGATGCTGTCCTGGGACGTCCAGGCGACTTCTTTTTCAATGCTGAACTCGTCTGTCTAAAATTTGACACCCACACTTTAATCGTAGCGTGATGTGGAACAGGATCATGACGCCCGAGTCCGAAATGAATTCGAAAAGCACGTTGTGTAGCAATTATCAAACCGCCGCATTCGATAAACCGCTCAATAACAAAAGCACGATGTTCACCAGACCAAGGCATGTTGACTACTGACAAATGGCATAAAACCGGCTTTCTAACGGTGTTTACCCCACTACTCTACCTGCTCCCTCTTTTGAGAAAAAGGGATTTGAAATCGGATAGGTTTATCTGCCCCACCTTGTATGACAATAACTAGCTTCTAGTATGATTGGTTAAAGCATTCCTTGACGAAAATAATGATATTAAATGCAATATGATAATGGCATAACAATAAATACAGCAAAAGGTCCATTAGACCCCACCCATGCATCCTAAAGTGAAAAAAGATTTCTATAACCGTACAATCAACAAATAAAATACTTCCAAATTTCCAAATTCAGTATTTCTACAAATATTTGCTTAAATTTCGTCTTCAATGTTTCAGTTTCGGCGATTAAAATTTCACTCGTTGAGATTCAAATGTTTTTTTTTATGTTGTTGTGGCATATTATGTAATTCCTAAATATCACATTTTAAAGTTGAAAAAATAAAGGCAAGTGATAAATCAAAGGTGTTAACGCAGTGTCCCCTATTAGGAGAAACGTTGAACTGTTGTGTGTGAAGAAAAGCTGTTATACAGTTAAATCAATTTACATAAAATACACCATTTATTAGTTTTAAAGTGATAAATCATTTAGTTGTAATCTATAGGAATGTTTGTATATAATTTTGTTAATAGAAGCTACTGAAATTTTTTCTATTAAGGTTAATTGTTTGATTATGTTAAATTTGTAGTTTTGGTTATCATTAGTGAGCGGAACAGAAATGGCTCTGTGTATAAGAAAGTAAAAGTTCTCTTCCTTTCATGACAATGAGTTAGACAATATTAGTTTCATTAATCAGATTATTACACAGAATAAAATTGATTGTGACGTAAGTAAATTCGGGTTCATCTTAAAATACAAAACTGAACCAATTAATTCATTGTTTAATGTAACTGTGAAAATTGATGCATGAACATTTGAAAAAATAATAGAAAATCAAACATAACTGACTTCTTTTTAAGACTAGAATCTATTATTAACAGTTTAGACAAAAAATAGATACTAAAGTTATGCGTGATTTTAACATTGATGTAAGTAAAGATACCAGTTACGCAAACAAAATAATGAGAGTGATAAAGAACAAGGACATAAAAGTTGTTTTGTCAATAACTATAGCAGCACTATGATCAAACTTGTGTTGTCTGTTGTGTCTTTAAACAGGTAAAAACAAACATACTTAGAGATATTCGGGGCTATTCTCTATGCACATAGCTAGAATGTAAGCTATATATTGCTAACTAACAATATGAACTGTTAATTTAACAAAATAATTGTTTATATATATTATTATTATTTTATCTAGATATTTGCCACGCCTCTTGATGTGATGACCGTTTATATTGTTAGCAATCAAGATTTGTTAACATGACAGTTCATATTGTTAGCTATCAAGATTTGTTAAAATGACAGTTCATATTGTTAGCTAGCAATTGAATTGCTTAGCAATATAGATTTTGCTTACATTCTAGAAATATGCATAGAGAATAGCCCCGAATAACTATCAAAAATCCATCCTACTTAATAAAAAGAACAACTAGAAACTGCATAGACTAAACAGATATAAAGTAACAGAAATAATTAAAAATAAGAAAAAGACATATTTTATGTACAAAATAGAGAAAAACAAATACAAATAAAAAAAAATGTAAAAGATTTTAAAAGAGAGCATTGGTGGTGTACAAAGTTCAACAATTACTAAAATAAAATTTAAGAATAAAGTTATTATGGACAATCAAATAATAGCTAATAATTATAATACCTTTGTGGCGGAAAGTATTGAGGATATTGTGAAAAATTCATCTTGGACTCTTAATCACTATAATTTACATGATTTAATAATACAACTTCACTAAAATTGGATCACATTACAGTAAACGATGTTGAATCTATTATAAAAAAAATAAGTAAAAAGTCATCTCATATACTTTCACATGTTGTTAGTATTGTATTTCAAGACTTTCAAAAAGCATTTAAAACAATAAATAAAGAAATTTTAGTGCAAAAAATAAGAAAAAAATAATTTAAGTCAGATGGTTTCAAAATTATTTTTAATATCATTTTAAAGTAAGTATATAATATATTAAATTTTTTTTTTTTTTTTTAATTTATAAATCTATCAAAAAAAAAATTAATATATTATATACTTACTTGAAAATGTTATTAAAAATAACGAAACAGTAAAATGAATATAATAATAAATACCCAGAAATCAAAACCTATGATAATTGGTGCTTATTCGGAAGGTGCAAATTGTATAGTATTAGCAAATAAATATATTGAATACGATATTGTGATAAAATACCTTAGCGTTACTATTGACAATAGATTTTGTCTTAAACCACATATAGAAATAGTAACTGAAAAGGCATCAATATGAGTTAAAAACTTTTGTTGCGCTAGTCAAACATTGAACATAAACGCTAGATTTATTGTTTATAAATCATAAAAAAATCCACATTTTTCTTATTGTCCAACTATTTTATATTATTACGATCAAGTTACGTAGATACGATACAAATTATTCAATATAAAGAATAATTCTAAAATGTAATATATATATGGCCATGTATGAGTGTACAGAATGAAATATTTTTTTGCTAAAACCACTGAAAATGCTTTTTTATATGAATCCTGATTATGTAATTTTTTTCAAATTTTTTCAGTTAGCCATTCCGAATAATAAAAAATCAAAATTTAAAAAAATCATTTTTTTCTCTGTTTTTTAAATTTTTATCATTTGTAATAGTGAATCGCAAAATACCTGGCAAGAATGTCCAAACTCTAACTGATAGTAGAGCAACCATAATTGTAAGCAAACCTAAAATCACATCATAGCTAATTTTGTAATGTTTATGCTCTTTCTTTAGCAAATAGCTTTAAGAACCTACTTAAAATCAACAATGCTTTTTCACCATTGGTATGACACTCCGGGCTGCAGACAAACAAAAAAGGCAATTATTATTCCAACGCCAAGACTGCCAATTACTACTAGCAACTGTCCAGAAAAAACCTACAAACTATGACAGGAATTTTAAAGAACACTGCCAACTAAAAAAAAAACACATGCACACAATTGGTATTAGAAACAGTCCAACGTGTAGAAAATGTAAAATAAATGACAAGACAATCGAGCATGTGATATGTATCTTATACGGAAAACCCCTCTAAGCGTTGTACTTGCATACATCAACCACATAGAGTAGTTGAATGCCGGTACAATAAAATGAGTTCATTACTAAGTAAGTACAAAATGCAGTAAACTTTAGTTTACCATTCAAAACGCATTCCATATTATTATACCTTCCGACTAACATAGACAAAAAGTTAAATAGATTAATAATTCAAAATAAGTTTGGATAACTAAAACTCATATAATAAGAATTATATTCATCAGGTTTTGATGTGATTAAATTTATTTACTCTTTTTTTATATATTTTTGCAAATAAATTTGTCTTAAAAATACTGTTTTGGTAATTCCAAACTATAAAAACAAATAAATTATTGATA
This sequence comes from Tachinus rufipes, assembly GCA_963932245.1. Taxonomy (NCBI): domain Eukaryota; kingdom Metazoa; phylum Arthropoda; class Insecta; order Coleoptera; family Staphylinidae; genus Tachinus; species Tachinus rufipes. The sequence goes on along the minus strand of OZ010744.1, from coordinate 44,438,425 downwards.
ATTCTTTTACAAAAATTGCACACATACACATTATGATTATGCTATGAGTACATGTCATAAATATTTATGATAATTTAAAAATAAATATGATTATCATCTTATTGTGATAGGTGCTTCACCAAACAAATGTCTTGTAAATTACATCACATAATATCACAAAGTTGTTTTCAAAAATGAATGTTATGTTTAGCTTCATTTGTCATTGCATATCAAGATAAAAAAAACATTTTTAGTTGTTTTGAATATCCCACTAAACCTAACATAAAATTGATTGACACCGGATATAATATCCAATATTGAAATACATTATATTCTCTTAATATATTTTTCCATGGCATTGTGCCAAAAAGAGAAAGAAAAAGTCTCACGCTAATGGAAACCTTCCTTAAACTCATCCGACGATTTTAAATATGACGAACTAATGCACTATTTTTTATTTCCCAAAATTTATAACGAAAATCTCCCCCACGGGAGAATCGTTTTATTGTGTTTTATTCGGTAGTGAAGGATGGATGTGTTGTCAATCATTTCTCTCCACTTCCCAACTGAAGATTGATGATCGCAACGCAACAGATATTAATATAGAAATAAATAGATACAAAGTGATATTTGGAAAACTGGGCTGTTGGAGGAAAGGGGAGTTAAATTGAACGAGCATTCATTCCGATTTGAAGTGAGTGAGTGGGGAAGGTCGATAACAAATTCTGCTGCACTAGCTATACATATGCAGGACGAGACGGAACGGGACTGGAAATAGTGATGCATTTAGTTCTATTTTTACGTGATTGGATTATTGAGTTAACAATATTTTATACAATGTTCTTGAAATTTGAATGCAGCTTTTATATTTCTATTCAAATTAAATGTTTTTTAAATTAACTTTAAATTAATTTAAACATTATTTTAAAAATAAAACCTTTTATAATCAATTATTTGTGTATTTCAAAAGATAAAATAAAATAATGTTGTGTATAAATAAAAGAGTTCATAACAATAATAGAAACAATATAAGCTCAAGTACATAACGATTTATGAAAAGAGCCAACAAGTGTAGCATTATTAGCAAAGTCAAACTGTTTACCATCCACTTCCTATTCCATATAATATTTGTTGATGATATTTGAAACGAAGCCAGCTAGAGACTATTATACAAAATTGCATTGTCGCTTTGCAAAATATAGAAACTCAATTCGACCCAATTGTTAGGCTGAAAATGTTGTATAAATAAAACTCAATTTTAATTTAATAGAGAAGCATTGTTCGAGAGGACACTAGCCTGCAATCATAACATTTCGGGAAAGTAACTTACGTAACAAGTATGTTGGAAAATCAATAGTAAAACTGGCCCGGGAAAGTGCCGGTGGGAAAATTGCCGGCTGGCGTGAGTGAGAGAATATTTTTGTTCCTGTAGGAAAACGCGTCAATTCTCTTTTTTTTATTTGTTTGTCTCTTGTCGATTGGAAATATTTTCTTTGCGGGTTTGGTTTATATAAACAAATTCAACTGGTGGAATAATTTCACAACGAGTGACAATGAGGACGCCATCTGTTGCTTAGGAGTCAAGCTTGTTGCGCGTTAGTAGGCTGGAAATTGTTCACTCGCTTGGTTTAATGATTCCTTTTGTGTAGAAAAGTAATTAAGTTAAAAAGCAAGAAAACTGTTTAAAGAAAATTTTATAGTACAATTTCTTTTAAATTATTACTATTTATTAATTTTTTAAATAGAATTGATGTTTACAATTTGTTCTAATATCAATATATATATAGCAGTTAAGCAGTTAGCCAGTAATAATATGTACTAAAAGTGTATTAAGAAATAAATTTTATATAGTATATTTTATTGCAAATGGTAAGTATTTTATGGAATAACGTTAATGATTTATGAAACTTTTTATATTGTCTTACTATGTTATATTTTTTAAGACAAATATCTAGTTAGATTAAATAACATAACATAAAGTGCCTCAAACTAGATTAAACCATACAGTTTTTTAAAAATACCATTGAAATTTATGATAATATATTATTGATATTATTAAAATTTATACTCAATACTGTCTTTTGGCTAGATAACTTTTACTAAAATTAAATTCACACAACCTTGATTGGTCTATAGCAATTAGTTTGTTTAATAGGTGTTTCAAAATTTAAACTTAATTAACTTTTTTACTATTACTTTTTGTGTTAAATATTTATTATAAATTCTACACATTTGTTCTTATTGAAATGTTTTATACCCAAGTTGCATTTCAAACAAACCGTAAGCTGTAGTGCCAGTTATATAACTGCAGTCAAACAAGCATAACCTTAATAAATGGTAGAACTAGTCAAAACCAAATTTTATGCAATTTAAGACTAACTAATAATACTGTAAAAACAATCCAACTTTTAAATAGTGCCGTAAAGCCAAAAGTTTATGTTGACATCGACCAAACCTAACTCCAGACTAAAAAATAGATAATAGATACCGCAATAAAATGTACTCCAACCTAAACAACAACTAAGCAAAAACACTAGATGTCAGATGGTATCCTCCAACTTATAGACCAACGTAGAAAGAGCCAAAAAGCGTCAAATACAAGCAAAAACAAAACACTCTATACTTAAAACAATTAGACCATAAAATAACATGACAAAAATACGCAAATTAAAAAGATTTGCTCTAAAACTGAGATAATGCAATGCACAATGAGTCGCATAAGTTATTTGACAAAATTTGATACCTAACCAGAAAATTTAAAAATCATAACCAACCAAAAAAGAATATAAAGGTAGTACTGTCAGATTTTTTGCCAATTCCAACCAAACATCAAGTTGCACAGCATCTGACTGTAAAAAAAAAGACAAACATCCTAAAATTAAAAGTAAAAAACGTGATAAAATAGAAAATCCCCAGGTATTAACAATATGACAGAAAAAGTATTCAAGTTAATAGGAAAAACAGGCGCGGAGAAAAGTAATGCAGTCACTGTGCAACGTAAACTTAAACTTCAAAAAATGAGATCCAAAGTAGTGCGAGCATATAATTATTCCACTCTTTAAGAAAAGCTTGCCTACAGAAAGCAATAATTATAAAACAATTGCATTAATATCACACGTCAATAAAATCATGCTTATCATAATAAATAAAAGATTATATCCTATCCATCTTTCAAAAATATCAGACAAAACGGTGTAGATTTGTTCAAAAAAAAATACTGTTGTTTTGCAAATACTGTTTAATTATACAATGTTTATGTTCTTTGTTGACTACTTAAAAGCATTCTGAACAAATAAACACATCCTGCTATTTAGTACAATTTATTAGAAACCTTTAGAGCTCAACCAAGGTCAAGTAGACAAAACTTATTTAGTCATTTTCAATGTTAGATCAGGAAGAATCTGTTTCTTGTCGCCAATTCTTTTAAACATAATGAGTACATGCACACATGTAAAAAATACTTAATAATATTGCCGTTGAAAGAAGGCAAAAGCAATCTCAGATATGCAAATGATGCGTTTATTGTGATCAAACCAGCCTAATTTAAAAACTATCATAACAAAGCTGCGCAATATATAGAAAGACTTCAATATTAGTAAGACCAAAATCATAATAGTTAACAAAAAAACAAACAACTCTCTACATATCAGTCAAGTGGTTGGTATCAAAATAATAGATAAACTTATTTATTTCGGCTCGTTTATCACAAACATTGATGAAAGTGAAAATGAAGGTGCATTTTGCAGTGTCGTAAAACGCGTTTACAGAATCTAACAAAATCAAACTACACCAAGCTAGTACAAAAATTTGTGAGCGTGTTTTCGTTGGCGGATTAATGCCTCCAAAACGCAATAACTCACCGGATACAACTTACCAACAAAATTCCAGTAGACGTTCTATAATATGCTTACAAAAAAATACGATTACTTATCTACAAACAATTAGAGAAAATACTCTCAGCCAAACTTATTACACCATCAAGCAGCCACTATTGTGCACCGGTTATCATAAATTAAAAATTTTGGTCTTAACAATGCCATAAAAACAAAAACCGCATATCATCCGCAAATGCACACGACTCTCAAAGAATTTGGTGACCTCGTGAGACCAAACAAAAAAATTCTCAGCATTTTGGAATAAAGATTTTCGTTTTCTTTTGGTACGGACTACAAAGTTACCTGGTGTTCGTCCGTCAATTAATCTACACCCTGTGTACATATCTCTCAATTAACCAAAACAATCTAATAATGAAATAATTGTATAAATAATCAAACTATGCTAAGTACATTCTAATTAATACTACAAGTGTAAATAACTTAAACAACATCTTTTCATAAATCAAAACCAAACTAATAATAAAATTTTATAAACAATTAAACATTATAATTGTTATTGCATGTATACTACCCGCCAAAAGTTAAAAAAAAAATCAAGATACAGGTTCTTGGCCCAGTCTGAATCATTTATATATTATTTGAAATGGTCAAAATTTTAACAAAAATACTTACAAGTTTTTAATCAATTTAACTTAGAGTATAAAAATGTAAAAAAATGTTGTTATTTTTTTAGATTAATTGTTCAGTGACATTATAAATTATATTCTCATATTTCTTATTTAAATAAAAATATTGCTCAAGTTTAATAGCCAGAGTGGCGTTTTTCAACAATTGAACCAATTTAAACATTAATTCAAAAAAAAAATCAGTAAAAAGCGCTCAATAGGAAAGAACAGAATGTCATGGCTAAAAAATTCCAAAAATGGTTCCAATGCACATCAATATATCTGTTTAGAGCAGCAACATCCAAAATAAAAATTGCTTTAATGATAGACAACCCTAAAAAGAAAATCTAATGTTGATTTACATTTATGAGCTTCTTGTTCTCTAAACCTATCATCTATTGAATATAAAATACAATTGGTAGAAGACTAGCAATCTTTAGCCTCCCCCACTCACTTCACATGTTATTTGTATGCGTACTCAGAATGCTTAATATTTAATCTCTTACGCTAAAATTACCAATTTAATTTCAAGCATGCCTAAGAATTCCACTAAATTTTGGACAATCGTCTCCACATCGATATCTCCAAATTTGCTCAAATTTTGTACACATGTTTGTGGTACCAAAATATGTCGATTCCTTAAATTTTAGATCTCTAGATGCAATAGAGTGTAAATAGCGGCAATTTTAATATTTTTAAAATATTTAGTTTTTTTTAGTTTTTGTACTGTAAATAAGCGTAGAACACAATTCCGCTCTTAGTTTTCCAAATTTTTTTGCATAAAATTGGAAAAATATTGTTTAAAAAAAAATCGATTTCTTTGATTCCGCTACACCTGGAGACTTAAAATTTCTGAAACATAGTACTTTTAATCGCAAAAATAAAAAAAAACTGGATACGTTTACTCTATTATTCTAATTCAATTTTTCTTTTTTTTGCAAACGTATAAAAGATCAAAATATACTTACTTCTTATCAAAATTTTTAAAAAAGTTTGATATTATATATATATTGAAAAAAAAAATTAATAAAAAATCTTTTTTTTTTCTTATATAATTTCGCAAAAAATAAATAAAAAGTATATTGAATTAGAGTAATCGAAAGGAAATTTCACGTAGAAAGCAATTTTTATGTTTGCTTTTTTTTTCTGAAAAAAACTGTACAATTAGTGAAATTACAAAAAATCCGAAAAAATCCTTTAAGGGCCAATATTACAATAGTGGTTTAAACTGCAAGTTTACTAACTGCAAGTTAAAATTTAAATCGCTAGTTAGTGGGAACGCGTATTACAATTGTCCCTACTTTTTATGTCAACAAAATATTTAAAATCTTAACCTATAAATTGACGCGTCAAAAAATTGACATTAAAATTTTATTTAATAAATATATTAAATATATCACAGCAAAAGAATTGCAAATTAATAAATATAGATAACTCCTTATAAACAATAGTAAGTTTCCAGTAATCACTATTAATATAATACACCCATTTCTTATAAGTAATAACTGGCATAACTCACATAATTTAAGGTTATTTAAACTGCTAGTTAAATCGTTAATCGCACAATTCCGCCAGTTAACTATCCAGATATTTTAATCCACAGTTAGCATTAATCCACGTATGTGTGAGTTAAACCACTATTGTAATTTTGGCCCTAAAAGTAACCCATTTTTAGCAATTATGCGTTATATTTTACTCTAGGACAATCAAATCCGTTTTTTTTTTGTTTCAGTTGTATCATATTTAAATTTGAAGTCTTCAGGTGTTGCGGAATCAAAGATATCAAATTTTTCATAAAATTATTTTTTTCCGATTTTTTGCGGAAAATTTTGGAAAACCAAGGGCGGGATCGTATTTTAAAAAAAATTTCTTTTCCAATATAAATTTTAACTATTTTTTGCTTATTTACAGCGCAATAACTGAAAACAACAAAATATTCTTAAAAAACTAAAATAGCCGCCATTTACACTCTATTGCACATAGAGATCTAAAACTTTAGAAATCGACATATTTTTGTACCCCAAACATGTGTACAAAATTTGAGCATAATTGGAAATATCAATGTGAGACGATTGTCCAAATTTCAGTAGAATTGCCCCTAAACAAGTTGCTAAATGATTCAGAAATCGTAGTAGACCAACTCGTAAATAGTTTACATATTATTTTATAAGTTTTCATAAAAAATCAAAAAAAAATTTGTGGTACAATATGTTTTATGACTAAATACATTAATTATTTTTGAAAAATCGTTAAAATCCGGCTAGAAAACATTAAAACAGAACAAAAATGATCAAACTCCGGTAATAAACTGTCAAAATCAACTAAAAATTTTCAAAATTAAATAAAAATACGCTTCATGGTCAAAAACATCAAAATTTGAGAAAACATTGAAATCCAAACAGAAAACATCAAAATTTAGTAAAACTTATATTTTATGACCAAAAACAAAATTCTTTGAGAAATCTATAAAATTTGACTAAAAAACGTTAAAGCTTAAATAAAAACAATCAAAATTTAATAATAAACTGTCAAAATTAAATAAAAAGACCAAAAATTAGCTAAACAAATTGATTTTTAACAAAAACATTTTAATTCGGCAAAAAATTATTAAAATCCGGCTAGAAAACATCAAAATCCGGCTAAAACTAGTAATAAACTGTAAAAACCAACTAAAAATATCAATATAATAGTAAAACGACATTATAATTTTGCAATAAATAATCAAAATTCGACTAAAAAACATCAAAGTTTAGATAAAAATAATAAAAATCTTTTATTTTTTAACTATCAAAGTTTACTAAAAAACATTCAAGTTTAGTGAAACATAATAGTTTATGACAAGAAATTAAGTCAACTAAAAAACATCAAAATTCAGTAAGATTCATTAAAATTCAGCCAGAAAATTATAGTTTGGATAAAAATTATCAAAACTTAGTAATAATTTGTTAAAATCGACTAAAAAACATCAATCTTTTTTGCTTTGTGACTATATATATTAAAATTTTGCAATAAATAATTAAAATCCAGCCAAAAACATCAAAAATTAGATCAAAACCCAGTAATAACATACCAAAATAATAATAATAATAATAACATCAAAAATTAGATAAAAATAATCAAAATTTGGCAATAGCTTTCAAAAACAACAAAAAACATCAAAATTTAGCAAAAAAATCTGCCAGAAAACATTTAAAACAGTCAAAAAAATATCCATTTTTTTTCAAAAATTAACAAAATACAGTAACAAACAGTAAAAACTAAATAAAAATTATTAAAATTTTGTGAAAAAAAAAATGTTTTATGACCAAAACCATTACCACAAAATTTAGCAAAACACTTTGACTTAACATAAAAACATCAAAATTTGCCAAAAAATTATTAAAATTCGGACAGAAAACAACAATATTTGAATAAAAATGATAATTTAGTTATAAAGTGTCAAGATCCGGTAATAAATTATCAAAATCAACTAGAGAACATCAAAACTTAGTAATTCACTGTGTATTATGACCAAAAACAATAAAAATTGTTAAAACCCGACCAGAAAACATCAAAGTTTAAATTAAAATTATCAAAACCCCGTAATAAACTCTCAAAATCAACTAAAATCTATCAAAATATACTATAAAAACGTTTTATAAACAAAAACAGCAAAATTCATCAAGAAATCTCCAATCAATATATAATAAACTGTTAAACTCAACTAAAATTTAAATTTATATATGTAATATTATTATATTAAAGTAAAAATAAATGTATTAAAACGGCTTAAAACTGCATCTATGAAAAACCGCATAGGAATCTACTTAGAAAAAGTTATAGAGAATGTTTTCTATAAAATACAAGAGAAAAACGCTGTAAATTCAAGTACATAAAATATACAAATATTTTGTTTTTAGTAACATCCTCAAAAACATAATAATTCAATTTATTTATTCCTTTGTATTCATTTAAAATCCATCCGTGGCCTTGTCTTGTTTGTCATTTAAAGTCACTACGAAGGGTCGCGTGGTGTGAAGATATTGTGTCCCTGTCATTAATTGTTTAAACTGGTTTAGTATTTACAAGTTTTTATGCGTTAATGTAATTATTTATTAATACTTTTTTTAAGTTTACACTTTTGATTTACACTTTTGATTAAATTTTCATTTGTATTGTTTGTAAAGTTTGCTATAATAACGTTTAAATGTAAAATATGTGACTTATCAGTTACTTCTACTGATACAGAGACAGTTCAGTTTCATCATTGTAAATTAGCATTTCATGGGACAAAATGTGCAAATCTAAACAAACCTGTTTGTAAAGCGTTACTTGAGATTAAAAGTGCATCTTGGATCTGCAAATCTTGTACTGAAACAAAAAATAATTCTAGTGATCAGCTGCATGACGTTATTAATAAAGTGGATGAACATACGTTGCTATTGAACTCTACTTTTAGCATTCTTAATAACAAGAAAAACGTTTCTACAATTGTCACATTAAATAATCCTTCTCAATCTGAAGTTCTTAATACAGACATTTTAACATACAAAGAAGCTGTAATAACACCCAACAAACCTAATTTCGGTCCGGACAAGGAAATTATTAATAAAAAAGTTGTTCAACAACAGAACAAATTTATCATAGGAAAACGCAATGTTGATGCAGGAGCAGATACAAACAAATTTATATCTGCTGGGAGGCGTCAGTAGATTTACATTGAAAGATGTAGTCCTGATTCGTCAGCTGAATCAGTTATGTACTATGTTCAAAATGTTCTAAATATCAACAATGTAAAATGTTTTAAACTTATAACGATGATATTTGTTCCTATAAATTAGGAGTTAAAGAATCATTAATCAAAAATCTATTAGACCTAACGCTATGGCCTGTTGGACTTGCTGTTAAAGAATTTTTTCCGCGTCGTGGGCTTAAACCAACTGTAACTGGAAATTTTCCTAAACCGAACGTACCAATTCAAAAGAAGTAAACAGTTTTGTTGTTTACTATCAGAATGTTAGGGGCCTACGAACAAAATTAAAAGATTTTTATTGTTCCGTGATCTCCGAAGAATATCCCATTATATTTCTTACCGAGACATGGCTTGATCCTGGTATTGTAGACGCTGAATTATTTGATGATAGATATACAGTGTATCGCACGGATCGTTCTGCTGCAAATAGCTTAAAACTTCAAGACGGCGGTGCCCTCATAGCTGTCATTAATACGTTGAAATCATATGCCATTCTTACTAACAACAGTACAGAGGAAACGTGGATAAAACTATTTATTAATAATAAATCCTATATTTTGGTGTTTACATACCGTCAATATCTTCAATAGAGATATATGAATCTCATGTAGAATCAATGTCTGCAATTTGTGCTCAACATAGTAAGTCCAAAATTATAGTGATGGGTGACTTCAACATGGCGGATCTTTTTTGGATTGATATGGATAATTACGTAGGGCTCTATCCAGTTAACGTTAAAAATAGTTCTAATATAAAAAATGCAATAGAAAGTTTAGTTTGTGACTGTTATGCATCTTATGATTTGTCACAGTTAAATAGTATTGTTAATGATTATGTTGTTGTACTGGACTTGTGTTTTGCGTCGTTTATGGTAACAAAAGTTTCAAAATGCGACTCCTTAATACCTTGTGATGCGTATCACCCATCTTTAAAAGCTGAATGTTTATGCACAGATGATGAGCACTTTAAATCCGACTTATCTGTGGTATTTGATTTTAAGCATGCGCCTTTTGTTTTTATGAATAATTACTTGACGTCAATAAATTGGTTAGAGTTATGTTCTGATACTACTGATATTGATACTGCAACTTCAATATTTTATAATATATTGTATGACTGTTTTCAAGAATTTGTACCAACAAAAATAATACACAAACCCAAGTTTCCTGTCTGGTTTAATACAGAGCTTCAAACACTGGTTACCCAAAAACGGAATGTTCATAAAAAATATAAATTATCAAACCAGCACTTTGATTACTTAATATTTGCAGACCTTAGAAAACGTTGTCGGACTCTTACCAAGCTTTGTTATGATATTTATATAACACAAACTGAACAATCGGTACTTGAAAACACTAGTAATTTTTGGAAATTTGTAAAGTCAAAATCTGGATCAAATAAACTACCATTGTCTATGTTTTTTGATAATGTTCAACTTAATGGCGGTAGCGTAATTGTTAATACATTTGCATCATACTTTTTTTCAGTTTACAATAGCCAACGGATTTTTCTTTTGATGCGGGCGCTGATGTTCACTCGGTGTATATGGACTTTAGTAAGGCATTTGATAAGGTTAATATTAAACTATTAATAGCTAAACTAGAATGTTATGGTGTTTACGGGTTACTTTTAAAATGGATAACATCTTATTTAACAAATCGCAAACTACAAGTTCGCATAGACAGTTTTTTTTTTTTCAGAAATATATTACATATCATCTGGTGTCCCTCAGGGATCTCATTTAAGACCGCTACTTTTAACATATTTATAAACGACATTTAAATTGGTTTGAGGTCCCCAATACTATTATTTCCAGACGACATTAAATTATTTAGACAAATTTTGTCGCTTAATGATTCCAAAATTCAGATCAGAATACAATTAACAGTTGGTGCATTAATAATGATATGATTCTTAATGTTGATAACTGTCATGTAATGCTGTTTAGTAAAACACTTGATAACTACAGATTTGATTATGATTTAGCCAATATCAAACTAGTCTATTTAGACACTGTTCGAGATTTTGGTGTATATTTTGACAAAAAGTTGTCTTTTTCTTACCATATAGAAATAGTTATTTCTAAAGCAAATAAAATGCTTGGTTTTATTAAACGTATCACAAAAGATTTTACAAACATTCAGAGTCTAGTTGTGTTATTTATTACATTAGTTCGCTCCATTTTGGAGTATTGCTGTGTGATATGGTCACCACATTTTGAAGGTTTTGTAAATAGGCTTGAGTCTGTACAACGCAAATTTCTGAAGTATATAAAATACAAACTGCAATGTCAAAATATAATACTAACGTTGCAACAAGTTGGGGTATACGTCAACTTACTCAATCTTTTAAAAAAGCGAGAATATTATGATATATGTTTTGCTTTTAAAATTTTCAATAATTTGATCAATTCATCCGATTGCCTGAAAGCTTTTCTTAAACGAATTTGTAACATTGTAAACAGATACTGCAACAGTCTTAACTTTGCATCATCTTTAAATCGTTTTAAGATTGATGTTCGTCGAGCCATAGATGCATAACAGTTGTTTTGTGTGTTAATCTAGTGTAAGTGTAATTTTAAGTTTAGTTTTAAGCCTTGTAAAATGTTTGTATGACGCTAAATAAATATTATTATTATTATTATTAAAAAGCATTAACATTTGGAAAAACAATATATTTCATGACCAAAAACAGCAAAATTCTGTGAGAATAAATAATAAAAATCGAACCAAAAAACATCAAAATTTAGATCGAAATTCGGTAAAAAATAATCAAAGTCTCATGTGATGTTTTGGGTTATCTTAAAAAAATTATTTGCACTACTTCAAGATATCAAAATGAAAGTATTGTAACTTCTCATAAAAATTACCTAATTTCAGTTCAATCTATGTAACATTGGCTCATATCACTTACATACAATTTATGTAAAAAAAAATTTGATGACAAAATTTTATGCAATCAGAAATGATCCTCTGGTACAAGTTGTTAAGATTTTATTGACCATACAGAGTAATTTTTAATATATGTAAAAATCTTAAGTTGTTTGAATAACTGCCGTCAAAAAAGTTTAAATAAATGTATGTATGTATGTATGTAAAAAAGAGCATAATTTTTAAATTTTATGTATATTTAGAAGCAGACTCGGAAATACTTTGCATATTAAAGAATTACTATGTATACATCAAGTAATAATGTTTTGATGCAAATATGTTCCATATAGCCACTCAACTCAAATATCGATCAATAATCATGACACCGCACTAAACTCAACGTTCAAATATATGTTAATTCTGATATATGAAGATATCTTCTCCATGACTACTAATTTCTAAATTGTTTATGCATTTAACATTCTTAATATTATACACACATACTAGTGGATAGTAGTAATGAAAATAACGACTAATTGATAATTATCTATAAGTGTCTTTAAACCTAACTATTTTATAAATAATAATAATAATGGAAATTGCAATAATACTAGATTTAATTTTTAACTTATGAAAATTGAATTAAACCGCATAATACTTTAAAGTGCAATTAATATTTTATGTAAATTTATATTTATCATTTTAAACACTATAATATTCCAATTGCATAGTACAGGAATTTAATTTCTACACAGTCGGCGCCATCTAGCAACAAGTAGTGAAACCACCATTGGCAGGAATTACATTACAGGAATTCATTTTCGCGAGTTTTTCCAACACTAAAAGAATTTCCACGCAACAGGTTCAGACCCAGACTGCACATAAACTAGAGACGACCTACTTCAGCAACAGGTGGCGTCAGCTGTATCATAAGATAAAACGGATCGATGGTGACCTTTACTCTAACTACTACTATGCAAGACCGCGAAGACGAACAAAACAAATTTGAAAATAAATGTTTTTATTATATGGGAAGAAGCATGAATATTATTCACTATAATAAAACTTGTTGCAACAAATACCCAATTGGAATTTAAATTAGAATTATTTATATATAAATAATTATTCGTTTTGTTATTTGGAATTCATTTATTGTAAAGAAAGTGTATATTAACAATTTACATATTATTATGCATTTTCAACTAACAAAATAATATTATTACTATTTCTATTTAAACTGCAATGAAACGAAGCTGTTATAAAATATTAATACAATTAGAATTCAATGTAAACAAAACTGATTTTGATAATTTATTAATAAATTTTCTAATAGAGTATAATTTAGTTATAAGTTTATTTATTACTTTTTAAGGTACTTGCTATTGTTACGATTGCCTACATAGTTTTCAAATCACTAAATAATAATAACAAAAATATGTTTTTCAAATGTTGCCGTACATTTGAGAAGCGTTAAATTGAATATATATTAAATAAGAAGATCAACAGTATAGTTAATAATAAATAATGCTAAAATAAGTCTTTAAAAATTACAGCTATTATATTAAAAGATTATAATATTTTCTCATATATTTTTTTAAATAATATATTTGAATAATAAATTAATATTGTTTTGGCTATTCGCACTCTATTTGCACTCACTACACAGAGTAACAAATTGTCTAAATCAAGAACACTAAAAATATGCAGGTTAGCAATTTATCAAAAATAATGTTATCACGCATCAATGTCACATTGTTAATAGATATATATTAAATTATGTAAACTACCAATACATGATTACGTAAAAAAAAAATTTGTATAATACTAACGCTAAACAATTAAACCGACAAATCTGAGTGATCAAGTAAGTGTAAGTGTGAAATGTATTTCTCGGATATAAAAAACTTCCATTAAAGTCATTTTTTTAGCACCATCTATATTTAGAAGTAAAATCCTATTTTAAATGCACTATACGCCGGGGTGGCATATCAGCATATCTAGCAAATTGCAGTTAGAATTGGATTTATTTCTCAAAAATCTAATGTCGATTGATTTATATTTTTGTTGATTGTTTTTAGTTTTCCATTTACTTAGTCAACTTTAAATAGATATACGTATTAAATAGGTCAATACCTACTTAATGCATAAATAATAGTGATATTGAAAATAGATACAAAAAATTCCTAAAAATCAAATTATAAAATTAAAATTGATGAAATTTTTTTCAACAAAATTTCTATCCTTTTTTTTTAAAAAGTTGTTAGTAAACACTTCTTGTAATAAACAAAATTAATAATACATTTTGCCGGACCTACTAAACTTCTTACGTTATTACTTATTTATAAATGTATACGTAAAGTTTGAACTATTAATTATTACGCTGATAGAATGAAGGTGCAATACCAAAACAGTATATAAACGTCGTTAAGTCTTATACAATTTCAAAATCATACACACTATAATTTTATTTTTAAAAATTGTTTTGCAAAAACGCTTGTTACTCCATTCTCCAAATTGATCCCAATAAACATAATAACACATAATAAAACCCTTTTAATGCTACTTTGCTGGCCTCTTTTGATAATGCTTTCAAAGCGTAACATATCTTTGGAAATTTATTACATATTGTATCAATATATGTGTGTCAATAGTAACTTTAATAAGTTAGTGGTAAGTAAAAAATCAATTCTTCATCAAAAATTTCAATTTTTTTAGAATTTTTGTTTTTATAATGTAGTTTTGTTTTCATTGATAAATACATTGTTTTTATCAAACCAATTTATGTTTAAAAAACGCAATTGAATGCTTTTTTTAAAATTTTGATGTATGGTCCTCAAACTATTAGATTTGTCAATTATATGCATACCTAACTATTTTACAGATAATATCTATGCTGTTTGGTAGATAATAGTACAAGAATTAATCTGTGTAGTACAGTTCATTCATGCAAATAAATCAAAAGTGTAATTTTTTTAATATTGTGTTTTTTACCAAAATTTCCTAAAAGCTTTACGACTATTAACTCGGCATTCCGACGTAATATAAAATTGTGACTACATAACTTTCTACAATTTAACTTATAAAATTGAGATATAACACAAAAAAGTAAAAAAAAATTTAAACTAATTTTTTGCTGTTTTATTTTGTGATATACAAAGTATTCTTTTATTAATGCAAAAAGTTTTAATAGGTTACATCTTTTATTGACAATGACAGCTAAACTAATTTTAAAATACTTCAATACTCCTTTTATACCAGTAATCATTTGAGATATACAATATGCACTTTGTATACGTTTGTGCTAATGACAATTTATTAGCAGCCAAGAGTTTTTACAAAGAAATGTATAAAAAAGTTTTTAAAAAAGAACATCTAATTGTGATCGACACCCAGAAGTTAGAGCAGTATAGCTAGAAGAAACAGTTATTAACCAAATTAAAAAACGTCCAAATACAAGTACAAGGCAGATTGCTTTTACACTAAATCTAAGTCATCAAACATTTTGAAGAATAAGAAAAAATAAATATTGTGTGCTTAACTCATTCAGTGCGTACAAGCAGTATTACCAAGAGTTTTCCGCAAAAAGTTTTTTTGTGTCAATGATTTCTAAAGATGACTGCAAAAAATTTTACTAATAATTACTTTTTTAAGGCAGCCATCACTAATTTTCATAATAATCATCTATGGGCTTAATACAACCTTCTTATAGTGCCATACTTGCTACGAGTGTTCGGCGCCCTTCTCGTATGTTTGTGGTGGGCGATAATAGTTCCACACAATCATACGGGATCTACTGTTCAAAGTAGAATTCGAACCACACCACTAGAGGGGTTTACTAGACAAATACTTTGCTGGTTTGCCATTGCTTTGCAAAGGAGACGACCGCATCAAAATATATTCGACAAACTTGGGCTGCCTGCACAACAGTTCTCGCACTAGACCATTGTGCTACGGTCGCCTTAAAAAAGTGAGAGAACCAGACTTCTTAAATAAACCAAATTTTTCACCGGAGAGGTTAATACTACAGGAAGATGTGCATCACGATGCAGCACATTTGAGCCAAACTACCCGCATGCATTTAGATGCTGTTTATCTAAACCAGTGGATAGGTCAAGCAGGAGCACAACCATGACCTCTTTGGCTCCAGTCTTAAATCCCTTGAATTTTTTTTTTCTGGGTCCACCAGTTTTTAGGATATTTTACCCTAATTAAAAATATAAAAAAATTGAGGAATTACATTGTAACATCATTCGTAACAATCCAAAATAAAGCAAAAATTTTTAAATGTTCACCTATCAATAAAAAAGATCAAATGTTAGGTATTATACTAGAGGTGGCCAATTCCAAAAGTTATAGAATTTTGTTTAATTCTTTTTGCAAAAAATATTCATTATTTATCAATATTTAATTATCTTTAAGAACCTGTAATTTTGTAATAAACCATTTCCGGACATATGTTTATGGAAACTGTTTTTTTATACCAAAGTATAACACAGTGAAATTTTCCGCACTTATTTAGAAACTCCATGCATATCATAAAAATTTTAGACTATCAAACCTGTAAAAGATGCTAATAATTACAATGCAATTATTAAAAGTACCGTTTTTGATTTAAGTTGATCGTAGCGTTCCCCATGCAACACGTGCGTCAATTTCTAATAAAGCGCTTCATAAAATAAAGCAGGTATAAAAGAGTCTTGTCTGATGCGGAGCACCTTTTAGTAGCATTTCAAGCCGTTGCTTCGAGCATTTGTGCATCTGTGTATGATTATAAATTGTCAATTAAATTTGTTCATAATGCGTGCTACAATAAATATAAAAATGAAAAACAAGCATCGTTTGCAACTTGACAGAAAAAACCAAAAAAATGGAAAAACAATGTTTGTTTTGAAGAGAAATGATTATCGATTAACTTAAATTACCGATAAACAGACAAAGCAGTTCAAAAACATTCAGTATTAAAAAATCAAGTTAAGAAAAAAACTATAAAATGACAACTTAGCAAGAACAAAGTAAACAAGTTCATAAAAAAAATCACAAAAGTGACTAAAACTTTAAATTATTGTTGCAATTTTTACAAAAGATAATGTACATCTACGCAATAACAGTTATAAAAATGTGTATAGACGTACATGGAATTGAATTGAATTATTTAGATTTTTTTTTCTTAAGTTATGCGTACTTTAACGTTAAGATCATACGCACACCGCTTTTAAATGTAAAACTGTAATTTTGTCAAACCTAATCGACCTTAAAAATATAGTATATAGTACAATCCATTAACGTCTTCAATGGCAAAGCTTTTTTTAAATTTCTACGCAACATTGTATTTACAATCCCAAGTTTAGTTTAGCTTTACGAGAAAGTAACCGTCAAGTAATACCAACGTCAAATTTGACCCTACAGATTTTAAAATAGAGATTTAACTACTAAAATATAGGGCGCGCGCGCTATGCTTCAATGTATTCTATTTTAAGATGGCAATCAACTAACCATATGTTTTATAGTGTAAAATTGCAATTAGAGTCAAAATTTACCCTGTCATACCGTGAACCTAGAAAGACTGCAAGAGCTTATTTACACAAACACATCAAAGTTTTTAGCTCTAAATTTTAAAAAATAAAATTTTATTTTGTTGTTTTTGGTTTAATAAAATTGTTTCGTTCTATTTATGGTTTTTAGATATTTAAAAACACCTTAATAAAATCAAAACAACACAAAAAAAAAATATACATAATTAATATTTTGTTTTATAGGTAATTATAAAAAGGGGGTCAAAATTGACGGTATCGTAAGTGCACATTTTTTTAGCCGTACCAGTTAAAGGTTAACGCTGCAGAAAAATGCAAACCACTATACTAACAAACTTACAACATTGTGAGAACTGCTGACCCAACATCGGGTTTAAAAAAGCGATATTGTAAAACACAAAAGATTTTAAATTCAATATTTCCTATGACTTAAAAGCCGCAGTAATTCAAAATCAATGCTCACAGACTGTTTAAATCTTGTTTTCAATGTAATAGTTTCAACAAAGGTGGTTTCACTTATTGAAATTCAAAAGTACTTTTATTTTGTAACAAAAAAAGTATTTTTTACCTTTGAGATACAATTTAAAAAATTATTATCTATAAAAATTTGATAAAACAATAGTAGGCAAATAGATCAGTAGTTAGACATTTTTTAAAGAGTAGTTTTACAGTAGCAATTTTAAATAAAGTTGGAAATATGACTTTTGCAAATCTTAAATTTATGATATGTACCAATGACACAGTAATATTGTGCATAATTTTTTTCACCCAAAAGCACATATTTTATTTTTTCTATAATCAATACAGATTGGTTATGATAAATACGTTTGGTATTAATATAAATTGCATAAAAATTATTTATAGTTAAAAAAAAACTAATAGTAGCTAATAGTTTAAAACTAAGATGCGTTTCAAATTATGTATCATTGTACAAAAAAATTCTTTTAATCATTTTGGTAATTAATACAATTGTCTGTTAAGTAAAATTAATTAGTGATAGATTCACCAATAAAAAATTTATGTACGTAATATTAGTCAAAAAAAAGCACAACAAAATTTGGTACCTGCAACTCAATTTTAATCCTAGAAATTTCCTCAAATGTATCACTGGATCAGAATCCTTGTTTAAGTGTGGTGGTAGTAAAGAAACTAATAACTTGCAACAAAATCATTTGGCATATGTTGTGGATAAATATATTTCACCAGTTTCATGTACAGTGCAAGCTATAACACCAAAATAAAAATAAAAAATACTTCATCAAGTAGAATTTTGCAAATTGATGCTACATCAGCATCAGCTAAATCTAAATTTTCATATGCAACGGTAACATTACAGTATTGCAAATCTACTTATCACTTAGCATATAAACATTAAACAACAATTTTTAGGTAATGAGTGTGCTAGAACTGTAAAGAGGCTTATTAAGAATGTTGTATAACCAAATCGTTGAACCGGCAATGTATTATTTAGACGAGGTCTAAGGTAGTAGCAAGTGCAGACATAAAATATACCATTTATTAAATTAAAATATTAATTAAAAAATTAACTAGATTTTTACTTTGACAACTTATGTGTTTCTTTTATAACGGAGCTTTATCACACAACAATCAACATGTTTTCAGGAAAGTAAATTAGTCAAGCCATTTCGATTAAATCTTCTCAATTTCTATTTTTAGGAAAATATACCGCTGATATCAACAACATGCAAAAAATAAAAAATCAAATACAAAATGCTGTCAAGACAATTTAGTCAATCATTACTGATTTAAAAAAAAAACTATATTAAAGATAATACTTTTTATATTAACAGCAATCATTTACAAACATATTAACATAACTGTTATTACATAATTGACGGGACCAGTAAATTGATTAAAGTGTCTTCCAAAGCATTGTCAAGCACTGGTAAAAAATAAAGTTTTAGTTATACTTCGGGTTCAAACCCAGGACCATCAATATAAGAGTTGATTGATTTAGAAGCGGTGCACTCAATTAAATAGACTATATTTTTGAGAAATGATGCACCAAACCAGTTGCGTTTGAGTGAAGCCTTATAGAACTTCCGCAGTAAATGCAGTTTTCACTGCAAACCAAGTAACATTGTAGATAGAGAATTCCCGGACATGGCTGCATCGTCCAGCAAAAGCCATATGTAAGCAAAAGATAACTAATTTAAAAAATCAAATGTAATTTTTTTTAACTATAATAACACTAAGTTTCTGAAAATTTAATTAATTAAATGATACTGACTTTAACTAAAGTAAAAAACACCCTACCTAAACACAAAACTAAACACTAAATATTCAAAATCATATAGAAAGTGTCAGGCACACCAAGCTATAGAGAAGACATGTGCATGTTTAGATGCTTATATGACGTAACAGACCCAATTAAAAAAAAAAAACGATACGTTCTGCATTACTTTGTTAATCACCCATTTAAGTCTTGATCGTTTTGGCTGTTGCTTAACTTTTGATAGAGCTGTTATATATGGCCTTTTTAAATTAAACACATAGTTTATCAATCGTCTTTTAACTGTCAAACAATTTGGTGCATTTTATCGACTAAAAATTGCAGAGCAAACTGTTAATTACCTACAAAATTTAAAAAAATAGTTTTTACTATTGTGTTCTATGACTGATAATTACAATACACTATTTACTTAAAGACTATTTAATAAACTTTTTTGACGTGTTTAATACAACGTAAAATGTTCGATTTGTTTCGGATTTCTCTCCGATCTATATTTACGATCCGATCAAATCCAATTTGTTTTTGTCGATGTTATTCATATCTTCCTTTAATATTTCCTTTCCAAATTTTATTACGTATTTTGTTTATATACTTTTATAGCACCAAGCACACATAATTATTTCCGGCGCATTTTATATTTAATCATAAAATCATAGAAGCAATTCTATTCTTGTAATTATTGCACATCTACTTAAATTATATTTCGGCACCATATTGGTTTACAATATACTTTATAAATTATCAAACTATTGCAATTGTGATATAGTTTATCAAATTGCTGCCGTGCTCTCTTTTAACAACCCAATTGCATGCTTTACCCCTGCTATTCCCCTCCCGACCATTATAACTTATGTTCCTTGGGTCATATAGCCAGCTTTTATTACGTCTGATATAGTTTGAATCTTTAATTTAACATTAAATTCATATAACATATATTTAATATGACATTAATTATTACAGAGTGTAAATATATGAAATAAAAAATTAACTTAAACATACCTATATAATTACACAATTAAACATAAATATAAAACTTTATAAAAATTATTATAAATGCTAGTCATAAAATTATTTGTTTTTTCCAAAATTTATAAAAGTATTACGTTAATAATTTAATCCATTTAAACCTGTTGAAAAAAAAGCAAATACTCACAAAAACAATTTAAAATTATAGAATTAACAAAACGTAAGATTGGTTTAGCACTAGGAATATATGTATATATATTTTAAATTGCGTTTATGTATATTATTATTATTCATTTGAAAAAACTAATTATTTTGAAAATTATTAATTATTAGTTTATAGCATAAGTATTTAATAGCTAACGTTTCAGAGGCGTTGTTGCCTTTATCAGAGCTGAAATCAAACATTACAATGTATAAAACAGTAAAAATAAATATAAAATGTGATGACAATGTCAAGGACACTAGCTATTAAATACTTATGCTAGTAGTAGTTTGAATAATAATTATTCTATCAATCGACAAACAAATAATTTTTTTTTTAAATCAATATAAAAAGAGTACAACGACAAAACAAAATTAACATTAAAAGCAAAAATATTTTTACAAACTATAAAATTTAGGTCTATTTGATACAAGTGAAACAAATTCATTTTAAGCTTGCAAATTGTAATAATTATCATTAAAACTTTGTGTTTTAAAAGTTGTTATACAAGGAGCCCTGCTAAAGCGAAATCATGTACTGCCTGTATTGTCAGCGATATGCGATTCACGGTTTAACACCGCAGCAATGTGTGGAAACACTTAGTTCGTTATTTGGGGATGAAACACCATTCAAAATTATAGTTTACAAATGATTCGCAAAATTTAAGCCTGGAAGACCAACGTTTGATGACGATCTTCGCAGAGGTCGTCCATGCATCTCTGTTGTTGCAAAAAAATATTGATGCTGTGCGTGAAATGATTTTGTCAGATCGGCATGTGACCTAAAGTGAGATAGAGGCATCCTTAGGCATTGCAGCAAAACAAATACATACAATTTTACACGATCCTTTGCATGTCAAAAAGCTTTGCAGTTGTTGGATTCCACACAATTTGAAAGAAGAACAAAAACAGACACGTGTCAAGTGGTGCAAAGAAATGCTAAAAAAAATCGAAAGGGGTCGTTTAAATTCGGAATGCAACATCGTAACAGGTGACAAATCTTGGATATATTCATATAAGCCTAAAACTAAACAGCAATCAACTGTATGGGTGTTTCAAAATAAACCTAAAAAACATTTAAATCACTTGTGTTGAAGGTACTTTAGAGTGGCAAAATTGTTTTGAAGATTGGTTTCATCGGATGCAAAAATGTATAATTGATAAAAAAAAACATAACAACCAAGATATGTTTATATATATATATATATATATATATATATATATATATATATATATTTTATTTAGTTAAATAGAGCCAAAGAGTACAGTAAGATTAAATAACATGTAAATTTTTAAAGCAATAAGAATTTGTTTATCAAAACTCGGCAAACATATTATCTATAATTAAATTAAAAAATGTGTGAATAAATTGATATAAACGTAACAAAACACAAATTTAGTTATTGTTTTTTTATATAGATATCAAAAGAAAAAAGTTTTTTAAAAATCCTTTCGCCCACTCACCACTTTGTGTGATTCAAACTTTTTGCATTTAATGCAACCTGGTCGGATTTTCCAACAGTTTTCCAACAATGCTCTTATTTACTAAATGTATATGAAATGAGTATTCTTTTAAGCTAGTAACTTTGCTAAATATCATATTAAAAAAGAAAATAAAATCAGATTTTATATAAAGTTATTGCATTTAAGAATCATTTGGTATATAATAGCGTTGCAAGATAAATAGACAAATAAAAAATAACCGTGCACAATCAAATAAAGCCATCTGGTACACAGATGAAGTTAAAGATTACATTAGCACCGGAAACGGATTTTATAAAGAAAAAAAGTTTTTCAGGCTACTATTGAATAGTGCGTTAGAAACATGATTGGGAGAATACTTCAACAAATTAATAATCATCGGACAGCTAAGCGGCACTACAGGCAATACAATCGCCAGTATTATAATTCTTTATTCTCGGTAAAAGTTAAACCACACATCTACACTATAATATAAAAATAAACATATTACATCAACTAAAATAATATACATAAAATACAAAAAAAAAAAAAAACATGTTTAATCTAAAATACAATTTAGGTACACAATTCAATCAATATGATTTATTTGCGATCTAAACTGCAATTTGGTACAAAACCAGTTAAAATTACTTTTTTACTTACTCTCTAAAGAATAGCATCTTCCTGGTACTTCAATCGCTAATAGAAATACTGAATGGTAGAGATGCAAGAAGCCCAGGACAGTCTACTTCTGACATCACTAATCCACGCAAAAACAAAAAATCAGCCCTTTTGCAACAAAGTTTTAGTAGTGGCAAATTGTACAAACATGTATTGTAAATGCGATCAAAATCATCCGCTAAAATCCCCAATTTATAAGATAATAATCTAGCAAACTTATTTTGAATCCGTTCAATACTTTGAATATGAATTTCGTAAGACGAGCACCAGACTGACGGAGCATATTCTAAATAAGAGCGCACCAAAGAACAATAAAGTAATTTGAGCGTACTTGGGGATAAATCAGCTGACATTCTGTAAACAAAACCCAGCATTTTCATAGCCCGGTTACACATATAATTAATATGCTCGACAAATGTGAATTTGTGCTGACATTCTGTAAACAAAACCCAGCATTTTCATAGCCCGGTTACACATATAATTAATATGCTCGACAAATGTGAATTTGTGATTAAATAATAAGTCTTTTATTTGAGAAACTTGTTTCAACAATTTATGATTAATATCATAACTGTTAGGTATTTTATGCAGTGTTCTATTAAAACTAATTGAAAAACATTTGTTAACGTTAATAAAAAGATAATTATTATGACACCAAGCATTTACGAAATCTAAATCTCGTTGTAACAGATGACAATCATTAACAGATGATATTTTACTGTAAAGCTTTAGATCATCAGCAAATAAAAGAAAAGACGATAAATGAATACACTGAAAAATATCATTGATAAAAAGCAGGAACAGAATTGGGCCGCAGTGTGATCCCTGGGGAACACCTGAAGATACAAAAATTGGCTGTGAAAGAAAATTATTAATTTTTACACATTGCGTATGGTTTTCCAAAAAACTAGATAGCCATGAAACCACAGCATGATGAGAACCTAAAGCATCAAGCTTAGCTAACAAAATACTGTAGCTCACACGATCAAAAGCCTTTGAAAAAAATCAATGTAAATAAAATCAATTTGTACTTTTGATTAAAAATCTTTCAAAATATAATTTTCGTAGCACAATAAGTGTGGAACAACTTTCACAAAAACCATGCTGTTCATCAATTATAATACCTTTGCTAATCCATTAAATTTGTTCAATTACAAGTTGATCAAATAATTTAGGAATGGCAGATTGAATGCATATACCTCAATAGTTAGCTTTGTCATCCTTAGCCCCAGATTTAAATAAAGGCAAAGGCTTTATTTCCACATATCAAGAAATTTAGATTTACTTAAAAAAACATTAAAAAGTAGATGTAACGGCGTTGAAATAGAATAAATGCATTCTTTCAACATCATAGAAGGGATGCCGCCTGGGCCAGTGCTAAGGTTACTTTGAAGGTATTCAATACCTTTAAAAACATCAAACAAACTAATTGAAAAATTTAAATGTATTAAGTTGTTTTGAAACTCAAACGTTGGAGCTGTATGAACTTCAAAAACGTAAACATATAAAAAAAAATCTGCAAATTTGTTGACATAATCATCCCCATTAGTGCAGATTAGGTCTCCCTAGTACATTGTAGACGGAAAGCTATTAGATTTTCTGGTTTCGTTGACAAATTTCCAGAAACGCTTTAGATTTGTTTAAATTATATTCTCGGTACGTGCAATATATAGCTTGTAAAGGCAAGCGCTAAGATTTTTACATGAAGTGCGAATAGATTCAAATGTATCATAATCAGATAGAAGTTCTAAAGATTTAAAACGTTTATGAACAACTTTTTTCAATTTAGTAACTCAAATCAGTTCCTTGTTGAACCAAATAGGAAAGTTGTTTTCACGCTATAGTTTTTTAGGTACGTAACAATCAATTGCATAATACAAAACAGAATAAAATAAATCATCAATCGTACGTGTTTTAAAATAATTCTGTTGTAAAAATGAGCAATTATTTCATTCGTGTTTAAAGTGCGTGCTATAAAAAATATAAGAATAAAAGACTAGCTTTTTTGCATCTTGTCAAAGTAAATTTGAGTTAGAAGACCCTAAAAAACTAAAAGAACAACCGCAGCTGAGGCCAGTTTATTATTTCAAATATAAATGCTTGTTTTGTAAAAAAGTAATTACCAATCAAGTTAAATTACCAATAAGCAGATAAAAAATAACTTGTTTAGTATTGGAAAAACTAAGTAAAAAAAGTATTTGCAACACCTTGATAGGCGCGACTGAAATTTTGTTCTTTAAATCTTGGATCGAATCAAGTATGTACCAAATTCTTGTTGCTTAGTAACACCAAGGAAGCAATGTGCGTGTATTGTATGCACTTGCTACCAAGAACAAAGTAGAGAACACTATGAGTGATAAAAAATTCAATCTTTTCTTCTAATTTCTGTCAATTTTCTTTGAATATCAAAACAAATTAAAAATACATATGTTCCTAATATCAGAATCGTACAATAAAAATTACGGACATGACAACATAATTATCAATAAAAAAAATACTGTTTGTAAATTTTTTTCGGTAAAATAAAACAAACAAAAAAAAAATCTTTCATAAAGGAAGACCACATTAGAACATTAAAAACAGTTTTACAAAAAAAAAAAACAAAAATTTTTCCATTTCATGAAAAATGTTGAAGCCGTTGTTTTAAAATTTTAAAAGTTTATTTCCGCAATCACTACAAAATATTTTAACATCATTTTTAAAAACATTAAGTTAAATTGAATATTTTAGAATATTTATTTTATTAGTTTGAGTTTGACAATTTAGACTATTCATTTTATGCAATCAGAGAAATACTTTGCATGACTCCAAACACCGCTATCAAGCGTAAAACTTTAAGCCAATTATAAAAACTAAATTAGTTTCAAAAATTGCACAATTCAGAATGATTTTAATACTATTTAACCCGTAACCGGTGACGTCCCATTTTTGTTACATAAATAGTGACGTGGAGACTCAGAGACTCCTGTCAAATTATTAACTTTGAACCTACCTGTTTTATTTTTGTAAACATAAATTTTACGTTTGAAAGCTCTTTTTATATATTTTAGAAGCCATTTAAACAAAGTTTGTTTTAAAATATTTAAATTTGTCCTTGTACTACAGTAAATTGTCAGATATAGACGTATAAACAAAGAAAAAGTTAGCCATACGTTTTATTTATTTATAAGTTAAAAAAAAAGATTTGTATATTTTTACTTTTGCCTTTATTTATAAGTACTATTAAGCATCTTACTATAAAAAAAAAACTAATAATATTTTTTTTTTTAACTGAACACATAAAGTTGTGACTAATAAAAAACAAAAAGAAATGTAATTTTTTTTTTACAACGCATTGTCCACACATTTTGTGACTTCATGTTAGACAAATTGGTTTTTACAATCAAAACACAAACTTGCAAACATGCAGCTGTTTTATTTTTACAGAAAACACCGTTTCAATGCAGAGGATGCACTTTATAGAACATTGGACTTCTAAAGAAATTTAAAGGTTTCAAAGCTAAATGCCAATTCTGCCAACATTTTTTTTTTTTTTAAATTTTTATTGTTTTTTATAACATTTGGACATAATAACATACTTACGTTAACAATGACGTAGAGTCTCACTGGCTCCAAAACGTTGTTTACACGAAAACGATTAATCAAACACTGTCACTCAATGCACGTATGTCTACATTTTCAACATTTAAGAAGGTATTAAAAAGAACGTGGTAAATAAACTTTTTGCTTAACAGTTACACCAAAAAATATTTTAGTAGGAGTCCCGTAGACTCCACCTCTCCGGTTAAGGTTTAAAGCAAACATAAATCTGCAAGTTTCAGTTTGTAAACGTCCCCAGTATCAAAGGTAATTGTCAATTTTCACGCAACATATAATCTCAAATTATATTTGTCTTCACCGAAAATAGAACTGCTCTGTCGTATTCCAGAATACATTAATTTTATAAAAAAACTAACAGCCAATATGCAATGCCAACAAACATAAGTTAAAAAAAATCCTGTTATGCTCTTGCATACGCATACACGTTACATAAAAAACGTGCCTTAAATTTTACCTTCATTGGTATTGCAAAAAAAGATCATTTGTACTTTTAGATGCATTTGAATGCTATTTGCAAATATCATTTAAATAAAGCACTTTAAATTTACTTAAATAATCAATTATCAAATTATACATATATTATGTAGAAATAGGAATTACGCAAAAGATGCCGTTTTTGTTATAATACTACAAATGAAGGTAACTGTCGGAATGGTCTTAAGTATATAAACTTATATTTTAATCATCTGACCAATAATGCTTTTGTGTGCTAAAACATGTTGCAAATTAAAATTGTTAAAACCCAAACAACGTTCTTTCTTAAATATCTAATATAGAGTTTCAACATCAATTCGCTTGAATGACATTTAATATCTGAACGTTCAAAGATTTATCAAGAAATTGCTTAAGAACTTAAAATTGCTATGCTATACTATGATATATGGATAAAAAAATAGTAGTATCGTGTTCATAAACAAACACGACATTTGAACTTTTTGTTTAAACGCCTTCAAGACTAAGGAGCGGCTTTCACTATACAATCGTATTTACCAAGCACCACCAATCATAATTAAAAACATATTCTGCATTGTAGAAATAACAATCATCTAGACGTTCCGCAAAATATACGACATATGTACGAGTACTTACTCTACGACTGTTTTATCATCTCAACTGTATAGAGCAGTTTTCCACAAACTTATCAGAAAAATATAACATTGTCGCTAATACCATCAACTATATTAAGAAGTTGAGCCTGTAACAGACCAGAAGGCAGCTGCGACAAAAACCAACAAAATATTGAGTATACAAATCAGTTTTATTAATACTTTAGATAAAAAATAAAAATACTAGAAAAAGACGTATCTAATTTGTTACTTATCAACAATTACTGCTCGACCATATCGCACATGTAATGCAGAAAGGCCACATGTCCAAAATTACTAATTGTTCACAGCAATAAATTTAAAGTGAGTTTTCTTAATAATAAATCATGTAATTAAATTACATTTTTGCATTTTTGTACAATATTTTATTGAAAACTCTGCTTTACAATTGCATTACTGAAATTATTGTAAAATTATTTGTTTATGAACATTTTGAGATATGGCTGTATTGCACTGATTGTTTTATTTTGCATATATACATCTGGATATAATGCATTACATTATAGTGTTATGTTCTAATTTTGAATTGGGCAATTGTGTGTAAAAATCGTTAGACAGTTATAAAAAATATTTATTAGATTTAAGTACAATTCAAAAATAAAAACAATTCAAAGAAATTAACGTTAATTCAAAAATATACGTTTTAGTCGCTCTCATCGGTGTTACTTTTGACAGAAACTGCTACAGAATGTTCTGAACTTTTAAGATTTAAAAAAAAATCATGATGTACAATAGGTATTGCATTAGTTTTACAAAGTTCTAGCAGAACTTTTACGTTTAGCTCATTTATTTTTGGCGGAGTTGTGTAGGCCTTTGTCAAATCAAGCATTGTTTTTGGCCTGGCCCGTTGTTTTCTACGAATATTAATAGATTTATATTCCTCATTATAATTATTTTTGTAGAAAATAGTAATTTCATAATCTTTGCGAACCTGTAATACCTTAATATCGTTTCATAACACTTTTTTATTTTTTTCGTTCAATGTGTAATTATTACCCATTTGCTTAGAAAGATCTTTGAAATCACGTATGTCCTCAGTAGACAATTCGTTTACAATATAGGGAGCTCCTACTTTTCGTGCCATTTGTATTACAGGTGACCACTGAGCAAGTGTATAAATTGGTCCAGATTTTAAAATTCTTTTTTTTTGACGTTCAATAGTTGCATGCATTGCATCTCCCTCGTTCTGCGTATGACCAACTGTTAAATATTTATGAGTTATTGTTGGGATTTCAAACATGGTCGCAGCACACAAATACAGACAAGCCATTGCCTTATTTTTATTCTGCCCTGCACAATTGTCAGAATAAAACACTGCATCTTTAGTAAGGCAGTGATTTTGCAAGTACAGGAAATCACAAGAGCTGATTTTGTTTACTCCTCTGTTTGCTATGCCCTCGTGCCAAAAGTAACAAAATCCCTCTTTTGTAATACAGTCAAATATAGTAAAATTGAAGCAATTTAATTTTCGTTTATAATAAAATATTGCAACGTCTTCACAAGGCACCTGTAAAACTGCTTCAAGATCAAAACATGATACAACTTTATTACTTCCCTTGTCTTTCCCTTCATTAATGTCCTTATTTTTTTCCTCTCAATTTTGAACCTTATTATTAATATGTTCTTGGCTACTATTTTCAAACATTTGACAAAACGAGCATTGATCTTTTTTAGGTGTAAAAAATGAAAGATTATATTTATAATTAAAAACATTCTCATAACTACATCTCTTTGCAAAGATAAGTTCCTTCTCTTTTCTGTCTGTTACATACATTTGATACATTTCAGAAAGATTTAGACTGCCATCCAAATATTTCTTTAAAGTTTGTGACCTGAGATAGTGTAATTCAATTAGTGGAAAACTGTTAATGTGTTCCCTAATAGAATTTTTTAATTCGTCATTTAATTTCGGTTTATTTAGGTTCATTCCCCTCTTATCTTTATCCAAAATTCCACATTCATCTACTTTCTTCCATATATTCCGTATTAATTTGTCACCAATATCCAGGGTATTCATAAAGAAACATTTACATATTCTAACTTTAATTCTCTCATTTAGAAATAGTAAGCAATATTATTACTTCTTTTTGATCCTACTGTACGTTGTCGATACTTTGGTGTTAGGATAGAAGAATTATTCAAAATAAAGTTTCGTTGCAAATTATGATTTCCTAGCGCCCAATATCCTTTATGAATGTGTTGCTGTTTGTCTTCAGAAATCTTTGTTGCACACATAAGTCGACATTTATTGCCACATGTTCCTTGCACTAATCTTGCTGGCACTTCTCGATTACTTTCAGTAATGTATGATAAGCCTGAGTTTACTTTTTCTTAATATTTCGTTTCCATTCGCTTGGTATTCTTGGCCTTCTCCTAGTTATTGTATGACAAGACTCTTCAATATCTGATTTGTCACTATTCTTATTTTTGATATTTTTTGATGGTCCTTGAGGTTGATGTAAAACATTAGATGAGCTATCAGAATCTGATGAATTTTCACTTGGCAAGTAATATTTATCCGCATCTGAATTATCCTGATATTCTTCAGGTTCAAAACAATCTTCTGTTTTTTGAACATCATTCTCCTAAAAGTCAATTTTATGTATGCATGAGTGCTTGTAATAAATTTACAGTTATTTATACAACAAATGTTTGACGTGCTCACTTATAATTAATCTGTTTTAAAATAATTTACTTTATGTATTAAATAATGTTATAAAACAGGTACTTACATAATGTAAAGAATCTCCACTAAAAACTGCACTCTGGAAGTGAACATGTTTTTCCTGCAGGTTTCACCGTATTAGTGCAAATCTCATATGACTTTGAATCTGTATCATTTTTACACATATTAAGCATTAGCAACCCCCTGCATTTTCTAAATTGACCACTCATGTTTATAATTAACGATACAAAACAGAGCAACTAATATTCTTTACACATCGGATAACACACGTGTTAAGTTAACCTCAAATACAGTGCAATAGCGCCAGAAGCGAGAAATGACTAGTTGCCAGTTTTACTACGGCAGCGCCACAAGTCAAAATATAGCCTTTCAGCACTACATTCTATTTAGAAACATTAGGATCTTTTCTGCAGCAGGGCCACATCTTACGATGTGGCTTTGTTGCATTAGATTCTGTTAGAAACATAAAGACATATGTCGTTCCTAACAGATATTTCTAAAAATAAAACTGCAGTTATCGCAACCGACTCTCCACATTATTATCCTACACGTAACTCAGTTAAAAAAAAAATCTGTCATCAATTAGAAAAGACTACAAAGAACGGACCACAATAACTCAAATATCAACAAGCCGCCATGTGTTAACAACACATTTATAAAACTATCTAAGAGCAAATGCGCATAGATATCGTAAATATGCCAAGCTGGAAAGGCTGGGGATTTTTGTCCCAATTTTGCATGACCTGTTTGAATAAGATTTTTATTTAAAATGGCTAGAAACAACGCTAAATTATTCACACTGAATAGTTTCCGTTTCCTTAAATATCTAACTTTTAATAAAACAATCTAATGTTTATACATAGATACAAATACAAATTTTTGAGTATGTCATAAATTTTATTAGTTTAATAAATTCATATTATGTATTTATTATGATATGTCAATACGTACAAACAAAATATATTTGACTAACAAATAAAGTTATTAACTAGTGTATTATTTGAAAAATTAATATGCATTTATAACTTGAACTATCAACAATAAAAAGAACTGTAGTTTTACTTTTATAAGAATATTTATCTATAACCATTGTAAACATAATGCCGGATATAGTGTATAGAAGCTATTTATAGTAAAATATTTTTATCTTTATTCCAAATAACAAAAATCAATAATAGTTAATTATGTATAGAAATGTTGGTATAAATACAATAGCATATTTACTGACTAACAATACAATAATTACAAATTCCACGCATAAATTACTATAATATTATTAAATTAATCGTTCAAATATTTATTGCTTTTTGAAAGAATAATATTTCAATGCTTCAGCTTTAATTAAATAAAGTATTTCATGTTTAATTAATTGTGAAACGTCAAGATATTATTTATTCAGGACTATGGATTATATAATATGACAATAATAATTTGCTTAATGTTATAATATAGTTGCGTTGTAATGTTAATATCTAATCGATTAGTTCATACTTCACAATCGATTAGATAACAAAGATTAAAAAAAATGTTAATGCAAACATAGAAGAACGTAACAGGCAGGTATTAAATATTAATAACATCTCGGTTTCGTTCCTCTCACCCTCTATGTCACCTTGCTATTTACAGTGTTGTGGCATATCGATTTCATCCTAACGAATTTTTATATCCATCACACCGTTTTAATGTGAATTTATGCGGTTCGTAAAATTGCACACCTGCCGATCGTATGCGAAGGGAAGTTCTGCCTTTATCTAATATTTCAGAGTGTGGGGAGCAATAATCATTAACTTTTATTTTTCTCGTTCTCTCGTGCTCGCCAAGTTGCATTTTAGTGTAATCGTTTTCAGCACGACATAGTCATTTTGTTAGTTTTGTTGGAATTGGAAACAAAGGGGAGTTATTTATTTAATACTATATTGTGTAAAAACTTTTTAAAACTGGTTACTACAGAGTTTCAATTTAATTAAAATAATGTACACAACAATTAATGACAAAATCACACTATTTTATTTATTACCAAATTCATATAAGAGAAGCTTATGAAATCAAATTAGACTTTTTTCCAACTATGTGATGCAAACGGTCTTTCTATTTCATTATTTTAATTTGTTTCTTCAATAATTAAATCAGTTTTTAATAGTAACAAATTCCTAACATGGAATTGGCTTGAATCAATCATACTCGAGATGATTCCATGACATCTATCGATCTTAGTGGTTACAAAATAAATGTAGATACAATGTTAATACCGCAGCAGAAACGATTAGTTTGTTTGTTTGTTTGTACACAGGGTGTTGATTATCACCGTGTGGAAAAAAATGTCCTTTGTTTAATCGTATCGCGACGACTTTTTTTCTAGAAAGCACAATTTAAGTTTTTTTCAATGCTAAGTTTTATACTAGAAAATGACAAAAACATTAAGAGCCTTACACTCTAGTATTAGCACATATAAGTATCATTAATCTTTGTAGTGGTAATTCTATGTACTATTAGTCTTTTGTAGTGTTACTTTTATGTCTTCTAGAAAATATTTCTTGAAATAAATGTGATAATGCAAGAAAAATCAGGTGACTGAAAATGTACACTCTGCTCACGCATTAGAAAACTAAACGGTACACATAAAAACCAACTATAACCTGATGAACTATCTTTAATCTTAAAATGAGTGTTACATATGAAGTCGCAAAAAGGCATACTATTATTTAGACGTTGTGTTGCTATACATTATAAATATAACAAAGTTGTTACATTCTCAGTATAAAAATGTCTGTATTTTGCTATTAGCAACATAATGTAAAAAAATTAAGTCACTAACATAATTAATAAAAATCAATTTTAAAGTAGTCATATCTTAATATTTACAGGGTGATTTATACAAAAAACAAACAAAAAATTATGTTCGCAATTGGATTCTAAACAAAAAATACAAAATATTTTTTTTCAGATAGGCTTTGTTTTGCAGATAATAATATTATAAATAAAATGCAAAACGATCCTCTGCAGTTATTTATTAGACAGTTTTAAATTTCAATAATCTAATCATGCTGGGTAACTTTTTCTCTAAAATCGGTCAAAGAAGGTCACTATAAATTTGAAACTTTTTTTTTAGAGCTTTTTTCATTAATTTATCTTTCTCGACACAAAGAACGCATCTACTACCGGTTTTCACCATTCCCTTCCATTCCAGCTAGCGACAATTATTTCATTCATTTATTTTAACAATTACTTACCCCCTCTACCACATTAAGTGCAAATACAGGTTTTTGTCATTTGTTGAATTTTTCATTTTAAATTTTATTTTTGACAATTTTCTTAATTTTTAATTGCGCATTCTTTGACAAAAAACTAACCCTGTACTGTTACCAGGGCTGGAATTATTTTTCTAACAGCTTTCCAAAACAACTTTATAATTTTTGACAAGAGGTCGCGGTTTAAATCACTAAAAAGTTATATTAAACCAATTTTTTTAGAAATCTACAAACATAATTTTCTTTTCCAAGAGTATATTAATAATCTAGTGGCGTCACAAAAAAAAATATTTCAAAATCAAAATAATTAATAAATTCAGAAAACTTCATGCCTCGTTATCTCCAAAAAAACGATCAAGAAAAAAGTTATTTTGTAATTTTTGTTTAAAATCCAATCTCGAACTCAAATTTCCATTTTTCGTC
This sequence comes from Tachinus rufipes, assembly GCA_963932245.1. Taxonomy (NCBI): domain Eukaryota; kingdom Metazoa; phylum Arthropoda; class Insecta; order Coleoptera; family Staphylinidae; genus Tachinus; species Tachinus rufipes. The sequence continues at coordinate 44,404,186 of OZ010744.1, read as the reverse complement.
TCCTGGTACAATCTACCCTGTATTTTAAATTTAAATTTTCTTTTAGATCTGTTCGATGAAAATAATATATATTACTCAGAGTAATACATGTGTTAAGTGTTTTGTTTAGTTGCTTGAAGAGAACCATATGGGTTAAACAAATATAAAGTTTTATGCCTAGCTACATAATTTAGTTTTACCACTAATCATGTGTTAAGAGCATGTAATTCAATTATTCAAATTTGCCTCTCGCCATCAAGCAATGCCGTACTACCAAGATATGTTAAAAAGAATTTGTAAAAACCAAAACAATTGTCTGATTTGGTTAAAGCTATAATCATTTTGCACTACGAGGGGCACTGCTAAAGTTTGCAGAATCAAGTACTGCCTGTACTGCTAGCGTTTTGTAATTGTCATATTTATCAAATTTGACGTATTTCACCTAAAATTTAGTTGACAGTTCAATTTTAAACTGCTCGGTTTTGTTTTAACAAAATTTAACAAAGGTAATAATTGTGTAAAAAATAGAAATTTTAAATTGTGACTTCCAAGTGATAATTTTTAATGATTTTGATACGGTTTAACACCGCAGCAATGTGTGGAAAAACGTGATGACGATCTTTGCAAAGGTCGTCCAAGCACCTCTGTTGTCGCAAAAAATATTGATGCTGTGCGTGAAATAATTTTGTCAGATCGACATGTGACCTACAGTGAGATAGAGACATCCTTAGGCATTGCAGCCAAACAAATGCATACAATTTTGCACGATCATTTGCATGTCAGGAAGCTTTGCAAGCGTTGGATCCCACATAATTTGAAAAAAGAACAAAAACAGGCACGTGTCAAGTGGTGCAAGGAAATGACAGAAAAATTCGAAAAAAGTCGTTCAAATTTGGTATATAACATCGTAACAGGTGACACATTTTGGATATATTTATATGAGCCTAAAACTAAACAGCAATCGACTGTATGGGTGTTCAAAATATACCTAAACCCACAAAAGTGGAGCGTTCAAGAAGCGTTTAAAAAAAATGATTGCTTGTTTTTTTGGAAAAACGGGTCATGTTGCAACTGTTGCATTAGAGAATCGAAAGACAATTAATGCTGACTGGTATACTTTAATTTGTTTGCCAGAAGTTATCGCTGAAATCAGAAGGAACAACATAAACTGGTAAATCATTGTTCATAGTGATAATGCAAGCTCTTCACACAACATGACAAACTGTAGAGTTTTTGACCAGTAACAACATCCAATTAATGACCCATTCCATTTCGACATATCAAAAATAAAATGCGTGGCGAGCGTTTTTCATCGCCTGAAGAGGCCGTTGAAGCATTTAAATCACTTGTTTTAGAGGTACCTTGCTTAAAGAGGCAAAATTGAAGATTTTTTTCATCGGATGCAAAAGTGTATAGATTTTAAAAGAAAATATTTTGAAAAGCAATAAAGTAATTTACATAACGTAATTTATGTTTTGCTTTACATTTTTCGCAAACTTTGGTAGTGTCTCTCGTATTAATCAATATACTATTAAATAAATTTTAAAACAAAAATATAAAATATTCTTTTTCTATTTGGTAGTTGATAACTTGCCAATTTTAATTGCTGGTGTTTTTAGATAAATAAGTTACTAGCATTATTTTTTATTGTTTTACTTAAAAGAAACTGCATATAATTAAAAAAATATTCATTAATTGGAAAGGTGGTAAACGTACACAGACAGCTCAGACATCCAAAAACACCAAGATAATCAACAGTCGCCTACACGCTTAGCACACAGACATGCATATGTCTGATCGTTGTGTGCAAAGAATTCTTTATCAGACTTTTTACCTTCTATACAAGTACATTCTTGCACAAGAATTGATATACCATCTGCATGCATTATTAGTTTGCATCATTAAACACAAATAACTCATTAACAAAGAGTACAAAAAAGACCTAATACTGTCCCTAGCAGCACATTTCAAAAACAAACTTCTGAAATCTACTTAACGTTTCTATTAATAAATCTATGTTTGGTATATCTATAACTCCAATCATATTAAAAAAAACAAGTTGATTTTGACTGAGTAATAATTATCTCAAGCGTTTTTGATATTGTACCAAGAAGGTTTTTCAAGATATCTAACTAGCTACAAAAAAAAATTATTTTATTATATTTAACGTCAAAATTATTAACACGAATACACGTATTCTAAAGATATCTTGGTATTTTTCCAAAATAAAACGTTTTCTAAATTGTTATTTGATCAAAAGTGTGTCACGTGTAGTATCGTGTAAATATTCCAGTAACGTTTACAAATTATTTTGTGCAGTTTAAATGTTGTGTTATAATTTTTTGGATGATAAAACATCTTAAGTTATCCAGAAAATATAGAATTTTTTAAATGAATCATTGGTTAAATTTTATCTAACATTTTACTAATATAACCTAAAATTTTTTCTTTTTTGCTTTGTTATTGTTTAATTTATTTAATTCAGTTTCTAGAATATTTTTTAAACCGCACAACTAAAGCAGTCATACATGTTTAATTCACTCTGTAACGACTTGAGTAAGTTTGTTGCAAAGATTGGCGGTTCAAATCCTGTGTGCACGTTATTTATTTTTTAAATTGGCTTTTAACTTTATATTGTATATATTATATTCTTTGTTCTGTATGATAATTTTATTTATTTAAAAATTCATTTAGTTTTTTTTTTTCATTTATTATATTTGATAACTTTTTAGTTATAAACAATTTATTAACAGTCTATAATACATTAATTCCATATTACCGTGATCTTCCTATTCATTGTAGAAAGTCACCGTAATCAATCGTACGGTGTGTAGAATCCTTATTTTCTTTTCTTAAGTTAAATATTTATTTTGATAGAACAAATAATTGTATAGTGTTATTAAAATGACAATTTCATGTGCACGTTGTAACAAGGCAATCCACCAATTATGCGGTTTCATTAAAATGTTCTCAATGTTCCTTATGGTTACACAAAGAATGCGTGACCAAAAACGTTGTCAAACAGCAAGAGTTGTTGAAACTAAAAACCAAATATGTGTGTGAAGATTGTGCACCTAAATTCAAAATTGTTCGTTGGCTGATATAGAAAAGTTATTAGTAACGTATATTTCCCCATTTCAAAAAGATGTAGCGGAAAGATTAGATAAACTTACCAACTCAGTAGAAAATATAAACAGCAGAATTGATATTCTAGAAGCAGAAAACAAAAGTCTACGAGAAGATCTTACTGTTCTACAAGCAAAAGTAGATAATAATAATAATTTAATATATGATATATATTTAAAAACCGCCAGAAAAGAAAAAATAGTTTAATGCTTTATAATATTCCAAAATCGTCAAAATCATTAACAAAACTTAGGATTGATGAAAATTTAAACGAAGTACGTAATTTGCTCGGTTTTATTGGTGATATCCCAAAACCATGAAAAGCGATTAGAGTAGGAAAAAAATCTAATAAACCAAGACCCATAAAAGTAATGTATGAGAACAAAAAAACGGTTATTAAAGTATTAAAAAATCAACAGTTATTGGCAAACCAGGAAATTAAAATAAAGCCAGATAAAACTCCAATGCAACAACAAGAACTTAAAGTTGTTACAAAAGATTTTCAGAAGAGAAAAAAAAAACGAAGAAAGTAACATTTATATTAAATACAATAATGAACGACCGAACGAAATATATTTACTAATAATAAACATCCAGCAAAAAACTAAAAATATATCTACAAAATGCAGGAGGTATTATAACAAGTTTTTTCTAAATGTGAGTCTCAGCAATTATGATATTATAATAATGGACACAAGGTTATCGGATGATGTTTTAAACCCGGAATTAAACCTTAAAAATTACATCATATTCAGAAAAGATAGATGTAAATTGTCAAACAACAATAGTGGCGGAGGTAGTGTCTTAATAGCCGTTAAAAAAGATTCATTAAATCTTAAATCATTAAATTTGAAAGAATTCCTCAAACAGTTGATCAACTATTTGTTAGGTTACAATTTGGAAATACCAGTTATATATTTGGAGCTTTGTACATACCCCCAAGAAATAATGTTGCTAAAAATAATAATAATACTTTATTCACGGTATATACAAAACCATTTACATCTACATCATTATATACATAAATAACGATGAATTACAAACAACATTACAATTACACAAAAATATATAAAAGAATATTGAAAAATAAAAGCATGGAAAAAAGTATACATAAATAAAAACAAAATATAAAATTATTCATCAACACATTTTAACTGACACTTAAAACTACATTTTGAAACACAAAATAAATCAATATTATTAGAGAAACTATTAGCAATTCTACACATTCTACCAATTGGATTATTAAATCCATAATTGGTAGAATGTATAGATTCTCTAAATAATGGAGACTGTCTGGTTCGGCGATTATTGTTGGGGACTTGAAATGGAAGAGTTACAAGTAGCTCTTGACAATCAATCTCAGACATCATTAGTCCACGTAAAAATGATAAATCGGCTCTTTTGCGCCGAATTTTCAGCGGCGGAAGATTATATTGCAATGCAATGAGGTTAAAATCGTAATTTTCGGATGAAATGCCTAATTTGTACGATAATAAACAAAAAATTTTGTTTTGAATACGTTCTATATTGCATATATGAACGCTGTAGAATGGACACCAAACTGACGGAGCGTACTCTAAATGAGAACGTACTAAAGCGCAATAAAGTAATTTGAGTGTGCTAGGAGATAGGTCAGTAGACATTCTGTAAACAAATCCTAACATTTTCATAGCACGGTTGCACATATAGTTTATATGCTCAACAAAAGTTAGTTTTGAATCAAAAATTACGCCCAAATCTTTTATTTGTGTAACATGCTCCAAAACATTATTATCGATAGTATAGTCAAACGATACTTTACTTAAAGTTCTGTTGAAGCTTATCGAAAAACATTTATTTGCATTAAACAACAAGTTATTAATAAGACACCATGATTGAACAGAATCTAAATCATTTTGCAAACTAATGCAGTCCTTGATAGATGATATTCTTTTATAAATTTTAAGATCGTCAGCAAATAAAACATAAGACGAAGAATTAATAGAATAAACAAGATCATTAATAAAGAGTAAAAACAGAGATAAAACTCATTCAGAAACAGTAGAAAACATATCTTTGTGTTAACCAACTGACACATTAATAATTGGTGGAGAGTACAATTTACCCAATATTAAGTGTCTAAATGATAACTTGGAAGCAAATTTGGAGGACTATTCAAATAAATCTACTCATATCTTTTGTGAGTCATGCGCTATTTTAAATTTGTACCAATGTAATAGTATCCCAAATCCTCGCAATGTATTTTTAGATTTAGTATTCTCTAATGAGAGATACTTCACAGTATATATAGCGGATGATATTCTGTTTGCAAATAGTAAACACCATGTAGCTTATTCTATCAACATGAATAAACCAAACTATGATCATGGAATGAATTATATTAAAATAGTCCCAGACTTTAAAAGAGCAGATTATCAATCAATTAGATTGTATTTAGCAAGTATTAATTAGCAAAACATTTTTGTGGAAAATAACGTTAGTGGTTCTGTTAAAAATTTATATAAAGTTTTGTATAGGGCGATTGATAGTTATGTTTCACTAAAGCAGGTAATAAAAAGCTCTTACCCAAAATGGTTTTCTGGAGAGTTGATCAAATTAATCAAACAAAAAAAGGAAATCCATAAACAATATAAAGAAACTGAAAGTCTTAATTTGTTTAAAAAATTTCAAACCTTAAAAAAAACCTGTAAAGATTTAACCAATTCATTGTTTAAAACTTACTGCCAAAATGTTAGAAAAAATATTTGTTTCAATCCAAAATTATTCTGGACTTTTGCAAATAAAAAACGAAAAACAGTAGGTTTTCCCGAAAGTATGACTTATAGAGATAGAATAAGCAACAATGGACAGGACAGCGTAAATTTATTTGCAGATTTTTTTTCAAATGTGTATACAGAGGATCATTCGACTATACCAACATTTGATTATGATTCTAATGTAAATTCGTTGCCCTTTAATTTAAACGTAATTGACATTTATAAATGCATAAAAAAACTGCCACACTTCGCAGTTCCCGTGCCCGATGGAATACCAAACGAGTTTATTAAAGCATGTATTTGCACAATATCCAAACCTATTTTCAATTTTTTGAAGCAGTCTAATAGACTGAACAGGGAATTTTTCCAGATTTCTTAAAAAAGACATATATCAAACCAATTCATAAATCTGGTAGCCGCAATGAAATTAAAAATTATAGGGGAGTTTGCAATCAATCATGTATTCCAAAAATGCTTAATTTTATTGTTGCTTCACAGTTAAAATGGATGTGTAAAAAAACTATAACGGATAATTGGCATGAATTTTTAAGTAGTAGATCCACACTAACAAACTTACTTTTATTTCAATCAGAAAAACTGGAATTATTTGACAATAAGTTTCAGGTAGATGCTGTACACACAGACTTTAAAAAAGCATTCGATAGACTTAATCATAAAATTTTAATTGCCAAATTAAAACATCTAGGTTTTAATCAAAATTTAGTAAATTGAATCAAAAATTTTCTGGTGGGCAGAACGCAATGTGTTAAAATAAATAACCACTTATCTAAACTAATCAACGTAGTTTCTGGTGTGCTTTAGGGAACTTATTGCGGTCCAATTTTGTTTTTGTTGTTCATAAATGATCTTCCAAATGTATTAAAAAACAGCAAATGTTTGATGTTTGCAAACGATCTAAAGGTATTTCGGTCTATTAGAAGCAAAACGGATTGCATTCTTCTACAAGATGATATAATCCGTATACATGAATGGTGCTTGTCCAATAATTTGGTGTTAAATGCGTCAAAAAGTTTTTCAGTGTCGTTTCATAGAATTAGTTCTAATTTGCAATACAACTACAAAATTGTTGATGATCATTTGAAACGAGTCAATACAATAAAAGATTTGGGGATCATTATGGACACAAAACTAAATTTTAATAAACACATTTCAGAAATTTGCATTTGTGCTAAGAAAATGTTAGGTTTTGTTAATAGAATAACATGTGATCTTGGTCCAAATGCGTGAGCAAAATTCAACGGTTTGGTCACCTTACCAAATAAGCAGCATAAATAAAATCAAAAATATTCAATCAAAATTTAATAAATCATTTTGTTTTAAATTAAACACTACTGGCATTTACATTGCTCGAGAAAATGTTGCTACAAAATATAATTTATTAGATCTAAAAGACCGTTAATCTGTAAACGATTTGAGTTTTATTTATAAATTAATTTATGGCTACACTTACTGCTTTTTTATATTAAGTAAGATAAGTTTTAACTTTTGCCAACAAAGATATACTAGACAGTCTAATGTATTTAAATGTAAATTGTATAAATCAAATTATAGTTTGTATGCACTTATGTGTCGTTGTATGTCTCTGTGCAATTCTCATCAGAATAATGTTAATTTTGATATATTTATGTATAAATTTTGATAAATTTAAAAGGATGTGTCATGAACTGTATAAATGACATTTAACTGTTTTTATTTATTTTTTTGTGGGTTCTTATTTTCTAAACTGTATAAACTTATTATTATAAAATTACATGTATACACTTTATTATAACTATATACTGTTTCATTTTGTAAAGGCGGATGCCGTAAATAAAGAGTATTATTATTATTATTATTAAAAAGACACCCTCTCAAGTAGTTTTTGAGTTTTAAAAAGAAATAACAGGGACAAGGTCTAGAAACTATAAGGTCACTGCTGTAATTCTTTAAAGCCGCATTCGGTAACTTTTTCTAAAACAATGCATGCTTTATAAACTTTGTAATTGTTGTGTAAAGGCAAAGTGTTTTGAGCATAATTATGGAGTCTCTTTTTATATAAAATTCAATTATAAACAGTTCTTGTTAATGTAATCCCTTTTAAAAGAATCTTAACGTCTCTGAAAACTGAGTTTATCAATTCTTGCGCAGAAAATTGCGGCTTCGCAATGGTGGTAAGTCCCCATAAATCCGTTGCATAGACTCTTGTTTTGTAAGATAATCTCAATGCTGACAAATTATTATATAAATAATAAATAGTCAAATTCCCTTTGTAAATTTGTCATTTTCTCAATTTAGATTGGGACTAAGCAGATTGAAAACCCATTGTGCCTAGAATTTTTTCATTTTCCAACCATTATGTAAAATTTATTTTTTCTGATATTCTTATTTCTCTAGCAACAACAGACATTTTTACTCGGCAAGCAATCGACACAAGATTTGGTAATTTGTTGATAATCTTATTAGTTCGTGCTTCAAAAGTCTATTACTCTTTTGTTCATCATTAATTGGTTCCCTGCCCCAATTAAATTATATATAATATTTATATTATATAAACCGCAACAACTTTTATTCTTGCTAATGTTGTTTTTAAGTTTTCTAAATACTTACTTGTATTTAGTGTAATAGTTAAAAGTTTTACATTTAAACATTATTTTTTTAATTGTTGCAGAATTAACTCAGAGCCATATTTAAATAAAATATTAAGTTTGCTTTTTTCTAGTTTTCTTTGAAACTTTTACCAGCCGGCAGTTGAAGATAGATGCTTGCTTAAGGGAGGTTTTCTCAATATGCTCAATAATATTGAGTAATACTGCGTGACTCAGAGTAGATTTCAGTTTTTGAACGTGCCCTGCGCAACCGCTTTAAAAGTTGTGGGAGAGGTAGCGCTGGCAATGTGCAGCGAATACGTGCAGATTGTCAGTAAACATGGAGTGGTCGAACGTACAACGTGCCTTCATGGTAGAGGCGTTTTTTAAAGTAAAGGATTCCTATGTAGTGGCTATTCGACGTTTTTGCAACCATTACAATATTCGGCGTGTACGTGATGTTCCGTCGACAAATTTAGTGAAATCGTGGATTCAAAGATTCCGACAAACAGGTTCCGTGGCAAATCAGAAACACCCAGGTCAACAGAAATCCATCAAAACGCCAGAGAACATTGAGATTGTGCGACGTGCTGCGACTGAAAATCCAAGGCGGTCAATTCAAAAACATAGCCAGGCCCTGAACATTCATCGCTCAAGTGTGCAACGGATTTTCAACAAAGACTTACACTTCCATCCCTACAAAATTCAATTAGTGCAGTTTCTGAAGCCTACAGACCACGAAATTAGAAAAAAACATTGTGAGACCATGATAAATATGTTTTGGGATGAAGGAGGCTTGGACAACATTTTATTCAGTGATGAGGCTTACTTCCACCTGGAGGGGTACGTAAACAAGCAAAACTGTCAATATTGGGCCCCCGAGAACCCAAAAAAAAAGCACCAAAATCAATTGCATTCCAAGAAGGTAACAATTTGGTGTGCCATGTCGTCTTCTGGAATAATCGGGCCCTACTTTTTTGAGGATGCCCGTGGCCGCTCTGTTACTGTGACAAGCCAACGGAACACTGCAATGCTCCACCAATTTTTGACTCCAGCTCTTCAAAACGTTCCTGGTTATGACCCAAACTGGACCTGGTTTCAACAGGATGGGACGACGGCACACACTGCAGCAACATCATTAGACACTGTACGTAAATTGTTTTCAGGAACTGTTATTTCGAGATTTGGGGATATTTTTTGGCCGCCAAGATCACCAGATCTTACACTCCTTGACAACTTTTTGTGGGGATATTTAAAGAGTGTCGTCTACACCGATCCTTCAGCCACTACGGAGCAGTTAAAAAACAACATTCGAGAGGCCATTAACAATATTCCTATTGAAATGTGTCGGCGGGTATTTAAACATTTAAGAGCAGTATTGGAGAAGTGCTATGAGAAGGATGTTCAATATTTGGACAACATTGTGTTTAAAAACTGAAATCTCCTCTGAGTCACTTTGTATTATTATGTCTTTAGATAGTATATTGTGTACATTGCTTATACCTACCTCTCTACAACTGTTGCATACTGCACCATATTTAAGAATTTGTTTTTTTTTTGTAAATAAAAAACTCGTTAAGAACAGTTAATTATTTATTCACTTATGTAAAAACCGAGTAATCTCATATTTATTATTTATCTACTTAGATGATTAGATAAATTGTAACAACAAAAAAAAATTAAAAAAGAAAACTTTAAAATAAAAGCTCGTAACCCATGCTTGACATTTTAGGCACAATCAAGATTATCTAACAAACTACAGCTTTAACTCTTTGGTGCAACAGAAAATATGCCAAAACGTCGTTAAATCATCTGTTTTATTGTTCTTTTGCTCCTAGGAATCATTAAAAAAAATACGCTTGCACATACTGAACAAAAGGCCAAATACATGGATAACAACCAAACAAATACTAAAAACAAAAAACCTGTTCATTTAAAAAGTGTCAATAATATAAATAGTGCACCAATAAAACAGAAACCAATGGTACTTATAGTTTATACTGCAGAAACGACGCATACATTAATAGAGTAGAGCTTGATTCAGATAATAATCCCAAAAGTTTTTAGACTTACGTTAAAAAAACTTGCAAAGTAAACGAATATCCAAAACACATGTTTCTTAAAGAAAAAACAAGTGAAAATGGCTCAACTCATGTAAACTCTAGATAAACTAGTTTCAGATAAACTAATGTGGCGTTGTAAAAATATCGTTATTGAAGAACAGCGTAGGTTTTGTAAAGAAAAATCGAATTTTAACAACCTGTCAGTGTACAAAACTAAATTTTTGTAAATTTTTGTTTGGTGATGACATAAAATTGTACAAAATTGTATTGATCAAAATATTTTTTATACCTAAAAATACTGATGAGTTTATGTCAATTAATCAACATGATTCAAATTTTAGCAAATGTGTTTCAACTTTGTTTAACAGTTGTAGAATTGTCCAAAATTACTAGTATATAATAAAATTCATTAAAACACAAACTTGTTATTAAACCAGATGTGAAAGACTTAAGGACTTTTTGACATCAAACTTACATTTGCTGAACATAATAATGATGTGTGCGCTAAATCAATGTCTATTTCAGGTTTTTGTAGTCGGTTTAGTAAACCATTTTCCGCATAAACATCAAAAACATTGTAATTCTCTTATTATTCTAATGCAATTGCGCATTTGGAAACAGTTCAAAACAAATATTTAAAACTAACAGCATGTTGTTTAGGTTATAATCATGAAATGTAAAGTCGCTCTAGCACTTTAGTTGTTAAGAAGAATTATTGATCTCTGTAGTTAAGTTAGCTTTTTATCCATGCAATTAAAATTTGTATGCGCCTTTATGTAAATGTATGCGGTGTTACAAAATTTATCAGCCCATTCCAACAAAAACATATTTATGCTGTCTTATTCAATATTTGGCAGTCATTTGAATATTTTATTTCTTTTTCTGTTGGTAAACTTAGAATTCTACTCAAATGTCCTCAACGTCAAATATATGTGCAAATAGATATTACATTTTTAAAGCAAATATAATATACGGTGGCTGAAAGACTACGGTCGATAGCCGCTTGTACAAAACAATATTTTTTTCTAAGTCAATAGTCACTTTGGATTGTCAATAATCTAAATAGCTCGTTAATGAATTGAGTTTAGAAGAAATATTGTAGTTTCCAATGCTCCTCTCCATACTTTGGAACAATATTTAATACAAGAACAAATATAAGTTTTATATATGTGCAAAAGTTAAACAGAAGTAAAAAACTTTTTAAATCTATTAAGAAATCCTAGTTTTCTAAATATTTTCAAAGCTATGTCATTTCAGAAAAGATTATGTGAGATTGTAACCTCTAAAAATAAATTAAAGAAAATTATGATATGAATTTGTTGTTTGATTTAATATTTGGTATTAATGATACCTCAAATTTTTGGAAGTGTTCTATTCAGATATTGTTTTGAATTCTTTGTTTATAGCTGATACAGATTCTAATTTAAAAAGTATAAAGTATGCTATTATCTGCATAACTATGAATAAGATTTTTAGTTATTTGAAGAAATGCATTATTGTAAATCAAAAATAAAATTGGCAAAAGAGCATAACCTTAAAAAAACACCAGCATTTTTAATTTTGGGGTAAGAGTTAAAACCAGCAATTTTAACTATAATTTTTCTATTGTCAAGAAAACTATTGATAAAACTTTTAGATTTATGATCAAGACTTATACAATTATACAATGAAAAGATAAAAATGTTGATAAGATTAGAATGACGTACCTTATTTGATAAGGTACGTCATTCTAATCATAAACTTTAAAAATGTCTAGAGCATCTGCAAAATTTCTCCATGTTTGTCTAAAGTAGAATTCCGTTTGTAACTAACATAATTCACAAAATTTGTTGTCAAACGTTTTGATCAAAATCCATATTGTGTATCTAAGATAAAGTTATTTTGTTCCAAAAAATTGACAATTTAAAAATAAAAAAAAAATCGAAAACTTTTGAGAAATTTAAGATGGTTTTATTTTTGTATGATAAAGCAAAATTTTTAGTCAATTGAAAGCTAATTCATTTGCAAATGTTTTAAAAATAACATTCCTTTTTCAACCCGTCAATTTAATATTTTTCAAATTTTGTTAGATTGTCACAATGTTCACGAGCTTACTTATAATCTTGTTTATTCTGTTTGGAACAATTACTGATGTGTTTCGTAAATAATAAGAAAATAAAACAATTTTTTTTTAAATACTAAATAGTTTTTGTGAGATATTCTGCTGTGTTTCTGAGAATATAAACAATAAGTATCAAAACCAAAATTATTAAGAAATGCGCAATTAAGGTTTGGTAATAATAAGAAGAAAAGTTTAGCAACAGACGTTATAAGTCAATGATCAAAATTTCCTAAAGCAGCCTCAACAGTAGTTATTGTAATCTCTGGAATAGTAGAGAAAATATATAACTGTTAAGAGATTCCAACACTTAATTTATTTGGAATAATAATAATATTTTAGCTACTTCTATTTAAAACTAATAATAATAAATAAAAAAATGAATAAGTCAGTTGGTATTTTGTATTAACCCTTAACCGGTGACGTGGAGTCTACCGGACTTCTACTGAAATATGTTTTGGTGTAACTATTAAACAAAAAGTTTATTTACCGAGTTCATTTTAGTATCTTCTTAAATGTTGAAAATATAAACATACGTGCATTGAGTGACAGTGTTTGATTAATCGTTTTCGCGTAAACAACGTATTGGAGTCAGTGAGATTCCACGTCACTGTTAACGTAAGTATCTTATTACGTCCAAATGTTATAAAAAACGATAAAAATAAAGAAAATGTATGTCAGATTTAGCATTTAGCTTTGTAGAAGACATATGAAAAGAAAATTCAAAAACCTTTAAACTTCTTTAGAAGTCTGAACTTGCATAAAGTGCATCCTCTTCATTGAAACGATAGTTTCTGTAAAAATAGAACAGATGCAAGTTTGCAAATTTGTGTTTTTATTGTAAATAGCAATTTCTCTAACATGAATTCACAAAATGTGTGGACACTGCGCTGTAAAAAAAAATTACATTTTTTTGTTTTTTATTTGTCACAACTTTGTGTGCAGTTTAAAAAAATAAATTATTATTAGTTTTGATCTTTTTATAATAAGTTGCTTAATTGTTCTTATAAATAAAGGCAAAAGTATATATATACATTTTTTTTTATTTATAAATAAATAAAACGTATGGCTAACTGTTTTTTTTGTTCATACGTCTATATCTGACAATTTACTGTAGTACAAAGACAAATTTGAATATTTTGGAACAAACTTTGTTTAAATGGCTTCTAAAATATATAAAAAGAGCTTTCAAAAGTAAAATTTATGTTAAAAAAAAAAACAGGTAGGTACAAGGTTAATAATTTGACAGGAGTCTCTGAGTCTCCACGTCACTATTTATGTAACAAAACTGGGACGTCATCATCTGACTTTTCTGTCAAATAAGCAAACTCATATTACTAAACTGATTAAAAAATGTATTTTATAACATCTATTGAAAGTTTTGAAAATAATATTATGTTTTTTAAGTGTATTTTATTTTAAAAGTATAAAAAAGACTCTAAATTAAAATAAGCATTAGATGGCTCGTTTAGCAAAGCGGACAAGCAAAGATTAATTATTTTTTCTAATTTATTAATACCAACAGAGTAAAATTGATTAAAATTGATACGCTTACGTTTTATAATTCAGCAACGAGGTCAAGTATTAACAGATAGCGCAGACATGACTAACATAAACCAGAGAGTTGAAAGCTTAACACAAAAATTCTACTCAAACTATAATTTTAATAACAAACATAAAACTTGTTGTTATAACAAGTCTACAAATAATTTATAATCAAAAACACAAAGTGTACAAATTTCAAACATTTATATTTAGATTTGATATACCCAACTAGCAATAAAAAATGTATCTTAACACCTAATTTAACTAAAGCATTTTTATTTGATAAATTTCCAATTGAAAAACTCAAAGTTACGTACGTGGCAGCGATTTAATTTACCCAATTTTCGACAAAATCGATCAAATATTAATTTAACTCTAAACCGGATTTAATGCGTGGCAGTGCTCAGAGCACACACTTTATTTATACATTTAGGGGTTGGGGTAACATTGATAACATTTAGCTCACCCAAAAGAAGGATAAATCGGGCCATCCCTGAAAAAGAAACCATACATATCCCAATTTAGAACTTGATCCTAACAATGTATGGGGGGACACGCAACGTGGGCGGATTATTCACTCAACAATGCAACGTGTGGGGTGGGGTGATTTGGGGTCGCATTAACTCCATATAACATGCCGCTGTTATGACAAGTGCCTGGGGCGTTTGATTCATACATAATGGAACAACGGGAGATTAAGTGGAACGGGGTTTTGCAATAATAAAACTATGCAATTTTTCATTTTGTTTTATAAAAATCCAAGACAATAAGTTATACTTAAATCTTGATTTTATGACTTATTGTTTACAACCTACTTCGCAAATAAAAATAGCACAGTTTTTAGTTTTAATGATTATTGTTCAAATTTATTCTAAAATATTTTAAATTAAATTTTGCATTAATAACATAATCAGATTAAATTTAGGAGTAAACGTTTCTTAAAAACAAAACCCAATCTTCTACGAATATATCATGTTAACCGTATTTCTATCTATCCCGATTCTATTCCAGTTTTATTATTTTGCATGCGTGCTACATAATATGTACTATAAACATGTATTATAAATCTGTAAATATTACACCAAATACATTTACTCAATTTAACTTTACCATATTAACCTACTTGAATAAGTCTTTCTAATAATAATTCAAGCCATTTCAACTTACCAAACTCTTAACAACACTTATACGGATATTATTTGAAAATAACTCACCTGAAACAAACAGAAATAAATTAGTAATAAAATTAATACAATGTTATGATTAATTTGTTAAAGATTTGATATGTTAAAGTTGTTACCCTTGTGTATCTTTTTTGCTAAATCTGAAATTGTTAATTGCAAATTAACTACAGAAATAATAGCTTAATGCTGTTGCATTCTTGTATGATAAACAAGAGAGAAAGTAAATAAATGGTAAATATTTTATATAATATTTTCCTTTTCTGAATATAATAAGCTTTTTCAAATCTTTTATATTTTTATATATTTTGAGTTTTTTAGAAACATGTTTGCTCATTTATTGTTTTATGTTATACAATTCAAGGTTGACAAATAATGAATCATTTGAGATGAACAGAATATACTTGACAACAAGAGGACACAAAGAAGAAATCCCAGATGAAGATAAAGATAAGAATATCACTAAAAGTAAAATTTATAAATTTAGATTTGCAAAAAGGAATACATCCAATGAAACTGCACAAACTATTCATAAATAAAAAGGGACACAACAAAAGGGAGTAAACAAAAACTGAGGACAAACCAAATAATTATAATAAATAACACACAAATTGGGAAAAACAGAGAACGCAGAGGTAAATGTCAGTGCGGATGAAACAAATCAAAGACAAAAAAAACAAACAAATAGATAAAGGCTAGCCAGCGACAGCATGCGTGTCGCGTTTTATATACATATGAAATTTATTTTTCCTCAGTATATTAATTTCTAAACAGACTTACAGCATGTAATGCATACAATTTTTCATTTTTACATTGTTTATATAAGAAGCGCTGTGTAGATTTAGTGGTAATAAGAAAAAAAAAACATTTGACAACAGAAGTAATAAGTAAATAACCAGAATTTCTTAAAGCAGCCCCAACGTTAGTTGTTATAACTTCTGTATTAGTTAAAAGATACAAATCTAATAATCTTTGTTCACAAAAAAAACCATCACAAAGAAATGTGAGTTGCTAAATAAGTTGGGTAAGATTTTGAGAAGCAAAAATCATAGCTTGTTGTCCGGATAATGTTGTAGAAAATAAGTGGTGAATAAGCTATTCAGAATTGTGTACATTAAATTCTCATAACAAATATATTTCAGATTTTCTATGTCTACCTTAAAGAAACTAGTCTTATTCGAAAAAAAAGTACGCCTATTACAAAAATAGTGTTATCGGAAAGATTTAGTTTAAGAAATATGCTATTATAATCAATGCTTTAAATTTTGTACGTCGCCAGTCTAGATTATATTTTTTCTTTGGGGATGTAGACACAAAAACCATGTTGGTCAGCAAATGAATGTTTAAGATGATAATCAAAATCTACTAGATTAAAACAATCTGGATCTATATTATTTACTTTGGTTTTAATCAAAAGAAGATATGGAGTTTTTTATGTTCAAAATGCTGATAAACAGAATTTAAATTCTTTTATCACAAATATTAAAGAAAAAAACTTTTAAACCACATGGTCAATGTTTTGATGATTAATAAATTAATTAGTAAAACTGGCAAAACCTTGTTGACGGAATTTAATTGTATTATAGACCATGTTTGAACGGACGGAGTTTGCCATATCGCCAATGTTCCTGACCGGAACTAGGGTATCCATCCCTTGTTCTGTAATCAACTTGTTGTTCTGTTTGTTTGTACATCATAATATGCCATAAGCTTAGTCCTTTTTTATACTTTTTCTGAAAAGTTGTCGTCAACAGAGTTTTACATCAAAAGATGGAACAGAGTAAAAAAAGAATAACATGGGTAAAAAAATATTAAAAAAACAAGATAAATTGAGCCTGGGTCAGAGAGTTGAGTACGCAAGAACACTATACCTCAAAAGTTGGACCTATAAACTCAAAACCAGAATTTCAATTGCAAAAAGAGAAGTTCAACTCTCCTGCATTATACAAAAAGAATGTAAATAATAAAAAAAAAAACAATACACAATTTTTTTGCTAGCAATATACTTATATCTTGTTTACTTTTAGCAATGTGCATAAAAAATTGCCTTAAATGTGTGTGTGTAGGTAAAAAACTAAAATACGCGTTTTCCGCCCAACAATCTGTTTTTGATTAATCTGTTTAAATTGCAGTCATGCAAATCCAACGTCAACAAATTATGGCTTTAAGCACGTCCTAGCATATAGCATGGTTTTGCTGCACAAAATAAGACTAATCTCAATAATCAAACAACTGTTACTCCACGCAATTTAATACTAAATGTTTGTATTAAACAATTTTGAGTTGTCATTGAATTTATGAAATAAATTAATGATATATTCAAATTTAATCTAACGATCACAGCGACCAAGACAAACACAGACAAATGTTTAGATTCCACAAACCTTGTCAACGTGCCTTGTATAATTACGGCATTGCATAAAAACAGACAACCAAAAAAACTTGAATAAATAATTTTATAATTACAAACACAATTAAAACGGTTACAGTCCCCTGAGAAAGGACAAGGTTTCCCATGTTGTACACGTCCAACTTGCCAATTTGACAAATTGCCACAAAATCTTCTAAATTAAATATCTGTGCAACCTCAGACAAATATACAAAATTGAACATTATCAGCCAATGCCATAGATGTTAATATAATGTGTTACGTCTGCGTAAAATGCGCAGGACCTCATTCTAAACTTACTTATTGTAAGTGTGTCATATGTCAAAGAGTTTAGACTGCTAGCTTCAGGGCGTGACCAGTGCATAAACAAGCATAGGTTTAAACTGCTAATAACAACAAAAAATAAAATGCCAGTTCTTCAAAAACTAGCAACAAGTAAAGCAAAAGGAAATCTTTGGCACAGGAAACAAGTTCTGCTACTCCGGTACTCAACCACTTTTATTAGGTAGAAAAAAACTAGTAAACTATCAGGACGCTTAATGAAAACTTTCTTGTTGTAGTTGTGCTTGACTCTTGGCCGCTGTAGTCGTTAGATTCGGTTTAAATAAATTATTTATTTATTTCATAACTTATATAATCATTACAGAAAAATGATTCAATTAGACAAAACAAAGATAAAAGATTATTTTCAATACAAAGAAGTGTATCCACCATCTTGTTTTGGCAGTATAAAACTAGGTAAAAAACCAAAAAAAGTATCTCTCATAGTCCAAAAGTATCGGAATTTAAGAAAACAAATCTTGTATGTACGTCATTATTCATAACAGATTCACGTATTTAGGAAAAACGTTTGAAGCACTGCGACATATAACTTCAATCCTCGTCAAACAATTAGCTGAGCACTTAGCAATTCCTCTGCCCTCTGAAGATGTTTTAGAAATCTCAAGATTATTGCAGCTGAAACTGCGAATTTGGTTATTAACAACTTCAGCTCAGAGCACAGCCTAGTAGTCTTAGATTTCTATAAAATGTGTAGAGTCAAGTTGGCATCAAAGCATCAGTTCACTATCTGATATTTAAACGGCAAAAGGAATTGACAGCGCGGTCGTTAACTAATCTCGCTAGCAATAAAATAGTCTAATAAGATTTTGCCAAAAACTGGGTCAAAGCAATTGAGTTTTGACATAAAGTAAACAGAAAATTCATCATTAAAATTGTGCCAAACATAAATGGCAAAGGTTTTGTGACCCAACTGACCAAATCGAGCTAAACCGGAAAGAAGCACACAAATCACTGCTAGAAATTCGTTCATAAAAGAGCCTTCTATACCCCCGGCCGGTATAGAGAATTACATGTATACGGGCGCCAAGAAACTAATGCTTCGGTTAACATAATTGCAATCCGAGACCGGATTTAAAAAACTTAAACATATATCGACAATTGGATTGAGAGGTTTTAATAAAAATGTTGTTATTAATTTGTTATGATAGATAAAGCTTGCAAACTTCCTTAATCTTATAGATGAAGCTTGCAAACTTCTTTAATCTTATAAGTTTTAATGATATTAAAAATGTATGCAAGCTATATACATCATAACAAAGTAATAACAACATTATTCTTAAAACCCTTTGACACAATCGTGATTAAAAGTTTAAGTTTTCTAAATCCGGTCTCGGCCAAAGGTATAGAAGGCTCATAAGTCTTCCAACAAAGATGATAATCTAAAGTGGAAGATTGCTAAAACCGTTCAAAATAAGAGTACACAGCTTTCTTTTATTGATGACAAAAGAAATCTTAAATACATTTTGCAAAACAAAGCTAAATAATTTTTTTTTAATTATTTTCAAAACGTACCTAATATTTAGAAATTATTAAATATGTTAATACAACCTAAACAAAAACCTTGAATTTCAACAAATAAAACTGCACTTGCTGAAACTATCACAATATAGACTATTTTTAAACAATTCGTAAACATTAACCTTAAATGTTTGTGGCTTATAAGTCTTAAAAATTCTCTCTTAAGTTTTGGTTTTTCATTTTTGAGCTGTCAGTGAATAGTTGTTAGAATTCCTAGCAAGCCTTGTACTACAAGTAATATTTGTTTAAATAGCAATATGTCTTTTGTTTAAACAATGTTTATAAAAAAAATCTATTGAAAATGTGTTGTAAAGTATCTAAATCATTAGTCAATTTTAAATCGGCAATAATTTAAATAGCTCGTTTATTCAATAAAATTTAAAAAAAATAGTGTAGTTTTGAATGCTCTTCATACAATATTAAACACATAAACAAATATATGTTTGATTTAAAATAGATTTCAGTATGTATTCGTTGTTGAATTAAATAATGGTATTGATTTTGAATTAAAACACTAAAAAAATTAGTTTTTTTAGAGTTAAAATTAAATTAATTTGCTGATACTTTTGAATTTTATCGCTGATCTACAACACATAGAAGACGTAAACAGGGTCCACAAAAAGGTCTACAGCACACTGACACCGCTTCAATTCTTTAATCTGTTAGGCCATTTAGGCTAAAAGCATTTCATTCTAAAACCATTAAAATCATTTTTCACAAGACTGTAATGTCATAATCACAAACATTACAAATGCGTCGCATTTTCCGTCTTCATAGAATGGGTCTAATGTAATTCCTTTCACAAAAATTGAAAAAGATGGATATTTTCCACCCGAATAATCTTTTGTCAACTCTAAGTAAAGTGGCAAAACAGGTAATTTTGGATAAAATCCAAATTCAAAAGCAGCTAAAAACCTGATGCTACATCATCAGATATGGGCTCTTTACAACTTATCAACTGACCAAAGTTACCGATTATATTAAAACTAGTTTTTGTACAAAACAAACCAGTGGTGTCATATTCTTTAGTTGAAAAGGCTTTAGATAAGATATGGCACCAAGATTTACTTCAGCATTTCAGGTTTAATCTAAGATTAATATAATAAAATAGATTGCTTTCTATCTGAAAGAAAGGATATTAGCCGTAAAGCTATATAGACACATGTCTACTTAATTAAAACAAACAAAATTTAGAGTTCAGTTCTACCACCAATCCTTTTCAACTTGTATGTTCAGTACGCTAATAATACGGCACTTTTGTACACTTCAAAACATCAATAAATCATGTCGCTAAAACATTTTCACGCTGCTTGTGAAATTCCCAAAACTTAGTTAAGGTACTGGAGAATAAAAATCAAACCTGAAAAGAATTAGATTATACTTTTTTTCAGGAATTATTTCCTATTTTTTCAAAAAAAAAACGTTTATCTCAATGGCTGTCCAATTTTATGTAATTAAACTTTCAGATTGTACATAACGGCCATACTGAGTAAGGTAAGTATGACAAGCAATCTTCCAGTTCTACTGCTGCGCAAGAACAGCAATATGAGTACTAACAACAAGTTGCAACTATTCAAAACTATCATTTTCCCAATACAGACATACGCATGTCCAATTTGGGGTATAGCAGTTTTTTTTAATGTTAATATGATAGAGTCATACTAAAGTAAAATTTAAAAAAACATTTTAAAAGCGCCTTACTAATATGGCATCCGCGGCATTGTTTCTCAGTGAATAAGAAGTTATCTGACAGGACGAACTCACTTGTAGAATTAAACAATACTAAATCAAATACTTTAGTCATGACTACAGGTATACCTCAAGGCTCAGTATTGGGTCCGCTACTTTTTAATATTATAAATATATATTAACGACATTCCTGAGAAGAACACATTTTTATTTGCACACTTCATTGTTAATCAGTCAAAATGAGATATTGGATTTATTTACTAATTTAATTAGTAAATAAATCCAATAAAGTAGACTTGCTATAAACACATCCAAGACAATAATAAAATTAATCTTAAGAGTAAAAACGTAGATGACTCCTTGCTGATTAAATGTAATGCAGTGAATATACGTGAGCAGAAGCATACAAAATTTTTAGGAATGACAATTTATGTGCAAATGGGTTCTCATTGTTGTATTATAAAAAATCTTCGTCAAGAAGTAAGCATGTTTATTTAAAAACATTTTATTACGCAAAATTACAATCAACAATATCGTATGCGATATTAACCTGGGAATTATCTGCAAATACAATCAGGTTATTCAGACTTCAAAAACTCTATTCAGACAATTATAATTTTTAACTTTGCCATCAATGTTTATATACGCAGCATTAATTTATGCAAAACAAAATTAATTACATTTAAAAAAACTGAACAATTGGCATGCTTATAATACCCGACATGGATCAATATTAGAAGTACCCAATCACAATACAGCTTTTTTGAAAAAAGTCCAATGTATGTAGCTATTAAGTTTTTAATAAATTACCAGAAATATATAGAAACCTTATTTTGAAATGTTTTGTAAAAGTCAGTTACAACAATTTTAATTAAAAAAATGGTATTATACGTACAACGAATTTTTGGAAGATTCCTGGTAATGACACAATTTTTAATTATTTTTTTTAGATGTAATATGTATGTAATTGTTATGGTGTAATACTACTAAAGATATTTTAATGTGTATGTTGTGTTCCTAATAATAATAAACATTGTATCATATTTTGAATGTATTGTTATGTTAATAATATTTAGTTATAATTTTTTTTTTGTAATTTGCTTTATGACGATGCCAATATCTTGTAAAGATTTTATAAAATAAAGTTATTATTATTATTATTATTATATATAATAATTATAATAATCCTACTACTAAACAAACCTTGCTTCCTGTTACTACTATAATAACTTTAATAAGTATTAATTTTTCTATAGGTATAATAATCATTTCTAAAAAAATTGCAAAATTTGTTTTTAAAATTGGATTACTATATTATTGTACTTGGTAAATATTGACATATCCAATAATTTTCATACTTACATTTATATTATTATTTTAAATTTACAAAGTAATATTTTTATTCATCTATTTAATTTTATATTTAAGTTATTTTTCTTTCTAAATTTATCATTTTTAATAGTTATGTTAATTATTTGTTATGTAAACTATATCTGGTACAAAACAAGTCGGGGTCTATATTAGACCCGAGGGACACACGTGTTAAGTAGTCGAAGAGAACAGCAGGGTTAAACAAGTTAAATTTCTGTTACAAAATATACAAATAACAAATATTTTTGCTTACCTTAGTGTTTATTTAACTAATTTATGTGTATATATGTTTTGGACCTGCTATTAAATAAATTATGTGATAAATATTTTTCATTTAATTGTTAGTTTAACTTATATGAACTATTCAATTGATTAGCAAATTTTTATTTTTATTCAAGATTACTGTGTCTCTAAATTAAATTTTTTAAAATGTATAACTATTAGTTCAATACATCTAATGTACTGTGCCCTAATTGATAGCGTTTTACTATGTCAGGGTAATCTATTGTTTATAAAATCAATACACTTAGTTGCTCATTTCATAAAGAGTTTTTAATGTAGCTATGTTGACTATAGAAATCTGAGTAAATGCAGTTTATGTAATGTTAAATAAAATATTTTTTATAATGTTATCGTTTGATATCTTAATCTAAGAATAATTTTTTTTGTGATAATGCATGCAATCAATCGGGCAGAAGCGGTATATTTATTTTATGCCCAATACATTCAAATAGTTCTGAATATTTAATATAATAGGTTGCACCACTCTAATGAGCAAAACATTTGGTTTAAATCAATTGATTTAAATAACATATTAATTTATTTCATAATCAATTTACTGACAATTCAAAATAGTTTAAAACTCAGAAATGACTGCCAGTTGCATAAATCTTAAATAATACCGAATAATGCGAACATTTAGTAATGAAACTACTTCGGTTGTTTGATTATTTATATCATAATTTTCCCAAAAAGCAAAAATATTAAGGCTATTTTGCCAAAAAAAAGTTAAGCAATTTGACCATGAATATAGTAAATACCCAACTCGCGTTTATAAAATGACGCAAATTATATTGCGACGGCCATTTTGAATGTAACTTGATAATACTAAGAATGTATAAAAAACATCTTACATTTTATTCATATTATTTAAACATTTAAAACATGCATTGTATGCTAACATTGTAAACTATTAAAAAGTTCAGGCCAACAATTAGATAATTGGATCCGAAGTTAAGACTAAAAATGCGGTTGTCATAAACTAATAATGTTTTCTAAACAGTCCGTTTATAAGATTTAACGTGCACGTGCTGACGTTTTACTATCATAGTTAAACTTTGTCTATGCAAGAGTTTTTGCGGTACAGTAATTAAAAAAAAAAACTTTAAAAAAGTTAAACCCATATAACTTTTTTATGAGAAACAATACAAAAATTGGCAACAATTGTAAAGCATCACAAAACATAAGTTATTTACGTAGTGCATTTATAATGTTTTTACCAACTAAAATAAGTTTTAACATTGTATACATTATATTCATTCAGTTTTTGTTCTTTTGAACGTTACTGTTTTATTTATTTTCACAGAATTTTAAACTTTGCTACCATATACGTAATAGATATAATGTATACAATATTAAAGCTTACTGTAGTTGATAATTGCACTAAAAGATTTAATTCAATATGTTGCGCATATAAAAAATGTCAGTTTAACAAATTCAAAAGATTTTATTTTTGATTTTTATAATGATATACATCTGACTGCATTATAATTAATTGAACATAGCATTCCTCGTCAAATTAAAATTTTAAACAATTATTTTGAAAACCTATAATATTCAAAACAAATATTAAAGTGAAATAATGAAACAATTTACTAAGTTTTTAATCACAACTTTATTCTGAGAAATACATTACTAGTTTCGGCCTTACTTAAGCCTTCTACAGATAAAATAATTTAAATGAGTAAAAGAATAAACAACGTATGTATTCGTAAGAATAAATTTATTATTTTGGTTTGTCCTCAGATGCGTTCTTAGTTTTCTTAGGTCATCGTTCACTTCTTCTTTATTGTATTTTCTATCCTTCATAAATAGTTTATGCAGTTTTATTAATTGTATTCCTTTTAACAGTCCTAAATTGATCAAATTTAACTCCAGTGATATCCTTGTATCTCCATCTGAAATTACTTCTTCGTGTGCTCTCGTTGTCAGGTATACTCTGACCAGCTCAAAAGTTGTGTTATCCGTCAATCTCAAATTAGCGTATCTACAATTTGGTATTTCTTTCGTTATTTCTGTTACTTCACCTTTTTTTTCTCCTTCTTCTTATCTCTGCAATTTTGTTTGGTATTGTAGTTTTTGTAAATATACTTCTTTTTTCTTCTATTTCTTGGTATGAATAATTGTCCTGTCTTTTTCGCTTTTTCGCTGTTTTGTTGTTTCCATTTTGCTTCTCTTCTTTCTCTTCTATGGCTTTTATTTTGTGTGTTTTTTCTATTGTTGGTTTTTTTCTATATTTTTCCATTGTCAAACTCCTCATTTTTTTTTCTTAGTACTTTTGTTGCAAAGTTTCTTAGCGCCCTCCATTTATTTTCACTCTTAAGAATTTCTTAACAATTGTTGTTTTATCCACTTTGTTTTCCAGTATGTTTACTAGTTCTTTTATATCTTCCTCTCACGCTTTGCATTCTAGAGTGTGTTCTAAATTATTGCGCGTTTTTTCCTGACAGAATATACATCTTTTGTCTTCCTTGATTTATTTTATTTTTTTGCATGAACTTTCCAAAGGCTCCATGTCCGGTCAGTGTTTGTGTTGTATAATAGCACAAGACGTGCTTGTTCTCTACCCACTCTGTTATCTCCAGGATTAGTTCTCTAGTCCATTCTCCCGTTTCTCCTCTATTCTACTGTCTCTGTCTTCTTTCCAAGGTATTCTCTCTTGCTCCTAACTTAGCTTCCTTTTTACTGGTTCCTTCTTTCATTATTATTTAATTTTTATCCTTTCTTCCTCCATTATATCCGCGAGAGGTGTTGCCGCAATCACCTTTACTGCTTCTTGTGACACCGTTTTGTAAGCCCTGATGATCCTTAACAAACTGGTTCTTGTAGTTCTTATTTCATTCCTCTTTTTTTGTACTCATGGCTTCTCCCCATGTTTCTGCGGCGTATAACAATTTGCTCTTGCTGCTGTTGCTATTAAGCCTTCTGGCTTCTTCACCTGGACCTCTGTTGTTTGGCATGAGTCTACCGAGCTTTCTCTACATTTTTTTGTTCCCATGATTGCCTCCTTAACCTGTTCATTCTATCCCTTTGCTTCAAGTGTCACTCCAAAATATTTGTTTTTTTTTTATGGTTATCACTTGGTCGCCTACCTGTATTTTACCTGTTCCTCTATTAGTCCTTTTAGTTGATAGCCAGGTCGATTCTGTTTTTGTTTTGCTAATACTAAACCCTTATTTTCCATCCATAACTATATCATATCTATTGCCAGCTCTTCCTTTTAGTACTTCCATTTCTAGGTCTCTATAGTGGTAAATCGTCTGCAAATGCCGTTATTGTTACGTCTTCCGGCAACCTCATTCAAAGTAACTCATTATAAACAAGGTTCCATAGTTTTGATCCTAGTGCTGAGCCTTGTAGTACCCCTCTCGTAAGTTTGAATCTTCCTTTCTTGGTCACTAGGTTTTTACCCTGTAAGTAGCTCCATAAGTAAACCTACAAACAGAATCAGTATAGGAAATTTGAGTTCTAAACGTGGTCCGCGGTTTTCTCAAACTTGCATTTTTTAAAGTATTGAATGCATTACTAATGCCTATATATTGAAAGGTTTGTAACTACTTAAAAAAAAAACCTTTATCTAGTAGACCTGAATTAAATCTTCAATGGAAACATACAAAAAAGAATAAAAAAATTCTAATCCTAATAAATTTGCTCTAAAAAACTAACATAAAATTTATATAACCCGCAAAACGGGTAGTTTGTTTGCAATTGGACCCAGTCCCAAACAAAACCAACCAAAATGACATTGTTTATAGCCTACTTAGATTTGATATTTAGAAACGTATATTTTGTTCTTCTGTTACAAAGTTTACTAAACCAAGTAGAATTGCTTAAAAAAAACTTGTTCAAACAAAAAAAACACAAAGTAATGAAAATCTCCCAAAATGTGATTTTTGTAAAAATGTTGATAACGTAAAACATGATTGTAACAAATACAAATTTCTTAATTGTTGTAGATGTCAAAGGCCTAGCTACATTTGCAAAAATTCTATCGTGCACTAACAGCACCTTCAACTCGTTTCACAATTACAGTTGTTAAAAGTTCAAAATCGTCCGGCAGTATAAACTTATGTAAGAAACGCACCAGGTACTGCATGTTTGAATACAGTAGTTAGATCAAGCCTTGCAAATCTTAAATTATATAATAAATTAATACAATATCGTCACGTGTTCTTGAAACACATTACCCGGATAACAATAGCAGATAGAACCACTCGACTACAAACTTTTCAATATACCGTTGCAACAACCAAATAAAGTACAATTCCAAATATATTTGTTACCATATCTTGTACTCAAAAACCTTATTAGAAACTGAATTAGATAAAAACGCAAATTTTAATATTTCATCCTAAAAGCTTATTCTTAAAGCTTTAAAAAAAAATCTCCAGCAAAGACCATAAAACCGGCATTAATATATAATATATAATATCGTAGAGATAAAATGTAATTATTAGTCGATGTTTCTGGCATGACATGATTTAATATTAAGCCCAATTCCTAATACTCCACCATCTATTCTAGGTCTACAAAACAATATTTGTTGGCGGCAAGAACAAAAAATAAAAATAAAAAATGTGCAGCTCTGGTAAGTCCTTCTGTCTTGCGCGGTCTAGTTTATTTTTATTTTAGAGTTTTGATTAAACAAAAATTATTAGAGCAATAAAAAAAAAAAAATCGCTATCTGATTAGGTTTTTATATCATTTATCCGCAACCTAATATGCCGCATATGTCTCAGAAGTTATTTACTTGATAAGTCTCGTATTAAGTTATAAAAACTGTAAATTAGTTTTAGGTATAAACTTTTATAACATTGTATATGCTCCATTGACCCGAAAGTTTCAAAATTTTGTTGTTAACAATATTAGAAACAAAATAGAAATGTTAGTGAAATTAATAAAATGTAAAAAAAATATTAGACAAAATGTTAATAAGATATTTTTATAAACTTATAAAACGATAAATAAGAATTGTTTAGCTACTTTGTTATTATTAAAAGATGTTAGAACTATATAATGTAATAAAACAAATATTTAATTATAAAATAACATTAAATCAAAATGCATAAATTTATATAAAAAAGATTAAATGATACACTTGCTGGTTATGTTTTGTTTTGGCTCTCAATCCAACCGCAAACTATTTCCGTCTGTCGCTCCATTTTCACATTTTGCACACTCCAATAATTTCCAATTAAATTCTTACATCTCTCAATGACAATCACTGCAGCATATTTAACTTTTCTTTTGTGATTTATAATAACACTATAAATTGAACAAAAGGAAAAAGTTTGTTCAAACAATAAACAAGAAATTAATAAAATCCTTAAATGAAGCTTCAAATATTAAAAGCGGAATTGCAAAAGCATCAAGAGAACAAACAAAAGAAAAAGAAAATAGAGTCACAAGTTTTTATTTACTTAATGTATTGTTTTGAAGTGAGAGTTGTTATACGAGCTTCCTTTTTAATTAACAAGTATAAATATAGAAAGCTATACAAATTTTTTTTAATTAAAATAAAAATTACTTAATAATCTTTCAATATGTTATTGTCAACAGTATTTGTATATTTATAAATTTATATACATTTGAAAGAGTATTGATTATTAAGACCATACCGACCACTACCTAGATTTGTAGTATTTTAACAAAAACGGCAACTTTAGCTTCATCGCTGCTTCTACAAATAATTTTATATCGATTTATTTTTTTACCAGTACATTTAAAAAAATTAAACTATGATATGTCAAAGTCTATTTTGTCAAATTATATTTGCTAATAGCAACAAAATGCATTCAAAAATACAGAAAAAACGGATTTATTTCCATATTTGTTGCTATTTCCTAACAATTATTTGTACAAAGTTGCCGTTTTTGTTAAAATACTACAAATCAAGGTAGCGGTCGGTATGCTCTTAATACGTAATAATGTGTGTTTAATATAGTAAACCTAAAGTTTAACGACACCCTATACGTTGCCCGTTAACCTTACTTAAGTTAATATTGTAAAATATTTAATCAGTATTACACAAATCTGATTATTCTCTATTTGAGCCTTGTAAGATATTTAATGTAATTGAAGCTGAAATAACACTTGTTCCAATTATTATTTATTAACTCATAGATTAAACATTTAAAATCAAGCAGAAGTTAAACGCTTCGGTGATTCCAGCTTTAATTAACTTCTGGGACGTTGTAATGATGCCAGACATTAATCCAGAATATATAATTAAGACATTATGTTAAGGGTTGAAACAGATATCTAATTAATACCTATTTGCAACCCTACTTAAAATATTAACAATTTGCATAATAATATATTAATTAACTAGAAATTTAAATTAGTATTCAATAGGATATTATTATTATAATCAGTTGCTTTAAATATAACTTTTATAATTTTACAAGATAGAAAAATAAATTATTTTGTGCATTAATTATACAAAGCGTCTCTATAAAAAGGTAAAACTTAATAACATAGCAAAATTTTGAAATCAACAAATAGCCACATGATCATAAAAAATTGGTAATGCTCTGTGCGTGGTCTAATATAATAGATTTATTCTTGCGCAATATATTACCCCACTTACTTTTTATATATAGACCAAATTTGTCAAAACTAAAAACAAACATTTAATAATAATATTATTTATGTATATTTTAAATTTATATTAAAAAAACTTTTATATGCTTTTAATTGTCTTTTATTAAAATAGACTAGTTTCGGTAGTTAGACCATCTTCGGTATAATAACTATAAACTGTAAATATATTAATTAAAATAAAAATATTATAAAATTAGATTTCCCTAGAAAAAGTGCATAGAAAAATCTAAAACTAAACAAACTAAATGTCGGAGATAAAATAGTTTTATAATTGGAAGGAGAAAAATCATTTTTTTGACAGTGTAGCGCTGACTCCTCACGCCCCAATATTTGACTGTTTGACAATAGGATTCGTGTTTTAGATTAGATTTACTAATGATACACATTAATAATTTTGTGCTTTCCGAAAACAATTTGGAAGTGCTAATTAATTTTATTTCTTCTTCTTTTTCATAATCATACAAAAGAACCATTTTGAACATTTATTTTTTAAAGTTTATTTTTTAAATGTTGGCTGTAACTACAGACAATGTCCATTCATAAATTCCAATTTTTAATGACGCGTTCAAGCATTTTCACTGGTATTTGGCAACATTTGCCAAATACCAGTGAAAAAAGTGACAAAAGTAATGTTGGTCTCCAATTACCCAAATTGTAGTCGGCTTATCCATGTAAACTTTTTATTAATTAACTGTTCACCAAATCGTTGTTGCAATAAAGCCGGTTTCACAAGCTTTGTGGCAAGTAGCGCCGTTTTCTGTTAGCATTGTGCAATAACGTGCGCCATTCACAGTTACGTTCCGGCCGGCCTCATTTAAAAAAAAAATGTTGCACCATCCCATAAACCACTCCAAACCGTTGTTTTGTTTAAATGTAATGGCAGTTCTTAAATATTTTCTGGTTGCTTTGCAGCTCAAATACGACAATTTTGTCTATTGACGTAGGCATTAAGCCAGAAATAGGCCTCATCGCTGAACAAAATTTTGATCAAAAACAGTAAATCTTTATGAAGCTTTTCAAGACCCCAAAACATAAAACGGTGATGATTTAGAAGGTTGGCCGGCTTCAATTCTTTGTATGCTTTTCTTACGTAAAGTACGCCAAGTTGTTCTAAACGGAAAGCCAAACTGTTGACAATAGCATCAAATCAATTTACCACAGTCATCGCGTACACTCTCAGCTACCGCCGTTATATTTTTTTCATTAAGTGCTGAATGTGGTCTACTTGGTCACGTATTATCTAATAATGAATATTAAATTTCAAATTTTTTAATACGAGAGGCACTGATAAGTGCGCGGAATCAAGTACTGCCTGTATTGCCAGCGTTCTGCAATTGTCATATTCGTAAAATTTGACGTTTCTTACCTATAATTCAGTTGACAGTTCGATTTCAAACTGCTTGGTTTCGTTTTAACAAAATTTAACGAGAGTAATAATTGTGTGAAGAATGGAAATTTCAAATCGTGACTTTTTGATACGATTTAACACCACAACAATGTGTAAAAAACTTAGTTTGTTATTTGGGAATAAAGCACTATCCAAAACTGTGGTTTACAAATGGTTTGCAGAATTCAAGCGTGGAAGACCAACGTTTGATGACAATCTTTGCAAAGATCGTTTATGTACCTTTGTTGTCGCAAAAATATTGATGCTTTGCGTAAAATGATTTTGTCAGATTGGCATGTGATCTATAGTGAGACAGAGGCATCCTTACGCATTGTAACAAAACAAATAAATACAATTTTGCACAATCATTTGCATGTCAGGAAGCTTTGCAGTCGTTGGATCCCACACAATTTAAAAAAAGAACAAAAACAAGCACATATTAAGTGATGCAAGAAAAAGCTAAAGAAATTCAAAGGAAGTCGTTCAAATTAGGTATATAAAATTGTAACAGGTGATGAATTTTGGATATATAAAAAAAAAACTGAAACTAAACAGCAATCAACTGTATGGGTGTTTAAAAATGAACCTAAACCTACAAAAAGTGGTGCGCTCACAAAGTGTTTAAAAAAGAAAAACGGGTCATGTTGCAACTGTTGCATTAAAGAATCAAAAAACAGTTAAAGCTAACTGGTATACTTCAATTTGTTTGCTGAAAGTTATCGCTGAAATCAGATGAAACAACTTAAACCGTTTGTTCATCATAACAATGCAAGCGCTCACATAGCACGACGAACTGTAGAGTTTTTGACCAGTAACAACATTCAATTAATGACTCATTGCCCATATTCGCCTGATTTATTGCCCAATAACTTTTTCCTATTTTGACATATCAAAAATAAAATGCGGGGCGAGCGTTTTTTATTGCCTAAAGAGGTCGTTGAAGCATTTAAATCACTTGTTTTGGAGGTACCTCGCTCAGAATGACAAAATTGTTTTGAAGATTGGTTTCATAGAATGCAAAAGTGTATAGATTTGAAAAGAGAATATTTTGAGAAACAATAAAGCGATTTACATAACGTTATTTGTGTTTTGTATTACAATTTCCGCAAACTTTGGCAGTGTCCCTCGTAGTTCAGCAAATTGTGCGTTCTGTAAGCCAATTATTTTAACCATGAGTTGCTCTAGCGTACAAAACACTTTCCTCATAGAGCACTGACTTTCAAAATACGGAATAATTTGTAGACGCTGTGCCGGGCTAATTATTTCCATGATGAAATGTCAAACATTACTGAACAAAAATTACATAACAGTTTGACTCAGCGCACGCTTTATCTAACATAAAAAGTTACCTCTAAATAAATCACCCATCGTAAACAAAAATAAAATAAAAGTTATAAGCATTGGAAACGCAAAAAAAAGTAATGTGTTTGTAAACGGAGATAAATTAGAGCAAGTGAAAAGTTTTGATTTACTTATTTAAAATTAATAATTCTTGTATTTATAAATTTTGAAACTAAATTAGACATTTTAAAATTGATTCAAACGTTTTAAAAGCTATTCTAAATTATCAAAAATTAATTATCAAATTTAAGATTCAATCAACAAATTGAAACATTACTTCTAAAGCTTTTCAAAATTGCCATTCAGCATAATACAACCATAACATGCAGTTTTTAATAAACATTGTAAGAAAGTGATTTAATCAAGATGAGTTAAGCTTTAAATGTCAAAATATTAACTTTATTACAAATAAATTTCCCCAATTATGTAGCAGTCAAAATTAAAAATAAGCAAACGTTAACTAAATTAATATAAAAAAAGTTAGGTCACAAGCTTAGATTTAAGATATGCTATAAATCAAATTTATATTCAATAATATGTTATTATATATTAGTATATTAAAAATTAAATTGTTATATTCAAAAATCTTAAATGCCGGTTACATAAAAAACAATATTATCTTAACAGGTAGCAGTCTACATAGCTGAAAACAAACTCAATAAAATTGTTTCTAAAAAATATAATTTCAAAAGCAAGCTGAAGCTGAAAAATAAATATGCATTAACATAATAAAATTCTGTTTACCGTTTACAATTTTATAACAAATTATTGTTGATTCCTTAATTATTATTATTAAAATACACAAATAAATAATATTCAACTAATTTTTATTAATATCTTTATTAAAATCCCATTGTCTAACGTTTAAAAATTTCATTTTTCCTGTCCCATACGTCCGTCCATGTATTCTAATCACAACGCACTCATTTTTATTTTTAATTCACTTTATTATTATAAAAATAAACATATAATCACTTAGTAAACGCGTGATCAATAAAAGCAACTCACGGATACTGTAAGGTAGAAGAGCGTAGCTGAGCTCTATCGCCTTGCTCACGAAGAATAGTGATAAGCCGCTTGGTAAAAAAAAAACTGTTTATGCATAAAATGCGAGTAGAATATTTGTTTCTTATTTTTTTAAAAATTTACAATAAAATTGATAGTCTAATAATATATTTTTCTATGTAAACAATTATTTCAATAATAAATTGAAATTTTTCTATTATAAAGACATAACAATTTTGTTGTCAAAATTGAATTATGGTGACCGCATTACAAAACGCACCAAGCAAATCAAATAAATAAACAATTATTAATATACAAGCAGTCTCGGAACTTGAGGTCACAATTTCGGGTAATTAAAAATAATTTTAACCCAAATGTAAATTATCAAATAATCCTCTCAAATAAAACACCAAAAAATTCAAATAATTGTTGTCTGTTAAATAATTTTCTAAAACAAATAGACCAATCTCATAGTAGTTATCACCGCAAGTTAGACTAAACTCCAGTCAAAAAATTTGAGATACTAGAACAGTAATGTATTGATTATCCAATAATATTTCATTAAAAACAGACAAAAGTTTTTACTAAAATTAGTTTGCAATCAACATGCAACTATTTCTCTACAAGATACATAATAAAACGTTATTTTATTCATCAATAATGCTTTAAAAACTGACACAATAATCAAATGTTTAAACATAGTTTTCTTGTTTAAAAATTTTTTTGGAAAATTTAAGACCAAGAACAAGAAATAAAAAATGGAAAATAGTCACTATCGTAATGATAATTCAAAAGCAAAAAACGATGTAAGGTCAATAAACAAAAATAGTCTATTGATAGCAGAAAAGTAAGTATTGGGTAACAATATTATCTATAATAATTAAAACTATTTCTGACAATAGATTGGTCAAGTTACAACCACGTTACATTTTATGATGCATCATAAACGTGACGTGTTTTTTGTATAACCGCCAGCAAAGCCAACCCATAAGAAGTAGCTAATTGTATTAAATTCAAAACTAAAATTAAATATTCCTTTATTTTACAAAACTAATGGGTCTATTCTGAACATATTTTAACATCGATGTTAGCTAACATCGCTGTAGAAATTGATTTTTAACCAATCAGGTATCGAGTTTTTTAAATATTGCTTAGCAACGTTCAAAATGTTAATTAACACCGCTGTAAAAAATGTTCAGAATACGGCTATAAAAATCAAGTATGATGATTTAAAAAAGCTAGTTATTTTAAGACATACAATTTTTAATATATATTTTAATCCTTATTTATATAATTATAAACATAATTATTATTAAAAGTAAATATATATTTGTGTTCTTTATTAGAAATTTAATAACACTTTTAAATTGATTGTTTTCTAATAGTTTATTTTATCTATAAATAAAATAAGGAAATAATAAAAAATTAGAATTATTAATCAAAACTAATTTAAAGAATTTAATGACTTTATTTCAAATTAAATAGAATTCAATATAAAACGTGTTAACGAGCTTCCATTTAAATAAAAGAGTTGGCTAATTTTCATTTTCATTTACTTTAATTACTCAATGGGACCCGGCGCATGCACCAAAACCTCAAAACGATTTATTTTCATTGTCAAAATGATTAATAATTAAACGTTAAAAGAAAGCCATTTTAATTAAACCTACACACAAATTACACTAAAAGCTTCAAGTATTTTTATACTGGAAAGTACGGCTTCTGTGTTGTTGATTACAATTGAAAAGTAAAGGGTAAACAAATCGATTTGATTGAATTGATTGTGGAAACTCATGTTGCAGGTAAAAGGTTGCGATTTGTAAACATTTGCAAGCTTCTTAGAAGCTTAATTATCATAAGTAGTATAAATTTCTTTAATCTAATTATATACATGATGCAAATATATGTTTTATTTTTGTTTGTTTATTGTTTTGATTATTCATTTGATGTAAACATACAAATTACATTTTTTACGAAAAATACAGAGGTTGAACAAATTTGTATAGCATAAAATAACAAATACTTACAAATAAACTTGTAACATAGCAATCATATATGTAAATGATTTCATATCAAAATTGTCCTTTAAACTTATGTTGTAAAGTTCATCGTAACTGAGCATTAAACAAAAGTAAACGTCCCTTAATTTAATTTTGAATAAGTTGATAATAATTTTTTTAAGTAACATAAATGTTAAGTGAACAATCGGCGTTTTTCAAAACAGACTCATCAGTAAGTGGTTCAACAGTAAAATAATTGAAAATTACAGATATAATAACCTTGTTTTACTAAAAAGTCCAATAAAAAAAATAGGAGAATTGCAGAATAGGTTGGGTAAGATTACGAGGGTTGCTATTTATGTAATCAGAACTGGCTACACTGGTAATGCCAGGTGAAATCTGATATTGCCATCGTTAAGTTTGACATTTTTGACAACATACGTACTCAGAACGTTTTGACATGCAAGCAGTGTTGTTTACAGTAAGTTGAAAATTTCATCTCGGCCAAAAGGTGGAATTAAGTCGCAAAAATGTTCGAGCTATGATTTATTATGACTTTCGACGTAGTCTAACTCAAGAACAGTGCTTCAATCAACTGATTTCAACTTTTGGCGATAAACCGCCATCCGCAGCCACTGTATATCGCTGGTACACTGAATGTAAAAGAAGGTCGTCCAAAATCGGTAGTTGTGCCGGAAAATATTAATGCTGTGCAAAAACTAATTGCAGAAAATCATCATGTGACATATCGCAAAATTGAGACATGTTTAAGCATTAGTATAACCAGCACCAGCATAAATAAGATTTTGCACAAATAGTTGGGTGTTCGGAAGCTGTCTGCACGTTGAACTCTACATTTTATGACAGAGGCTTAAAAAAATGCTCGTGTCAATTGGTGTCGTAAAATGATTACAAAATACAACTGTGGTGCATCCAAAGCCGTATACAGCATCGTCACAGGTGACGAGTCGTGGATTTATGCATCTGAGCCAGAAAAAAAGACCATTCGGCAGTTTTGGTGTTTTAATGTAAAGAAAAACAAACAAAAGTTGTTTGTTCTCAAAGCGTTAAGAAGCAAATGATGTCGTGTTTCTTCACAAAAGCCGGGCATGTGGCAACTAAAGCTCTTAAAAATCCATGGTATACAACCATTTATTTGCCTAAAGATTTTGGTAAATTGAGAGACAACAACCTAAAACGACAAATCATTTTGCATCACGACATTGCGAGCTCACACACATCACATGAAACAAAGTATTTGGACACACAAAAAAATGATGGGTCATTCGCCGTACAGCCCCGACCTGGTATCTAATGACATTTTTTTGTTCCTAGTAGTTAAAGATAAACTGCGAAGACAACGATTTTCATCGTCCAAAAAAGCGGTTGAGGCTTTTAGAGCTATCATCTTCTGACTGAACAAAATGCTTTGAAGGATGGTTCAATCGCATGCAAAAGTGTATACATCTTAATTTGAAAAACAATAAAAATATTTTTGATAAAATTCATTTATTTGTTTTTTTTATTCTCAATACATAAAAAGCAATCCTCGTATGAGAAACAGCAAAAATCAAAATTTGTTGACTAGATATTGTTGCAAAAAATGAGTACATTAAAATCTAAAAATTTATTTTTTAAAAAAGTTACCAAAAAAGTTAAGAGTTAATTTATTTATATTATTATTTTACATTTTTTTCTTGCCGTATTGTGCTTGTGTGTTCGAATAAACCCTCAAAACGTAACCGATCAAAAAAAAAAAACTTTGTTATATCAAAATTCTAAGCTAATAAGCAGCTGAGAGCATGTATAAAACAAATTACATTCACCCTGCGGCAAATATCCCACTTCCAGGGACTATATTTCTCTAGTAGCTCTGGCAATCAATTTTTACCGTCCCCACTATTGCAAACTCGATAAAATATGAAAAATCAAAGAAGTAAAAATAATTCTTACAAACATAAAAAATATAAAAAAAAAAACAATCTACCAAGCGCTTCTTCAAATACCTCAAAAATAGCGACGGTTGCGTCTTTGAATACCCTGTCAACTGTGATAGCAACTTCTGCTAATTCCACACAATCAAGCAAAAACACTTCTAAAAAAAATAAGGTTCTAAACCTGCAAAAAAAAAACATTAGAACGGAAGGAGCAAAAGAAACAAAATTTTTCATCCACTTCCAAGCCCTCACCTAGAAAAAAGCAAAAGGATCTGAGTCAAGCCTAAAAACTACCTCTTCTCTCCTAACAAAAAAAGTAGAAATCAGCTACAATAAAACTGTAGTATGTCAATTTAACAAAAGCTATATATAACCCTGTCACCCTCAAGAAACCCCCTTCTACCTTAGGAAAGTAGTCACACACAAGAAAAATCCCTAAGATCACTTGTTATGAGTCAAAACGTAGCGTCGTGCAGACGAATCATTTTCTCAGAAAGACAAATGCCAATTTCCAGTTTCTGGGACTTTCTAATGTCAATAGAGCGGTCTTGAGTCTCTCAAAGAAACAGAACCAGAAGCTTGGCGTAAAGAGGTAGTGTCTTCTACCACCAAAAAAAAAAACAAAAGGTCAGCACCTTGTTTAAGGTATAAACTTCAAAAAGTTAAGTTAAAAGAACAGCTAAGTAATCTACATGTTATAACAGAAAAAAAGCATAAAAGTGGAAGCAAAAGTTAAACCACCCGGACAAAGCCGTGAAACAAAATTACCGGGTAAAAACAGAAAAAAAAATCCACCCGGACACAACCGGAAAGAAGAACCACCTCTTGAAACCTCTGTAAAAAGTTCTGAGTCGCATTGATGTACTTCAATGTAACCTG
Source organism: Tachinus rufipes (assembly GCA_963932245.1). NCBI lineage: Eukaryota > Metazoa > Arthropoda > Insecta > Coleoptera > Staphylinidae > Tachinus > Tachinus rufipes. The sequence continues at coordinate 44,366,110 of OZ010744.1, read as the reverse complement.
CATTACTGTCAAGCATCCGTGGAAAACTAAAAAAAAAGAAGAAAGCATGGGTAGTAAAATCCAAAATTTGTAAACTTTTTCTCCTTCTTATCAACCTAGATCTACCCACTACTGGATATAGGCCTCTTTCAGGTTTCTCCATGTTATTCTATTTTGCGCAACTTGGAACCATCTTTTTTCTGCGCTTATCTTTATATCATCAAGCCACCTTTTCTGTGGTCTACCGACACTTCTTTTCGTTCTTCTCGATCTCTATTGTAGTATTTGGTAATTCATCTATTACAGCCGTGTCTGGCAACGAGTCCTGCTCATCTCAATTTTAGTTGAACCACTCGTGTCATTACATCTGTAAGTTTTGTTTGCCGCCTTATTTCTTCATTTTGTATTCTGTCTCTAAGGCTCACCCCCAACATAGCCCGTTCCATTGACCTTTGGACTGTTCTTAATTTATTGACGCTTTTCTGAGTTAGAGTCATAGTCTCTAATCCGTATGTTATCACGGGTAAGATGCACGTCTCGTAGAGTTTTCTCTTTAGGTTTGGTGGGATATCTGTGTTCTTAAAAATATGTTTCAAGTTCCTAAAGGCAGCTCATCCTAAGCCTAGACGGCGCATAATTTCTGCTGTTTGAATGTCTTTCCCCAGTTTAATTTTATAACCTAGATATATATAGTCATTTACTGTTTCAAGAAAGTGGTTTCAAATCGTGATTTCTAATTCTTCCGGATTCAAGCTTTTGGTTTTGTTTATGTTTATTTTTAGTCCGAATAATTTTGACGCTTCTTGTAATTGTGTTAACATAGTTTTCAGCTGGTCGATATCCTTGCTGACTAATATTACGTCGTCTGCGGTAGTTTAAATAGGAGCTGTCTATGTTCAAGCCCATTTTGTCCCACGGTAAGTTTTGAACATATCCTCAAATACAAGGGTTAACACCTTAGAAAATATCGTGTCGCATTGGCGCAGGCCTCTTCTGACCAGTACAGAGCTTAATTTCAAATTTTTGTCAATTTTAACATGCATTCAAGGCTTTCTAGGATTTCCCAGATCTCTACAGAGTCGAAAGCTTTCTGGTAATCTACAAAAGCCAGGTGTATAGAAACATTGTATTCCGTAGTTTTTTCGATAAGAAATCGTAACGTTTGTAGATAATCGATAGTACTGTACCCTTTACGAAATCCCGTTTGTTCTACCGGTTGATATAAATCCAGCTTATTTAACAGCCTGTTATTTATAATTTTTGTTAGCAGTTTATTCATGTGTGACAGTAAGCTAATATGTCGCTTTTCCAATTTCTTGTTGTCGCCTTTTTTACCTCACCTATGAGTTCCGCTAGTTGTCTGGTACTCTGCCTTCTTCAAGACATTTATTTATTAGTATTAACTGCGCCTATTAAAATACTTCTACCCATTTTCAAAATTTTGCGGTACCGGCAATTATTTGGTCTTTATATACAGCTATCATTAGACCTATGCCCAACTATAGGGCACTAGTCTGCTTGCCAAAAACCAAATCAAAATGTCAGCAAACTAACTAAATCATTTGCAACATATGGCATGCTTAAATGCAACAGATAGTACGCAAGCAACACATCTGCAGAAATAAAAGTTCACACAACAAAAGCAAGAGCGGATAAGAACAAACATCTTCAAATCTACATCAATGGCTTAAAAAATCTTTGATGCTCTGATTTGGGAACTTACTTTCAAAGTCTACACGTCTCAATATCCTTACTTCTAATAACACATACAATTATTCTCCAGCCAGAAATAATTAAAATAACCCATGGGATGATGAAAATAATAATCTGAAAAATATCTAGTAAAAACGTGCAACTGTAGACAGGCAAACCTTAAAACCACTACTACTACTTCCAACTGTCCAGAAAAAACCTACGAATTATAACAAAAATCTTGACAAAGCATTCTTAATTAAGAAAACACACGCAAACTATGAGTATTGCAAGTACTATGTACCTGCCCGGCGCTTTTTTGCCAAAAAGAGTTTATGTTAGAAAATTGCTGGTTTGTCATGCCAGCATAAGAAAAATCTCTCCAAGCAATGTGTAGTATACAACCACATAAGTTAGCTGTGTGATAGGATAAAAATGTAAAGTTTACTACTGGTAAAAATACAAAAAGCCTAATGAGGCCTAAGTGCAGTGTAACAGTTTCACCTTCCCACTTAAATCCAAAATACAAAATGCCTTATACAAAATTGTTTTTTTTAGAAAATATTTAGTTTAAAAAATATGCTAATATAACCAATAGCTCAATTTTTGTTGTTTGTGGTTAAAAAATAAGTTTTATAAAAGACAAGATATTATAGTCCTGGTACAAAAAGTTTGAGTATGCAAGGTCAACAATCCTTAAAAGTAAAATTAAGCATAATTGCGTTTAAAATGTATAAGAATAAACTATTTTAAACACGCAATACCGGAAAATAGGTAGTCAAAGACACTACTTCCCAAAAACTGAATTTGTCCACTCAAAGCCAGAAATCTAATATCAAACGCTAGATCCAGTCTTGCATTAAAATCTTAAAAGTTGATAAACTGAAATTAGCGTTTCTATACTCTATCCACATCACCAACCTGGTTGTAGCAGGCCGGAAGTCCTCCCGAGTATGGGTGATAAAATGAGGCAAAATGATTATTATTTGCAAATTTGTTTGTCGCTGAAACCATAAATGCCGAAGCGGTTAAAGCGGTGACCAAATTCACAAATAATATACCTCAGAATAGGATTTCAACTCAAAACCCCCAGCATGAGAGGCAACTAACCCATGATGCCGCACCTTAAAAGTTGGTTTAAAATACCGCATTACTAATCAAAACATCCAAAAACTAAATAATAAACTAAAACAAACCTAAAAAAAAAATAATTCTTTTTTTTCACAGTCTGATATAAAATTGCATCACAAACTGAAATTTAAAATGAATAACTTTCGTTCTTGTAAAAGGTCGGGTTTATTTATAACCTTAAAAACAAACAAGAATGCGGTTTTTAGATAGTTTTTTCAATAACCTAAATGCAGAAAATACTACAACTGAGTAACAAAAAAGTTAAGTTATTGCAATAAAATATATTCCTTTAAAGGTAAAGTAAAACTTGCTTTACTAAAACAAGATAGTACTATGAACGACTTCTACTTTTAATGTAAATTTTCTAATATGTTTTTTCTGTCAAAATAGTATCTTTTATACATTTATTTCTTTACTTTTTCAATTGCGTCGGTGCCCCAATAAAACTGTTTAGTTCTATGTCAAATTTTGTTTTTCGATATTTACTGTCAACTTTTATCTTCATATATAAAAAATAAACATTTTTATTTTTTTTGACATTTGGTACTAACATATTTTGGGTTCTACAATATTTTTGAATTCTTTAAAAGATTAACCAGACCTATTTCCTTATTCTTTAGCTACCTTAAACCTTATCACAAATTTCTAATAAAAAACACAAACAGTTGTACATTTAACTAGCATATCAGTAATAACCCAATAGTAAGCCAACTTTATCAACAATTCTCATCGTAACATAAAAATGTAATTTAGTTTTAATTTACTTTGATAGATAGTAGTCATCACCATAAACGTCGTATCTTCGCTGATTGGGTCTTTCAAATGCATCAAAATAGTGCGGAATTTCATCAAAAAATCATCTTCAGTGATTATGCCCATTTTTACCTCGGAGGCTACGTTAATAAGCAGAAATGTCGCATTTGGGGCTCAGAAAATACAAGAATGATTGTTGAAAAGTCTTTGCATCCTTAACGTGTTACTCTTTGATGCGGTTTTTGGGCTGGCGGTGTGATTGGACCCTACTTTTTCGAAAATGAGACTAGTGCAACTGTTACGCTAAAAAGATGGCGCTACCGAGCTATGAATAATAATTTTTGATAGCCGAAATTAAAAAATATTGATGTGGACAACGTTCATTTTTAGCAAGACGGCGCGCTACGTGCCACACAAGCAACAAAACAATCGCAATTTTGCAAAAAAAGTTTCCTGACCGTGTTATTTCTCGAAGAAGTGATCACAATTTGCCACCATAATCTTGTAACTTAACACTTTTAAACTTTTATCTTTGGGGTCACGTGAAAGATAAGGATTATGCCAACGCTCCACAATCGATTTAAGACTTTAAAAATAGAATTCGTGAAGTTATCGAGGATATACAGCCTCATGGAAAAATTTATGAAAAAAATTTGATATTGCAACCGTAACTGTGGCGGCCATTTAATTGATATTGTTTTCAAATGTTAATGGCATACCTTCTTCTTTACAATGAAATAAACATTTATTGATTTCTCTTAAAAAATACCCGTTTTTTTTAGTGTCAAATTGAAACCTCTTATTGGAAAAATTATAAATGTTATAATTGTATGTTTTTATAAAATTTATGTTCCTTTGGTTGCTTTTTGCATCTAAGATAATCTACTATACAGTAATAGTTATAGAAAAACATTTTTGATTTGCACATCTGTTTAGTAATCGAACATATAAGTAACCAGATTATAAAATCCACTAAACTTATTTATGTAAAAAGTGAAAACAGTTACAATGTTAATTTCACTTATTTAACAAAAATTAAAAAAAAAATTGTTCTCACTATACTTCTATTAATGCGTATTTTTTTAACTTACAATGAGAGAAATATAAAGATTGTAGGTAAATATTAACTTTTTTTAATAAATTTTTTGTCTTATTAAAACACAATGTTGTAATATATAGAATGTTTACGTATTTTTAATTTAATATTCAGTTCAAAAATAAATATATATAATAATTTTATGTAAAAATATTTATATTTATGTAATATTATGTTATATTATTTAATAATTTTATATTATTGTAATGAATTAATATATTCTTGAAAAAATAATTACTTTTTCTTTAAAAATACCTACCTGGATTTTATATTACAATAATAACCGACCCTTTAATTTGTTACAGCATAAACTTTAATTTTCTTGTGGACGGGCAATGGTTGTTAAAAACGTACTAAAGGATGATGACGAAGGAAGCATGAAAACTTGAGAGGTTCATTAAAATGCCAAAATCGATCACGATCCTCGTAAAATAAAACCGTCGACTTATTATTTTTTTTTATAAATTGATCGCACGACTAAATTTATGAGACTAGAATGTAGACTATAATTTATTATCGTTTTGCTTCAGAATTATATTAATTCTATGATGCAAGTAATCAAATTGTGATTAACATAGAATTACGTAACTGTGTAATTAGAATGTTATAGAATTCTCATGCTAACGGCAAATTAATCTTTTGATGAAAATTTATAACAAAAATCTCCTATCTAACTTAACTTTTTTATTAACAATATTTTATAATTCTTTTTTATCATTTGAAATTATGAAATTTATACTAAAAACTGACACGTCAATTTTTAAATTAATCAAAAATATTGTGTCTCTTCGCTAGGCTTTATTTCGATTACGCGGTTACGTGTCAATAATTAAACAATTATCATAAAAATTAGTTGTAAATACTGTAATTGTATTTGTTAATCCTAAGCCAATCCTAATAATATAGTCCTGTCAAAAAATATTGATAAAGAAATTAAATGTTGAAATAAACATTTAGCCAAAGTTGCTGTTTTCTTTACAATATTGAAAATCAAGATAACGAACAAAATTATTAATGTGTCACGTGTCTTGCTCTTCTCTATTATGTTCGGTAATATTTGCGTAGCAAATGTAGCGTCAGAATAAATTTGCGTACTGGTTGAGAAATATTCATTTTGATTCATTTTTACGCAAAATTACCAGTGCTTTTAAATAAAACGGCAAAATTAAACTGAATAAAGCATCAGAGACCGCACTCTTGATGAACTATTGATCGACCAGAACTATGATTCTTAATAATAATTAAAAAAAGATAGACCGCGCACAATTGGCATATTTTGTTAACAACCAATTTTAAAACCCAAACCAACTGCAACTTGCGGTAACGCTCAACATTAAATTACTAAACTCAATGTCCAGTTTTGATTTTCTTGCATTTTACAACGTTTTCGTGGGTGCAAGAAATCAAAAACAATTAACGCGCTTTTATAAACTGGGCATCAAAACATTGAATTAAATACAAAAATTGCTAAACCATCTTAAAATTTTGCGTATTTTTGAAATTAGTCTTAAAACAAAGTAATGAATAGAGGCAAAATTAAGATAAATGCACAAACCTATCGTAGCAGTTACGCCGCCCTGCGCATCCAATGGTTGTTTCAAAATATTCTCATAAATTGATTCCGTTAAGTCGTCAATTAGATACCAGTTGCAACCAAAAACACTGTAAAGACAGCAATAATAACGCTGTTTGAACTGTTTCAATTTTCAGACCTTGTGTCCGGAATAATCAAATTTCAGATTTTATTGTATTGTATTGCATCTCTTCAAAACAACCCGTAAAATTGTCCATTTCAAAATAACTAAATACAAAAAAACGCAATACGCAATTTATTTTAAGATATTTCTTGCTATTTTTAAAATTGTCAAAAAAATTTGCCATATAATAAAAACCTAGTATATCTACTATCTTTAACAATCATAAACCAATCACATATAAATTTCACAAAAAAATCAACAACTGTTTTACTGTTTTGTTTAAAATTAATCCCTAACATATAACAATAGTTTTAATTTCATACTTTCAAAACTAGTTACGTTTTTGCTATAATATTATTGTAAATAAATTAACGATTGTAGCTACAATGAGAATGATCCGAACAAAGTAAGGTTATTTACACGATATTATCTAAATTACTTAAAACTTGTCTAAAATACTTAATCAATTGAAGTTATAAAAAGTATATCACCGTAGTAGTGTTCAATATTTCATCAATATATCAGAAGTTTTGACTTACCTAGAACAGAAAACAAAGTTAGGAACAATATTATCATACATAAACATAAATATATATATATATATATATATATATATATATTTACATCAACCTAACTATAGAGCGTCCATACATTGTCCTTTTACGCACTTTGAAGCGTCCGAGAAGAATAGAGCGTCCGTATACGGACGCCAAAAGGAAACCTTTATAAATTGATTCTGCGCATCAAGGCGAGTCGAAAGATACATATAAAAAAAATTCAGTCCAAGACGCTCTATATGGCGATTTGTGTAAAAATGTATATTTTCGTGCATATTTTTAGTTCACACCATTTGCCGCAAGGAGGCGGTAAAGAGCTTGGCGTATATTTACAAGTATATTTTTCTGTACAAAAAATGCATTACTAAGCGTCCGCGTAATATGGCAACACCGCATTTAAAATATCGATCGCAAGTTAAAATTAGAATTACTTTTTCTATTTATAGGCACGTCGGCATATATTATCTAACGGACGCCAAATTGTATATTTACATTTTATTTTTACAATTTTTTTATATAAGAATTACTAAAGAATTAAAAACTCCCGCTTACAATAATAATATAAGATTTTGAATATTTAAAATAGCGTTGTAAAAATTTTATTAATTAAAACACAGGTGGTTTTGGATTTTAAAGATTTATTTGAAAATAAAAATTATTTTTTTGTTGTTTGCCCGGTGCTGTGTTGGGCCGGGTTTTGAGTAATCTCCCGGAAAAAGTTTCCCGGTGAGAAGTTACCCTAGGGCGTCTGTGTGAGAATATCGGCGTCGCGGGCAGTGACGCCGGAAAGGCCTCGGTTTAATATACCGTGGCTTGGATTGTCTGGTTGAGCTCTCCGTTGGTTGGAAACATCCATATGTGGGTGCAACCAGGAGTTCCGAAGTCGAGCGGCGTTGAAACGGCATAATGTCCTTGTAAGTGGCCGTTCATAAACACAGCTGCGGAGGCTGAGTTAGCAATATAATTAGTTTCTTATCTTGATAGATGATTAGTTCTTATGTAAAACCGGCGGGCGGAAGTCTGTGCTGCTCGATCTAGTTACAGACTAACCGATTTTTATGCTTAAAAGCCTAGCGGGTTAAAGACGGTAAATCCCTGCAAGTTGCAAGATAAATTTGACGGGCAAAATTTGCTTGGCTTGGTTGCTAGTTAATGCCGGGCGAGCAAAGTCATGTGTTGTATAACTATGGATTCAAATAAAATTCAGTAAACTAAGTTTGCCAACTGTAATGGTATTATCAAAAATTATTAATGAGGTACCTAACTCAACGGTGTTAAAAAATTACATTTTTTTTTATTTATTTATGCTTTTTACGGCTATTTTACATCGCCACAGTAAGTCTACGACTTGTTTAAAGTGGTGCAAAATTTTAACATTTATCACAAATATTTGGGTTTAAATAATAATGTAATAAACAACAGTCTAATTTTGGCATCAAAAAAAGAATCGTGAAAATTGCATCGCTCTGGGACGTTCAAAAAATATTCTGATTTGTTCAGTAAGTTCTAACTTTTTTGTCCAAAATTGTAATGCAATTTTGAGGGCAGAAATAAATTTGCAAGGCATGAATAAGCCAGAATATTCACGACACTAAAAATCAGAAGTGATCCATCCAAGCTGTGACGGTCAAAACGCATTCGTTCAATTTAAATGCGTCGCGCTTAAAACTCCAAAAAGTGACCCGTCTGATATGGATAGACGTAGTTTGGTAACGGTTGCAGCTAGATACTTTGTTTGTTGAAAATCTAATAAACTCAGCTATCTTCATTTTTTTTTTAATAAACTGCCTAAATTTTGTCTAAATTTCGTTCCAAACTTGACCCAAAAAAGTCATCATTTGCACTTCGGACCATAAATCTTAAAACAAAAATTTAAAAAAATTCTTAAACAGGATGGTTTTCAAAAAATGAAAAAACTTCCACAAAATTGTTGTTCATGTCATGTTTTCCCGTTTCAATTTGCCCAGCCAAGCCCTGACCCCGTTGCAAGGCCAGAGTTAATTAAAATATATCTGACACTAAAAATCAGAAGTTATCCAACCAAGCAGTAACGGTCAAAGCACCTCTGTGCAATTCAAATGCGTCGCGCTCAAAACGACCCCAAAACGACTTGGATCGACGTAGCTAAGTAACGGTTGCAGCTAGAAAGTTTGTTCTAATCGGAACCGTCGGATTTTTGGCCATGTCTTCTCGCCTCAATGCTCAGTCAAGTCCATTCGGGGTGAAGCTCTAATATTTTTCCGCCTTGTGCAAATAGACATAATTTTCGTGTTTTAGGTTGCAGAGCAAACCCGAGAACATTATTGAATTTGGAAGACAAGTTAGCAAAAATATTTCTGATACTAAACATTGAAAGTGTTCCTACCAAGCTGTGTCAAAGCGCTTCAGTGCAATTCAAATGCGTCCCGCTCAAAGTAACCCCAAAAGCGTGATCAACGTAGTTCGGTAATGGTTTGAGCTAAGTTCTTTTTTTTTTGTTGAATAGCTAATGAACGCAGCATCTTTATGATTTTTTTTTAAATAAGTCGCCCAAATTTTGTTTAAAATGTTGCTCCAAATTTTACCCAAAAAAGTTTCTTTTTGCACTTTTGACCAAAAATCTGGGCTAAAAATTTAATTTCAAAAAAATTCTTTGACAGAATGGTTTTTAAAGATTTACAATATTAAAAAAAAATGTTTTGATTGGAGCCGTCGGATTTATAGTCTTGGGCACTACCGTATAGACGTAACTTTCTTGTTCAACGTCGCGAAGCAAGTCAGAGTGTCCTAATGGAAAAAAAAAAAATTAAAAATAACGCTGGAACTCATCATTACAGGGTAGCTTTGGTAGATTACAAAATGCAAAATAATAAAATTGTATTTGCTCTTTCTTGGAAACAGTACCGCCCAAAAGTTTAGAATTTATAAAATTTATCAAAAAATTGGTCCCAAATCGAAATAATGCAAAAATTAAAATGACGTCACTAAATCTCTTCTCTAATGATTAGAGTAGCATGCAAAGATCAAAAAATACTGAATACAAATATTGTATTTGCTCCTTCTTGAAGCACAATGGTGCCCAAAAGTTTATAAAATTGAAATTTCACAAATTGTCTGACTTGAGTTAGCATAAATAAAAAATTCAACAACAATACGATTATTGTTCTAAGTAGGCTGATACGATACAAATTAAAAAATTAAGTTTGTTTTTATGAGAATTTTGTTGTATTATTTTAGTTTTACTTGATTCCATAAGCAGTCAATTGTACTTTCTGATCTGAAGGATTTGGCTGATGTGAATAGTTTTAAATATTAACAATTGTTTTAATTAAATATTTATGATCAAAAAAATATTTTACTGAGTATATTGTCAAAGTGTTGATTTATTTGTGATAAAGAATTTGTGAAAATGGTTTCTCATACTAATACTACTAATAATAGTCAGTTTTAATTGTATGTATTGTGGAATTTTTTTTTGCGCACAAAATAGGATTTTTTTTCCAAGTTAATAAAAACACAGCTGAATTAATAAGACATTCAAATCCTAAATTTAATACTCAAGATTTACATTTTCCAAAAATTATATGTACCACTTGTTGTTTAGCACTAAAAGATAGAAAGAATGATAATCCTAAAAGAAACATTTCTACAATACCGAATTTTGAAAAAAATGTTTTTCTTAAAGGAACTCGAATTAAAATTGATTGTAATTGCTATATAAGTATAACTGCAAAAAAGAACTATAGATCTGCAGTAATAAAAGTATATAAACAAATTAAGTTTGGTACGATAGCATCAGTAAATTATGAAAAATCAGTTCAGAAAATGAAAAAAAATCCTAAACCCAACACTGCAACAATTGTCTGCACAAAATGTTTTTCAACCATAGAAAAGAATCAATCTAATATATGTTCTTCAAAATAAGCAACCAGTGACATAACAAACAATATGGTTGCGGAACTGTCTGATCAATAAAAAATTGCATCATACAGCAGCTCTAAAAAAAGAATGAAGGTTTCCCAAACAAATTCAAAGGATTCAGATCAGTTTGGAGAAATTATTGAATTATAAATCTATCATGAATGTGTCTGGGTTATATATACAAAAAACGAACTTACTTTTTTCGGTCACCAACTGGTCAACGCAAATGTATTCCTGCTCATTTTTCTGAAGATATGAAGAATAGGAAATTAGACTTTGATTCCATTATAAAAATTGATTTTCTAGGTTTGATGTTGGTAATGGAAATTCAACCAAAACAATTAAAAAACCAATAGTGTGGGGTAACGTTTCTGAAATATTTGATATGGTAATTAATAAACGTGGAGAAAATGGTAATGTTGACATTAAAATTATGGCAGATGGCATTTTTTTTTAAATATCTTTTAGCATATTACCTGAGCTAGAAAATAACACAAATAAAAGATTGTTGAGATCTACATATAAAAGCAGTGCGGACTTAAAAAATTTGGTAAAGCTACAAATGTAAAAAAAAAGATTATTTTGTTATGTATTGTTCCCGATGTGAAGGAAAGTTATAGAAATTTAAATTTAATGAAAATTGTTTTGAATGATTTCTCATTCAAATTCATCGGCGATTTAAAAATAAATTTCATTGTAAACGGTCAACAACATGCATCTGCAAAGTATCCTTGCCTATACCGCTATGTATATTTGCAAGAAAAGGTAAGCAACTGCTCTGAACATTATAATGAATTATTAGTTGGTATTAAAAATGACGACGAGGAAGAAAATAATAACATTAATAAGTTTTTATTGCAGTTTAATTAAATTTAATTTTATATTTCTTAAATTAATTGTTTGAATTTGCAAATTTGAAAATAGAAAACAAATGCTTCAGGCTGAAGCCGTTCGGAAATTTAAGAAATTTCTTTAAAATATTTCAATCTAATGGAAGTAATAAGAAATTTGCTATGTTAAGCAAATCAGTAGTGAATCTTCTACTCTTCAATGAATACGATAATATATGTAACTGTTATTCAAAAATTCATAGTTTGAAGCAAATTAATCAAAAATTTAGATCGTAAACAAGCTCATCTTTGGCCAAAACAGTTAAAAATAATATCAAAAAATTACAATGGCAAAGTTTTTGCGGGGAATGCTTGGCGAACAATGTTGAAAAACTGATATTTTTGTTAGTGACAATATAGTAGGAAATATCAGCTCATTGATAATTATTCCATACGTATTATGTTTCAAATCAATGGATAAAATTGTAAATCTATGTTTCTCTACATCAAAACCGGATAAAAAAATCTTAAATTTAGAAACTTGAAAAAATATTTTGAAGCAACGGACTTTATTGAAACAAAACTTCATATTATTTTATACCAATTACCTCATGCGTTATATTACTTGAGTTTAGGTTTGGGTAGATGGTAGGAACATGCTGGTGAAACTATTCATAATGAATTTAAAACTGTATAGTCTCGTTATAATATCAAAATATTTAATGATTCACGTTATGCAAAAAGATTAAAAAACGCAATTGTAATACATACCACATTTAATTTTGAAAACTTAATAACATTCTATTGTAAAGGGTTTTCCAATAAGAAGTTTCATTTTGAATAGCAGGCTATTTGGGCAGCTGTCAATTTTGAAGCTATTATCTTTTGACATTTGACAAGTAAAAACTACGCCGTTATTAAAAATGGAACGATACACACTTCAACAACGCATTAAAATTATTAAAGTTTACTACAAAAATGGTGAAAAAATTTCAGTCACAGTTCGCAAAACTAAAACACTTTTTGGTCGTCGTAAAGCACCTTCTCGGCCGGCAATAGTCAACTTAGTGGAATAATTTAAGCTGTTGGAACAAGTTTGTGATGTAAAGAATTAAAAGCGTGTGCATCGCTTAAGAACACATGAGAATATTGCTGATGTAGCGCGTAGTGTTAAAAAAAACCCAGGTTTGTTGATTCCTTGTTGATCTTTGCAATTAGACATTTTACAAACGACATTAAATTGTATTTTGCACTTTTGACTTAAGTCTTAAGGCTTTTAAAATTCAGTTACCACAAGAACTCAAATTGGTCGATCACCACGTCGTTTCTTTGCAGATTGGGTCCTTCAAATGCATCAAAATGATTTGGAATTTCATCAAAAAATCATCTTCAGTGATGAGGCTCATTTTTACCTCGGAAGCTACGTTAATAAGCAGAATTGTCGCATTTGTAGCTCAGAAAATCCAAGAATGGTAGTTGAAAAGTCTTTGCACCCTCAACGTGTCACTGTTTGGTGCGGTTTTTAAGCTGGCGGTGTGATTGGACCCTACTTTTTTTAAAATATGAGGCTGGTGCAACTATTACGGTGAATGGATGGCGCTACCAAGCTATGATTAATGATTTTTTATAGCCAGAATTGAAAGATATTGCTGTGGACAACGTTTATTTTCAGCAAAACGGCGCTTCGTGCCACACAAGCAACAAAACAATCGCAATTTTGCAAGAAAAGTTTTCTGGTCGTGTTTTTCTCAAAGAGGTGATTACAATTGACCACCGAGATCTTGTGATTCAACATCTTTAGATTTTTTTCTTTGTGGTCACGTAAAAAACAAGGTTTATGCCAATGCTCTACAATCGATTCAAAACCTTAAAAATGAAATTTGTGAAGTTATCAAGGACATACAGCCTCAAATGTGCGAATTGGTCATGAAAAATTTCATAAAAAGAATGTGGTACTGCAACCGTAACCGTGGCGGCTATTTGACCGATATTGTTTTCAAATGTTAATAGCATACCTTTCTCTTTACAATGAAATAAACATTTATTGCGTTTCTTAAAAAATTTCCCGTTTTTTTTTAATATCAAATAAAATGAAATGAAATGAAACCTTTTATTGGAAAACCCTATATTTCAAATACATGTTAATAAATTAAATACACAAATTATTTTGAGTAATACACTTAGACATAAACTGTAATTATTTAAAAACTTTTTAATTTTTTAAATTTTTAGTGTTTACAAACTTTTGGGCACTACTGTTTTCAAGAAGGAACTAATACAATATTTGTATTCAATATTTTTTTATCTTTGCATGCTACTCTAAACATTAGCAAAAAGATTTAGTGTCGTCATTTTAATTTTTGCATTATTTTGATTCAAGACCAAATTTTTTTATAAATTTTAATATTTCAAAATTGTTAGACGGTATTGTTTCCAAGAAAAAGCAGATACAATTTTAATATTCTGCATTTCAATTCAAGACACCTGTTAGAGGGCATCGATAGATTTGCAAAGCCTGAGTTATCCAAAATGTTTCCGACACTAAAAATGCAGTGAATTTTATATTATTTTCTACTTAAATCTAAAAACCAAAAGAATTATTCAATCAATACTAAGTGGGTATATTATTGTTTATTTTTTGATGGACGCCGTATAGTTAATGTACCACAGATATTCTATAAATAGACTGGTCAAACTGGTTTGGACGCTTTATAGTATGCACGATCCTTGTCAAATATGTATATCTACAATAGAAAACATGTTGCAACACTGCCGGACGCTTTAAGGTAGCAAACAGGACGCTCTATAACACATATTCATGTTTTTTTGTGTATATGTAAGACGCTCAAAAACAGAAAAATGTACGGACGCTAAAAAGTAGTTTTATGTACAATAGAAAAATGTTTTAGTTTGTATTTAATAAGAAAACCGCGTTAATCTTTTTGAGCTCGAGTATATTCACCTGCGAGCACTAGAAGTACGTTTTTTTGTAAGGGACGCCCTATGACAGTTTCTCATAGCGGACGCTTTATAGATACCAAGATGTAAATATATATATATATTAATAATAATGCTAGTATTTCACAACAACATCCCAAAATTTGATAGATTTTATAACATTTGCCTTTCTAAAATAATATTTCTGTCTATTTATGATAGTTTTATGCATAGAATAACATTATGATAATTTTATTCATAAAGAATAGCTCATTTAATTATTTATAATTATTTATATCAACATAAATTTGTCAAAAACGACACCGCTTTAAATATTCTAATCATTGCTAAATGTTTTAATGCAGTTTATCTGCAAAAACAAGTAAATAAAAAGTACACTAACATATAACCAATATTATTATTACCATAACATAATCTATAGATTCACTACATTTTTGTAGATGCAATAACAATCTTTGCAATCCTGCACAATTATAACATCTATTTAAAAATACAGCGCAACTATAATTTTATTAAATACATTTATATAGTTTTAGTCAAAGTTTTAAAAATTTATATTTATTTTGTTCAAAACCTTTTTATATATCTTCACTTTTAAATATTTGATTTATTTATTTATTTATTTCATTGCCTTTCTACCTTTCGTTGTAAATGTATGTTCCCTTATCTTGCAGCTTCTTCTTTTATTGCGCTGTTTCATTCTTTTCTGAGTCTTCTTCTTTTTGTTTTCTTGTTACTCTTGTCTCATATATTTTCTGGGTGTTTCTTTCTTTACTCATTCATCTTATATGTCCATACTATCTCAATAGGCTTTCTGAAATGTTTTTAAAATGTTTTTAAATTTTGCTGTTTTTCCTAATTTGTCCTTTATCTCTATGTCTAATTTATTTTCCGGTGTTTTTGTATTATTGTTTTTAGGTATCTGTATCTAGTATTCTTCCTTTTATTTTTATTTTGTGATTTAGTTTTTCTCTCAAAATTATCATGGTTTTCGTTTTTTTTAATAGTTTATTTTAAATTTTTTTAGTTGCTCTTCTAATATTTCTATGTTGTGATGAAGCTCTTGTTCGGTCTCTGCAATCACTGCCATATTGTCTGCAAATAGCAGTTCGGCTGTTTTTGTTATTTCCATCTTCCAATATCCTATTTCTAACATTTTAATTTTTGTCTTTGCTTGTTTTCTTGCTAAGGCACAATTGAAGGGCTAAATGTAAAATAATAACAAGCCTCGTAAGTTAAAAGTTAATGTTTTTTTAATAAATATAAAAAACTAAATAACAATTTTGTGTATGCAAAATTAACTTGAATAATACAAAAAAATATTTGCAATAAATCGGGGTATTAAACTCGCAGTGTGGCTTGTCATATTATTATGTTATATATATTATGTTCAAAAATACAAAAAAATAATTATGAAAAAGTGTAGCTTGTCATTGTTTCACATTAAATAATTCAATTAAGAAGAGCAATTTTTAATTACGTTTATTATTTCTTTCTCAATTTTGTTTGCTTCTAGTTCTTTCCACATATCATCTCTCTTGATTCTATCAAATGGTTTTTCGAGATCAACAAATCATGCGTGCATTACTCATTTTTTTTAAATTATTTTCTCATTTAGCTGTTTTATTATAAATATTAGACCCTGTGTGCTACTTCCTCTTTTAAATTCACATTGGCTGTCCTCCTATTATCGTTTGTAATTTGATTCTCATCCTTTTTTCGAAATTCTTGTAAATATCTTGCTTGGTATGCTTGATAGTGTGATTCCTCTGGAGTTTTCACATTTCCTTATATCTCCTTTATTATGTATGTGGAGGATTATTTTTTTGTTACGTTCCCTTGGCGTTTTCCCATTTTTTATTATGTCATTTATTAGATTTTCTATAAATTTCAACATTTCCGGCGTAAAATACATCTGTTCCTAGAGCTTTCCCGTTCTTGAATATCTTAATTGCTTATATTTACTTTGTCTTTTTTAATTTCTTCTATATCTTCCGTTTTTCTGTCTTTAACCACTCGTTCATTTTCTAATGTTTTGTTTTTTTTGTCTAATTTTTGTTCTGTTTGCCTTCATCTTTTAATTATGTTGTTTTCTTCCGTTATTATTTTTTTATTTTTATCTATTTTGTTTATCATATTGTGTTCTTTCTTTTGTTTTAGATGTTTTAATGTTCCGTAAAAAAGTTTTTGGTTCCGGTTGAAGTTCTCATTCATTTATTTATCAAATTTTATCCATGATTTTATCTTTGTTTCTTGTATTATTTTCTTTTCTTTGTATTCTTCGTAGTCTTCTTTTTTTAGTTTGTAAGTGTCTTTTCCATTTTTTGTTCGTTATCTCTTTATTGACTTCTTCTGTCCACCAACTGTTTTTTTTATATCTTTGTTTACTATTTCTGTTGTTCCACAGCTCTCTTTTGCAGCTTCTAGAATAATTTGTTTGAAAGTTACTCATTTTCCCTCTATGCAGGTTCTTTTTATTTATTTTTTTCTTTTTTTTTTTTTGTAGTATCTCTTAGTATGCCGCTTTTGTCTTTATCTTAACTTTTTTCTTTCTTGTGTCTGGTTTAACTTTTGCTTTCATTTCATGTCCATTCGTAGTAAATAGTGGTCGCTTCCTATTTTTGCCAGTGTTGTTATTCTTACGCTTCTTATCTTGTTTAAGTAGTTTCTGTTAACTATCCAATAATTAATAATTAATCTTTGGTTAGTCGTGATTTTGTGTATTTGTGAAATGCCCTGTGTTTGAGTTTAGTGTTTGTTATTATTTGATTGTTTTTTTTTAATTTCTTCTACTTTTTTTCATTGCCTCTTCTATTCCGTTGATTTGATTTCCTATTCTCCCATTTGTATTTCCTAGTATTTGTATGATTTCTGTGCCCTCGTCTATTTCTGGTTGTAATTTACTATAGAAGCTGCCTTCCTATACTTTCTTTGCGTTTTATTCGGTTCGTATGCTACTACCATGGTCCACGTTTCATTGTCTACTAGCTTCATTTCTATTGTGATAATTCTTTCATTTATGTGTGTTTCTTTCATTGTGTCTTTTGTCCTTTCTAAAGTTATAACCATTCCTACATCTCCTCCTGCTCTTTCCTTTTTCTCCGCTCCACATTAACCAGTAATTTCTATAAATTGTGACTATCCCATGCCCTTTCTTTTATGTTTTTGTTATTCCTAGTATTTCTATTTTTTGAATTATCATTTTTTCTACTAGTTCTGCTTTTTATCCCATGTATCCTCTCATATTCCATGTTCCTATTATTTCTTTTTTTATTTTATTTTTTCTTTTTCCTTCTTTTTCCTTTTCTATATTTTTACTACTTATGTTCTTTGTCGTTTCATTATTCGCCATTAAGCTTATCTTCTTTCTTGTACCATTTTCTCGCCGTGTCTGGTTGGGTATATTTTTTTTTTCATTTACTGGTTTTTTTCTCTTTTCTCTTTATTCCATCTATGTTTTTCTCCGTTAGTTATTAACTTTTGATAACCTATTCTTACCCTCTTGCCATACGCTTTTTCTTCTTTTGTTATGTTTCTAATTTTTCTTTGTACGCATTTTTCTTTATGTGTTAGGTCATTGTCAATGTAAATCCTGGTCCCTTTCAGATTTCTTTACTCTAATTATTTGTTTTTCTTCAATTATTATGACACCCAACTTTTAAATATACTTTGTATTATTTAGATTATATTAAAGATCTAGATCAAATTAAAGATGATATCTAAAATACATACAATATCGGTGTGATAGCCACTATCATTTTTGTATTAAATTACTTCAAAATTGTCAAATAATTTATGTACATTTGGCTAATAATTAATAAATTATATGCTTAATACTTTTATTTGTTATAAATGAATATGATAAGCATGCCCATAGGTTTTATTAAAATAAATAACATTAACAGTTAGGTTATTTAGCTAATAGTTTATTAGGTGCCTTATTAAGAGTTGAATATTACAGCTCTTAGTATAATAAGAAGCGTAAAAGTAACTAGGGAATGCAAAGTATAAGTGAATTTGTCCAAATCTTAAGACTAATTTAAAATAATTCCTGAGATTCAAATATGGCAAACATTTGTATGAGAAAAACAGGTACATAGCTGTGCAACTTAACCTGGGTATACATAAAATAAAAAATTAAAAAATAGTCAAGTCATCTTAAGTAGGGTTTTATGGTCTTCTATATAACAAAAACAATCGGATGCCCAGTGCTCGAAGCAATTGCTTGAGTCTATATTTCCAATTCAATGTTACATAAAGCAAGGTCATAGTAGCAGAATAAATATGGTAAGAAACATATTAACAAATGTTTTTTAAGATTGTTACAATATTAAAATGTGGTATCATAATAGATCTGTTCCAACATACAATTTAGACAGTTTGCAAACCGTTCAAACTATGCACACAAATAAACAACTGTGTATAAAAAACTGTGTAAAAATGACAAATATTTATTTGTATGCACAGTTTGGACGCTTTGCAAACTTTCCAAATCGTATGTTGGAACAGACCTAATAAATAGTGTTTGAGCAAAATCTATAATAATAAACTAATTTATTAAAAAAAACAAATAAATTCATACAAAACCTAGAAAACCTCTAAAACTATAACATTGTACAGAAAAAAAAAATTAAATTACCATACTTCCTCAAAGATATAGTTTTACTACTAACAGAAATTTAACTGTTAACAAAAATATTATTACCAACCGAGTTATAAAACACCTAAAAAATACCTTCCCAATTCAGCAATGAGGTTTTCATAAAAACAAAAGTTGTAAAAATGCCATCAAACTTCTAGTTAAAAAAATAAAAACAAATACTTCTCTGCCACAAGATATGTTGTTTTTATTCATTTTCACAAGAGGTTTGACTCAGCTAATAGAAACATGTTGTGAAAGAAACTTTAACATGAAATTGTAAGCATAAACTTTATCACAGTAGATAATAACAAAGAACTGTCAAGTGTAATTACTCAATACCAAGTTGTGTTGCAAAGAGATAGTCTAAGCCATACACTGTTTCTAGTAGTTGTACAAGACCTACCTGAGGTTATAGAAACACCAGAAACACAATGTATAATGTACTGCGTACATTATACATTGTGTTTCCTAAACTTACTAAATTCCTGGTGCATCAATAATAAGTTAAACTATTAGCATAAAAAAAAAAGATTTTGCATTAATTTATTTAGTTATCAGAAAAAATACAGAGTAATAATAGAAGAGAAAAATATGCAGATTGCAACCAAAAATTATACGGATAAACCCAAGATGCAAACACACAAATGTGTAGAAAAGAGTTTGCAAATGATACCAATATATCATAACCTGTGTGACCTTACATCACCATAACATATGCAGTAATTATTGCGTATGCAAAAAGTCATTTTGTCAACTGTGTGCAGATTTAAGTAAGTAATACGGAAGTACGTAAAATTTAAACATCATAAGGATTAAACTGGACCTCCAATAATAGTGGTTCCATCGGGAATGATATAAATAAATTAAAAGCAGCTTAGTTGCTCTTAAAAATTAAATTGAAAATAAAAAATTTCTCGCAGTCGATTCATGTTCACATACTCTGATGAATTAGGGAAATTATCCAATAAACAATCGAAGGTCTACAAAGAGAATGTAATTTAATTATTCATAGAATTATGAAAAATAACAGTGCTTCAAAGATTACAACAAGACAAACAAGCAGTAAATCAGATTCTAAAGACTTTTGGCATAAACAAAAATAATTTAATAACACGATTAGTCAAACTGGATTTTTTTCGTCAAATAAAAGCTGAATTAAATGATAAACACATAGTGCATAAAATTATTAATAAAGTTAAAAATCATAAGTATAATGCAATATTCCGCAGAATTACCATATCTCTTCATTAAAAAAATCAATAAAAGTATTGCTACAAAAAACCAACTTCAAATAAAATATATTAAAAATATACCTAAAATTATTTCTTTAAACTAAATACGTGCAACAAATGTTCCTTAAATCCTATAAATGTTCATACCAACAGATTTATAAATTGTTTTTATCAAAATCACAATAGCCTACGTTTAAGAAGTGATACCTTATTTGCTGCATGTATGCAATTACACTAATTGAATTAAACGTATATAGTGCTGATTAATATAATAGTAATTTAAAAAATAACAAAGTAATAAAAAACTTTAAAATTTTTATTTTAAGTTAATTAATCATCGTAGATGACAGGTTTAAATAAATATATTCCTAATTTAACTCACAACGGTAACTTTAGTATATAAATTTACTAACACCTAGTATAACACCAACTTTATCTTGTTAAACTACAGCAATACACAACATATATTATTATAATAAAATTATAATATCAGTAATCAACTCACACATTTTGCGTTTCTTAGTGCTAAGACTGTTTTTGTTTTTAATCTAAACACGCAGCTTACGTCTGAATATAATTTACAAGTTGCAAATCTTTATTAAATTGCTGGAGTCTGTTCGCAAGCAAGTGTTGAAGTTTGAGCCAAATATACCGTCCGTTCCAGATTGTTTCGAGTCGGTTACTTTAACAACAGCCATAAACACTGAGTGTAAAAGCAGCATGCCATTTTATATAACTTCATGGAATAGAATTGCTCAAGAGATCAAAAAGAATATAAAAACATATCTTTGCAACAAAATTGGAATAATGAAAAAGTCTGTTCTGTAAGTAGAAATAAAGATTAGAATATAATAGATTTGATTTAAAACAATGGAAATAAATACTCATAAAATTATTTGTTGGGTATTAAATAAAACAATAAATAAATTCAAACTTATATATTTTGCTGTATTAAAAACAAGTTTTAATTTTTACATAAATACATTTTATTTACATCATTAACATAGTTTTCACTAACAATATGAATACTATTTAAATATTTATGGTGTATATCTCAAATTAACTGGATTCTATGTTATATTTATCCATGTGCAATTGTACTGTTTTATTTTATAATTTTGTAGCTAATAGAAAATTACATTAATATTCTTGTTTCATTAGATTTGCACCAATTTAAAATTGTTCATATTAATTAATAATTTTCCATTATTAGCATAGATTTAATTCATTTGAATAATTACACTAAGGGACGGTATTTTAATTACATTTTAATCGTCAGTCCAACTGAATTTATTTAACTTTGTGATCTTAGATTAAAATGATAAAGTAATTTAGATTAGAAATAGATTTTCCAATAAGAAGTTCCAATTTAATTATTAAAAAATATATTTATTTATTCATAAGTAATACACTTTTTTTAACTTAAATTCAGAACACAAACTCTGTGCAATTACTTGTAAAAAATGATTTCCAGTAACTATCCACCATGACTGCAAAGGTCATTCTTTTGAGAAGTTTTGCAAGACATCTTGGCTCTATCTAGCAAACATTATTTTTGAGGGCTAAAATTGTTTGCGAGGCATTAGAATAGACTCTTTCCTTCTTGTAGCCCCAAAATTATATTTTGCAAAATAATGCAATCAGTAAATTTTTTGTGCACCACTGCAAATGTTTCACGGTTTGTGTGGCTCGTAACGCCATCCAGCTGATAATAAAAACTGTCTGCAAAAAAGTAAGATCCCACGACTCCTCCAACCAACTAAAAACCGCACAAAACAGTAACTCGTTTAAGATAAAGAGATTTTTCAACTATCGTTCTAGGATTTTTAAAACCTTTAAATTTATTAACAAACCCACTAAGATGAAAATGCGCTTCATCGTTAAAAATATTTTTTCTACTAGAGTCAGGATTCCCTGCCAGCATTTCCATAACCCAAATATCGGCGTTGTGCATAATATTTATAAGCATGTAGGCTAAGATTTTTATGCAGTATGTGATGAAGGATGGACTGTGAAAACTTTGCGATATGCTTTACAATAGCATTGCAGAATGGTGTTTTATACCGACCAAAAACACTACAAACTCAGCAAACTGTCTTGGCCAAATTTTCACCGTATCTGTAATAAATTTACGTTATTTTGAACTCAATGTATGTCTATACCTATACAAAGGAGCGTGTTGACAAGATTAGGATGCCATACCCAATCAAACGCTTTAGAAGTGTATAGAGGTACTGCAAGATTTTCTCCTATTTTGTCTAAAGTAGAATTCCATTTGTGACTAACATAAGTTAAAAGATCTGCTGTAAAACATTTTGATCAAAATCCATATTAAGTATCTGAGATAAAATTATTTTGTTCTAAGAACTTAACAATGTAAAAAATATAATTTTAAAATATTTTTTTAGACAGATTGGACAATAATCTTTCTTCTATACATTTTTAGGACCATTTGCAATTTTCCAACAATTTGAGAATGTTTCATTTTTGTATGATAAAGCAAATATTTTGGACAAAATAGAAGTTAATTTATTTGCAAATGTTTTAAGAATGCTAGGTGAAATTTCATTTATACGTGATGCCTTTCTGATATTTAATTTAAGAAGATCTTTTTTGACAACCCGTTGCCTAAAATAAATTGAGCCCATTATTTTTCCACATGCTGGCATTGTAGGTGCAGCAATAAAAAGATTTATAATAGTAGATTTAGATGCAAAATAGTTTGCAAAAATATCAACTTTTTTTTAATTATTAATAACTAGATTGTTTTGATGGTTTTGAAAAGGAAAAATTAAAGACTTTGTACTACCTTGCAATGAATTTATCGTTCTATAATTTTTTTTGTTGTTTATGGAAAGCTAAGAAATTTGATTAGCTATGTTTATGTCAATCCTACTTTTTTCAGATTGTATTAGATTAACACAATAATAATTTACTGCCCGATTTAAATAAATTGAAAACAAGTACTTTATTTTTGAATAGTTTTTGTGAGATTTTCTGCTGCAATATCAATAAAATATAAATAATAAGTATCAAAATCAAATTAAAAAAAAAATATTTTTTTTACTATATTCATCTTAGAATAATAATAGATAAGGCTCGGTTTAGGTTTGGTAGTAATAAGAAGAGAAGTTTTAACTACAATAGTAATAAGGAAATGATCAGAATTTCTTTACGCAGTGTCCATATTAGTTGTTGTAATCTCTGGAATAGTTAAAAGATACAAATCTAATAATCTTGGTTCACCAAGATGTCCATTACAAGATAAATATGTACGTTGCTAAATAAGTTAAATAAGATTATAAGAAGCACCAAAAATCATAGCTTGATGTCCAGATAAAGTTGTAAAAAACGGGTGGCTTAACTATTTTGTATTATGTACATTAAAATCTCCTAACTAAATTATTTCAGCTTTTCTATAATTGCCTCGAAGAAGCCTGTTAATACTTTCAGTAATTATAAAAGTTTGGAGTTTAAGAAATATGCTTTTTTTAACCAGTGCCTTAAATTTTGTACGTTGCCAGTCTAAAATATGCTTGTTGTTTGTGAATGTAGGAAGACTATGTCAATGTCAATGTTTGGTTGATTAAATTGGTTAGTAGAACAGGCAAGGCCTTGTTCCGCTAATTTTACCGTATCAATAGTCCATGTCTTTGCCAAGTCGTTGTAAGATGAGCCCTGAAGAACCATAGCATTGGCCATCCGAGACTATAAATTACATTGAACCAACAACAATTCTTAAACTTAAATAAAATGTTTATTTTGCTATCCAAATTAACTTCCCAAGCACGTCAGTTACCTTTTTGTTCAAAAATAATTTACTTTTCAAACTCCTTCTCCTTTAGAAATATAGAGTATAGAATAGAATAGTTAAACCCCATTTCAAAAACTGTTTCCATTGCAAAAAAACTTTTGACTAATATTATTTCTTCTTGTAGAGTAGTTAATAAAGATGAATAATAATAAAAAATTATAATTTTTTCCTTATAGAGATAATCAACTTCAACTACTCCACAACAATCCCAAAAAACTAATAAAAAACTTTTGTTTTGTTTTCTAATTTTGTACTAAAAAAAACTTTATTGTCTAAATCATTTTTTTACTGACACAAGTTTATTACAAAATATATCAAAAATTGTTATATTAGGGTTGTCTATGTTTCACATAATTATAATTTTTAAAGAAAACAATAATAAGAATATTTTAAAGCCAATTATACATAGTAGTTAATAATTGTCTTAATATAATAATATTTGCTATATTAAGAATACGTTTCGAAGCTTCAGCTTTTAAAAACGGCATCTTGAATGTGAGCTTTGCTTGATGCAAATAAGATGTGATTTTGCTATGGTGCTACAGAATAAGTTAAGATTGTGTCTTAATGCGTAGCTTAATATCTAGTTGGATGTCAAATCATGCTTGACCGGGCTTAGACACCACTATAACTTTTATATTTGGCGTCCAATTGACGTCTTTTTATTAACATTATTATATTGTTACTATAATATATTAAGTTTCCACAACTCAGGACATAGCCTTGCTGACCATGTCCCGTTAGAGAGTGACAATAGAATAACAACTTAACATAACATAACATTTACCATATAACTTAATTCACTACTAATATAATATATATATATATATATATAATCTTAATAACCCTAAACCCTGTTATAATTAATTATTTATTAATTTTATTTCAATTTTCTTTTTTTTTTGTTACTGCCATCATCCATTTCATTCCTCTTCCATCTTCTTTCAGTACGTCAATTCATCCCATTTGCTCTTCTCTCATCTCATTGCATTGTAGCATGTGTTCTATGCTTTCCCTAACTTTTTCACACATCCACACATCCTACACATTTTCTTTTCCTCTTCCATCCAAAGTTTGCACACTTTCTCCTCATTTCCACATCTAAATCTTGCAATCATTCGTTTTTCCATTTTTCATAACTTACATTTTTTAGGTACTTTGGTAGTGCATCCCTTATAATGAGTTCATAATTAATTGCACTTGTATATCTCTATCTCTCATCATAATTTCTTTCTACATACTTCTATCTATTCTTAATCTTTCTACTTCCTCACTAGCATATCCATTCCTGTTAAAATATTTTTCTCTGCATGTACCCATTTTCCGCATTTTCTCTTCATTTTCTCCTTCCGGCATTCTTGTAATATCTTACATTTGCAACGTTTCCTACGTTGTAGGCTCCACATCAATGACGTTGTGGAAAAAAATAATAATACTACGTCAAATATAGTTAAGCCAAAAATAAAATTTATTCTCCTTAAAAATATAGTTACATTCACTTGAAATTATTTACATAACAATTTACAATGAACACAATAGTTACAGGGACTACTCACAGTTTGGAGGGATAAAGCAAGATGACAACGTGAAGGCTGCTAAGGTCGCGAAGCCGAGGGCCTACAAAACTTCCTTAGCAGCGGGAAACCAGAAGATACGAACAAAAATCCTATACCTTAACTAGCCAACTGGAAAGAAATAACAGGGTTTCTTAATCGGGAGTCACTTACACAGGCAATTATTTAAAGAGATACTGGACGGCGGTGCTGGCACTAGAGTTGGATCGGGACTCTAAATCAAGTCGAACTGACTGGACCAGAACAGGACGGCAGATTATATATGAATTTGGAAAGGGGAGGGGATACAGCACCCACGGGATTGGCCAACGTGACCTAACCAACCAGGAGTGCCACCGCAAGAAATGGAAAATGGACACAGGAGTAGTAACTGTAGAAAACTAAAAATAAAATAATTAGCTTTTAAAGGACTAATTACTTTAACAAAAACACCCACATAATATTGTACATTTGTGGTTTAAATCCCGATAAAATTGGTACATAAATAACAGAATATTAATACAAAATATAAACAACGTATAGTGAGTTGCATACAGTCAGCCCACATTTTTAAATATTACTCTAAGCAAATTAGCGAGTTGATTTGGCCGGAATTGGGCATTATACATATGTTTAATTATGCGGGGGAAACACCGAGGTTACGCCACTGCCAGTGTGTTCAAGACACAGCGGTTTCAAAGCCTTAGAAAAAGCCGCATTGCCGGCATGGCCGCTACCATCTGGTGAGACCCTAAAACCGCTGCTACCGGGTGCATAAGTGAGGTGTGGTGTTGGTGTTGTGAGTGGTCTCCCGGAAATAATCAAATATATGTAAGTATCCAAAATACGTATTGCATGATACAGTTAAATTTTACATGGCCGGTACATATGGAAGTTGCATGTTACTTCACATGCCGGCTCTGACGGGATGAAAATTATTTCTGGGGTCTGGCCATAATTGCCGGAAGACGGTAGCAGGATCTACCGTACCGTGCCGTGCCCCATTAAATGATGTTTAGTAAATTATAATTATTGCCGGCATGTTAGGCAGCCCAAATCGCGTTGTTTAACGCAAGGTGTGTATAAGTATACCGGGTGTATCTCTTAATAAAAGAACTAAGTTCTTTACACAATCATTCCTTTCTCTCACTTTTTCTCTATACCTCATCTCACGCTTTCCTGCTTCTATTCCTAATTTGTCTATTTTAACTTCTTCCATTACAAGGTATGCTGGGCTCTTTTTGCTTACTCCTAATACCCATCACCAGTATTTAGTTTGAATAGCCTCTCACTTTTCTTGCTTTTTCCATCCCCAAATTTCCGCTCCGTACAATAACACAATAACATACGTTTTACTAAACTATCAAACATCATTCCTTTTATTCTCATACAATCAAATTTTCTTTCACCAATACTTGTCCTACCGCTTTATTTGCTTTTTGTGTCATATTTTTTATGTGTTTGTTTTTACAATTGGTTGTATATTGGAGTGACAATAATTAAAAAGGCAAAACAAACTTATCATTTTTCTGATGGTTACGTAACATTAGGTCTTCTGCAAATTCTTTAGTTTGTATGCAATCAAAATTTGAACAAACTCTTGTAATGTTTTTTTGAAAACAGTAAAATAGTAGCATGTTCTGCCTATATGATAAAACCAATAAAAATTTAAACATAAACTTTGTCAATAGTGGCTTATCATAATCAAACTCTTAAACAATCATATCTCAATTAGTATTTCTAATTTACTATTCCGATGACGGTTTTCATAAACTTTATAACTAAACACGTAAATGACTTCCCATTTAAGTCAATAACTAAAAATACTCCATCAGTCACCCAAAAGTAGGCATTATTACGATTCTTTAAAACAACTAAAAAAAAGTGTTTTTAAATCATTGACAACCAAGACAAGAGTTAAAGTAATTAATCAGTCAAACAAGTGTCCAAAAAAACGTATCACAAATCAGTAAAACTGGGCAATATTAACATTCGCACAATCTTTACAATAAATAGTGTAATCGCAGAGATTACCAAAACGTTCAATTTTCATCTATTAAAATTTTAAAAGATTCGTAATGTGCATTATAGGTGTTGCAGTTTTATTGTAATATGGTATAAACAAATTTGGAACTACAATGAAAACTTAAATTTAAGTTTAAAAAATTGCATCTGAAAGAGTAGAACTCCCATTACTTGACATTATTTTATCTGTCATAAGAGGTGGCGCAAAAGTATCCTACACTTCCATAAATTGTAATGACTTGTATTGAGCAGGGTCTATCTGCACAAGTTCAATAGCACCTTAAGTGTCGGTAGCTGTCGTGCTGCCGTTTTTGCACGTTTTGACTCATTATGTCTAAAAGCGTCAGCAGTAAAAATGCCAAACGGTTTACAAACTGTCTTTTTAATCTTTTACTAATTTCACAAGTTCTTTTGTCCGTAAGCGGGCAAGATCATGTGCTTATAGATTTAGAGTCTACCATAATAAACTCCGTTAATTTTGTCGCTTAATCTTTCTTTAACATTGCCTTTTGTTTATTAATTTCTGATAATACAAAAACACTATTCTAAAAATAATACTTCCAGAACACGTAATAATATACATTAACGTATTCCCTTACTATTTCTTGATAATTAACAATTATGTAATAATCCGTATCCACTGTTCAGTAGTTAATAACAATCCATTTTTTTTTTAGTTTTTTAATAATTCATATCTTTCCTTAATTAATACCAATTGACCTACTGCCAGGTTAGGAGTTTCCTTAGCTAGTCGTTTCGGGCGTTGTTGTAGGTGATGAAGATACTCTGCAGACCATCTTCTCCAAAACTGCTGCCTCATAGCTTCTAGCTGTTGCCACCTGGATAAACGGTTGACTTGAATTTCTAATAACAAAGGTTGTGGCACTGCTAATAATGCATTGCCAATTAGAAAATGCCCTGAATTAAAGGACTCCAAGTTCCTTGCATCGTTTGAAAGTGAAGTTAGTATTCAAGGTTTAATAACTGCTTTAATCTGGTCAACACTCCTCGTAGTTCAGTGTCGTATCGCCAATAACTCAAAGCAGATGCCTTTTCATCAATTTCACGGCTGCTTTCTAGAGTCCCCCAAAATGGCAAAGTACACAAACACGCAGATATATGCCTTAGTTAGTTTTCAATTCCTTCTAGACCAGTGTTTCCCAACCTTTTTTGTGCCATGCCTCACCTAAGTCTTTCTAAAATTCTTATGCCCCCCTATGTAACATACATAATTTTTAATATTAAAAAATTGAATTATTCAGTTAAGAAACTTAAATGATAGGTTTTAAGAAGAAATTACTAAGAAACTGTTAACAAAATACAGTAAGTAAATTTTCAAAACATATAATGAAAAACTGAAATTCAAATTCGAAATAATTTTAATAAAGATTGTTTAATATTAATTTAATATTTTAATTTAGTGAGATCCTTGCGCTTGATGCTTGCTGTACAGAGATTTTATGTTAGGATCCAATTTGGTTAGCTTCAGTCTCAAGTCTCTCCGTTGTGTTATGTCCAGACGATTTTTTACTAGTAAATCATTTACAATACTAAATTCACATTCAGCTAAATATAAAGATAAAAACGATAACAATAGTTTTCTTGCACTTTTAGTTAAATTTGGGTATTTGATTTCTGTTTCCTCACAAAGCCATGCCATCGCTCCTTTTATATTAAATATTTTAACTGACTCATCATTTTGCATTTCTGCGAGTTCCATGTTGGAAAAGCAGTTTGTTTTCAATCAGAAAATCTTTCTGTTAATTCAGCCGATAAAATTTTTAGATGCCCGACATAACGAGTACAGCGGTATCATTTACTTTACATTTTTAAAGTAAATGAAACTGTTCAAAGTTTTTGTTGATTGTATATTTCTGACATAACTCAATAAAGGCATTTGTTTAAGAATTTGCTTGTTTCTTTCAATTTTGGCTTCAAAATCTAGTATTGCATTTAAATGGCGCAGAGCAAATGGGTTAAACTCGTTTCGAGTCCATTTTCAAGTTGCCCCCATTAACAATCAAATTGCCCCCCTGTGGAGCGTGGGCCCCTCGGTGGGAAACACCGTTCTAGACCCTTCCCTAATCTGGATTAGACCGCAATAATCAATTATAACCCGAGAAAATAATCTGCTTGGCACTACCCTATGTTTAGGGAGGTCGCCCATAAATGGGCTGGCTGCTATCGGACGGTTTTGAAAGCAAGTAATTTAACTATTTAATGCTGCTTGTATCACTAAACGTCCAAATATTGACCAGTAATTTCTTTGATCAAAAGCTAAAGTGAGATCGACCACAGTGACAAGTTCTTAGATGTTCCGTATTTACCAACAGGTTTGTAAGTGGGTGTTGTTTCAGAAGTAATGCAGCATGTTTATGATTCTTGTCCAAATCCGAGTATCTTAGTCTTCCTCCTACCTTTATAATACCATGCTTGTCTTGATATGGTCGCAAAGTAATGAGCTTTCCTTAATCAATTTTTGGAAGTTTTCTCCTGCACCTTTCTCACAATGATTTGTTTGATCGCCAGAACCTTGTCTTTGTTTAGTAACCCTTGTTTTCTCTGTCAACACCAATTAAAATTGTTGGCAAACTACTAACCCCATCCGATAACACGTATAAGTCGAGTCAGTAATGAATATCGACTCGCAAGCTTTCTGCCAAACTCTGATGCTTTGCCTGTCTTAACCATAATGCAAGGCCATTAGGCTTGAGTTTAAGATAACCAATAAATAAATATTCTCTATTGGTAAATGCAAAGCAGTTACTGTACTCTTTATGAGTTTGCATAGCAGGAACGCTGCACATAATTCCAAACGCGGTATTGTAGTAGGCTTTAATGGGGCAACTCGTGACTTGCTGCAAATTAGCTTTAAACTTTTTTACTTTATATTGCTTCTGTAGTAACAGCATATATACAGGCTGCATAGGCTTTCTCGTTAGCTTCACAAAAACCGTGGATGTCTACACGGTAGCTACTGCCGATCACCAATCGTAGCACCTTAGGTTCTTACAGTTTACAAAATCACTTATATAGATAGCCCAAACTACGTTTTCTTCCAATGGTACAGCCTTGTCCCAGTCCAATTTTAATGTCCACACTGATTGCATTATTATTTTTGCTGCCACTACTATCAAGCCTAACATGCTTAGCGGATCAAACAGCTTGGTTTTGTTTGATAAGATTGTTCGTTTTGTTGTGCGTTCGCTGGGTGCATTGTTATTAACATTAAATTTAAACACATCCTGCTGAGTATGCTATTCCATTCCCAGAACCTTCATGATACCGTCTTTGTTTAATTGTAATATTTGATTTTCCGTTCCCAATAACGGTGGTAGTAACGTTTTGTCGTTTCTTGCCCATTTCCTCAATTAAAATCCTCCGCTGGTTTAAATGGCAGCTTTTCTGTTGTTTGCGCCTGTCCGTAAGTCATCCATGTACATATCAGATTCTATGGCTTTACTAGCAACCGAATTTTTTTTCGTGCTTTTTCCAATAGCTGCTTGAAACATTTCGTAGCTATTAACGATGCAGAAAATGTACCATATGTCAAAGTTTGCAGTTTGTACTCTTAGATGGGTTTGTTCTTATCATATCGCCATAATATTCTATAAAAACTCTTCTAATCTTTCTGTAGAAAATTTTGTAGATAAATTTTTGAAATGTCACTGACCCAAACATATTCAGAATTTCAAATAGAGACTGCTACAGCACTGGCCCAATTCTTAAAATGTCATTTAGAGATACATTGGAAGTGGTGCGAGCCAAAGCGTCAAAACCACCCCTAACTTAGTTGTTATGCTGTTCTTCAGTATCCCATGGTGTAGTAGATAATACTTTCCATCACCTATGGTGTGGGTTGGCTTCATGTGCTCTAACTCTTCATATTCTTTCATGAAAAAACGGTATGATTGTCGTAGGTTGATCTAGTGCTAATTTTCGTTCTGTTAAATGAAGTCGTTTCACTGCTAACGCCCTTGAGCATCGTAGTGCCGCTATATTTGGCTTTTTCCTAATTGGCAGTTTAACAACAATTCGTCCGCTGCGTTGATGCGTATTTTAGAAACAAATTTTGCAATTCTTTTCTTCTTTAGAAAGATACTTGATATCTTTAATTTCTGCGATCTTTCAAAACTTCTCGATTGTGTCTTGAAACTCCATAACTTCTGTTTTACATTAAACCACCCTTTGTGAGTTAATGCTGCTTCATGACACCATCCATCCTAGTTTGGTTTTATGGCAAAGTAAGCCTTCCTTTCATCGGATGAGATCATCACATCACAGTGCTGCAAGTGCCCCTGCTCCAAGGATACTATCTATCCTACCACTAACATTAAAGTTTGGATCTTCTAAACAAATATTTTTGGGCAAGCCAACCGTTGCACGATTAAAACTCTAAGATGGTAAGGTGTTAATGCATTGTAATAGCAGTAAAAACGTCGAGGTTAGTAAGAAATCTTTATAACGTAAATCAAATTTTAAACAGGTTTGTTTTTTGATCTGATGCTTGACTTGCTCAATGCCAACTACCGAAATGTCAATATAACTGCAATTTAACTTGAGTTTTTTCACAAACTCGTTGCAAAGAAAGTTATTTTGAGAACCGGAATCCAACATCGTCCTATGTCATCCTTGATTTCAATCACAGCGGTAGCCAACAGCGTCTGGTCGCCCAAAGTCTTTGCGTGGAATGCTATATTATTAGCGTCAATGTGTATTATTAGTGTGATGTTTCTTATTGCACTTAAAACATCCCCGTAACTTGCATTTTTCAACTAAACCATTGTTCAATACGTATAGTAATATTTACAAAAAATATTTGGGTGCAATATAATTGCCCCAATTAATTCTTTATGAACATTGCTAGATGTAAGCAAAATATAAGTTGCCAGCTAATATGAACTGTAATTTTAATAAATCTTACTTGCTAAAACTGTCACTTTAATAAAAAAATGTCAGATTTGCCACGCCCCTGATGTGATAACCGTCAACATTGTTAACAAACAAAATTTTTTTAAATAACAGTATATATTTTTACCTAGCAATATATATTGCTTACTTCTAGCAATGTGCATTGAAAATTTCTCGGATAATGTTAATTATGTTATCTTTACATCATTAGTGTATAAAATTTGTAGTATTAAATATTATAACACAAACTTTAAAACTGAAGTAACTTCATCTGAAACGCATCTTACCAGAAGAAACTATTAAAGCTGACGGGATAGATTGCATGTCTCGAATTCAAAACTTCTGTAAACATCTGTTGATATAATTTGTTATTTGTAAAATTGTAAAAATAGCATAAGTTCAATAAAATGTTTTATTAGTTTATCTAAATTAAATCTAAAAATAAATATTATATATGCCTCACAAATGTAATTTACTATTTTTGTATTATTTTATTTTTTATAAAACGATAAAATCTAACTATTATAAATTGAGTTCATTAATAAAATTTACGACCAATACTAATTTTAACTACGATTCGGAGCACAGCGTCGATTCAATAAAGACAAAAATAAAATTAACATCAATATAAAGCGTGTCGTAATGCAAATTGTTGTGTGTGCGTGTGATGCATAAAAGCGCTTGCAATTTATTTACGATCGGCAATAAAACTCTCATTGCTAGGTAGTAGCTAAATCGTAATAAATTTTAAGTGTAGTGTATTTTTATTTTTTATTTGTGTTTGATGTTCTAGCTGGGTGGCCATTATAATAAAAATGTCACATGAATGAGACGTCTTCTCAGTTGGATTAGAAATGACATTTGTTAGCTGGACACTTTCCAGAGAATCCATTGTTTTTATTATATAAAAGTGCTTAAAATTTAAGTGGTCAATTCATTTGATTTAAACTATAGACAAAATAATGGCTAAATACAAACTATTAATAAAAATGCAAACTATAAATAAAAAATGAAATCATTTCGTAAAATTAATAAACATTACTAATTACACAAACTGCATAAACTTGGTGGGCCATCTAAAACCAAACGCATCTGAATTGTGCTCTTTTCCTGTACATACTTCACTGTTATTTCAACAATTCTATAAACCTCGTCAGTACGCCTTGTATTACCACGGCATCGCATAATAACAAAAGACAAATTTGAATAAATATTTTTGTGCTTTTTAACACAATTGACGATGTAAATAACAAACGATTTGATTATTTAAAATTTATTTTTCAAAAAATAGAAAAACTAGTCATAGCAGATGTATGTAAAATGTAAAAAAATGTTCAGTCAATAAAACTAGGATTATCTTACGTAATATGTAATGCAATACCTAAATGCTACATCTATGACGGTATTTGTATAATACCCAAGTACAATTAATAAATATAAAATAAATCATTACAAGCAGTACATCAAACATTAGATAGAGAGATCATTTTCATACAATTAATAAAAGATTTATCTTTTTATAAAAAAAATTATCAATCTGCTGTTAACAAGTTTGACTAATTGCTTGTCTGTATGTTATTAATATTATGCATTTTCCAACACAAACCATCAAAAATATTGTGCATATAACGTTACTTAAATAAGATAGATCTTGATTACACAATTTGAAAATTGTCTGAATTGTGTATTGAAAGAAACAAGTAATTAATATAAAAATATTTTAAAAAATTAATACAAAATCAAAAATCATCTTTCTGATTATTTAATAGAATTCGTGGAAACTATTCATGTGTTTTTATTCTTTGCTACTAAAATTAACCAAAAAAAAAACATAATTTAAACTAAGATATTTGAAGTTAAAAAAATTTATGTATAAGATATATGCAAAATATTATAACAAACACTATTTTAAACATCTAGGCAAATAATAATCTACAAACAAACATTACAATAGAATTCAGTTTTGTTTATAAACCGCTAAATTTAAGTTCCAAACACGTATTATATTATAACTATTTTCATAAATTATTTTATCAATATCACGCATGTAGCGTGTTGCAAAAAATAAATACGCTCGTGTTGTTGACTTTTCTATCTAAAATTTTCAAGAAATATACATTACATTTCCCATATTCGTGACGAGTTCACTCGATAAAATTTTATCTGTATATGATGCACATGAAGAAATGCAAAGTAGAAAAGTATTTCAGACATCAATGTTTGCACATGTAAATTTGTTTGAAGAAAAGTTTGAGTAAATAATCATTTTCCGACATGAAAGTAACAATTCTGTATATGCAATATTCTTTCATAAAGCACTCATAAATATTAAATAAATTATTGAGTTATCTATACTATGCTTAAATTGTAGAAACTTTTAAATTTTGTCACGTGTTACAGAATTTTTTTTGCGGTGCCTGCAAAAAGTTATCGAGTAGTTTCTGCCCCATTGTCGGATAAATCTGTCCAGGCTTGCCAGGTGGAAACATCTTTCTCTATGGTAACGGGCTGCAGTAGAGCAGAAAAAGTGTAAAAACCGTTGTAACGTCTCTAATATGTTGTACTTGATTATTGATTTTTAAACTTCAATGGAGAAAAATGTAACACTAAAATATCCGCGCCGTCACTGGACTCGACACCTGTATGTCAGGAGAAATTCAATGTAGATGTATGAGATTTTCTTTTCTACTATTTTATCGAATATAAAAAAAACATAATATTGTTCATATCTTATAATAATATTAATACTGATTATATTCTTCATTGTAAAATGAAACTCTTATATTAAAATTTGATGCAATTGGATCATATAGATTTGCCAATGTTTTGATATAATACTAACGATGCTAAGATAAGTTGCAACTACGTGCAGAACATCTTGACATTGTTATAATATTTTAAACGTTTACAATAGTTTACTAATACTTTATTCATATAAATATTTGACTGTTAAAAGCCATTGTCATGTTTACAATAAATACAATAAACTATTTTAAATCTTAAAAATATTATAATCTGCTTAGTGTTTATTACAACTTATTGCAATCTCAAAAATTTTAATTTATAAATTAGTAAATACTAGTTTAGTTTCTCAGTACAGCACGAGGCCCGTTTTGCTGTATCTATCGTTTTCTTGACAAGTATGATGCATTTACTCCACACGTCTCGTAATATACTATTAAGAGTATGTATGAATGTGTTCTATAATAATAATAATACCAAATTACTGTAAAGTGTATTATATTTTTAATATATCCAAATTGAAATTCGGAACACTACTCAATAAATTGTCAGTCGAATCACATAATAACGTATCATATTGTAATAATACAAATGAGAGATAATACATAAACAAGATAATTAATGTTTTCGGTGAAATCATAAATGCCGAGAGGGTGAAAGCCAGGATCGGTCACAAAGGGGATGCTGTGAAAGGCACCCTAGTCCATAAGAGAGCCTCAAACACAAACCTATCATACAAGCCCTTTGACATTAAACATTAAAAAAATTGTTTTAGTCATTTGAGTATCACCTGAATAAGTAAGGTAGAAAAGAATAAACAAAAATATGGCAAACGCGTATAGATGGATTTGTAAACCAACAGTCTAAAATGACGCAAAAAAATGATGAGAAAATGGATAAAAACGGGTTAGTATAACAAAACTTGAAAATGGTTACATTGCATATCAGAAGAATTAAAAATAAAAAAAAATCATTAGAAGAAACACTATAAAAGACTTCAATGTAAGAATTAGATCAAAAGAAAAGAGAGAAAATTTTAGTCACCTTACCAGAAAAAGAAAAAAACAAAAACAAAAAATAATAAAAGAAATGATAGATGAGAAAGAGTGGGACGTGTTAAATAGAAATAAAGTAAAAGGTGAACAAAAAGAAGTATACATACGTAGAAAAAAATGGTGATTAACTACGTAGTAGTAGTAAATAGACAAGCGTGGCAAGTAATAGAAATATGAGAGAAAGAGTGAAATTAGATCACCAGCCATTGAAATTAAATTTAAGAGGTAATACAATAAATAAAACAATCAAACAAAAAAAAAAACAATAATAAAAATAATATAGTCAAAAGAAGCGACATCAAAAAAGTTATACACAAAAATAGGTATATACAAAAAAATTATCTAGGAGCAAATGGTAGTATAAGGAACGCACGCAAGAGAAGAGAAAAACAAAAAAAACGCTTCAATTTCAAGAACAACAAATCAACAAAACAAGATTATCAAAAAGCGTTAAAAACATATAGACAAATGCAAAAATAAAATAAAATAATATTCAGACAGAAAAAAGAAATAGAATTAAAAGCAATACGATCATACAAAAAATAATAAAATTAAATAAGCAAATACAAAATTTAGCATAGTTTAAGACCAAACAATCAATTAGCATGGTAAAATAGCAGAAAATGTTTTCAACACTATTTTGATAAAACCGAGAGAAAAAACATCACAAGCCAACTTTACGACCCGAAGAAATTACAATAAAAACAATACAAAATTAAATTAAAAAATTAAAAAATAACGCCAGGTTTAGATGAAATACAGTATGAAACACAGATGTATAAAAGAAACAAATTGATTCAGAGTATGAAAAGGAGATAGATTTTCTAGCAAATATAAAGTAGGTTTTGTATGATCAAAATACAAAAAAAAATGAATACATTTAAGAAATCACATTAAGTTATACGGTATATAAGATATGCGCTATTACGCTAGAGAAAAGACTAAATAAGCAAAGAAGAAAATGTTGCCAGATAGGCTGGCAGGGTATAGAAAAAGGAAAAGTTTCATAGAAAACGTTGAAAAAGGAAAAATACATGAATTGTTCTTGGACTTTTAAACGGATTTTGTTAGTGTAAATAGAAACAAATTATGACCAAGTTTGAGAAAAAAAAAAACGAAAATAAATATGCATCTGGTAAGAAGATAAGAAGAATAGAAGATAAATATGCAAAAGCAGCAATCAAAATATCTGGATAAAACAAATAAAAGAATGAGTGACAATTTCTAGATAACATAAAGTGTATGTATGATAAAGATGCAAACTTAGTCTCGGTCTGTTTGCTGCATACATTGGAACATAGAAAAAACGCACAAAGAGGTGGAGCTATAGTAGACAAAGAGAAAGTAAGGTTATTAGTGTAATATAAACAAATAACATAGTGATTGTAGCAAAAAAATGAAAGAAATAATTATATGTTAAAAATATTTTAAAAAAATAAAGTAAAAAATAAATGTTATTAAAACAAAAGTTAGTTTAGAAAAAGAGAAAAAAAATTGAAATAGGAAGAACAAAATTATCAAATTTATCATTCAAAAATTTATTGATTGTATTAAGTGCAAACAACGGCAAAAATGTGTGAGAAATAGGTGGACAAGTTAATAAAAAAAACAATGTTTGATAGTCTAGTTAGAAAAATAATACTTTAACGGTTCAAAATTTAAAGGAAAAAAAAACAGAATAAACTAGAAGTTATTCATGCAAAATATTGAAAATGTATACTATAGAGTTTTCCATTAAGAAGTATCATTTTGATATTTAAAAAAAACGGGTATTTTTTAAAAGAAATCAATAAATGTTTATTTCATTTTAAAGAGAAAGGTATGCCATTAACATTAGAAAACGATATCAGTCAAATGGCCGCCACGGTTTCAGTTGCAGTGCCACATTCTTTTCATAAAATTTTCCATAACCAATTTGCACATTTGCGGCTGTATGTCTTCGATAACTTCACGAATTCTATCTTTAAGGTCTTAAATCAATTGTGGAGCATTGGCATAGACCTTATTTTTCACGTGGCCCCAAAGAAAAAAATCAAAAAGTGTTAAATCACAAGATCTCGGTGACCAATTGTGATCACCTCTTCGAGAAATAACACGGCCAGGAAACTTTTCTTGCAAAATTGCGATTGTTTCGTTGCTTGGAAAACCCTTTAGAATTAAATAAGAAAACCCTAGAATACATTATGTTAGAAACAGTGAAAAAAATACAATAAAAAAAAAAGAACCAAAAATCAATAAAAAATAAACAAAGATTGAAAAACATATAAATGCAAATTTCTCCAAAAAATGTCTAAAAAGAATGAATAAAAGATATATAAACAAGATAAAAATTAAACAAAAAATATAATAAAACT
Source organism: Tachinus rufipes (assembly GCA_963932245.1). Lineage (NCBI taxonomy): Eukaryota > Metazoa > Arthropoda > Insecta > Coleoptera > Staphylinidae > Tachinus > Tachinus rufipes. The sequence goes on along the minus strand of OZ010744.1, from coordinate 44,327,189 downwards.
GGATATGATTGTGAGTAAGTAGGAAAATGATAAAAGGAATGTATAGATAGAAATAACGGTGCGTGATTAGATAAATCAAGAGTAAATAAATAAAGGTACAACAAAAAATATGCACTTGTTATGGAAAATATCATCCCAAACAGCTTTAATATACTAGCAAGTTTTCGATGTAGAAATGAAGAAAAAGTTAGCAATTTTTGGATAAATAAGAAAAACATAAAATATATACTAACTTTCAATGCAAGGCAACTCATATAAACTATCAACACTTTTGTAAACAACTATTCTAAAATTTTAACATTTACTTTAACAAATCACCTAACATACATAAGATATTTATCAACTGGTCTTTTTATTAAAAAAAATGAGTTATATAAACTGTCAAGTATTAGTCAAACAAATCAACTGTAAGTTAGTTATCTGAAATGAATTGTTTCTAATGTAATTGTTAACATATTCTCAATAATTTTGTTGTATTCTTAATTGTCAATTTGACAAATCAATTGTCAACTATCTGACAAAACGTGTAACTGTTTTGTAGAGCCTTGAAACGTTAAAAAAATTACAATCTACGCTACCGCTTTGTACAGTAAAGTATAGTAAATTAAAACACGTGCACAATTAAAAAAAAATCCATTGCAATTGCAACAACCATTTTTAAAAACAACAAATAAAAAAATACCTTAAAACCATTTAAGTTTTATCCAAATAATAAAAGAGAACATATTCCTAACAAAGAAAACGTAGCGCCGTAATCTAAGCATACAACTCCTGTACCAAAAATTGTTCATTCAAACTTCAAAAACGTTTATAAAAAAATTGCTGGTGAAATAGGTAAAATGTATCTTCTTTAACTTATTTTACTGGCAAAATTATGTTGGAATTATTCTAAATGCAGGTAAAACTTGCAAAAGTATTAAATAGTTAGAATAAATTAAAAAAAAAAAATGCCATTAGCAGGTATTGCTGAAAATATTTCACATGTATTAAAACTGTATTGACTGTTTGTGATTTGATCAAAACAAAATAAAATTTAGGCAAATTTATAATTTATCTAGAAATCACAACTTATCCTTATTTCAATGTCATTAATGTGTTAATAATTTTATATAACATTTTATGTGTTGCACAAATACTACACTCAGACAAAGAGAAACTATGTAAAAAATACAATTGAGACAAAATCAATTACATATATAATTCAGGTATTTAAGAATTTAATTATTTAATTTTATCTAATATTTTTTATACTTGATAACAGACTGTTTTGCAGTATTTTTAATTAGAAATATAAATTTAAGAGCATTTTAAAACATTCAGAGCCCAGTTCCTGTACCAAGAAAATAATAAAACAACTTTATAATGGTCTACTCAAGATAGCAGCTCAGTGATTATATAAAATTAAATTATTTAACACTAAATTTTTGTAATTATGTTCTAAAGGTTAAGTGGAAGACCAGCCTTAGGCTGAACCATTTTCATGTAACAAATACAGAGAAATAAAGACGCTATTATTATTATTATTATTATTTGTTAATATTTTGCAGCATTCACGGTACCATCAACAAATTTAAAGTATCCTCATCTTGAAGCTGTCATGCCTCAAACCATTATTCCTTTAGAAATTTTACCAAACGTTTTATGCAATTCTTGTAAAAAAAACCTCATGTTTAGTGCAAGTCACGCGTTTGCGGTAAAAATTACTTTGAGTCTTCTACTGACTAAGATAATTTAGATTTTGCCCATGTAAAAGAAATCAAATTTCAAATAAATTAAGTCATAACCAACTTAATAGTTTCATATAGACAAACATGGCCCATAATAATATAAACAATTATCCAAATACATGCAATTTTATGTAAACACATTACATACTAGTATACATTTTGCATAATACATAAAATAGGGTCAAAAATAGTGCATAATAATTCAGTTAGCAGATCATTATAATCGCCAATTGAATATGGCTCAAGATTACACAATAAGTTAAAGATCTTTCTTTTGAATATAATGAAGTCGTTTTCAAGTTTTATGTCATTAGGTAAATTATTGTGTAATTTTAAGCACATGTATTGAAGTCCTTTTTGTGAACTTGTATATTTTACAATCAGATATCTTAAGCTACTTTTGTGCCTAGTTTTATAATTATGATTAAGACAAAACATTTGAAAGTCATTTTTATTTTTAAACATGTATATCAAACATTCTTGGATGTATATTGCCGGGACTGTTAATAAATTATTTTGTTTAAATAAGGTTTTACATGAATCAAATTGACGCAACTTAAACAATATTCTTACTGCTTGCTTTTGCATATTAAATATTCAATTAATGTCTGTTGATATTCCCCAGTGCACAATACCAAATCTTAACAAAGAATCAAAGTTTGCATAATACCATATGTGTATGAATATTATCTGATAAAACACAAAGCATATAACATACTCTACCCAGTTTTATAGACAGTTCATCAATGTGTTCTTTCCATTTCAAGTTTTGGTCTACAATATCTCCAAAAAATTTTGTAGATGGGACAAAATTATAAACTCTAAGAAGTATGTTGTTTGGAGTTTCAATTGTGTTATTTAATTTAAACAACACACACTGTGTTTTTTCATTATTTAACATAGGTTTGTTGCTTGTAAACCAACCCCTAATATTGTTTCAAGTTTAGTTGACTTGTATGTTTAGTTATCAACTACTACTTCGACAAACTGCTTTCTACCAATTAGATAGGTTTCAAACCAGCTGTTTGCAACTCCTCTTACGCCATACTTGTTGAGTTTAAAAAGTAAACGTTTGTGGTCGATACTATCAAAAGCTTTTGATAGATCAAAAAACATACCACAAACTAATTCACCCTCTTCTATGAAGTTTATTACATTATTAGTAAACTGAAAGATAGCTGTGTTGATGTTTTTTCCTCTTGTAAAACCATGTTGTGAATTATGTAAAATAGTATTTTTGTTGAAAAAATCAGTAATTCTGTTAGCCATTGCTGTTTCAAATATTTTTGAAAAAGATGATAAAATGCTAATAGATCTATAATTGTTATAGTCATTAGCATTACCTTTTTTGTGAAATGGTTTTATTAGGGATAGTTTCAAACGTTGAGAGAGTTTGCCTTGGATAAAAGATGAGTTTATAATGTTACATAGAAGCGTTGAAATGTTATTTATTATGTTTTTTATTAAATTCATGGAGATTTCATCGTAACCTGCACTTTTGCTGTTTTATAATTTCTTTACAATTTGAGATAGTTCAATTTCATTTATTGAAAACAAATATATTGATTTAGAATTATATTCTATGCTGTCAGTGTTGTCTAAATTATTTTCTGTAATTGGAATTAGGTTTGAAGCAACATTAGCAAAACTGGGTTTGATAATGAAAGTTTAGGTTTATGCGGATTTGATAAAAGATTTTTTATGATTGACCAACATGTTTTTGATTTATTATCCGATTGAGATATCAGCCTCAAGTAGTGTTGCTGTTTTTGATTTTGTAGTTGACAATTGTATTTTTGCTTATAAGTTTTTAAAATATCTTTAAAACTGGGAATGTATGTTGCCAATGTTTCAAAAAGTAGAATTTTCTGTTTCAGTTCAGAAAGCTCTAGTGTGTTAAATCTAATTTTATTTTTAAAAACAATATTAAATTTTTGAAGTGGAAAATATGTATTAAAGAACTTGTTAAAAATTAATATAAATTCATTGAATTTGTTATTGGTATCTTGCATCCTAAGTACATTTTCCCATGACACATCTTGCAATGCGTTATTAAACAAACTAATCGAATTTTCATTAAAAACCGTGTTTAATTTAACTTCGTCAACTTCAAATGTCAAAAACAGTCCAAAGTATTCAGATATACATGTTTTTAAGACAATGCATTTAGAATCAGAATAATTTGATTATATTATCTAGACATGTTGATGAATGTGCAGTAACACGAGTAGGTTCATTGATTTGCAATGACCAGTTATATGATGACATAATGTCGGTAAACATCTGAGATTCTTTAGAATTGATTAAGGTGTCAATGTTAAAATCACCCAGTATAAAAAATATTCCATTACGTATGCGCAAAATTTCAAGCAGCATATTTAGTTTAGTAAAAAATACTTCAGTGACGGCTTTAGGTGTTCGATATATAACTGCAATTACAAAATCAATACCTTCTCTTATTGTAATTTTAACTGCCGTACACTCAAATACATAAATTACTGATAGATTAGCAATGTTTTCAAGGCATGTTATTTTTTCTTTACCTGTTGTATATATAGCGACTCCTTCATGAGTGTTATATAGATGGCAGTAGCTGGGTTGTAATGTATAGTTTAGTATAACCAAGCTTTGTAGTAGTTCTGTTGATTGCCAGTGTTCAGAGATACAAAGTAAGTTGACTTGATATTCTTGTCCACAACAGCTGACTTTATTGGTTGCATTTGATAGTGGAGATACATTTTGGTGAAAAACGTTAATATGTTTGATAGTCTTTTTAGCAGATATTTTTTGTATATTGTTTACTGTATTGTCTTTAGATTTTAGATAAATAATATTCTTATCTAAATTCCCTGGGGATCCTGAAAAAAATTATATCTACTTACTAGTATTCCGCACTCCCATGAGTTTGGATTAGTAAGCGTATCAAGTAAAGTCCAGTCTGCACCAATTCTAAAACTATCAAATGCTGGTTTTGAATGTTCACTTTTAATTTGTTCCACAGTAAATCATTTCTATTGTAAGTTTTATTTAATTTATCTCTTAGTTTATTTTCTGTAATAGTAAGAGAATATTTTGATACATGAAACCAAGCCTTTTTTGTTTTACAACATCTTTAAATTCATTACTAATTGTTTTCTGATAAAGCTTTGTTATTGTTTTTTTTTTTATATGTTACAGTAATAAAATTATCATTGTTGTTTTTGGATTTTATTTTATTTGCGTTTATTTTTTGAGGGTTATCTTGTTTTTCTTGTGGTGATGAATTTCGTTCTTTTGTGACCTCGCAATCATTTATTTTAGAAGATTCCTCTAGTTTATGTTCTTTATTTATATTAACTATTTCTCCGTTCAGTAAGATGTCACCAGTGGTATTATTTTCTATTATTTTAGTTTGTTTTAATTTTTGTTGTTTTTGAGTAGATGTATTATTTTCTACTAATTTACTTAAGTGATTTATTTTTTTACTGTGTGTTGTGATAATGTTATTGTGGGTGTTCAATGTATGCTCCAGCTTCCAGAGTAAGTTGAAGAAAAATGGCCTTCATTAAATGGTTGACGGCATGGAGGGCACAGCCACATTAGTGAGTTTTTTCCGTTCAACAATCGAATTTCATTGTTGTTTAATTCTGAACAGCTTTAATGGTATATCTGGTTGCACAATCCACGACATTTTATAATTACATCATTGCTTATAATAGTTTTTTTGCAACTTTTGCACAGACTATCTTCATTGTCCGCCATTGCTACTCAATGGTTACATTCTTTAAAGCACTAACAATTAGATTAAACAAGAAAAGACTGCAAACTATGCAATAAATAAAGTAAACAAAAATAAAGTCTCAAATGATATAAAAGATTGTGCCTTGTATGACTACTGCATTGCATGATACCAAAAGACAAATTTGAATAAATAATTATGTGCTTATAAACACAACTGTTAATGTAAATAATCAAACCCTTTTGGTTTCATCTAGTGCAATTTAATACTAAATGTCCGCATTAATTGGTATCATTTATTATTTATGAAACTGGCAGTCATTTTGCAAAGTTCTACATCAGTTCCTTAAGGGTAGTTATTTTTTTTTTTAAATGCAGAATATTATTAACCACTGCTTGAACAATATCTCTATTAGCAACAAATTAAATATTATTTTATTTAAACAATAAGTGCATATACGCCGGTAATAAAAAGTTTTGTAAAAATATTTACATACATAGTTTTATTATTTTTATATTAAAAATAAAAGAATTCAACAACTCTTTAAGAATTTCCAAACACATAATTTAATGTCAGGATTGAATTATGGTATATTGCACAATTACCAACACAATATGTAACATGAATTTAAAGGATGTATTAATCTTACATTATAAATATTTTACAACACCAAATCTTTTAAGCTTAAATGAAATAGAACATAAATCTCTATAAGTTAAAACCGATATTTTAATTTGCTTAAAGCCATTCTCGCCCATATACTATCGTTTAACAGTCGGTTTCCATCTCTTAACAAATCCACTTTCTTCTACCCTATATTAAAATTTATCACGCTCGTCCCAGTATCTTTTTATGCTTGCAATATTGTGATTCACATCACGTATTTGACACTTTTAACTTTAAGTATTTCTTCTGCCGTTACGCGTACAAATATCGTATAACTAAATAAAAATAATTGCGGTATGCTTAAATGATTTACCTAAATGATATACTTAAATGTGCACTCAACATTTTTATAAAGTGATTATTGATTTATGCAGGTTTCCTGAGCTGAGAAAAGTTTTATTTATTTTACGAGAACTTTGCACTCCACGATGTATAAGGAGGATCGATTGCTGCTAAGAAATTATTTTCACCTCTTAAGTGAAAAAAGTCAGATGTGTGTGACATGCGAAAGTTTGATGCTAAGAAAAAACTCTTAGTTGTTGGCTTAAAAAGTTGTTTAAAAAGGGTGTTTTTCAATTTTTTCTAAAATAAGATTACTCAATAATATATAAAAAACATAACTAGCTATATGTGATATAAAATACTATTGCATTTGAAATCTAATAAATTCATAACTTAAAAATTAAATTTATATATAGTTAAAAGCACTACTAAATTGATTCATGCAGAATAACTGAATATTTGATTTACTTATTTATGTAAATATTCTTAACGTTAATAAATTTATCAAATTTATATTTTTTCTTGTTATAGCAACAATCATCTCTTTGTATATTAATCACTGTTTTGTAAAATTTGCTATTTATTTAAAAATATAATTATATAATAGTTAAGAGAACATTATAGTAGATTTGCAAACGGTAAGTTTAAAAAAGAACTAAGCCTACATTATTGAAATTGGCCACACATTTATTTTCCATTAAGGACTGTTTATTTTGGACCTTTTCAAATAGAAACACAATACCTACTAAAAAGCGCTACTAATCTTGGAAAAAATATGTGGGAACTTTATTTATATTATGTATATCTTAAAAAAATATACAACAAATAAACAAGACTAAATTGCCAACATTTATCAACTTTGACATTAAGTACATCACAACAAAAATTATAAAATTACATTATTATTTTGTTGCACTTTGTAATATTACATTAAAAAATTAAATTAATTTTTATAAAATAATCTTTTTAATCATGAACAAAATCATTCATATCATTTTTAATTAAAACTATTATTAAAGACTAAACATTTTGTAAGAGTTTATTGTTCTATTGAATAACGTTATCTATAATGCAATATATATTTTTTTACGTAACAACAAAAAATAGGAAACTGCTGATTGAATTCTGTGAGATATTGATTTATTTCAAACGCATAGGGACGTAATGTTTTATTATAACATTTTGTATTGTATTTTTAGGCAAGTATAATAATAAGTGGTTATAGTTTATCTTTCAAACAAAATTTATATCACATAAAAAAAAGTTTTGCTATTTAATGACGTACAATAATACCGCATGGCCGCAATTGCAATAATATAGTCATTAATTCCTCTACTGTACACAAATGTCACATTTGATTTTTTTAATTATATTTCTAATGATCTTCAATAAATTTAAGTAAGCAACTGGCTTATTCATAATAGCTTGTATGTATAATGTATTACTATTATATTTGTAAAAATTGCAACAAAATAACTGATCGACATCTGTTTGACACAGAGTGTTTTAAAATTGTACTAGAATATTCTTTAAAAACATGTTATTTTGGTCTTAACAACAAAAATAGGTTTACATAAATTAACTAAGTTACTAAGCGACAACAGTAAGAAGCAGAAATAGTATGCTACCTGGAATGTTAGCCAGGATCTTAGCTAGGAGACGATGATGTTACTTACCATGCTAACAACGTCGCCTAGTGTAATAAATGTTTATATACAAATAATATATCAACAATTGAAAATTCAGTAGTGAATTTCAAATGTCTTCTCAACTAAAATATTGATTATAGTTGTTGAACTGTGCTTGTAAGTAAATTCAAAGATAATTTGTTTTTTTTTTTTTTATTTTAAACAGCATTGTTTCCTAAATAATTGTTTGAATATGCTCTTTAGTTTTAATATATTTATTATTAAAAAAGAAGTTTTCTTGATTTATTGCAGCAAAGCTTAATATCATTTTTAGTAAACTGTTAGTTTTTGAAACTAGATCATTGTTGGATTTTCCAATTAAAATTCCTCGACTGAGCGTTTAGCAATTCATTGAAGTTTGCAATGCAGTTTAAGCTTTTATTATCTAATTGTAAAGTTAAGATCTTTTAATCGGATGATTCTTCATCTAAGGTTATTAAAATAAAGCTAGTTCAAATCATCAAGTGCTCCTTAACTGGTATACAAAAATAATTATATAAATTATTTTATTTTATGCTCTTTTTTTGTATTTTCTTTATTTATTTATTTAAACATTTTTTAAGAATATTTAAAAACTTGTTTTTTTTTAGTTGAAAAAAAAATAGTTTTGCGACATTATATTCATATAGTAAAGAAGTAATAAATTTAATAAAAATTTCTAAACTGTATTTAAATAATTTGTATAAAAAAATATATAACTGCAAAAAAAAAACAATAATCTTGTAAAGTGATTGTAACTTCATCTTGTAACAACAAAGAACTGGTTAACTAACTGAAACCAAATATGAGTTGCCAGCAGAATACAAACAATTGTTTTAGATTTTTTGTAAACCTATTGTTTGAATTCCCTCACTATTGAGCTATTGTTTTAAACTTTTAATACTAGTTATTGCAGATTGATGATATAAAAATACTTGATAGAGGCAAAAAAATACATAACAAACTATTGTACTATATAAATGTAGCTTTAAAATTGTTTTTTTTAATGAAAAAATTTATAACAATAATAGTAATAATAACAAATTAGGATTTTATATATATTAACATTGTGACAATGGTTGGTTGAATATGAAAAGGGCCATCGAACAAGGTCTTTCTGCCCTGGTACATTTCTAATTTCTTACTTTTAGAACTCAAATTTAAAACACAATTAAATTTTAACTTTAATTACACACTTAAGTGAAATGTTATTTAGTTTATAAATATCCATGCAAAAAGTTATCTTTTTATGCAAATAAGCTAGTGTGTGTGTAGTAACAATTTTATATAAATTTGATCATATGCGTCTGACTTGCATTCTTATAAAATATCATCTGCGCTAATGCAATGATCATATTTTCCCCAAAATTAATAAAACTAAAATGTTACAAAACTGTACAAAAAGCACTAAGTTTAATCTGTTCCAAGGTTTACAAAAAAAAACAATGTAATCCTTTGTTAATCTGTTGAATGAGCAAAAATACTTACCACAATATAAATCACCACTTTTTAAATCCCTCTAGTCACCAATGCAATTTATTTTTTCCTTGCTTCCATTTTTATTTTAACTTTTCTGTATAATTGTATTTTTTCTTTAGTTTGTTCTCACTTGAAAATAACTTTTAAAATCAAAACTCAAGTCGTGAACTTTTCTTTGTATTGATATGTATTTTTTAGTAATATATATTTATATCAATAAAGAATTTGTGGTAAAAAAACCTAGACTTTTATTTTATTATTATTATAGATAACCACATAATAAAGATATCAACCATTCTTTTTTTTTTTTTAGAAAAAAGTAATGAGATGTGGAGGTTTTGAAAATTCAATTCAATATGTTATGAAAAAAAAAATTGAGCTAATAGAACCGCAAGAACGACATGGAAAAGACGTAAGTTCAAGTCGATGCGAATCTATATTAGCCCCTATAAAGTTTTTGTTATCTGGCTTTATTTAGACGAACGCTGCTGGTACTTATTGGTGGATTGCAGCAAAATATACGACCAACATCAGTTTTTTACCCAAAGTTTTGAACAGTGCTGATTTTGTTGCTCGGGATCCGCAGACAGCAACACTCTGTAAGTAGTCAACACAATCGGGGAACCGGAAAAACAAATATCTCAAAAACCGCTTGTTCTTCGGAGGACACTTTTTTTGCCGTCAAAGTCATAAATTATCTTTTTTGGACAAAATTTTTTGTTAGTCTGCTCAACTGCTCTTTTTAAAAAAACAAGAATTTATTAAACAATTTGACCGCAAAGTTCAGGGCGACGCTGCTTATTGGCACTACTTTGGAGTCTTATCTCGGGAAGGAATTTTTGTTACAAATTTGCGCTTTTGGTATTGAGGCGCAATTTTTTCATAAAATATTTTGAAATAAAAAGCGTTTTTGAACAATAAATAATCTTAAAACCGCTTCCGTGGGCTTTAGAAAGAAAATTCCTAGATTTTTTGCCATGGCCAAAATATTAAAGCCGATAGAACTGGCGACTCTTGCTTCCGATAATAGCGTCTACTTTGGATAACAAACCTAACAACCAAAAAATACGACGCACAAAAGCGGAAACAGTTGTTTTTTTTTTTTGGCTTTATTTTGACGAATTTTGATGATAACAGTAATTTTAAGCTCAAATTTGCGTTTTTGTTATTTGAACAGTCCTGTTTCTTGCTCGTTCCCGCGGACAACAAAAAGTCAAAGTAGTTACGAATCGAGTGCAATTGTGGAATCTAAAAACCGCAGATAAATTTTACCGACAAACTTCCCGTCTGACACTTTCCGCCGATGGGATACTGTAAAAAGGTTCAAAAACTAAATATTATCTTTTTTGGGATTTTGGATGCTATTCAATTATTTGTTTCATGTTATTCGCGTGCCCTTGCTGTGTAAATCTTATATACTCAGTTGCGGTGACTCTGGCAAACTTTTTTGCCAACCAAATCAATCTTTTTGTAATGTTGTCAAACTACTCGGAGCCTATCCGGAGAGAAAAGTCACAAGAGAAATCGAGTGCAGAAGAAGGACTTTCTGTTAAAAGTTTTCTAAAAAAAAACGCTAATTTATTAAACAATTTGTTTTTTTGAATATTGAGGATATTTTTTTCAGAAAGAAAGAGTTTATAGAAAAGATTATCGTATTTGGCACTTAAAGTTGCGTTTTTTAGTTAAAAATATATATTTTTGGATCAAAAAGAAAGAAGTCAAATGCACGAGTCTATGCAACTTTCTGTGCTGCCGTCTCAGTTTTTGCCTTTAAATTATGAAAATCAGGACAGTTGCGGAAAAAAAATGACAGATATGTCATACATTTTTTTTTGTCAAAACCTTGTTATTAAAGTTCTCATCCAAAGAAGTTTTGCGAAAAACCTGTGCAAAATTTTGGCTGAAAAAAAAAACATAAATTATGTTTTATATTTGGTTTAATTTTTCTTTTTTCAAATGTACTCTTTTAGATTACATTTGATTTTGCTTTTAGGGTGAATTTTTTTTAGCGTCAATTTGGTTAAAAACCTAGAACGGTGTGTTGGTTAGGATCAGTGAACAGCAAAACGTCACACGCTCTAAAGTAGTCACAGATCGGGTGCAATCACCGAAACCGAAATAAAAAAAACAGATATATTTTGAAAACTGCATGTTCTTTAGCAAAACAGAACAAATTGCTCTGTCGTTCAATTTTTTGCCCGGCACGTTCTCCCGAACATTCTGTGTAAATAATAATGCAATTTTGAATTTCAATTTTTTACAGTTTGTGCAAACTCAACTGTACTCATTCATCTGTTGTTTTGTCAGACATTTAGTGCAAAATTTTGTCTTGTTTGAACGGCCAGGTATAAAGTTTGTCAATCATTTTTTTTTTAATACCGCTTCAATATATGCTTTATATTACAGACAATGGCTTTGTCTTGTAGTGTCTTTTTACGGTGTACAATTAAAATACTTGCGGTGGTTTTAGTATTAAAACAGCAAATTTCAACAATTTATTTATAAATCTGCAAAATGCGATTGGGCGGCCGAGAAAAAGTTACGCGCAAAACTAAACATTTTTTTTGTAATTTTTAGATACTGTTCCAATATATGCCAACTAAAGAAACTTTTTTTATTGCGCGTTTTACAGCTATTTAACATCGCCCCAGAAGTCTTACAACTTGTTTGAAGGGGGTTGATGGGACCAACGGCTTATTAGGTGACTTCCAAATCACCCCGGTGAATAAAGAGCAAGTTATTATTTTAGTCATATTCGGGGATCAAACCTTGTACTACGCTAACGTTCTATAACTCATTTCACTTAATTTTGCTTTGAAGCGATTTTTTAATCAAAATTTAAAAAAATTTAGATTTGTCACGGACTGAGGAACCAAAAAAATGCAGTTGAAGAAAAACATTTCCAAGCTCTGTTTATTTTTGATTTTATGCAAGGTTTACCTTTTCTTTTGAATAGACTCTACTGGTGTTTTCTATACATTACAGCACCTTAAGTAATAGCGCGCAATTTTTACAGTAGTTGCAGCGGCCGTACATATCATTTTTTTAACATTTTATCTTTGCTTTGCGATTAACAGTTTTGTCACTATAATATATGCCTTGTATTACTAACAATATTTGTTTTGGACAATAAAACTATATTGTAATATTACAGTGATGCATAATAAGTTGCATATATCTTTCTATGTTAATTGATTTGATGCTGTATTGTGCTACTTTTAATTAGTTTACCATAATCTTAATTTTAATTCCAGGATCAGTATTGCAAATTCTCGGAACCTTCACTTGAATGATGATGTACTGTTGTCACCTCAGTGTTGGATACATAATTTACGCAATAGTGGTAATAGTAGAACTAGTCTTATGATTTGTTTGATACAAATTATAAACAAGGTGTTGCAAAAATATTGTTCATTTTTTGTTCAATATATTTGTTTGTTATAAAATGTTATTTGCGGTCCAATTCTGTAGGTGACAGTTATTGAAAAAATAATATTAGTTGCTACTAATAAGACATTAAATTAAATACAATGTCGTAGATACATCACATTTTTTTAGAGTTTTTATGAATAAGGACAGCGTATTACTGGGTATAACAAATTTTGTGCAGTAATAAATAGTGTTTGAATTGTGAAAATTGGCATCAAACCAAGCTTGTTCCAAAATATACTGTAAAAAGCATTTGTTTATACGTTTCTATGGTTACTATGAATATCGTATTAATATCGTATTGACCAAATCAGTTTGTGTATTTTTAGTCAAATTTTACAAACGTTGTACTGTAAATTTGGGATTGAAAAAACTATTATTGTTTAAAACGCAAAGGGCGATATGACGCATGTTCATATAAAAAGTCAACATAATTTTTAGACAAACTAAATAAATCCTATTTAATTTTGCCCACCTTGTTTAACATGATTTTTGCAAATGGTTTGGGCAGCCGTTAATAACGTTTGTGCGGATCCGAACAAAAAAAGTCACCACAAACAAAGATAACCGTTTTTTGGTGTTCACAAAAACAGCTTCTACAGTTTATCTACGAAATCAACTCCATAAAGTCAGAGATGTAAATGTTAGTAAATAGACCGTTAAGAAAAATCTTCGTGCTGCTAGATTGTTTTGTAGAAAGATGGTTACAGGTCCACCTTTACAGCGCCGACGTCGTGTTGCAAGATTAGATTAAGCCCGAAATCACCGGGCATGAAATAATGAAGAGCAGAGTACTGTTTTCAAACAAGTTGCGCCTCAATAGATCAGACGGACGTCGGAAAGTGTGGAGTAGATGCAAAGAAAGATACGTTTTAGTTTGTATTAATAAGCGACTTCCATTTGGCGGTGGGTCGGTTACGCTTTGGGCGGGAATTCCTACCAAAGCACGCATAGAGTTAGTCTTTTTAGAGAATGGCTCCCTGACAGCTTACAGACACATGATAGAAGTTCTCAAAAATCATGATATGCCCTTCATGACAACTATGGGCAACCGCGGCATTTTCATGCCAGATAACGCTAGACATCACGTAGCCAGGGTTGTCAAAAATGATCTGGATAAAGTGAACATTTTGGTTTGATTGGCCAGCTCTCAGCCCAAACATAAATCACATAAAACATGTCTGGGATAAGTTTGGACGACGTATCCAAAAACATGCATCTGCTCCAAGAACTCAGGAGCTAAGCAGGAATGGAATAATACTAACCAAAATGTGATCCTTCTTTTAATTCGAAGTGTTCCTAGTCGATTTCAAACAGTCAATAATGCAACAAGAGGTAATACTCGTTAATAAGTCCTAAGAACAAAAATTCGAACTTTGTCTGAACTGTAAATTTATGATATTTCCAAAATACACAATAAAAATAATAAATATGCTTTACAATTCAACATTGAGTTTTTAATTTAGTGTGCAAATTACAGTACAATTGTTTACAATTTGCTAACTTAAAGTTAAATAAAAAAACATCATAATTTTAAAGTTACCTCTATTTTTTGCTCGCCAATGTATTATAAAACAATACATAAGTTTATCATTATAAACTGATAGATATGCTTTATAGTTTTTTTTATTTTACACACTCTTCTTCTTCTCCTTCTAACCAAATTAGCACACGTTTTCTTTAATTCTACATCTAAACCTTGCTATATATTTTGTTTCAGTTTACCGTAACATACTTAAGTATTTTAACAATTTGTTTTCCACGATAATTCTCATGTACTTTGAATAAATTACACACGTTCTTTTTTCTTGCATTTCAATATTTTTAAATTTCATCATTATTTCTTTCTTTAATATCTTCCACTTTTTCTTTCTAATTTTTTCTTCACATTTATATTTGTTTTGATTGTAATATTTCTTCTTATTTAATTCAATTTTTTAATATTTTGTATTAATTTTTGCAGACTTTTCTTTACGCCATACTTTTTCTTGCATTCACTCTTAGTTAAAATTAAAAATAAAATAAGAAAAAACTAATTATAATATAAAATATAAATAGCAATTACCAAACTTACGTTAATATTAAAATTAACCACTGCCTTACCAAAAAAGTTACTCTTCCAATAAGGACAGTTTATATAAAACTATGACCGTAAGGCAATAACACTAATAATAATAATAATAATAGTTTATTTTCTTGTCATTTGGCCTTGAAAAGTATTTACATGTTACAATTTATACATAACTATAGACCAAAATTTTATAACAAATTGACAATTGAGTTAAACCTCAATAACTTTAAATCTAAAATTAAACAGATATTAATAAATAAGATCTTTTACCCTTTTGATGAGTTTTTAAACTGTAACATACTATTTGAATTATAAATTTTTTTAGTTAATATACGTAAAACTATTTATACTTAGTTTGTGTATGACTGTATGATTGTAAACAATTATATTTTTTGTACTTAATTTGAATAAATCATATTATTATTATTATTATTATTATTATAGATTGCGTCACTAGTGTAATACTGCCCCGTAAATAATCTGGCTTAGTCTCAAATAAAAAATTTAAATTTTTATTTTATTAATTTTTGTAAACTTGTACAAATAATTAATTCGCGGTTTAAAATTTTTTTGTTAGAATTATAAATGCCAGATATGTGTTTCTGGTACTAATAGTAGTAAAAAATGTGATTGATATTAAAATCAGTAAGCGTCAAAAAAACACTCTTAAATTGCCAATACATTTTTTTCAATAAATTTACAACTTTTTGCATTAAAAAACACATAACTTAAAAACAGAAAATAGTAAAGACTTTAGACTAGTTTCATTATTTTTAGACTTATGCAATTTGTTATATTAGACTCTATAACAAATTGCATCTAATAATTAGAACACCAAATAAAAAATTTAACCCTTATTTTTGGGATAAAAACGTTCTTTAAAAGCTTTCTAATAATGTCTGTAGAGGTCTTGAAAGTCATTTTGAGCCGTTAAAAGTATTTAATTTTCTTTACTAACTTTTACAATATACTTTGTACAATTTTTTTTTTTGTTAATTTTAGACAAATTTCAGCTACTAAACAACAATTTAAAAACAATCTTCGGCAAACTTCAGCTACTGGACAATAACTTAAAATCACCGCAGAGACAGACAAAAAACACTATCCATATGCAACCCGAAACTGTAAAACACTTGATAGAAAACCCCATAACTGTCACAACTATTGCGCATCTAATAAAACAAAGGTTTTTCTGTCTCAGTATTAATTTCTATACCCAGTAATAGTATAGATGCAAACACATATATTTTTGGTTCAGATATAAAACTTTGTATCAAAAAACGTTCTCCTACAAAAATTACTAACTTTATTTTTTAGCATATTTCATAATAACTCACATTAAATTAACTGCAAACTTTATTTTGTATTACAATTTATTGTGTTTCCTTAAAATAATTACTGATTTTAATTTGTAGCATAATTTATAATAATTCTTCTTAAATTAACTGTAAACTTCATTTTGTAACACAATTTAGTGTTTTTTCTCTATAATATTCACTAACTTCAATGTGTAGTATAGTTCATTATAATTCTTCATGAATTAACAGCAAACTCATATTAAATTAACTGCAAAATTTATTTTGTAGCACAAATACTTATAAATAATTAACAACTTCATTTTGTAGCATGTACCGGTTATTTTTAAATGTCTGTGGAGTTTCACTGTTGTCTACTTTATGTGCAGGGGTTACGATTGAGTGGCCTAATATTATTAAAAAATTAAATTTATTAATAAATTCAAACCGGGCGCTTAATTGTAATTCATGTTGTGGGTTAGTTCATTTTTGCCATTTGTCTTTGTTTTAGTTTAAATAAATTCTTAAATTTCGTATTAGTATTAATTTTATTTGCGTATGGTTTATTATTCTCTGCGGGAATATACTCGGCAACAATGCCAGAGATTAAATTATGTTTTGTGTGTGTGTGTGTGTGTGCCTTAACGGTCAATTCGAATTCTTTTCTGTTCGATTCGCGGTGCGACATAGTCGCGACCCGGATACAAAAAATATAGTGAGCCAGTACGGACGAATAGATTTTTGTTATACATAAAGCACATGTGCTGCTGGATAAGGCGGGATTATAAGGTATACTATTGTTTAATATTAATTTACTTTTACTTTTATTCAGTTTATTGTTGTCGGGATATCGAGTTTTAATTATTTTTTTGTTCGGGATTTTTTTTTGAAGGCCTTCTACCTTGCAGTTTGCGCAAAATTAAAAACACGGGTATCTTGGAGATTGGATAATTGCGAAATATGCTTGACGATGCAAATTCGAAAAACGTGCCAAATAAAATGAAAACGGACTGAACACGTGACCAAAGTAGCAAAGGAGCAAACCATCACAAGATCTCATAACAATTAAGAGTGCTGCGCATATCTGTTGAAATTGTGTAAATTTTTCTGATTACTAATCTCAGTAATATACTAATTTTTGTATCAAATTTGAAGTTTGTTTTAAACGTTTTAAGTCATCCAAAGTTTTGCGTTTTTTATTAATTTAGTCCCATCCCTAGAAGCTGCCGGCAAAAAAAGGGGAACGTCACAAGCATAATAAACTTTATCAACATAATCAACAAACATAGAACTTTTCTGTTTTGATAAATATTGTTGTTCCCGGACATAAAATAAATGCCACATTTATTATTTTAGTTTAAACATAGGATCTTGTATTAGAAAACACTTGACAGAAAACCCGATAACTGTCTCAACAATTAGACATCAAACAAAGACTTCTGTAATAAATATTGATGTACCAAATCATACTATAAAAGCCAACATCTATACTTTAAGTTTTGTTATAAAACAATTTAACCAAAAAAAATAGATTTTTGAAAGCCTTGCAATAAATAATTTTTCATTTTAAATTTTATTGTGTGTAAAACATTCATTACACTTTTACACAACTACACTTTTACACAATTACATTTTAAACACCCCAAAGGGCATACTAAAATCTTTTTCTAATATTTCCTTACTCATTAATATTACTTTTATAAATAGTTTTAAAATAACCTAAAAATATATAGTAATGTTCATCTGTTAAAAAGTTCATAACATTATTTTGATAGCTTTAACTTTTTAATCAGAATATGTAACAACATTAAGAAAAAATTAACTTAAAAGCAGAAAAAGTCTTGAGTACTTCCAGTAAAGAGCAAAGAAACTACAACACATTTAACACTGATCAGAAATTAATGAAATTGTACGGTTGTGTAATGACGCCACTTAAATCAAATATTACTTTTTTTGCATGCCCACTCTGAAAAACAGTTTTTCCGCTCGTATTTTAGAAAGGGAAGTAAGCTTTCCCTCCTTTGAGAGGCAAAATATTTTGTCTCCCGCTAAGGGTTTTGCTTTTAAAACACAGATGGCGCTAGTTAAAAAAATTATATTTTTATTTAATATAATTCTTCATTTTAATTATACTAAATTAACAGTAGTATTATTAATTATAAATTTTAATTAAATTAATTTATTACATGATTTAGTAATAATATTTTTTAATATTTGCTTAGTTTGATAATATTATATACAAAAGACAAAACTGACATCTAGTGTAGAGTGATTGTATTACAAGACTTCTTGGTTATGTTATAACAATATTTTTAATAATTTAAACATTAACCTTAAAAAAAAAACATTGACACTTGAAGTATTAAACAAATATTTTTCTAACTAATATTAATGAAGTTGTATCATGTTATTGTTTTTTTACAGGGGTACGCAAAAAACAATCGTAAGCACCACGGGCAAGAAAGCGTTTGCAGCACTTCGCTGCCTGACAAACAGCGGCGTGCTGCAAACAGTGCTTTTCTGCCCTTGGTACTTAATGTACTAGTACTAACAACAGCAAAACAGACCTACGTAGATCAAAACAGTATTACAGATAAGTTTGCTCTTATAGCAAAATAAAACAAAAGCATAGTAAAAAATCAGAAAATAACAATTAAACAAAAAATAAAAGATGTTATCAGCAAATCTTAAATAAACAACTCATTAATAAAAATTCAATAACATAACTTGTCAATAGAAAAGATTAAAAACGCATCTATAGTACCCCATACAGTCCACGCAATGACTATTAACGCCAAATTAACAAATACCCCAAAAAAAATTTCTACATTCAAAATGCAAAAAAGAAAATATAGCCAACCTAAGCCTACGTTGTTATAATATACAACAATTTTATAAGAATAATACCTCTAAAAAATAAGTACCTTAATTTTTACTAGTAGAAAACATAATTATTTGTCTAGACCGAAGTTTGAACTTCAACGCAAATCATCGTAACAGGGGAATTAACATAAATTGCAATGCGGTATAAATTAATAATATAAACATTGATAAGAGTGGTTTATCAATTTTTCATTCCTTGACCTCTACTGTATAATAATAAATAGAAATTTCTCGTACGAACAAATCAGTATGCTATATAATTTTACATTAGTAAACATGTCCAGTGCTAAATTAATATCAATAGTAATTTTAATATTTTGTATGACTGATGGATTGTATAGTTATAATATAGGTAAGTTATAATAACCTAATTTAAAAAAAAAATCATTTATAAAAATTTTATTCTAAGACAAGCGCTATAAAATTGCTTTTTTTTTAATTTT
Organism: Tachinus rufipes; assembly: GCA_963932245.1. NCBI lineage: Eukaryota > Metazoa > Arthropoda > Insecta > Coleoptera > Staphylinidae > Tachinus > Tachinus rufipes. Next base: position 44,307,529 of record OZ010744.1, on the reverse strand, counting down.
ACAATATATTCAAGTTTATACTGTTGCAAATAATAAAGTAGTAAATGTTTGCAAAAACAAACCGTTTATTCTAATACATTATTAAAATATTTAATTTTTAGTGCTACACACAACAACTGGAAGTAAAACCTATTACCAATTCTTTCCTCTTCTTCAAGACTATTTTGAATTTGATGTAAAAACCCCCAGAGATATTAATATATTACTATCCGAAAACTCAATGTATAATGTTAAACATTACGAAATAGTAATCGATGGTTGGGGAGGTAGAAAATCTGCAATCCGAAGAGACCACGAAGCAAATATTGTGGCTTCAAAAGAAGGGTCTATCCTTCTTCAAAATACGTTTAATTCATTTTGGGTGCATCTTAATCGAAGTGACCATACCGTTTCTATAGGAAAAGTACCAAACACTATACCCTATCTTATATATAAAGACCCAATTCCATTTGAAGTTGCATATTTTGCAATGACAACATGTTGCGGTGTTACTGGAGAATGGCGACTGGATACTAAATATTTTAAAGAAAATGATGATGAATGTAAACCAGAAAACAATGAAATGGCGCAGATAAAAAACTATTAATTGCAAAAATAAATTATAGAACTATTTGTCATATTTAAATTTATATCTAATTATATTAAGATTAAAAACAATGTTTTTATATGTTTAAATATTATTTTGATCTAAAAAACAACCATTTACAATGTAAAGTGTAAAACAAATATTTCAAAACAAACTATAAATTTTATAATTAATTTATTATGGGTAGTATAATTTGTAAATAGAATACAAATTAAAAAAAAAAACTAAATTATGCAATAATTTAATAACAATTCTATGTTTGAATAAATATTTAAATTTTAAATTTATAATATATGTATGATTAAACTAAAACAAATAAATTTGATTATACTATCACTTTACAATTTTTACAATTTGTTTAAAAATACCATAGCTTTTGTTCTTCTATATAAGCGTAATGCATAAGTGTTATGGAGCATATACTGTACTAAAATAGTTTTTTAACAATAAACACAAGCATTTAATAAAACAACTTTAGATAAAAAAAAGGAAAAAATACATATACTCTAGTCTTACAGGATATCCGCCTAGCAGTCGGCGAGACAATTTACATAAAATCCCAACAAATAATATACATTTTATAAAAAAAAATCTTAACCCAATTCCTCATATAAGAAGAAAAGTTGAACCGTTGTCTTTCTATATGTAGATTTAACTGTACTACAGACTTCCTAACTAATTCTATTGTTCTTGATGTTAAATTTCAAAAATTATAAATCAAGGAAAAATAAGATATCTTTTAGAATTCTAGTTGAGAACAATAGTTAACAATAAAAAAAAATCATTATATAAAACTGTTTAAAAAATGTATTGAGTGCTTTAAAAATATAGATGATACTTGCAACATAGTTTATCAAGCATAAACCAGAACTTTAAAAAACTTTAACAAACTTCTCAAAATTTTAAATCTATCTACAACAGTAAGTAAGCAACTAATCGTTTTGAAAAAGATTTAGTTAGAGTATTTTTGTATTTTCTTAAAAACAAATGCACAATATTTTATCTTTAGAATCAACAATACCAAATTTTTCAAATTTATTTCATATGCGGATATGTCTTTAGTAATGTAATGGCAAATCAGCAAAGTATTTCCCTAGTGAACCCCTATAACTGTGTAAAACAATATCCTTAACGTAGACAGTAGATTTTGTATATTTGTCATTAAACTACTATAAAAATAAATTAGAGCAATTTTAAATAAAAAAAAATGGTGTAATTTAATATTTATACTTACTTAGACATTTAATTTTGCATGTATACATATTTTTCTGATGAAAAATCTCATTATATACGTAATATTTATTGAGTGTTGCAGATCATCTCAATTGGCTTAATGTTTAAAAAATCGGACTTGTCTTTTGTGTTAAAATAGAGTAAAATTTTGCAGCTTATTAACAATTTTAAATGTTATTTTTAATATAAAAAAACAACTAATTTCATCAAAATTACAAGCAAAATTAAAAATTTCTTTTTCTTATCTAATAAAAGCCATAGTTTGCAACTATATCTTCCGGAGTTTGATTAAACTTTAAAAAATAAACAAGAAATTATTTTACCCGATCTCCTAGTAAGCAATTTTAACTTTGGGGTTTACTGAGAAAAAACACGCAAAGTCGTTTGATAGAAAATTTTCTCCCGAATACGGGATATTAAGGAAACCAGCGACTAAACACTTTGAAGGTAGGAGTAAACAAAGTTTTTCCTAATAGTGTTGTCCAAACGGCAGAAGTAATTATACCAAAGTCCAACAGACCGGTCCAATGCCCGACGCAGGAAACATATTCACTTTTAAGAAAAAAATTGCTATGGGAGAGCTACGTGTCAACAATCGTTCCAAATACTTTATTGAGCAAAATGTGAAAAAAATAGAAGCAAAAAAGAAGTATACTAATCGTTGACAGACACAAAGTCACCAAAGCAATCAAAATTGCAGACTCAGCAAAATTTCTCTTAGAGCCTTTGCCCTACATCTTCCTCTTCACCTTAAAAGTCGCGTTCTTTTAGCTAAATACTAGGCGAGCTTTAAACAAAACTACAGTACCGTCAATAATTTAATATACTTAATTTTTTATCGAAAACGCCTTCCTGACAAGAAAACACCTTGTAGCGATGCTTTTGAGCCTAAAAAAAGCGTATAAAAGGACTTTTGAAATTTTCTAAAAATTAAATGCATGGGAATTCATGAGTGTGCCCCTTTTTCTTAATTCTTTTATGCGCAATCGCAAGTTTGAATATCGACAATTAGCACCATTCTTTGCAATCACACGGTTAACATTATTGTACTCTAATAAAAAAGTACATTTTGGGAAAATGCTTACTTTCCCTACCGTAATAGGCATAAGTTTCATAACAACGTATTATTTACTTTTTTAAACAAAGAGGAGTATTTTAGTTGTTTCAAAAAAAAACCGACTTAGAAAAATATATTGTTTAAAAAAAAGTTCATATAAAATGCCTCCAGTTTTTGAAAGACGCTGAACTCCTCAAATAGAAGCAAACAAGTTATTGTATTGATTTATAATAATTTTGATCAGTTTATTTATTTGTTTTTACTGACCAGTTTCTGATGTTTAAAGCAACGTAGTCCATTACAACTTTGGTGGAATCTATGGTACTAGGTTTAGACAGTTTTTATGGTCAGGTAACAAAGCATTTTACAATTTTACAGTTTAAGTGTCTGCTCTGATAGTAGGTTGGGCTTAATTAGAAGATTCTGTAATATTTATTTTTAATTTTAATAACTGCGATATTAGGTTTAGTTATGTTACACAAATATATTAAATACTTTGTAGTACTTCTTACAAATTTTAGAAAACTAAATGTTGCCATAACTACAAAAAAATCAAAATAAAAAAAATATTATTTAATTCTAATTATGGTAGTGCTTCTAAAATAAATAAAAAAATATATAAAATTGAGTAAACAAATTAAAAAATGTAAATAAATTAATAACAAGATAACTAGATAATCACTTTGCTCTTTTTGCGTTATAATAATACCAATACAACTTAAAATAATCCAAAATTATGAAACAATTACTATGTTTTTATATCATAATTTATTTTGTCACACTGTGATTGCAGTTTCTGCTGAACCTCAGCCATCTTTATCCAATACATACATACAATATTAAAGTAATAGTACATTTTAATTTATAAAAAAAACAAAATTTAAGAATATATTCAAAAAACAAACAATGTAATTATTTATAGATTAAGCAAGAAATTAAATTACCAAGATTATACATATGTTCAAGCTTGTTGTTTAAAAGTGGTAAATTGATTTTCGTTACGTTTCGTATCGTATGTTTGTGAATTTCTGAATATCTAATAGGTCTAATTTCTGACTTTTTTTTTGGCGTTATGCAAAACCGTCTAAATTTAAAAGTGTGAATTTCATTAATTATATAATTTGTAAATGTTGATTTTGAGTTATAGTGTAAATATAATTTTTCATGTTCACTAAAACATTGTTTGAAATTTTGAATAGTTTGACCTATGAATAGTGCATTCACAACCAATACGTGTTAGCTTGTTTACTCCTGATTACTGTTGTTTATTATTTTTTTCCTTGCCGTTATAGAGAAATTTGTTTAATTTTTAATTTTTGTTTCCTATTTTTTCCAAGATTTGGCCAAAAAAATTTGCAGCATAACAAATTTTTTTAAACTTTTGACTGATAAAAATGCATTCCAAAAATTGGAAATTTTTCTTTCTATTTATTGTTATATTAATCAGCTGTGTACCTATTATATACATAAAAATGTTGGCAAAAAGTGGACTAAGTGGTAATGGAATCACCAAGGCCAGAGTTTTGTTAGTATAAGTTAAAATAACAGTTTGTTATTGGTAAGTCAATAATACCTACAGTAGTGTTTTTTTTGGTATTAAATAAAATACACCATAAAATAAAAGACAAAAAAAAAGTTTGAAACCAATTTAGAATAATTTTTTTTGTAAAAATTTGTAAGGTTAAGTGGGAGAACAGACTTAATCTAAACTTTTTCTAAATGTATATATTTATGTAATAGAAATAAAGTTTAATATTATTATATTATTATTATTAATTAAATTTAAAATAATTTTATTTAATGCATGTTTCAGAAGCTTGCATAAGTTCTGACTTAACGGAAATATTAATTGAATTATCACGTAGTAACGGTCAACTCCATTAACTATATTAATAATCCGCTAAAGATAGCAAATACATTTTTTTTTGCAAACTGGTCACCTAATATAAAAAATTTAAAAAAAACATAAAAGATAATTTTTTATTATTAATTAAAATAAATAATGATGTTATTACCTGAATCCATTAAATAACAATAACATAAAATATGTGGCTTTTCTTATTAATATGTCTATTTTTTGATAGTTATTAAAACACTTGATAAACACTTTAAAATCATTTTTCCAAAAACTTAAAAACTGCATAAAAGTATGATTTATAAAATTTGTTAGCAATTATAGTAAATAAACAACAAGATTTTTGTAGAAACAAAAGTAGAATGCTTACAACAATTTTGGTATTATTAATATAATTAAAAAAACCAACAATTACCAGTGGTAACTTTTTAGCAAATCTATTTCATTTTAAATTTTGTTGATCTTCTTCTTCATGTCCTGCATATATTCATTAATAGATGTTGAGACTACATGTTCCATTTATGGTAAATATATAGTCAAACAATTTCTCTTTTTTATTATAACTAATAGTTTGCAATCTCTGTTAACTTGCTTAACATTTAAGTTGTTGCTACTACGCACTCAGTGTTCCGTCGTCAAATATTGCAAAGCAATTATGTCAAAAAAAGTTTCTTACTTTTTTGTGAGTCTGGCTAACCTATAAGAATGTCCAGGAGCTGGTGACAAAAAAATGCAAGAGTTTTAGAAAGTTTGATATTTTCAGATCGGACTCTATTTGGGCTATAGAACGCCTCTGTAGAGTCAGCACGCCAGGTGTCGAAACACTTAGCAATAGCACGCTAAGAAAGGTGTAAGTTTAATTAGCTCTCAAAAATTGTTTTGGAAAAAGTGAAAATTCATCGGCAAATAATTGATGCATTACAAAACCTTAATCAAGTAGTCAGACCGCTTTATAATCGGATTTTGGGTCGTCCGCATGTTAAAAATCTTTTTATCTATTTTTCATCAACTTATATTGGTAAATGTTTTTAAGAATATGTACTTCAAATACAAGTTAAACCCTATCTAACTCCTCTACAGATCTGTACTAAGTTGGATATTTGTTTAGTCAATGACTATTTTTTTTAAGAATTACGACAAGCTTTTAATGTTGTACTCAGTCAAACGCTTTCTCGTAGTCTATAAAGCACAGGTTTATTATTTTTTGTTTGTGGCAGTTGTACAAAACTTGAATTGCAATTATTAATAATAATATTACATTTATTTACGGCAGATTGTATATACGCATTTTCTGTAAAAATAAATGTTTTAGAGATGTAAAAATTGTAGTAGTTTTTACATTCTCGTTTTAACAGTCGTTTTTTGCTGTTCTGTATTTTCCCTTATCAGTTTCTGCATAATTCTAAATTTGCTGTCATTTTTTTAAATAAAAACATTTTATCTGTCATCCATGCTTGTTTTAAATCGATCTTTTTTTGTGTATTGTTTAACAAAATGTTTTTCGTTTGGTCCCATTTATAGTTTATATATTCTGACCCTATAAGCCGGGAATACACATCACTTGCACAATTTCATACCAGCAACTTGCGCATGCTAGCTACTAGCACGTGTATTCTGTCAAATGGCATGCCTATAGGTGGCATGCAAGTCGATTGCACAAAATTTAAAAAAAAAAATGAATATTTGGTATGCAATCTGCAAAAGATGGTGGGAAACGGCCAATAGCATTCTATAAGGCATGTATGAACGCACACAACAGGTACTGGCATGCCAGTAGACAGTAGTTGACAAGCTGATACTCTATTTTTTTAATCTAGTACCTATTTCATCAGAAAAAAATTGGAAAAAAAATTGTGAAATACAATAGGTCTGTTCCAACAAACAATTTGGACATTTGCAAACCGTTCAAGCTATGCACACAAAATGACTGTGTATTAAAGATTGCATAGGGATAACAAATATTTGTTTGTGTGCACAGTTTAGACAGTTTGCAAACTGTCCAAATCGTATGTTGGAACTGACCTAATGCCTTTAGAGATACATATAAGTCACCAATATCTAAAAATCTTAGAGAAATTTTTAATTTAGTAATTACTGTGATTAAATTTTGCATATGGATATCTTTCTTTTTAATTTTGCTTTCAATTTTTGCAATTTGTTCTGAAAGCATTCTTAAATGTTTTCTATAACCAATTTAAAAAGACGTATTTGGTCTTCATTCTTTTAGTTTCGTCAATTTATTTTACGTACGCATTCTGTTATAAGTAACAATATAACATTATTTAATTCAATTTGAATTCTTTGCCAGTTGTAAAACTTAAATAAGTTCTTTGCTAGTTATGAAAACTTTTAAAAATGCTTATGTTACTAGAAATGATTGCTTGCCAGCTACTTGCCTTAGCAGCCGTGCTATGAACAGTTTGCATGCAATTTTACTTGCACATGTATCCTCACTGTGCCATTAATTAGCACATTTTTGAGCATGCAAGCTACTTCCCAAATTTCATGGCATGTGAATTTCCGGCTATACTTGCAAATAAATTACTTTCAATTTGATCATCAAAATGTTTGCGACAATTACTATGTGGTACTTCATATTTAATAAGTAAGTAAAACAACTACTATGTTTTTACCACTAAATTAGTGGTAAAAACAAAGTAGTTGTTTTATTTACTTACTTTCAATTTGCTTGGTTATTTCCATCGTTACTACCGTTTTTTATTTTCTGTTTGAGTTTTATAAAATCTATTCAACGCTTAAAAGCATACCGACCGCTACCTTGATTTCCAGTATAATAGTAATTTATCGTCATTTTTATTTTTACTTATAATTTCTGATTATAATGTGTGGTGGGCATGCTCAGGATTCTTACCTGTACAATCTACAAACTAGTAATCAAAATTATGTGTTGCTTACTTTCATATTTTTCTCTTAGCAAAATTGCAAAAACCAATCTTCAAAGACAAATCCAACTCTTTTTTGGTTCCTGTCTTTACCTAAGTAGTGCAAGGTATAACCTTAAACTTTAAATGTTATTATGTCAAACTGCCATGTCTCGGCTACGCCTACTATATCTAAGCTAAGCCTAGATCAAGTTTTTTTATTCTCGTTTTGTATAGGATTTGTACGTTCCAAGTTCCTATTCTAATTTGATTATGTCCCAGCCAAAGATCCGATTGGAAAACTGTATAATTTTTCGCTAATTTGTTTTGAGTTAAATTTAGTCATTTTGTGAGTGATGAAAATCGTTTTTAGTTACCCTTTCTCCGACTTGAATTATTTGATACTCAGGTATATCTAATCGAGTAACCATGCAGCTCGTAAGTATTCAATTTACATCTTTGGTCTAAACCCTACTCTTTAAGTTCAGCAGAGTTATTACAGAGTTGTAGTAAGTTTTGCCATAACTATGTAGCTGGCTCTAACGATATTAACAAATGTCACGATTCAGCTAACATAAGCGAATTAATATTAAAATTCAATAACAAAATTAGTGAAATGGCAAATACTCCTTTTCTAGTACTATCTATTCCGTATAGATATGATCGTACAGAATATAATAAAATTATTGACCATGTCAACAAACGTTTAAAATCAATTTGTGTGGAAAAACAGAATGTTCAATTTCAAGAAATCAATCAATTTCTTTCTAGAAAACATTTTACACGTACAGGAAAACGATTAAATAGATACGGAAGAAAAACTTTATCTGCATTTATAACTGCAATTATGGTTCCTACCACAAATTGTGACTGCAATGAAGATGTTTCAGGTCCATCTAGCAAACAATGTTTATTATATAGAAATACAGCTCCCGCAACTTTATTTAACAAGTCGTCAATAACTATTTTAAACAAACAAATTGATCAATACAATAAAAGTGTGCGTAATCATAATCAAATTAAACATGTAAATTCTAAAATGTATAGTTTAAAATCTCAAAAGAACATACCAATAAGAAGCAATTTTTGGCCCTTTCGTCACTGATCTACCGTCGATACATCTAAACTCCGCTAATACAAAAAAGAATAATGAGACTTTCAATCTAATAATTTATCACCAAAACTTAGGAAGCATAAACAATAAAGTAGAAGAGTTAGAAGTTTTTCTTGATGAACATAAGTGCCATGTATTTTGCGTAACAGAACATTGGATTACCAAAGCAAACGAAGGAAACTTATCGATAAGCGGATATAGAATTGGTGCATCATTTGAGCGAGAAAATGTTATCCATGGCGGTAGTCTAATTTTAGTTAGAAATGATATCAAATTTAAGTTAATTAATCAAGTTAGTAAATTATGCATAATAAAAGATTTTGAATGTTGCGCTCTAACTATTAACTATAATAATACAAATATTGCTGTAGTCTGTGTCTACAGAACTCCGGATAGTGAAGTTACGATGTTTGTAAACCAATTAGAAGATACTCTAAAATTAATATATAAACTTAAATATAATGACGTAGTAATTTGTGGAGATTTTAATATTAATTTTAACCTTCAAAATCGGACACTGAGAGAACTTTTAGATGTGTTAAATTCGTATCACATTACGCCTACAATTACAGAACCAACACGAAAACTAAATTGCATTGATAATATATGTGTAACAAAAACTTTTGAAAACTATGTAGCAAGAACTGTCGAAAACTGCATGTCCGATCATTACAGTCAATAGAAATACAAATTAAAAGCACAGTTAAAGAAACCTCAAAAGTCAAATACAGGCCTGTAAACAATTAAACATGAATTAAAAACTTTATAGATTATATTGCAAAAAATGGCTGGGAAGAAGTTACTGAATTATGCGATATCAATTCTAAAGTCAATATGTTTATAAACATCATAAAACATGACTTTGAAATTGCATTTCCTAATCGACAATTAAGAACATCACAAAACCAAAGCCAGTAGATTACGAAAGGAATAAAAATCTCAGCAAACAAATTAAAAAGCATGCACTATTAGTTTAGTTATTACTACAGTACATACAAAAAAGTATATAAAAATGTCTTGAAACTTGCCAAAAAGCTTTATTATACAAAACAAATCGCTAATTCGACCAATAAAAGCAAGACTGCGTGGAAAATAATTAAAAATAACATAGGAAAAGAAAAATCAAACAACGATATATCAAATATTAAAATTAATGGCATCTTAAAAACAGATTCGATTAAAATTGCAAACTATTTCAATGCATATTTTAACACAATAGCTGATAACTAGATGAATAAAAATGTTGAAAAAAATGTTGAAATTTTTTTTAATCACATTAAAGACAATTCTTTTTCAATATTTTTAACACCAGCAACTGAACAAGAAATTAAACGACATATACTATTATTAAAAGCAACTAATTCAGCATCTGATGATGGTATAACTGCCAAGTTGTTAAAATGATCTGCTGACATCCTGACAAAACCTATCACTGATATTGTAAATCAATCAATGAGCCAAGGGGTATTTCCTGATGCTTTTAAAATAGCTAAAATATCACCTATACATAAAGAGGGTGATACAACTATTGCAGGAAATTATAGACCAATTGCCATATAAAGTACCTTTTCTAAAATTATGGAAAACGTAGTTACAGAAAGATTAAGATCATTTTTTAATAAACACAAATTATTTAATATGTCGCAATATGGCTTTATGAAACATCGATCAACTAGGGACGCAATAGAACAATATATAGAATATATATTAGATAGCCTTGACAAAAAACAAAACTGTGTAGGATTGTTTTTAGATTTAAGTAAAGCTTTTGACCTAGTAGATCATACTATACTTTTGAAAAAACTACAAAGATATGGTGTACAAGGAACAACTCTCAAATGGTTTGAAAGTTATTTAAAAAACCGAAATCATTACGTTAAATTAGATAACAAAAAATCTGAATTATTGCAGTGCCAAAAAGTTGTACCACAAGGATCAGTGCTAGGCCACTCCTTTTTGTTATTTACGTAAATGACTTAAACGTAGACAAAACAGTGGTATTTGCTGATGATACTACTACTTGCATCATCAAACAACATTACCACATTAATTGAAAATGCCAAACAAAAAATGTCTATTTTACAAGAGTATTTTGCTAATAATGATCTATTTCTTAATATTAAAAAAACCAAAATGATACAATTTAGAGCAATAAATAAACCAATTGATTGTTCATTACTTATTTGGCAAGAGCATAGTACAATCCCACAAGTAAATAAAACAAAAGTCTTAGGGATATATATTGATTTTAACTGTAACTGGTACGACCATATAAATCATGTTTGTAAAAAAATTGCACCAGTCTGTTATATGATGTCATGGCTACGTTACATTTTAAATACTCAAAGTTTAAAACTAATTTATTACTCATATGGCCAGTCTATTATAGCTTATGGTCTCACTGTATGGGGTAGCTCATCAAGAACTGAACGGGTACTTAAAATACGAAAAAGAATAATTCGAATAATGCTAGGAAAAAATACAAGAACACCATGTCGTGAATTATTTATTAACCAAAAAATATTAACTGTATATAGTTTGTATATCTTTAATCTATTAGTAAATCTCAAAACTAAGATATGTAAATATACAAAACTAGGAAATTCCCACTACAATACCAGACATGGAAATACTATGCTTGAAACTCCCCGACATCGTCTATCAATGGTTGAAAAAGGAACGCAGTATATGTCAATTAAATGTTTTAATGTGCTACCAACAGCTTTAAAGAAGCAACCACTAAGTTTGTTTAAAGTATTGTTAAAAAAACTAATGCTTACAAAAGCTTACTACTCAATTCAGGAGTATTTGGACGATGACTTTTTAAATTTTAATCTTAATTTGTAACTAGTTCTTTAATTTATTTTATTGTTTTTAACTAATCATTAGTTTTTGTCTTTTAATGCAATTGTAAGTAGAGTATATATACCAAAGTTTATTATTGTAATTATGTTTATTGTTTATAACTTTTTTATGTGTAACTAGATATAAGCTTGGACTTTTCATATCCAATATGTAAAATTGGCAAACTGAATAAACGTATTATTATTATTATTATTATTGTTAATTAAAAACTTAAGCATTATAAAACAAACAAAAATGTATAAGACTGAATATTATCTAAGCTCACAAATAGATCTCAAATGTTTAAAATAACTTTAATAAAACAAAAGAAATAATTCGTCAAAATTATTAACATCAATAAGGTGCCACAAAGCTCTATTCTTGGAGCTGTAAGATATACTTTTTACATAAATAATTTTCTAGTTTTTGTTTAAAATTGCACAATATCTATATAATATGCAGACAATAACTCAATTTTTATTTCAAAGAACGGATTTGTAGATAGTAGCAAAAGTAACTGCGTACAATCTTAATAAAATGTTTCAAGCAAACAAATTAATGTTCAATGCTGAGAAAACAAAATATATTGTTATGCACAATTTACACAAACCAATTCCTTTAATTCGAATCAATTAAATCTTTTAACTAGAGTTGAAAGACATTTTTAAATAGCGTACGGTTAAATTATATAAAAAATAAATTTCATCATGTCCGCAGCAATAATATTAAATAATTTATAACATTATATTTAGACGTTAATAATAAATAAACTGATTTATTTATATCAACTAAAATACAAATTGCATTTTAAAACAAAATGATAAGTAAAGTTTAAAAGACAAATAAATAAAGTCTAATACATTTTCCTGCATAGATCATTCTTCTTCCAATGTCACAACATACTTTAAAAAAGTAAAAAAATAATCTTATATAAAGCATTATTATTATTTTGTAAGTTATCGATAACGTGGATAAAACTAATACAATCTAACTAACAAAAGTTTGTACAAGAGACAATGATATTATAATTAGTTGCTATTTTATTTAATAGTATTTTATACAAAGCGTACGGCAAACATTAATTGTATACTAGCACAACTTTCAGAATGCAAATGAACCAGTCGACACAATGATATAGTACATAATGTTAAAGACACTGTGCGACAGATATCCATGTTTTACAAAGCCAATAATTAATTGTACATTTAGTCATGGCTGTCTTCCAGAATATTTTGACGGTAGTGGAAAAAAAAAAATGGAATTTACAGATATGTAGAAAAATGAATGTGATGGGTTATTTAAATTCATTATTGTACAACTATTAACAAATTAAAACTACAAAACATTTTGTAATTTATTGATTATTGTGTTTTATCATTTAAAAATGATATGGTAAATTTAATAGTCGTTAATCATCACTAAATATGACTCAATTTATTGTATTAATTATTTTTGATAATCTCATTTTATTAAAAAAAAAAAATTGTTAACGGTAAATAATTTTTTATTTTATTGTTTTATTTTGTCTGCATCATTCTATTGCTATGATAAAAACTATGCAGATCATAAATATATTACCCTTCTTTATGACTAGGGAATTGGTAAATATCGCAAACTAAGAAAATATGTTTATATTTAGTCACTACTAAAATATAAAAAAATAAAATAAGAATACAATATTGCCTGATAGACACGCCCTACTCGTGTCTAGTAGCTCCAAAGTCAATGTGGAGCAACAATACCTTCACATAAACGAAACCTACTACCACACTACTAATTGTAAAAAAGGGTAACATTTATGTGTTGGAATGATTTTAACAGATGCAAACTTTCAATTTCTTACTGCGCAATTTTTCATTTAGTTATACACAATTTTATCACCATTGTTTAGAAGACGTAAAACAACAAGCGCTAAGAATACTAATTTTATTTTTTATTGACTAGACCAAAACTTATTGACAAAAAATAGGCAACCAAATATATGATTTCACAAAACAAATATCAATTCTAGTTGCAGTGTAACATGATATTCTGATCACTAATCACATTCTGTAAAATATTGCTGAATTCTAAAAATTCTACATAAATCTGCGGTAACATAAATCGTAAATCAAAAAATCAATTTTTTTTTTAATATTTTAATTTTTTTTTACAACAACAATTAAAAATATAATCTATAAAATTAGCAAACATAAAATTTCTCTAGTATATAACCAACAGGTTGCAATGCTAGAATTATATAGTTACATCAATACATACCATAATACTAGTCCCTTCATTAACATAATCGTATGCAGACTCTAATACTTTGTGCTCCTCACTAAACACCTATGGCTCAATTCAGTTAGCCCAGTTACTATGTCCAACAAATATACTGATAATATGCAAATAAATCAAAAGTGCTAATTTTTTATATTGTGTATGGAGTGTATGGGGTAGGTTAGAAAAAGTTAACCTCAAATTGTTAACCAAGTTTTCTTATAAGCTTTTTAAGCCATTAAAAAAAAGCAAAAAAAAACGTTTTTGCAATCAACCATATCAGTTTTTGTGTGAATTTTTTTGAAAAGTGCAAAAAAATACTGACAATAAGCAATATTCTTTTGTACTCAAAAATTTTTCGTAACTTTTCTACACTAAAAAATTGAAAGACGTCTAAATCTAAACAAATTTTTGTTGCATCTTTTATAATGTGCCTTCATTATAAGAAAACAAAGTCACCTTAGTTTACCCCATGCTACACGTGCGTCATAAAACTTCAAAAAAGAAACAGGTAGACCCTTTTGTGTTGCAAAACATCTTTTCGTAGCATTTCAAGAATTTGTTTCAAACATTTTAGAGCAATCGTTTGTATTTTTTCAAAACAAAATCTGTGACAATGAGCAATAGTTAACCTAAACAAGAAAAAAACTGCATGTTAGAAACTGTTGATTCAGAAAATATTTATAGCATCAAATATATGGAAATAAAATACTAGCGTCGTTAGCATCTCGACTAAGTAAATCTAAGCCAAAAATCACATAAAACTAAAAAAAAAAACAACCGCAGCTTATTTTGTGGCAAAGTAATTACCAATCAACTTAAATTGTCTATAAGCAGAACAACATTTACTCAATTAATATTAAAAAAAATATTGCGCAACAATATATGGGAAATAGAGCGGGTCGGCCAAAATTACGGGATAAAATAATTACATGGATAAAATTAAAGCCAATGTGCACCTAGGCAACGCCGGGTTAAAAAAAATAGTAAATTTGATTTCCAGTCCCTTATCTCATCAACTAAAATATTTTACATGTTCATAAAACCGTAGCTTACGTTTGTTCTCAAACTATATAGATCCATGACATGTTACAACTGGCCTATAGCTAGCATACGTAATAAAGATATATTCTATTCTATATAGACACGTCTTAAAGCAAGTTTATTACACTGTGCAAATTTTTAAAATAATTGATAAAATTTTAGTCCGGTAAACATTCAAGGCAGTTATATATTTATATATTTTATCAACAACTAGCAACTGCTTTTACTACAGAATTTTGAAACATCTTCTGAATTAAAACAAATTCATATTTGGAGTAAATTTACAGTTTTAAAACAAAAATATAAAATAAAACCAATTATATGATTAAATCTGCGCAATTACTATACTGGTCGTAGCATTTCAAATAGTATAACTAACTTTAGCGATAAACTTCCCTTTACAATAAAACTAAATTTTGTTAAATTATGCTGTTTATAAATTAAATTGAAATAGAAAACAATTATAAAACGCATAAAATTATAACCTACCAATAAGAAAAACATTAAACTTAAATTAAAATACGTCTAAACTTCAAACCTGTCTATTTTATAACAACCTTTCAATCAGGTTGGTTCTAAAATTGTGTGATTGTACACGTAAGCAATTTAAGCTAATTAATTTGATTGCATTTATAAGCTTTAAAATCTTCCTGATTGTGTGTTGAGATAGATGTATAGCTTGTTACTCACAGTACGTAGTATTCATACCGGTATTTGTCGTTAAGTACTCACCTGCAAAAAAAAAATACATATTAGTTAATATATTTCAGCAATTACAAGTTTTATAGTATATAACAGAATTATTGACACACTCTGGTTTATATGTAAATATAAGTTCATTTATATACAAGATGACCTATGACTTGAAAACACAACTTTGTGTACGTAATTTTAATACCAAATGTAGTAAAAAAAATTTAATACAATAATGCATTAAAATAAACCGTTTTTAAAATACACAGTGATTAATTAATATTAATAAAATAATTACAGTTTCAAAAAAATAAAACTTATTTTTGTTTAAATTCACTATAATGATCGCTCAAAATGACACATTTTGGCTTTTCTCAAGAGAGATCTGGTTTCCTTACGTAACATATATTAATATTCCAAATTTATAAATGCGTTTTCTAAGATCTTTAACAGATGACATTTACGTCAAGGAAATGGCGACAAGGGCAGCTTTGCGTCTGAATAGAAATAAACTATGGCACACAGCAAGAAAGGTTAGCAAACACTGTACCCTCCTAAATGAAACTGTTAAAAACGCCTCTGTTAGAAGCACAAACAGATAATGTGTCACTCTTTTTTGTGTTTCATAGACCATACAACGTGCTCACAGAAAAACAAAAGCAGCAAAACGTAGTCAATGATTCAATTAGAATCTACACTGATGACTCAAAAACCAATAAAAGTTCTGGAGCGAAAATCTTCTCGCAAAACCTGAACCTTCAAATATCTTTACCACTACACACACAACTATCTTTCAAGCAGAAGAAGTTAGGATAACCTACGGAGTTATATAAATAGTAAACCGCAAAATATCTGGCTAGAATGTCCAAATTCTAACAAATAGTAGATCAGCCCTAATTGCTATAAATAAGCCTAAAATCACATCAAAGCTAATTTCATCCGGCCCTTATTTTAGCAACCTGTAAAAATAACATTTAATTGCCCTTTAGTAGCTTTATTTGTTAGTTTTCTTTTTTTTGCTGCTTTTATAATTGCTTCCCTTAGTATGCTGTTGAACGCATTTTGTATATCTAACGCTATTATGACACAGTGTTGTCTAATTCTGTATGGTCCACTGTTTGCTTCTTTTGCTATGACTTTTACCTTTTCAGTGGCTCCTAGAGTCGTTCTTGCCTTTGTAAATCCATATTGTTCTTGTTCCTATCCTCCTTTTTTTCTATTTCTTGTTCAATTCTCCTCACGATAACTTTTTCCATAATTTTGCATCGTTCCAGCAAGCCGGAAAAATTCCTTTCATCAGACATCTGTTTATTATGTGTTCAATGATTAGTACCTTATTTTCTTCTTCCTATAAGCACACTGCTTTTATTCCTCCAAATTTATTCAACACAATTTTTTTATATGGTTTGCCCCAAGGATCTCTGTCTATAGATTTTAACATTTCTTTACAGCATTTTTTCTTACTATCTTTGATCACTTCCTTTAAAGCCTTTTTGTTATTTTTCAGTTCTTCTTTAGTTTCATCAAATCTTCTTCTTTGACTTTTGACTATTCTTCTGTTTGAATTGCTTTCTTTCTGCTTTCCTTGACTTCTTTGCACCACCAGTACGGTCTTCTTTTTCTTTTTTCTTTGTATCTGGGAATTAATTCTTCCGCTGCCTTCCTCAATTTTTCCGAGCACCTTTTGCATCTTTTCTCCAAGTTCTTGTTTTAAGTTACTTCCTCTGCTTCCATTGCTCTATTTATCCTATTTTTGTACATCCTTTTTATGTTCCATTTTCCTTCTCTTTTGTCTTCCTTTTCCCCTTTTCCGTTTGTGATGTATTGTATGTACTTATGTAAACGTTGGTTTATCTCCTTGATTGCATATTGTAAGATTTACGGCTGCTATCATCTCCTCAAGAATTTGTCCTCTCCTGTCGTATTTGATCCCTCCCCATCTTGGCAATTTTGCGTTGAAATCGCCTCCTATCAGAATTTGTTTGCTCTTTTGTTTCCTTAGGCTGTGTTCTAGTTTTTCTATCCACTCCTGATAATATCCATATTGCAGTTTGGACTGATGTAACAACTGTACACTATCAGACCTCCTATATCGGCCCACACTATTCCCTCTTTGGGTTTTCCCCTCTCCCTCTCTTCCTCTGCCTATATTTGTTTGGATGATGTTATACAATTTGGTTTGTGTCCTCATTCTCGAGTTGTCTCCAATTTCTTTTTTGTATGTGAACGGGCATCTTTTTGCTCCTGTTCTGTGTCCTGTTACTTTACACTCTATACAATATTCCCTATTACTGCATTTGGCTATCTCATGTCCTTTTTCTCCGCATCTTATGCATAATTTTGATCTTTTTTTCGGTCTTTCCCTGTACAGTCTGGCGCAATGTGGCCTTTTATCCAGAATTTATAACATTTGCTTTCCCTATCCGTTATATTTATGCTTCCCTCTTTTATTAATTTTCCCGCTGATTCCTTGTTTGTTCTGATTATAGCCGTTTGTATATCCTTGTACTTTTTCCTCATAGATATAATTGTGATATCTTTGTTACCTACTCTACCGCCGATTTCTTCAATCAGTTCCTCTCTGTTTGTCTCCGGGCTTATACTTTGGGATTTGATCAAAACGAGTTATCCTGTAAGGTCATTATATGCTCTTCTTACATTAAAACCCTCCATTCCATCCCTTACTTTTTCGTTTTCTTTTTCCGTCTCCAACCCTTTTGTTACTAGTAACAGCTCTCCTTTTCTCTCTTTAAAGATCGTTTTTTTCATCTGGTTTTTTGCCTGTTTTAATAGGTCAGCGTAAGTTGCACCCTTCTTGCTTACCACAATCGCTCCTGTTTGGGGCCTCCTTTTTTTTTTCATTTTTTTTTTCACTTATTTTTTTAATTATTTCCACGTATGGCGTTTCAACCTCCTCTTCTTCCTCCATTAGTTCTGAGTATTTATTCTTAGCCTGTTTTAAGATACCCAATTCCATTCCAACTTCTTCTATATTTATTAGAATCCCTTTCCCATCATCGGGTTCTTCTTTTCTATTGTTACGTATTTAAAATCTGTTTCTTTCCATTCTTTATTAATTATTAATTGCAGATCTTTATTTGTAACAATTGCTATCATCTCTTTTTGTTTACAAAATTATTTCTTTGTATTTCCTCAATATCTTACGTCTGTGTTGACATTTCAATACTTGCTTTACTTCAAGTGTAATTTAATTCTTCTTTTTGCGTTTATTATTATTTATTACTAACTGTACATTTTCCGGTGTTCTTATAGACTTGCGTCTGCTATGTGTTACCAGTTTCCTTCAACTGCCTAATCCATGACAGAATCGTTTGCAATATGAACGGCGTCGTAGCGTGGAATGTTGAACTGTTGTCAACTGTTGTTGCATTGTGATAACAGACCTATTGTTTTTAAAGTACACCTGCACAAGAAAGTAATCTACAGTCAATTAAAATAGAATGACTAACTGATCACAATAATACCATGTGCAACTGCGATCAACGACTACAGTTCGTTCTGCCGTACATTGTATATATAATAGTCATTTTTAAACTTGAATCTATGTTTTGTTTATTATCATGTTTCTATGATGATAAATAAAACATCATGTTTTATTTATCATCATGTTTCTATAGACAAAAATAACTTTTTAATGAGCAAAGAGAAGTTGGCAGGTTTAATACGGCTGCAAAAATATGTTTAAATATTTCAATTATGAAGTATTTTCATTTTGTATTCATATAATAAAATTGATTACTTATAATTACTTCTAATTATTTATTAAATTGATTTGTGGAATAATGCATGTTTTGCTGGTAATACATACAATAATTTTTAAATGGTTTCTACAAAACCTAAACACAATTAATGTATGGTATATTAAAACCACATTTTAATAACAATTGATTGATTTTGAATAAGGTAAACGCAAATTACCCAAATACCGCAAAGCTATTTTGTTATGTAACATAACATTATTTAAAATATGCGTTGTGAAACAGTAAATAAAATCATTAAACCTAGCTTCATTAAAAATTTTGTTCTTTAAATAATAATAACTTCCGTATGCCAAAGCGTGTTATAGGGATCAGTCTCGAGATGGCGAATAGTTGTTAGCACATATTAGATATTGTAAGGTTGTGCGTCAGTAGTACAGATACATTTATACTTACGTACACAATTACGCCTTGCACATCTTCCTAATATTCCCTAATTTATCAATAATACTTTATAATAAAGTAAAAATATAAAATAGTCTTAACAATGCATGTTTTTAATTATTGTGTATTATGAATTATTGTATAAAATATTGATATGCAATTAGTGACCTCAGAACAGCCAATACTTGCTTGGTTTTTTCCGCCAGTTTAATAATCCTTGAACTCTGCTGTATGTTTATAAATTGAGAATTCTCGTACAAACAAATCAGTAATCTCTCGAACGTTGTAAGTATTGAGACAATGTTTTTTACTAAATTATATACAATTGCTATAATAGCATGTTTTGTGTTTTATGAAGTAAATTGTGAAAAAATTGGTAAGTATATCTATATTTATTTGCCAAATATATTATTTTCTTTTTAAGCAACATTAATAAAAACCAATTTTATTAAAACTAAATAAATGCTGTTATATAAGTATTTTTGGAAACATGCATACAAACAATAATATTCAAATTTATTAATAATAATTATATTGTATATTATGACTGATTAAATAAATAAAGCGCATTAACATGTTTCAACCTTTAACAGACGATACCGGTTTTTTAAATACATTCGTGATATAGTATCTAATAAAAGCTTTTTGTTTATTTGATAATAAACTATCACATAGTAACGGCCACCACCATTCAATATTTATGACTGATTATTAGAAACAAAACCTTAATTATTTGATATTAATTAATAGAGTTTATTTTTCAGTTCTACACACAATAACTGATAGTAAAACATATTATCAGTTCTTTCCTTTTATTCAAAACTATTTTGAATTCGATGTGAAAACTCCAAGAGATATCAACATCTTACTCTCAGAAAACTCAAAGTACGATGCAAAACATTACGAAATTGTAATTGATGGTTGGAATGGTAAACAATCAGCAGTTCGAAGAGACAGCGAAGCAAATATCGTAACTTCGAAAAAAGGATCAATCATCCATCCAAATGTTTTTAATACATTTTGGGTGCACTTTAATGAAAGCACCAATACTATTTCCGTAGGACAAGTACCAAAGAAAACTCCTTATCTTATTTATAAAGATCCGATTCCTTTCAAGATTGCTTATTTTGCAATGACTACATGTTGTGGTGTTACTGGGGAATGGCGACTGGATGTTAAATACTTTAACAACAATGAAAAATATATATTTGATGTCAAAAGATAAGATTCTTGCTACTCTTAAGCTTATAATTGCCAGAATAAGAGAAGTATTTAGATTATTTACATGTCTTTTTTTAAATTGAAATTAAAATTAAAAACTAAAGCAATAAGAATAATATTATTTTAGAATATAAACTGTTGACCGCACAAGAGGTAAACATAGCTACAGTAATTCAATAACACGTATCAAATTACTAATCGCATTAACATAAGATTATTTGTGAGTAATAAAACACTGTAATACATTCTATTTATACTTATTAGCAACCAAAATATATTCTTTTTATCTCTATAATTTATTTCTTGACCTTTTTAATGTTATTATTATAATAATGATAACTGCTTGTAATTTAAAACATGATATTACACACACTAAACAATAATTAAACTAAATATTAAATTAATATGATTAATAATTAATAATAAAAATAATTAGTAATTACCCGAAAGTGCAATATATGCACCACACCATAAAACAGGTGGTTTTAAATAATTCACCCATTCTTCTCAACGGTTCTAAATAAATAGAATTCAATAAATCAGTGCAGCGCGATATTAGAAATAATTTCAATAGCTAATATAAAAATACTCAAAATAAAATCGCGGACTGCAAAAACAATATATCCCAATAAATGTTTATTATTGTACAATATATGTGTAATGGGCTTTTGAATAAATGCGATTTTCCGCAAATAAACAACGATAATAAGAAAAAAGTGTGCATGCATTGAAGAAGAGTTGGATGTGATTTGTGATATTTTTAAAATGTGGTGCCACAACGGCTGCATCATGAAATATGTTTCTCGAGGGAAGTAATTTAAATATATTCTAACTATGGTTATTCTTTATTTTAAATTAATATAAGACTAACTATAAGATTGATTTTATAAACTGATATATATTCACTTGCGCCCGGGTTTATATACCAACTTAACACAGTCCAATGTTGCAGACTTTGGATGTGCTGATGGCGCAAGGTGAATAATGTTATGTATTATTACTTATTGTAATAATACATATGTTTATTATTTTATTATTATATTAAAATTTACACAATTTGTCCTTAGGGGAAGGTTGGCTATTACGCCATTACAATCACAAGAGTTAAACCATCCCGAGAAAGTATATGCAATGGAAAAAAATATAAAACATACAGTCTCAGGTAATTGCCACAACACTGCAGATTAAATATAAAAAAGCGGAAGTAATCTTATGTAAAACATTATATCAATCAATCTAAATCACATTATTTGATAATCTTCCAAAAAGACATGTTTATTTAAACAATAGTCAAATAATTACAAAAAAAACTTTGAGTAGAACTTCAATGAAATAACAAAGTAAAATAAGTGACTTGCAAAAGTATCATGTGCTGCTTGCGAGAGAGGAATGTACATTTCAAAATTAGAAATCAAATGTATTAGAAAGTTTATTATAGATAATAGATACTCGTTGAATTTAAGCAAGCAAAACAAATTACCAAAAAAAAACTGCCATGAGGTGTTATTTTATCTCCAAATATCCACATACTAATCAAATTAAAAAAAAATCTTCTTTAAGGTTTTTTGATTTACATTAATATACTTATTATTCTTTATTCATAAAAAACCACACAAAAACAATACAAAATTAAAGCAAAAGTAATTAACAACTAAACTAAAACTACAAACAATAACAAAGGCCACCATAGTCGTTTACAACTTCGGTGCAATATGTGATATTCAGGCCTATTCTGTAACTTTTCTAGTTAAAGATATTGTTCAGTAACAACATCGTTATAGTGAAACTCGTAACGATTTTCCTAGCTATAATGTTCAGTATTCCTATTCACTAAGGACAACATCGTTAATTATTTCCGTAATAATTTATCTTTATATGAACTGCATGAAGCTAAAATTCGATCACTGCTTTGCAAGCGTGCCATTGGTGCGTGCATGCATCTGTCGCATTTCGACGATGTTTCTCTTTTTAATGTTTACAAATTCTTAACGTGTTCCTAACCTTATAAAAATATCAGCTAAATATAAAATTCATATAGAAATTAAATAATAAAAATACTTAGAAGTTACAGACGCTGGATACATGAGTGAATTAAGTGAATTAAAATAGTTGTAATAAAATTATTAAAATAATTAAATGTAGAAATTATTTTCCATAAAGTAATAAATTGCATAAAATTAGATACATGAAATTATTTAACAATTATGTTTATATTAATTTAATATTTATATTACAAGTTTAATTATATGTAAAATCAAACACAAATTTTATTAGATTTCATTGAAAGTATTAATTTTATTGCGTAATATTTTTTTACTGATTTACAACACGAGAAAATATTAATATAAGCAGGTTTCCTACTTGAAATATATAAAATATATTATTATAATTCTTATTTTGAACAATTATAGAAGTAAATTGTTAGGTTAAGAATATCTTTAAGGCTTAACAAACACAGTGAGCGTGATTGTTAACTTAAAGACTATTTATAACCACAAATCTTTAATTTGACAATCAAAATATTTAGCGGACGCGTTACTGAATACGAATTCTTTTCGATGTTGTTAACTTAACAATTATCCTTGAGTTAACAACTTCATACATCTTTAACTCTTAAAGATTTGCTTACTGAATAGGCATGAATAGGTTTAGTTAGTTTTTAGAGTCTAGCATCAAAGCATTTTACATCTGTGACATTAAGTTAAATTAGGTTGTAATATTGTATTTATTTAGTTTTCAGAGTCTGGCATCAAAGTATTTTAACAGTTTAGTTTAGGTTAGGTTATAAAAAGAATAAAAAAGCAGTATCAGCAGCTAGAAGATATATTAAAGAAAAGAGAGGTACAACAGGGAGAAACTGTTTGCAACATCACCAAAATCGGCCATATATCCGGAAAAAGGACAATAGTGATAAGCATGGAGAGGTATGTCTTCATGATTGTAACAGAAAAAAGAAGCAAACAGGAAGACATAATAAAAAACCTATATAAATTGCTGAAGCAAGTCAAAGAAATTGCGTCGAAAAATGTTAGAAACAAAGTGATGTGCGCTGTCACAAGAAATACTTACACACAATGGCATAAAAACATGTTAGAATACGTTTTTAGAAAGTCTGAGATAAAAGTAAGCATCTGCAATGTATAAAATAAAAACATAAACATAAATAAAGTAGACATGATCGAACAACAAAACAGCTATACCGGAAACAAGTTCAGGGACAGTAATAAGAAAAAAAGTAGAAACAATTATCCTCAAACCTAAAGAAGGTATCACTTATGCAAAAATAATAAAGGATTTTGAAAACCAGGTAAATGCAGAAGAAGTGGTGAAACAGCAGCGTACGACTTAAAATAAAAAGAAAACACAAAGAATCCACAAAGTAATTAAAAAATTTGCAAACATTATGATTATGAATTTAGATGAAAACACCTTGAAGAAAAAGATAAGGAAAACGTTAAAAGACAAGCTAAAGAAAAGAAAGCAAAAGAGAGGGATAAAACATGCGTTTGTATTGCTTGATTTGGAAACAAAAAAAAAACTTGTCAATCAAAAAAGAATTAGCAAATAGTGGAACAGGTAAAGAATACGAGAAGTAGTAGATCCTCCAAAATGCAATATATGCAGAAAAATTGAACACAAAGCAGCCAAATGCGTTGAAAAGAAGACAAAATAAATCTGTCACAATTATGCTACCTATGTAAGACAGAAGGACATAAAACGGAAACAATAAAATGCCCAAAATATAAGAAAATATGTAAAGAACTGAGAACAAAAGGTGCAAAAAAGAACACCATTGAAGGAACTACAGAGTAATTTTGGAAGGCAAAAAGCGGCAATAAACCTACTGTTCAAAACCATGGTAGTAGAAAACATTGACTTGGCCATAATCGCAGAACCAAATAAAGAAATGGTAAGAAGAGCAGTTGGATCACCGACGAGGAGGCGGATGTAGCAATATTAGTAATGAACAAAAACCTGACAATAATAGATTACAAAAAAAAAAAAGTAATACGTGAGTAGATATAGGTCAGTACGTGATGTACGGGTGCTATTTCTCACCAAATAAACCAATAGAAAATTTTGAACATTTTATTTAGAAAAACATTATTATTGCTAGAAATTTAAATTCAAAAACTATGGGGAGCCAACACAAACTATAGCAGAGAAAAAAAATTATTAGACTGGATGGCAAAAGCACAGATAACGGCAGTAAACGTCGTCAATAACCCAACGTTTGAAAGAAATTAATCCAAATTGAACATTGATCTGACGTTATGCACAGAAAACACCACAAAAAACATTGCAAAAATAGTAAAAGACGAGGTAAACCTGAGCAGACAAAAATAAACAGACAGAAAATGAAAATGGAAAATAGACAACAATAGAATAGAACACAGAATTGGCAAAATGTTCAAACTTAAGTGCAAACCACACAACAAAGATTATAAAAAAAAACAAAGACTTAAAGTTGAGAGCACAAGAGCCAGAAAACAGTTGACCAAGGAAAACAGAAAAAAAATAGACCAGCAAAACAAAGACCGGCTACGTAAAATCATGAATAAGAAAACGGCAAAATTTAAAAGAGCAATCCTGTCGGCTAAAAGAGCAGCATGATGCAAGCTACTAAAAGAAGTAAAAAATGACGTGTGGAGGCTAGATTTTAAAATAGTTATGAACAAACCTAAACTAGTAGACAACTTCAGATTCAGCAACAAAAAATTAAAAAAAATTGCCAAAAAACTGTTTCCAAGATGTCCAACGACAAAGTGGTCAAACATTTCGGAGAACAAAGAAACTTTACCGTTCACGCTACAGGAGTTACAGAAGACGGCCAATAAAATAAAAGACAACAAGATGCTAGGCCCAGACAAGATATATCCCAAAATAACAAAAGAGGTGATTTTAAAAATGATTAATAAAAAATTCCAAAAGAGTAAGTTTTCTAAGGTGTGGAAGCAGTCCAACCTAGTACTGCTAAAAAAAACAAAAAAAGCCAAAAAAAACAACACAAAATAAAGACCAATATGTCTCATTAACACCATGGGTAAACTTTACAAACATCTAATAGCAAAGAAACTGAGAGAAGAAGTGAAAAACAAACTGTCGAAGAACCAATTCGGGTTTAGAAAAAGATGGGCTACACCAGATGCCATGCCGAAAATTTTACACATAGTAGAAGAAATTAAAAAAAAATGCCTACAAAAATAAAAAAAATGTGGTGTGCCACATGGCTCTATCCTAGAACTACTGCTGTTGATAATTTATTACAACGGCATTTTTGAAATAACCTTCCCAAAAAAAAACGTCGTTGTTGTAATAAAAAAACTAAAGTTGAAAATAGCGGCCAAAAAAAACAGAAAGCATCATACTGTACAAAGGGAAAAAAATGAACCAAACAGAAATAAAAGTAGGCAAGGCAAATATTAAAACAAAAAAGCTCTCAAATACTTTGGCGTGTGGTTCAACTAAAACGCACAGATAAAAGAACACATAAAAAAGCCAACCATAAATGTAAAAAATAAAACTAAAACTTTATCTAAATTAATGTTAAACGTAAAGAGACCTTCGGAAAAGAAGAGGAAAATGTTGGCAATGTAGCACATTCAATAATGCTATACGGTGTCCAAGTTTAAGGAAAAACTATGGGCTACAAAAAATACAAGAGCAAAAAATATTGGCGTTGAGAGTAGCTAGCTGATACTGAACATCAAGAGAAGCCATTCTAGTAATTGCATCGGACAAAGAAAAAAATAGAAATAAACCTGGGACGCAAACACAGAGATGGCTGAATGAACTAGAAAGCAAATCAGAAATTTACCAAAATAGATAATCAGAAAATTTGGTAGCGTTGACTACTACTTGACGCAACTTCTTAGTGGACTCGGCTGCTTCAAAACGTACCTGAAAAGGTTCAACATCACGGAAAGCAAAAAATGTGACACCTGCCAGGTGGAAGATAGCCCGGAACACACGTTCTACAATTGCCATAGACAGTATACGGCGAAAAAACAGAGTAAACAAAATCAAAAACTAACACCATTAAAATAATGCTGTCAAGCTAAAAAATGTAGTTTCAGTAAATAAATACGCTAAATATATAATCGCAAAAAAAAAGGAAATGACTCCATAGAGGGTTAGCTACTGCTAACGTACGGGCTAGTATTCTTGAAGATATGCATAGCAATTCCAAGTAGAAAAGTAGGTTAAGAGAGTGTGAGACATGCTGGTAGAAAAAAAGTTTGGTAAGGTTAGGTTAAGTTAAGTTATGTCATTTACAACTTTGATGTTAACTGCAATAGTAGGTTATGTTTAGTTATTAGGATCTGTAATATAATTTTTAAATTATTTTTTTTTATTTTGGCAACTTTAATACTAGGTTTAATATTGATTTATTTAATTAAATATCTTAAAGTGTTGTATTGTTTTAGCAGGTCTGTAACCTGAGATTATTACTTTACTTTTAGTTAGCTAATCACATTAGTTAATACTAATATAAAGTCCAACTAACAGATACATAAAATTATTTTAAATTTTTACATTTTCAGCAACGTCAAACCAACGCATCAATTGCGCTTAATACTTCTATTCAATTTTGCCTTATCTCATTGCATGTCTTTTCAATCTCTAAAATTAATTGGTTTCTTGACTACTTTTTTGAAGTTCCCCAAACATAAAACTCCAATGAGTTGAGATCTGGCGTCCTTGGAAGCCAGACCGCCTAGTCCTTCATAACTAGTCTAAAGTTGTGAATAAATTGTATTTAACTATTTTAAGACTATCAATCTAAAATGTGCCAAAACACCATTGAGTTGAAACCAATGTCTATTTCTAAACTAAAAAAACACGTCCTCTAGTAAATCTTCCAAGTTGTTTGTTTAAAAGCGCGTTTATCTTGGGAGACATTTCACAATTTTTTTTCCAGATCTCTAGGATGCAAATCTTAAATAAATTAAATTTTGATACTAGTATACTAAGAATGTAGTTATTAATTAATACATTAAGGGCCGCTTTTACAATTGACAGATAACTTAAACCAGGAATAAATTTATCTAAATGTATAAACCTGGTATAGCATTAGTTTTGCCCTTGTTACAGTCTAGATAACCTATTGAAACGTCAATAATGACTTATAAACTGACGTATAAATTATTTATACGCAAATTTGTTGTGCGCGTTACTTGGTTAATATACTAGAGAAAGCTACTGCTTTAAGCACCGGATAAGTTATTCTTGGTTTATTTCTTTGAAACATACAAATAAAGTTTTATGAAATTGCTAGGACTCGGGGCCATTGTAAAATTTCAATCACCCGCACACTCGAGTAGAATCTCTATTCAATGAATCCCAAATTAGAACTAGAAATAAAGACGAACCACTTGAAGGTCCCAATGATTAGGCCAATCAAGGAAATAATGCCCGACGATTATCAATTTTCTTCTGTGCAAAAATTTTTGCAACAAATCCTACTTTAACTGTAACACGTTTATGCATTTTCTAAAAAAATCATTTATCACGAAGATGCCGTTTCTGGAACTGACTTATAAATTGACGTATACGTTGTTTATAAACTAATTTGTTGTGCGCGTTACTTAGTTACTATACCAGATATAAGTTATAAGAGATTGTAAAAGCGCATTTTTATATATTCCTTAGATAGCGCTATTCCTTATTTAACCGACAATTGTAAAAGCGGCCCTAAATTGGACTTTAATTTCAAGTTTGGCTTAGTATTCCAATTCAAACATTATTACAAAAACGTCGGTGCACATCAATAAATACTTGGGCTACTCATGCACAGAAGCTGCAGCATTGCCGTCGCAAAATCTATAAAGTAATTGTTTACATATTCATCATTAGTGAACTGTTTTGAGGTGGTACAATACACGTGTCAAACCATGTAACAAAATCCCACTAACTACACAAATCTGTATTATTCACTACTTTATTTTTCCACAGCTTACTTTAACAGTTAAACAAAAAAAGTATTTAAAAATACATGTTTATAAATTTTTATAGCTATTAGTAGAGCTACACTTGCCGGTAAGGTATTAATCGAATAAAAGTGAAGCTAAAAAGATTCCCACACATTGTCAAAACCTGAATGGGCTGCTGTAAACAGCGTATGTTCTCCGGACTAAGAGCAGATAATATATTAACCGAGCATTTGCCGGTATAAGTGATCCAACAACAAACGGGTAACTTTGTGTAGAAAAACCGGTAAGAATATGGCATCCTTTTATCCAAAAACTAAGGCCCGGTTGTACCATCCAAGTTCATTGCTTGAACTCGTGCATCTCAAGGTTAAGTTAAAAGGACGCCGTCTGGCATTTAACTAGAAACTTTGCTGTGAAACATAGATTTATTTGTTAAAATTGACAAAAAATTATTTTATGTTTCATGACGCATGATTATCATTTTAACTGTTTTTTTACGGCAAGATATATGAAATTGAATTAACAAATTACTTTTTGCATTTAGTTTTATCATGGTATTTTTTGACCAATAATAACAAAATAGTTTTTTTAGATGCACTGAAGTTTAGTGATCTTTTTTAATATCCATAATACTATAATAATTAAAACAACATTTATATGAGAACATATGTCAGCAAATTGCCCAGCAAAAAAATGTACAATTTGTTGCAATTACTTTTGCATTATTGTTAAGAAACATTTTAGGAAATTTTTCATTATTATGATTCTCCAACTTTTGATTTCTTCAAATAACCAAAAATGTTTATAGTTTTGCAAATGATAGCATCCTCAATAATTTCAAAAAACCTTATCAAAGAATATGATGTTTAAAACGTTTTCAAATTATTATTAGAAAAAAAAATACTGTGCTCCAACTTGCAATTATATTAACTGATTAGAAGGCCAAGCGATACTTTGCGTTGAACTAATGTGATTTGTCGGTTATTATGAGCACGAATTCTGCAAATTCACAGTTTACTTACAAATGACTTGCCCAAAATATAAAATGATGACAATATTTATTTATTAATAAATTAAAATAAACTTACTTCTTTAAAAACATAACAAATGTTGCATTAATAGTTTCTTCCATTTGAAACACGTAAACTGTTTACCGCATTAAAGTTATCCATAACTTCATCCAAAATTAACAATTTCTGAGTAACCCTTTGCTAATTACTGCTAACCACTATTTTTAATTAAGCAATTAATTGCATTTATCAACATGTCATATACAATTAAAATTGTTTTTTTTTTGGCAATCCAACGGTATAAATATAATTGCTTTCCGATGCATTATAATCGAAAAAATGCGTAAATAAGGAGAATCTATTTCGCACGTTCCTATTATCGATTTTAATTCAAAACAAACAATGTTTGCAAAAGGTCATGTTAAATAAATGATGCAAATTGTACATATTACATTTAAAAGTTACTGTTACTGAAAATTTTAATAAAACATTCATTTAATTAATTAACTTTGTTCTACCCTTGACCACAATACACTTTTGTTCCTCGGGTTATTTAGACCCAAGCTTTATATTATGCCTGGAATTAATTTAAATAAAAAACTAACAATAATTTTATGTAATATATAATAAATATGAATATTGGTAATTACAAAATATAATAACTAAACATTGTTTAAAATATATTTCAAAAAATAGCGCAAAAATATAACAATAATTTTATATATTTTTTCTAAACTTTATGAAAATATTTAAGATAATAATTTAATCCAATTATAAACAATGGGAAAACAAACACTAACAAAAACTACTTAAGAATACTTTTTTAATATAGTAATAGCAGTTAAGTATAGTTAATTTAGCAGTAAGATGAGGCGACCGTAGCACAATAGTCTAGTGCGAGGACTGTTGTGCAGGCAGCCCGGGTTCGATTCCCGGCAGCGGCAATATCTAATTTGTCGAATATATTTCGATGCGGTCGTCTCCTTTGCAAGGCAATGGCAAACCAGCAAAGTATTTGCCTAGTAAACCCCTCTAGTGGTGTGGTTCGGATTCCACGTTAAACTGTAGGTCCCGTATGTTTGTGTAGAACTATTATCGCGCACCACAAACATACGAGAGGGGCGCCGAACACTCGTAACGAGTATGGCACTATAAGAAGAAGCAGTAAGATGATCATACATAATAAATATCAGTTTACTGAAATAAAAAGTTTTCACTTAAACCTTTGTTGCTTTTCTCTAAACCTTTGTTGCTTTTCACTAGAACTACATGTTGTTTTAGTTACCTAATTAAAAATTGATCATTTTGAGTAAAAATATAAAAAAGAAAGTATTTAACTGCAATTTTTCTAAAATTTCATTTTGCTCTCAACTTTAAATATGCCCCAAGTTTGTTAGAATAGCGTTTCTCAACAATTAATCAATTTTGAATCCGGTAAATTAATTAATTCAGAAAAGGAAGTTTGTCAATTTTTGATATTGCCTAACATTTTGCTCCGAACCAATTTGCAACAACAAAAACCATTAAAAATGTCTAGAGCAAAAAATCTCCGTTCAATCAGTTTATCGGAGAATTCAATAATTTGGTCTCAAGTCGTACCGCAATTTTTTTTGGTTGCCTTTAAAACCTTACTTTTAGTGGTGTCGTTTATATGTCCACGATAATCGTAAAATCAAAGAAACTTAGAGTTGGTGGAACAAAATACAACTCTTACACGCAGGTGATAACATAAGAAGTAATTGCTTATAAAAGTAAGTTTGTCTAGTGTTTATTCTAAGAACATTAAACAAAAATTGCTACATTAACTTGGTTCTATAACCTATATCAATATATATATATACTATAATATCAATACTTACACAAGAAAAGTAAAGCCAAAAATAAATATTTTAACTTAATTAAAAAAGATAAAGCAAAAACAAATAATACACATCCATTTCTAAAAATAAAAATCAACAACAAAAACCTCTGAATCTGTAATTCAAATTAAACTCCGAACTTATACTAAAAATAAAATACTTATTACACAGTTTTGTTTAATATACAAAGTCCCACCTTGAAATCAGACACTCAAACGTTTTATTTAGACATAAACAAAGAGTTTAATTTTGCCTGGCATTAAGTTTATATTATCTAAATTAAGTCCCACTCTAACTTATTAACATAATCAACAATATTTTCAAAGACAAATCAAATCAATTTCTTACCAAAATGTTCCAAGAGGCTCTCTTCTCTCGCTGCTGGAATACAACTTATTTTGGTTGGATATGTTTAGTTCCAATCCAAAGCATTTTAACACAAAGGCGTACATACTACAGTATGCAGAGAACACAAATTTAATTTCCCATGCAAAATCTTTAAAAGCTTCAATTAATCAGTTACAATTATTACCAAATACTACCAAACTTAGATTTACAAATGGCGTTTACTTGCAAATCCACAAAAAATAAAACTTTTAATTATGTATCACAAACCATCAGGAAATCTTCTAAATACTAGCATAAATCAACAAGTAATTTATGCTTTCCAAATATATAAATTCTTATTAATTATGAATTAGTTTTGATGCAAAATTAAATTTCAAATATTGTTCACAATCCATCAAATCCAGTATAATAATCCGTGCCAAACATTTTCGATCCTTACCATACAAAAACCAAGGCATCGATGATAAAGTGCGCAAGTCATATATAAAAGATTTTTAATAAGAACATAACAATTTTGTACATAAATAAAATACAGAATAATTGAAACATTAGGTTGAAATATATTAAGTATTTAAGAATAAAATTCGATCTCGTTCATATAAACACCGCGAGCACGATGGCAGCAATCAATTTGTTGGAACTAATTTTTCACTACTTTTTTTTGCCTCCGATAATGTTCCTGAGTTCCTCTAAAGTTGTTGGATTGTTGTCATAACAACGACTTAACATGACCCCATAAAAAACAATCCAACGGCGTTAAATCGCATAAACAAGCGGCCATTTGACCAAACCGTTTCTCAAGATTACACAATTACCAAATTTTCTGTTTAATACATCAATTGTTTGGGCCATCTTGTTAAAACCACATATCACTGATGTCAACTCCACCTAATTCTGGCCAAAAGTAGTTCTGTAACATAGCACGATAGCAAACTCCATTGACCGTAACATAGCAATCATTTTCATCCACAAAAAATGAGGTCCAATTACACTTCCGGCATGAAATCCACACCACACGGTCACTTTGTGTAAATGCAATAAAGTTTCTTAAAGCACATGTAGAATTGTTGCTTTCCAATAACGCATGTTTTGTTTATTGACAAAGCCGGTAAAACAAAAATAAACTTCATTGCTAAAGATAATTTTTCGATAAAATTCTGGATTTTTTTCAAACTTTTGCAGAGCCCAATCCAAAAAATTTCGGCAATAAAAAATAAATAAAAAAGCTTCATTTTTTGAGTTAATTTGATCTTAATCATAATTCGTAACAATATAGACTAAAAAATTCCCAATTCTTGTGAACGGCATAAAATCGACTGATTTGGTTCATTTTGAACTGAAACACTTACGGTTGCAGTTTTCGATACTTTGACCGGCGCGTTGTCTTACTGGCAGAAAAATATTCAATAGTAAATATGTTGACTTAAATTTATCCACTATAGCACGCACAGCCTAAAACAAATATTACAACCTAAAATTGAAGTAAGCGCTCTTAAAGTTGCTACGACGGACTCAAAATTTTAGTAAAAAGTTTAAATTAATTTTTAAAATTGACAGATCAAAAAAAAGTTTAAGTTGCGTACCGTATTTAAATATAAAATTGTTCTGTACCTACTGAAAATCCCGATATAAAACTATACGTTGGCTATTGCTTGATTATACATCAATACTTTTTCAGAATTCCAGTTATCCCACTCTCTAAAACCTTTATGTGGCTGAACCTTCTTCCTTCCTTCCAATAAGTTGCTATACAAAAAAACAAAAGTAGAACCACTAAATGAACGGCTCCAAATATAGCAAAAAAAAATTGTAAAAAAACTAATAATAAAAAAATGCTGTCTGACTTACTAATTACCAGAAACGCATTTATTCCCTCCAAATATAAGATCCCATCTCGGTGTCTACAAGAATTAATCTTTACTTTTCGAGCTGATAATATAACAGAAGACTAATTAACAAACATCGTATAATGCATAACATCAGATAATATACTTAGTATACACACAAAAATTGACCTTTTTGTCAATGACCATTTCAAAAGGCATAATATTACTTGTCTATATGTATATGTATATATTTTATACAATGTTCTTTTCTTTGAACAAACATATATAATATATATATTTTATTTTCAATTATAAACTATGATATACTATTACAATACTACTTAGTGTGCAAAAATAATTGATTAAATACTCAGTTATGTTGTTTGCTAATTAATACTGAGTTGTAATATTATTATTATGCTGTATGATTATAGGTCAACATAATGATTAAAAACTGATCATTCTAACGTTGATTTAGATGTATAATGAAGAAAATTAAATCTGCAAGCTTACGTAGTGATTAAAAAACTTGATTTGTAACAGGTTTGCGCTCGTCCCTTATCTGAAAACTATAAATAAAATCTTCTGATAATATATAAAACATATAATCACAAAAAATAAGTTTAATAAAACTGTACTTTTCTTGTTCGATATTTTAACGAGTTTCTCAAAGTTATAACAGCAAAACTTTGTAATGAATGACGTTATAATAAAGAACATACTTCTACTGCTCCTAAATAAGATGACACAATAAACTAGGCTATTGACATAGATTACTGTTATAAATAATTAACCCTAGAGCGACCCCTACAGTTACAAAACACTTGATGTTAGAATTTCATTACGCTTAAATAAAACCATTTATTTAATCAAATTTTATTCTAAAAAAAAACTATATATACTATATAAAATTATTTGTAAAATTTGTTGGCTTATGTTCAAAAATAAGTATTTAATAATAAACTAATATGCAATTTTAATTTGTCAATAAGAATTCTGTACAAAACTTATAACTCATTAGATTAATTTACATTATTTTTTATATTTTATGTAAAAAAATACCTAGCTACCTACCTGCATATATTCACGCATTCTGTCAACATTTTACCTCGCATTGTGCTAAATATAAAATATGTGTAACTGTCGTGTAATGCAAAGGTAGAAAGTCAGCTAGAGAGCAAGCTAACTCTAACGTCCCATTTTTATTATTTTAAATAGCGCAAGTGCTTCAGATTACAAAAACAATGATTTACAAACTTCTAAAATTAATTAATGACTAAATTTATCCATTAAATATTTGTATAATTATTTCAGAAATTTATACTAAAGATAAATATTTACCACAAATTACAATAAAACGATTAATTTTACCGATAAGACAATATCCTGGTGTCGACGTAATTGAAATTTTAATGGTAACGTTTAATTGTTTATCTTTCACTAAAAATACATCTCAGAAATATAAACGAGATGCCTCAAGCTGGTAATTAAACTAAAACACTATAAAAACCACCAACACCGAAGAAGCTGAGATATATTTTAATTAAATGCATTAATTACACGGTAGAAATTCATCGAAGCTACTCAAGCGGTTGCATACCTCAATTTAATCAAATTATATTAGTAGCCTTAATTAGATCCATCAAGGTACAAACGCATACTAACATATTTGAAATATATTTTCTAATATTGTGTAATTTAATTATAACTTGAAGTGGTTGATAAATCATTCTGCAGCATTATCTTATATTACTAATTTTCGTATCTATTGAAAAGATTAAAAAAAAAACTTTTGTGAAAGTTAAGTGTTCTGCCTTGAGTGAGCTTTTAAAGATATGTTATTTTTATTTGCAACATTTAATTTAACACCTCAATTCAATAAATTTATAAAACTTTTATACTACGTTGTACGTTTTTTTAGTGTTTTAAAACCAACATAACTAATCAAATATTTTCAACTGCAATTCAATTAAAAAGTAAATAGCATACAACTTGTGTAAACAAGAAAAATGTCAATATTCTCTACTATTAAATTATTTGTAAATTTAAAATTGAATCACACTACTCCAAGCAGAAATTGGCCGCTATAAAAGGAAACTTAACAATACTACATTTTGTCAAGTGGTTTACAACAAACAGTATTATATGCTTAATTTAAGTTGACAGTTAAATTCCAGCATCTAATAAGTAAATTTGTATACATTATTTGATAATTTTTTGCAATTGATAGTTGAATCACGTATATAATTTAAAATTGTTGTTCTTAATTTGCACTTGCTTTAAAAAAATGTAATAATAAAAGAGTAGAGATTAGAAAAGTTCTAGAAAAGTAAACTACTTGAAATAATTTTTCTGAACTTTTTTTATAACGTAAACCAATAAAATAACAGTACAGATTAATTTGATATCTTATTGACAAACACAATATTTTGTAAAAGCTTCAAAAATTTTTAGACCTACCATGTTGTGTTTCAACAAACTTTAAGAAACTAACTAGTTCAGTAAATCTTATCAAAAAATGCTTCTCAAAACGTCAATTAAAACAAACAAGAAAAAGCAACTGTTTTTCAGCTTCTCAATTCCCCTTTAAGATTTTTTTTTAAATTTTCTAATTGTGATATTTGAGAAAAACTTAATACGTCACAACATAAAAATACCTTTGAATTTTAACAAATAAAACTATCACCATCTGTGATCACTAACCTTAATTATTTGTGGCTTATTAGTCTTGAAAGATACTGAATTTGAAAGTTTGTCCATGTGCCAATAGTACGTTTAAATAAATCTTTCTTTTTTTGGTCCTACATATATCTGAAGTGCCGGTGAATATTTGTTAGAATTCCTAGCAAACTTTGTAATACCAGTAATTATTTGTTTAGATGGTAATATGTCTTGTGTTTTGTTTGAACAATGTTTATAAAAATATCTATAAAAAATGCAAAGATCTGTAACATTACGCCTGTGTTGTAAAATAACTAAGCTATTAGTCAACTTTGAATCAGCAATGATCTAAATAGCTTGTTCTTAAATAGAATTTAAAAAAGATAATGTAGTTTCTAATGCTCCTCCCCATACTTGGAAACAATATTCAATACAAAAACGAACATAAGTTTTATATATATATGCAAAAGCTAAACAGAAGTAATAAACTTTTTACATCCATTAAGAAACCCTAGTTTTCTATATACTTTCAAAACTGTCATGTCAACAATATAATTGTTTTAGAGAAGATTATGTGAGATTGTAACCTTTAAAAGACAAACTGATAAAAATTACTTCCTTATGTATATTCGCAAATGTAATCTTAAAAGAAACACTTTAGATAAAAAAAATGTGTTACACAAAATTAGATGGACATAAAAGTTAAGTTAAAAAACGGTATTCGCTTATAGGTTTGTCTGTACATAACAAATATTGCGTTTGAAAATTCAAGAAAAACATAAAATAATTTATTACACTAAGCTGTTGTATTAAAAGCTATTTGCCTGCCGCTGTATAAGTTGATCTGATTAGTTTTTTTCTAGTACAGTAAGGACGTCTCCACATGTATGATTTTATTTGCTGTTGGATAAACTGCTTTAATGTGCACCAATAACCACTTTAAAAACGTAATAAGGTTTTTAATGCATTCAAGAACGCTTACTGCTAGTTTTTTGATAGTTGAATCTTTTCTTTTTTTTGTAAATGTAGTCAAACGAGCTTTAATTTTAATTATAAAAGTAATAAATTTTTCACTGATAGTGTTAATAAATTGCAAAAGCTCCTTCCATGAACTAATAAACTCTATGGCATTGTCAAAGTAGATCGTGATTGATGTTCTCCTTTAAGCACAGAACTGTCGCAAATAGTTTACAAATGCTTCCGTTGTTAGATCTATTGCCAGATAAAAAATCGCCTTTTTTGTTATGCAGACAACCACTGATATGTAACCATTCGTTGTATTCAAGTGCAATGTGCTTTTAACAGAATCAATCAACAAAAGTCAATTTCAGTTTGTTGGAATAAATGGATCTCTATGCTAAAAATGTATCGTCGTCATTCCTTGATCTTATTTGGTTGGTGGCATTGGTTTGCAATCACAATATCCAGTCTTTCGTTTATATTAAATAAACAACAACAACAGCTTATAATCCGTTGCAATTTTAAGAAAAATGACAGTTTCAATTAAACTGTTAATTTGTCTTTAAATTCCGGTTGGTTGACAGAGTTAGTCCACGCAATGCAAATATATACTTTTGAACTGTTGAATTCCAATTTAGTTGCAATTTCTACAGTTTAATACTACATGATTATTTTGTTTCTGAAATAATTAGACACAATAGATCAAGTGGGTTTAAAACTTTTAAAGTAAATTATTCAATATAGCAAGTAATAAGTTACAGACTAGATTAAAAGATGCATTGAATAATTGACCTAACAGTATCCACCCCAATCTCGTTTTTAAATCGGTTTAATTGAGTGTTAGTTTGGTATGATTTCCTATAATATACAGCCTTTTAAATATGATTTTTGACTAATTTTTGCTTATTTGCAGCACAAAAACTGAAAGGAGAAAAAATATTCCTAAAAAAATAAATTTACCGCATTTACACGATTGTGGAAATTATTGTAAAATTACCCTTATATATTTTGTAAAAACCTTTGCATTTAATGCATGCCACACCAGATGGCATTATTCAATACCAATGCATAAGTTTGTTAGAGCTTGTGTCGTAGTGCGCGTTTTGTAGCGTGTGTGTATTCTAAAACCAGGCAACAATCATGTAAGAAGTTTATCAAATCCTTCAATTCAAGAGTTACATTTTAAAATAATCAAAATTCTTCCTACTTGCCATTAGTGCTCGTGTCCAATTTGAATGTTTTAAATGATTAATTTCTTATTTTTAAAGCAAGCTTTGAACAGGTCAAGTTCCACCACATAGTTTGTTTAAGTCAAAGCTTATATACTGATTGTTTTAGCTGCTTGATCACTTTAACATGAGCGAAAATAATAAAACTTCTAAACATTACTCAGTCCGTCATTTTGATCCACTACAGATAAAAACTAATCCAATCTGCCAAGTTATCATCGATTTAGGCAGATGAATCGTTGGCAGTATTACCATTAGTTGTGAATTGGTTGACTAGTTACTTTGAGCGGTGGTAATGAATGACTGTAGTGTACAATTAATGATTGACCGTTTCAACGTGCTCTTTGTCTTAAAGTAGACTTATGTTATATTTTTTCATTACAGATTTTTGTACGAATAATCATGTTTAAATGCTTCACTTTCAAAACATTCTACAAGGTCTATATAAAGTATAAAATATAAAAGGTAATATCATCTGCAAAACTATGTTTAGTTTTTTTGATTAATTGAAGAAGTTTTAAATTAAAAAAAATCTTGATGAAGACCAGCTTTTATAACTTTGTAGCCAGAGTTAAATCCATCAATTCTAACTATTTGATTTCTGTTATCAAAAAAGTTATTGATAATACTTATAGATTTGTCATCAAAAAAGATGATTAGGATGCCTACAGCATCAATAATTTAGAAATATCTAAAGCTACTGCAAAATTTTCTCTATGTTTGTCTAAAGTAAAATTCTTCAAGTTCATTTGTTCTAAAAACTTAACAAAGTAAAAATTAATATAATTGTCAAACATTTTAGACATATTGAACAGTAATGGTCTATAATTTATAAAACCAGACTTGTTTACAAAGGCGTAAACTTATTGTTAATCAGCAAATAAATATTCAAGATAATAATTTTTATGTTAAAACAATCTGGATCTTTATTGTTTCAAGATGCTGATGTACAAAATTTACATTCATTTTTAGACTATAATTATTAAAGACATTAATTTCTATAGCATAAATTAAAAGTTAATGTTCGGTTGTTTAAATTGGTTTGTGGAACAGACTAGACCTTGTTCTGATATTTTAAATGTTTCATAAGCCATGATAGTTCTGGTAAACGACCTGCTTCACATAAGACTCATTAGTCTCGCGTAAGTAATTTTGTTGATGACACGTTCTAAATAAACATCTGCCCGCACATTCAAATTACGTGCGAAATTAAATAACTCAAAACAAAATATCGTATTTTAATATCATTTTTTATATCGTTTTATACCAGCTGCTAAGTTACACAAAAAAAAATGTTCATTTAACTCGGAGATTCCAATATACAGTTGTAAACGTTGGATACAACCAGATGCTTGCTGATGTACTTTTGCATTGCATTGCATCATTTATAGCAAAACTAATAAACATGAGTTACTCGAAAAAATAAGTGTCTATCTTCAACACTTAGTGTATATGCTATAATATATTTATAGACAATAAAGTTTAAAATTTAATTACAAAAAAACTATTTACTAAATAACTAGACACTCAAATAATAGTAGATTTAGTATTCATAAAAAAACGTAAAATTCAAATGTTTCCAAAAACTAAATAATTTCTAACAACCCAAAAAACATTCTACTGTTGAATATTTCTTGTCAATAGGTTTTATTTGGCTGCGTCAATAATGACAACATTATTGTCAAAGATATTTTTTCCAACAAAATAAAGTGGTCTAACCATATCTGTTTCACACAAATTTTGATCCAATGTTTGGTGGTCAGGTTGTCGTCGGTGTACTTCTACCACAGCTGTATAATCATTACAATTGCAATAGCCATATACAAAATTTCGGCATATTTACTTACAGAAAAAGGCTCCATCAATGACAAACAGCGTTTGTTTCACTTATTTTCTAAATCAATTGATGACCATATTTTTGCTTATTACAGCATCCTGAGTCACTTAGTTTGGACCTTATTTTTTGACTCACACTGTATAATGATTTATTAAGAAATAAATTTATTTACACATATTTTTTTGTTAAAATGACACACCACATAAGCTCTTTTATTTTTGCACTCCGTTAATAAAATACACTGTATAGTAAACTTATTCCATTGTCTGAAAACCTCTTGTTAATAAATATCTTCTATCGCTTATCTGTGTGAATGTGCCGTAAAGTAAATACTAAATCATAATTTCTAACATATTATTATTTTAAAAAAATCTCTATGCGGAACCGAGAGTTGGTCGTTTCTAATAAATGTCACAGTCTATGAGATAGGATTGTGGTTGATTTATGTGTATACATTTTGTAAAAAATAACTAATTGTTAGTAGAAACAAATAAATTACAATCTTTGGACCAAAAAGTGAACTCTACTTTTAAAAATCTAGATGATTATAAAATTAATTTTAGTTTAAATTATAAAGCAAAATTAAGAAGCTTTATATTGATTTAAATCAAAATTATTATCAATTTCCTATACACATCAAGCGCGCTGTTAAATCACAATTCCATCCACCCTTTCTCATAAATAATTACTCACCTCCGGTTTAGAATAATTAGTACACCTGAATAATTTCCAAGTACACTCGCTTACAATGCTTTATATCCTATAATGCTATTAAAGAACAAATTGAAATAAAGTAAACCAAATCTAATATACTCTTTTTCAAATAATTCAATACCAACATATGTGGGGTATTGGATCTGACGTAAGTACACATATCTTTTCATTACGCTAAATAAATAAATGTCATGCGAATTGTGCAAATGTACCCGTCTACGGTTTGAATAATGTTCGTAGACGTTCATCCCTCATCTTTCTGCCGAACTAACAAAGGGAATAAGACTGGGTTGGGGCGAGTCCCATTTCCTTATTTCCCGGCTACATCGAAATCCCGATTGACACTTTATTGCGTTTACTGGGACGTGCTGCATCCAGAGCGATATTGACGGTCATTTTATATCCAAGAAAAAATCAAAATAATTTTCTCCGAGAGATTTTAGCCAAGCTCATTGATTTATCAATTAAAGTAAATGTACTCGTAAAATGTTTTATTTTCGAGTAATTAATTGAAATTTTTATTTTAAAAATTAATACAGTATTTTTTTTTGAATAACTGTTTAAGCAGATGAATGACAGCAAATTTTGTAATGATTGCAATGTGTAATTTTACAAGCTCTTTAAACAGTAAGTAATTAAATTATATATTTATATGATGCCACATCAAAGCTTAAACATGCTATAAAGACAGACGAAACGAAAACAATCTTTATTATACGTATTTGGCTCCAATTATTGAATTGCTATACATGCATTAATTCTAAAATCAGCCATTTTCCTAATCCATTAGACTAAAATATAATTATCGCAATACATATTTTTATTTGCAATGTATACGACTTATTAAATAACTATACAAAAATAAGCCAAGAAAATTGTTTTGAATAGTGTATTTAATGAATTACTATTTTTAAATCTATTTCAACATTTCACAGAAAGAATATATCACTTCTTAGAGAAAATAATGCAACTGCATAAATCTAAAATTATATGCCACCCACATGAATAAAAAGCAGACAGGTAAAGAAACTGGCCGTTTGCCAGGCACGTGCTTCCTAGATTAATTCGTCTTATGATGGAGGTCTCCTTTTCTTTAAAAACGAATATAATTTGGATTAAAATGGACACATACAGGTTGTCGGAATGGGATGGCAGAAGCAATGCATATCAATGTGGTGATGTAATTTTCACGTCCGGGATCGAATTTTGAGTGTGTCCTCGGGGAACACGAATCACGCAAACCTCTCGCTCTCCTTCAGTGCGTGTGTATTTGTTCCCAAACACGACACGTCTCGTTGGAGTAGGAAATACAAATACAGGTAGGTATATACGGAATTTTAGAGGAATATTGATGGAGTTTCCACATAATGATTTATTTTTATCAAACGTGGCCTAATATTTTTATATAAAATTTAATCTAAATTTTAAAATGCTTAAATTTTTATAAATCTAAAACAAGGATAATTTTTAATTACGTGTAGTAGATACTTTTTGCCATATTACCTATAAGTCAAAACAATTGTAATAAAAAATTGTGTATGAAACAAAAGCTAAAAAACTCTAAACATTCACTGAAACAACCAGAAAAATTATATGCAATGTCAGCTTCATTCTAGAGAAACTATCAGAGTTTGGATATAGCTTACAAACGTGCAAAAATTAACAACAAAGTACCTAGAGTATAAATAACTTCCTGCAAGAACAAACAGCTCAAGCACATACTAAAATTATACCAAAAAAAAATATACGACTTACCACTAGATAAAATTCTTTCTGCTCTAAAAAAACATCTAAAAAAGTTTTCTTTCAAGTAAAACGAGTGAAACATCAACTCTAACAATTTGTCAATAATTTTTACCGGTTTGAGTTGTGTTGAAGCCAAAACCGATAGGTGGCACTTGTGGTAGCAAATTGTTCTACTCTAGTTGAGAATAATATTCATCGTTCATCTTTCTCTTTTTTTGCGTTACCATGTAGTTCATAATAATCAGCATATAAATGTGTGTGCACGTGTCTTTGTTTGCAAGTCAAAATTTGCCAAGCAGTTTATTTTAAGATGGAGTTTCTGGGTGGTCACACGTGTAACGTCGTCACATTTAGCAGTGCGTCGTCGTGATAGAACGTAGTTGGCAGATCCAGAAATGACAGAGTTCGTGTCTGCCTTGATGCCAACAATAGCCTTTTTAGAAAGCGGCTCTATAAAAGCTTACTGTAAAATTCTGAATCAACTTCTTTTATAGAAATCGGTCAATCAAGATTCGTTAACGTGTATTGCAAAAGAATGTGGCTTATAAAGAAAAACGTTTTCCAGCAGCGGTAATAATTTCCTAGTGTTCTGGTAAAAAAAGTTTTACTATATCCGCAACCTATACACCAGCGTTACACATTTATTTCAATATTGCAAATTCACAAATCCTTTACGTGATTCACAATTGTTGTTGTGTTGCCGGAAGGTTTGTTTAGAATGACAACAATTATGCATAATACATCTGAAAACACCTACTATAAACTTTATCGATGAATCTGATCCACTCATCACAGAACCGAAAAAAGAAGCTACACCATAAACTCATTCAGTCGCTTGAACTAATCAAACAATTTAGATCTCATCAATACAATAAAAAACTTCCATATATACAGAGTATACTAACAGTCCTCAAATCAAACTTAAGAGTAAGCTATTCATCTATTACTACAAATATAAATCTTCACCTTTAAATCAAAACTAACTAATTAAAAAAATTAAAACTGTCGTAAGTTTATCGTTCCGGTTTTCTAAAAGTTGTATATTAGAACTAAAACTATATCAAATTTGCGTAGTGGTTCCTCAAATACCAAAATCTTGTTTTCCTACCTTTCTGGTTACTGCACTTGGCAAACACTAATATAATGTAATAATGAAATGTCTGTTAAAATTGTCAAAAATCACATTTTAAAAGTTCCATAAAACCCATTTCACTATCTTTACATACATTTTTTGATTATAATTTAGAGCCGTCTGACACGATACTGATTGTAATATTATATTCAATATGAAATGATGCGCGCCCTACTTGGTTTGTTCAAGAAATTATATCATGTTCAATTTTCTAGCATCAAAACCTACATTAACTCGGCAATTACACAAAAAAAAATTTTTTTATGAAGATATAAAACATACATATAAAATTGTATACACATTTTTATTTCTATTGTTAAGTTTAACTCAATTTAATTTATTATACTAACACAATGAAGCAAAATTTTGAAATAAATATATTTATTACTGCTATGTGTTAAATTTGTAAGCAATTCGTGTAAAAAATAATAATAGTTTACAATAAATGATTTTTGGCGGCCTATATTTGTGAGAACTGGCGTCTGAGGTTTTTTATATATACTTTTAAAAAAACTTTATGGATGTCTTTGAATTTTTTATAGAAAGGAAAATTTAAATTAGAACAAAGACAAAGATATGCAATGAGCGGCTCGTTTTTCGATGATCGGGATATTGAGGTTTTGTTTGAGATTTTTTGATGTCCCTACGTGCATTTAATAATTTTCTCTTTGTCATACGTAACGTCAATGAGCAGATTTAAACAGTACACATAATACGTATAAT
Source organism: Tachinus rufipes (assembly GCA_963932245.1). Lineage (NCBI taxonomy): Eukaryota > Metazoa > Arthropoda > Insecta > Coleoptera > Staphylinidae > Tachinus > Tachinus rufipes. Next base: position 44,262,599 of record OZ010744.1, on the reverse strand, counting down.
TTATAGTTTATCAGAATGACCAAATTTTTCCAAGTAAAAAAAGAGTATAGAAAGTTTTTTTTCTACCATAAATCACTAACCCTTCTATATTATAATGATTTCAAAAACAATGAAAAAATAAGCTTCAACAACTGACTAAACATAATTTTGTGTAAGGTTTAAAAATTTGTACTTTTTATACCTACTCTTGCATCTTTAACGTCATTATTTAAATTTAAAAAATTTAAAGTTAAATTAAAAAACGCCAGATCTCAAACCAGACACAATAAATTTTTGTCAAATTTTTAACAGAAATCTGAGAATTTAATTTTAAAATTTATAACATTTAAAAATGTTGGGTTGTTGATTTTGTTTCAAAGATATAACCATGTTTTTAAATTAAATACAACTTTTTTACCACCAAGTCAATTTTCACCTGTTGCGACAAATACGCAAAATTTTTAATCTAATATATCAAAAATTACCAAATCTTAAACAGCAATTTTGCCATTTTCCAAATAAAAACGCTTATTTGATAAGATTTTGATTGAACCTGATTTTTTTAAATGTTTTATTACCAAATTTAGCTACTTTAAAAATTTTCTAGTAAAATTTTGAACTTTTTAACAGTTAACAGGATTTGACTATTGTTGACATTCCATAAAAACAATTTTCCAAAAAAGCAATTCATGATCGGATGTTGGTACTTTCTGACAAAATTTTGATCTTTCAAGACCGGCTTTTAAATATCTCAACAATATATTAATGTTTCATGATTAAATTTTGCTATTTTCGACTTTAAAATAATTTAGTTTTTTCTAACAATATCTTTGATATTGTATAGCTAGATTCAGCTATTTTTAAGATTTCATTAAAATTTGTACAATTTTTATAACAGTTCTTTTTTGCATTGAAAAACTTGTTTTATTGTTTTTTTTTTCAGTTTCTATAACATATTAGTAGTCTTTTGATTCGTTCATGAGGGTATGAAATTTACTATTTTTTTTAGTTTTTTAATTTAATCGCGTTTTTTGTTTAAATATCTAAAAAAAAATTACTTAATCAGAAATTAAAAAAAACTTATTTTTCAACATAAACTCTTACAAATACACATTTAGCACTTTTCAAAAAAACTATACAGCAAATATTATTAATAACTTTCGAAAACAATTCTACATAGAAAATAGTTAGGGTCGTGCTTATCTGGCGTAGAAAAACCCATCTACAAAAAAAAATGTTTATTGTTTCATTACTTAATTTTTTTTTTAAGTTTTTTAGACTCGATCTATTGCCAAAATTTAAGAATATTAATATTATTGGCAAAATTTGATAAAAAAAGCTTTAAACCACATCCCAGTATGTTTAAAATATTTTTTTATGAATATGAAAAAATTATTAATTTTTAACGCCTGAAAATATTGTAAACATTTCTTTCGAGATGGACTTTTCTACGGCTAATAAATACAACACTGACTATTTTCTATGTAAAATTGTGCCCAGAATTCAATAATTTTTAATAATATTTGGTATATTGTTCGTCTGAGCGAGGTTAAACGTGTAGTTGTAAGAGTTTATGTTAAAAAATAAGCCTAATACACAGAACAAATTTATATTTTCCTATTAAATTACACCAAAATACGTACTTTGGCGGTTACATTTTTTTTTAAATGCTGTTTTTGCTCAACCCACTTAGAACAAAAACATGGTTTTAAGGCTTTTGCGGCTTATAGATAGGGAATAGACTTGAAATGACACTAGATTTGTATTCTACGGAAAATTTCTGACTGATTTTGCTAGTTTTTTTTTTGAGTTAAATTTGCGATTTAAAATAAATCCATTAAGTTAAAAAACGGCAAAAAACTAAAAAAAATAGCAAAATTCGATCAAAAGACTACTAATAAGTTATAGAAACCAAAAAAAAAGTAAAGCAAATTTCTCAATGCAATTTAACACTTTCAAAACCGGATTCATTTGTTGAATTTACTCTTTTAAAAACCAGATTTACATATTTAAAGATTGGATTTCTAATATAAAGGCCGGATAATTAGTATAACAATCAAATTTAACACTTGAAGACCAGATTTACAGTATTAAAGGCCAGAATGGCAAATTAGCGGCCAAAATTAACATTATATAGCCCGAATTGAACTTGTGAAACACATCATAATTTAAAATTTTAAAGGCTAGAATTTTAATTTAAAGACCGTAATTTAATTTTTGAAAACCGCTATTACAGTTCTAGAAACTAGATTTACATTTAGGAAAGCCGAATTAACAATTCGAAAGCCAAATTCACAGTTTAATATTAAAGATTAAAACGTTAGTTTTAGATTTAAAATTTAAAAGCCGGATTAACAGTTTGAAAATATGATTTACCACGTTAGTGAAGAATTTTCAGTTTTAAAAGTTGGATTTTCAGTTTTAAGGGGGCAGTTTGATGAGGTTTTTTGATTGGTTTTTTGCAACGTGTTGAGAATGTAATTTCCAATCTAATGAAATATATAAAACTCCAAAACTATCAATTGTTTATTAAATTTTAAAATTAATTTGTAATTTTTTTGTCGAAATATTTGCTTAAACTTTAAGAGCTATACTTTATTGAACATTAACTAAATTAACAATTGCTACAGTTCTGCTCGTAGTTGTGAACGTATGATAAAACGTGAAATTTGAAATTCCCGCGTGTATTAATTTTTCTAACAGTTTGGTACTGCAGCCACATTAATTAAAATAATAATAAATGTCATATTATAAATTTATTGGTTATATCAGCTGGTGGTTTGATAATATAATATAATTGTGATTACAATAATATCAAGTTACCGTCCGCCATAATCTGTTAATTTATAATATGACTATATTCATTCATTATAATTTTAATTAATGTGGCAGAAGTACCAAACTGTTAAAGAAATAAATACAAGCGGGAATTTCAAATTTTACATTTTATCATACATTCACAACTACGAGCAGAACTGTAACAAGTGTTATTTAAGAAAAATAACTTATATCACAATAAAAAGACTACTAAGTTTAATGTTCAATGAAGTATATCTTTTAAAGTTTAAGCAAATATATCAACAAAAAAATCACAAATTAATTTCAAAATTTAATAAACAATTGAAGGTTTTGGATTTTTATATATTTCGTTAAATTGGAAATTTTATTCTCTACACGTTGTAAAAAACCGTTTTTAAAAAAGAGTTAAAATACGTAAGTTCTGCTTGTAGTTTTATGACACTCATCAAACTGCCCCCTTAAAGCTACAAATGCTCCTTATCTGGGTCATAAATTAACGTTTTTTTGCTTATTTTTTATTTAACAAAAATCATTGTTAACTAAACTACCAATTTTAAAAACTTCTTTATTGGTTTTTCAAAATATTCTTCATTAAAATCTACACATTTTTTCATTCGATTAAACCAGGGGTCTCCAAACTACGGCCCACAGGCCGGATCTGGCCCGCGAGCTTTGCCAATCCGGCCCGCGGCGGACCGGAAAGTATCAGCATACGAATTGCTATAAACATTTTACAAATCATTCGTTTGAATTCAAATCCAACAAATAATTTTTTATTTTATTTTATTTATCTTACGTAAATGTATTATATATAAATGTGATTTATGTAGTTGTCATTTGTCAAAGATAAAGTTGCATGTTTTTCTTTAAAAAGGTTGATACTTTGCAATTCAATTATCTCCATTTGAAATATGAGGTAATTGTTTCAATATCCAGATTAAATAGATTTTGATATAGCTTGATGTCCTTTGCAATTCTATCAAAATCAAAAAAACGAAACTCAAAGTTATGTTTTAAAGCTTCTAAAACTTCAATTGCAAAATCTATAGAAAAGTCTGTCTTGGTTTGTTGACTGAAAGCTTGACAAGTATTAAAATAGGCAAAACATTCCTTCTTTAGTTAAAAAGTAAATTTTTTTGTCGAAATGACTTAACATGAGTATATTCTCCCCTTGTAGCTTCAAATTGAAGTAGTTCATGTGTTTGATTACATCAGAATAAAAAGTTAATTTTCATAACCAATTATCGCAATGTAGCTCAGCCAATGGACAAATCTTGTCTGTCAGGAAAATATCTATAACCTTCCGGAGCTCAAAAAAATCTTACAAAAACTTTTGCATAGCTAAGCCAGCGTACAGCAGTGTAATATAAAAGGTCAGTTTCATTGATTTCTTTAATGCTTTATATTTTTTGGAACGTACGGTTCCCGTATATTTATTACTGCTTCTATGTTTAGTGCCGTTTCATGTTATATTCTTTTAAAACCAATATAACTTTATTGCAAATAATGCATAAAGCTTTATTTTTTTATTCAATTACAAAGTACAGGGAGTTTATAAATGAATGGGATTATGTAATCACTTTAAATGTGCCGCTTTTTTTAAATTGTTCACTAAACTATTTGTTTTGACAGATCAACTTTGACAGCTGTCAAGCAAACATATGAAAACATATGTAGTATAGTGGACGATTTTAAAAAAGCGGCATATTTAAAGTGATTACATAATCCCATTCATTTATACACTCCCTGTATAAGTCCTCATTGCTTCTTAAAAATCTTGCACTCGCTGTCTACTTTACGTATTTTTTCCATGTAAAAAAAATGGCACTAATAATATTCACTTTGTTCCTTAAAAAGGTCAGTCTCAACTGCTTTAACTGCTATGGATGTTAGATGCAATATGCAAGTCAGCGTTGGTACACTTAAATCTTGATGAATTCCAAGACCAATATTGGTGAATCACCAATAATGAAGTGTGTTATCGAAATTTTCCACTGTGTGAACCTAGGTATGTACATAATTTTATATTCAAATTCAAAGTTTGGCCCGCGAAATTTTGCGGAAGAATCAGTGTGGCCTTCGTAAAAAAAAGTTTGGAGACCCCTGGATTAAACCAATTAGCATAAAAGCTTTTATATCTCTAAAACATAATTTATGAATAAATTTATGGAGTCAAAAAGCGTTGTCCTCGTAGTATGTTTGTCACTCAAGGGAACAAACAAAAATCATTGAGAACTAAATCAAGGCTGTACGGCAGATGACCCATAAATTCGACGTATTAAAGGTTGTTTGAGCCCATGTGCGTAAACTTGCATTTTTTTTAATTTTAGTTTTAACTTTTAGCAAACAAATAATTGTGCATCATTTAAAGTTGATCATTCTATGTTGCTCTACAAGCACGGTTGCCATATGACCATTTATACCAAAAAACAAGCCACCATTTGCTGCAAGCAAGAAATTGGCTCATTTTAGAAAACCCATACAGTCGATTGGTATTCATGTTCCAGCTCGAGTTTTACGCAATGAGTACTTATTTCATATACCGTACAAACGTACTGATTAAGCGCAACACTCTGCATCTACACGTAATTTAAAGTAGATTTTTTTTTAGATTCTTTAAATACCGCGCGACGTGCACTTATCAACCATACGTGACCTTTTTAATAATTTGTATCTATTTAAGTTTTATTCTTATTCTTAGTATTAGTTGTTTTATGTTTAATTTATATGTTTTTAAAGTTGTAAATATATTCTTATTTTATAATGGCTTCCGTTGATTAGTAAATAAATAAATAAATAAATAAATACACAAACGTTTTTGTTGTTTGATTGTTAAATTGTAGAAAATCCAACGGAAACAAATCTTTTTGTCTGCTAAATGTTTATGCAATGTCTTATGTATGGTTTAATCTAACGATTGCTTACATACAAATCTTGCATTATCAGTTCGTATACAGCATCAATGTTTTCTGGCACAACAACCGATTTTGAGCGACAATCTTTAAAAAAAGTAAGGCAACGTTTGAATTTAATAAACCATTGATAAATTGTGGCCTTGGATAATGCTTTATTACCAAAAGTTGCAATAAGTTAATCAGCTAACTGCTACCCTGCAAGAAATTGTAAAAAAATTAAAAAATGTTTACAATTTTTTTGGCCAAAAAAAATATTTCAATTTACAGTTAACAATACAAAAAGCGTCTATATGACAAAATGTTTTAATTACGTATACTGTCAAAAATGTCAAACTTTTCAATAATGCAATCGAGTCGCACCTAACAACAACATTGTTGCTAATTCTCAATACATAAATAGCAACTCTACTACTATTGAAGTTTAATCATAAACAATTTTTACGTTCTTACCCATTTAAAATCGGCGTTAAAGGTAATCTATATTAAAAAAAAAATCCCAAATTCAATGTGCCCAAGTAATTTCTCTACTTAATTGCTTTTAAGAAAATTAATAAACCTATGTTTTTCGTATTGTATGTTTATCTTAGTCAACTTAATAAGCGTGTGAAAAGTGTATCTTAGTTGAAATAACTCTTTTTATTATTAATATTATTATAAACTAAATAAATAAATACTCTTTTGAATAATTTTATTAATAAAATAAAGTGTATAGTTTGAACTAATACAGAAATTATTTAAGTGTTCGAATGTGGTTTCTTCAAATGTGCGTCTTTTACAAAACGCTCTTAATCTTTTAAATTAATTAATTGCAATAGCAAATCATAACATAAAACATGTAACTAATTTTGCTGTAACAATTTTATTTCAGTAAAAATTATAATATTATTAATGTGCATTATCATTTTAATTAATAAGTTTTAATAATAATAGATTCCAACACAAATTGCAGGTCATAAATTTAGAAGTGAACGCGTTTGCTAGAAATAATGGTTTGCACTTGGTAGTAGATGCTCTTAAAAGCACGCAATAAACTAATTAATTGTTAAGACTCTAATATTAAGTAACAAATCATTAAAAATATAGGGCACGTTAATTGATGTCAGTTTTGTATTTACTAATCAGCGGAAAAAATCCGACAAGTAAATCCCCACACATGCCATTAGCAAATCCAGTTTGTAGATTGCGTTTTTTATTTTTATATAGTGTATCAAATCAAATATCAATAAACAAGTAAAGTTTTGCTTAATACTAAAAATATTGTATCAAATTAATTGTGTTAGCCGCTGTTATGTACACATATAATTTGATAAAGTTGTAACAAAAGGGTAAACTGCATTTTTAGCGTAACTTTCAGATGACTAATTTGTTTAATTTATGTTTTTGAGTGACAGAGCCTCATTTATATATTATGTATCTAGAACGACATTTGTTTTTAATTAACATTTGAAAAATATTTTAATGCAAAATTTGCTTTGTCGAGAAGTTATATGTAAAATAGTTTATTATGCACAATGATTATAATGCCCGGAGCGCAACTGTATCCGTTTGTTTGCAAATTGAAAAGAATAAATCCGCGTTTCAGTTATTTTATTAGCTTTGACTGTAAATAATTAATATAATTTTATTGTTTTTGATTTGTATATAATTAAATAATGTTAAATTGCATTTTTATTATATGTTACGTATTATCATGCTGGGGTAACTGAGTTCAAATCTTACTATGCCGTATTATGTGTGAGTTTGATCAACTCTCAACCGCTGGATACAGCGACAAACAAATTTACAAACATTACACTCATACTTATAAAGACCTTTAGCCTGCTAGAGCCATGGTAGTGAAGTACTACTGGTTTAAATTAAACATTACTAGTAGAATGTGGACAACACTAACTGCAGCTATAAAGGCAATGTTGTGTCTGTCGCTTCTCGACATTTAAGCCGAGGAGATAGCGACAATAGCAGCTTTGCATCTGAATGCAGTTGAACTTTGGATATTGCTAAGCAAACACTATACCCTCCTAAAGAAGACTTTTAAAGAAACACCTCTGTTAGAAGCGCAAACAGATAACAGCCACCCTTCTTTGCATTTAAAGACCCTGCAACGTGTGCATACATGCACAAAAAGAGTAAAATGTGGTCAATGATTCAATTCAAAACTACAGGGATGACTCAAAAATCAGTAAAAGTTTGGAACAAAAATCTTTTTTCAAAAATCTGAATCTCAAAATATCATTAGAAACGCATACAATTATCTTCCAAGCAGAAGTAGTTCGAATAACCTATAAGGTTATAAAAATAGTTAACTACAAAATATCTGGCAAGAATGTCCAAACTCTAACGGATAGTAAAGCCCTAATTGCTATAAACAAGTCCAAAACCACATCAACGCTAATTTCTAAAGGTCACATTTTTTCTTAATTTTAGCATCCTGTGGAAATAACAATGAGCTGTTCTGGGTGAAACAACTTTCCAACAATAAAAATAACATTAAAGCTGGCACATAAAAAGTCAGCCCTAATGACGTGTGAACCTAAACCCCGGGCTACTTTAACATTCAAAATCTTCGATAATCTACTAAAAATTAACACACTCAACGCACTACTATTACTATTTGCAAGTGTCTAGCAAATTATAACCAAAATCTCATATACGTTAGAGAGTATATGTTAGGGAGCTGTTGGCTTAACATGGCCAGTATAAGAGATACCCCTCCAAGCGTTGTACATGCTTGCATTACAGGACAACAAAGTAAGGTCACCACTAGAAAAAGTATAAAAAGCCTACTAGCAATAAACTTAGGTTTACTTACAACTTACAACTATAAAACCAGATAATTTTTAAAATTTACTAGATTAAAGCAATCTGAATCTTTATTGTTTACTTTGGTTCAACAAAAAAAAATTATATAAATTTTGGACTCATCAGACTCACTCCAAGCAACCAATAAAACTCTTGCGTTAGTAGTCTTTTTGATGACTTGTTCCAAACCTACGGCTGCTGCCCGCAAGTGTTAAGCAGAAGCATGAAAATACATAAACAAAAAAAGACAAGGAAATATTGAGGCAATACCTATGAAAGACTGAAAGAAACACTTTTTAGATTGTTTAGAATAGGAAATAAAAAGAAAAAAAACAGACAGACAAAAACCAATACAACAAACTGAAGAAATTTCAAAAAAAGCAATAAAGAAAAAAGTGAAAAAATATAAAGAATACAAAATAAAATGTGGGTGTATGGTACAAAAAAAATTATTGAGAGATTTAGTGAGTTACTAAATAGAGTAAGAAAAAGAAAAAAGTTGAAAAAAGTCAATGAAGAAAAGGTCTTGTTTGCCCGATACACAAAAGTGGTAGCAAAAATCTAGTAAATAACTATAGAAGAACAACACTACTGGGTACGGCATACAAAATAAGCGCCATGATATTAGAAGAACAGCTAAATAAAGAACTGGGTATACATAAAATAATTCCAGACAAGCAAACGGGTTTCAGGAAGGTGAACATGGATAACGTATATATTCTACATCATATTGTTAAAAAAACAATTTAGAAAAAAAAGTTTGAAAGTCAAAATCGAAAATTACAGTTTACAGAAAAGAGGATGAGAAAAAAGTGGAAAACAAAAAATGGAATCGGCAAAGTATTGCAAAGATAAAATCATTTAAATACTTGGGATATGTTTTTCACAAACAACAGCAAGAACAAGAACATTAAAGAGCTGGCTCAAAAAGCAAATAAAATAGTAAAAAAAGTATGAAAAACAAGTAAAAAAAAATGAAAAAAAAAGTTTATGTTTGATAGTTTAGTTAAAAGTATGATATAGTATTGGTCAGGAATATGGAAATAGAAAGAACCAGAAACATTAGAAACAGTACATGTTAAATATTGGAAATAGATGGAAATCGTAAAAAAAAGGTACGAATAGAAGCAGACAAAAAAGCAATAAAGTATGAGGAAAGATTGAGACCGGAACACAAATAAATAATTAAAAGAAGCTAAAGGAGTTCAGAAAAAAATATTATAACAGAAATGATTATGGTTATGTTGGTTAATAAAAACAACTGGAAAAGCAACATGGCAAAAAATTATGGAAAAAAATAAAGATATACAAAAGCAAAAAAAGAAAATGCAATTAAAAAAGTCTAAGTATAACGCAAATTATGAACATATTATAAAAAGTAACTGCCAATGTACCTAGAGAACAATAGATATAGTAAAAATAAAAAAAAATAAGATTGCAAAATTCAAATGTAATAATGAAAAACAAGTGACAAGATGACCAAGGAAACTATAAAACATGTTAAAAAACTGTAACAAAAAGTGAGAAGAGCAGATGGATACAAATAAAATAATAAAAGAAAACAGAAGAGGGATAAAATGGTTAAGAGCAGTTAAAAAAAAATAAACAAACAGAAAAAAACAAATTTTTAATTATTTTGTGGTACTATAGATATATTTGTAAATGTCCTCTTAGATCCTTGTACCCTTCGTGAGAGTTTGGTGGCACTATTAAGGAATCATATTATCATATTTCCATGCCTTTCTATCCTGAGCCAAATCTGTGGCCTCATAAATTGTATGACCAACCAGCCTGGTAACACCGTCTATCCACCGAGTTGACAATCTTCCTCGTGGTCTTCGTCCGTCAACCTTTCCTTAGACCAATAATTTTTTAAGAGTATCAAATCTTCTAGATTCGTGGCCAAACAACGCAGAATGTTCCGGTTCACTCTCTTAGAGAACCGGTCTTTAATTTTCAGATCTTTTAATATAGATGCATTAATACGGTGTTCCGTCTACAATATTTGAAGCATTTGCCAATACATCCACATTTCAAATGCCTATATTTGTTTGCGCTATGTTTGTTTAATGATCCAGGTTTCAGATGCATATGTTGCGATTGGAAAAAATGAATGTAGAAACCAGCCTTAGCTTTGTTGTTTTGCTAATTGCCGTATCCTTCCATATCCGCGTTAGTTTAGCTGTGACCCAAGATATATAAATTTATCTACCACCTCAAGACCGGCCACCTGCTGGATATGTAGGGAGTTGTGTGTTTTCCGGTCAACTATCAAAACTTTCGTTTTACCTATATTCAGTTCTAGGTCATAGTCTTTGCTGATGTTGCGCAGCCATGTCATGATAACATCTAGTTCAGGCTGCCCGATGCTATAATAAGCGTATCATCCGGATATCTAAGATTACTTATACGTCTTCCTCTAACATCAACACCTCCATGACACTCGTCCAGCACGTATCAATGTATTATTACACAAATGCAATTATTTTATTATAAAATAATTTTAAATACTAAATACAACCTACTATTTTATTCTGACACACGCTCCCGCCGCTTTAACCACGTCCAAAATTTTATCTAAAGCAGCTGTAGACATACAACTTTTGTATCTAGACATAATTTTAAAAAAAATCTCGCATGTGTGTTTGGTTAGAAAATGTTTCTCAAGAAGGTCTCAAATAATAGAATCCTATTTAATTCAGTTTACATAATCTCTACCTCCCAACATAACAAATATGATTATAGTAATTACTGCGGTAAGCAAATAAAAAATAAAATCTTAAGCATCATTTTTGGTAGCCAGATTGAAAAAATACATCACACATTTTTTAAACAAAACCCAGTCACACATACATAGTGTGTTCATAAAGAAAAATCTTGCAAGTATTTGTACACTTTGTAGTCCATGTTATGAGTAAAGAATTTATTCATTAATTTGCACGCTTAAATACCATAATAGGGGATCAAAAAAAAAAAACCTTAAAACTCATAAACATCTTTAAATATACAACAAAAGTCAGAAACATATTCTTTCCAATTCAAATTCACCCTTATTGATATTTTTTTCTTTTGACACATGCAAATGTTCATTTTTTTGTAACAATCAACAACAATTTTGTTCCATGTTACATAAAAAACCCATGCGTTTTTGTAGAAAAATAAAAAAAACTGCAATCTCATATAGAGTATATACCGCTAATATATCATACTTTTTGTAAAGACTTAGATCACGTCGACAAAAATGTAACCATCAAACCAAATCAAAGAAAAACAAAACTTCTATAGTAATTGCTTCTACATCAAAAGCTTAAAATAACAATTATTCCAAACTTACATGAAAGAAGTTATAGCTATTCTGGACAATGATTCTGATTGTAATCAATTGTAATGTTTTTTCTTTTACACCCATTGTATTTTGTTAATAAAGTTTACTTGTTAAACTTCGTTGCTTTTTCTTCAACTATACAAAAATAATGATTTTAAAATAAAAAGATATAAGTGCATATTTATATCAAAAAAATGTATCCTAAATATCAAATTTGCAATTCAATTCACATAATTTTTATATTCTAACGCCAACAAGAATGACTATAAAACAATAATAAAGCAAATGAATAAATATTGAAAATAAAAATAAAAACTACTAAAAAAATTAATACAAAAAACATCAAAGAAATATAGATAACGATAAATGAGCTGTTAATGTAAATGTTATTAAACAAGTAAAAATACCTCATTTTCGACTTTATGTATGGAAAGACAAATTTAATGTTTTAAAGTAAAAATGGAAATTTGAAAAGCAAATATTGGAAGTATTCTGTTATAACTAGCGGAAAAGTGAATTATAAAAATAAAGAAAATAATAGACAAAATTCAAAGATTTTAAAGTAAAAATTTAGAAATATTAAAGTAAGTAGAAAATAAAAAAATATATTAATAAATATAAAATATAAAAATAAAACTGATTGTAAAAGAAAGATTGTAAGAGCCGTCTGACACGAGACTGATTTTAATACAAGTGTCAATACATTAATTTTGCGCGCCAATTTTTCAAATATTTAGCAAACTTTTAAGCAAGAAATTAGAACAGGTTCTAATTTCTTGGATGAAATCTTACTAAATAATTGACACATAAATCCGCCAATGTATAGATATGTCGCCAAGAACACTGGATTATAAAATTAAATTTTTAAATAATTGGCGGGCAAAATTATTGTACTGACACTTTTATTAATGGTGCGTTCGTTTATTCTACTCCACGTGCTCCTTTAATTCTAATTGCTCTTTACGCGTTTGGTAATGACAAACAGAACAAAAAGAACACGTTTTTAGGCGTTCGGATATGATGGAGCGGAGATGATGGTGTTCACTCCTCATGCACAACATGGAAAAAAATTATTCCGTGCACTCCAAAAATAATACCCAAACGGTCGTAGAACAAAAAGAGTAAACAGAGTGACTCGAGTAGAATAGCCGAACGCAGCTTAAAATTAGTCTCGTGTCAGTACGATAATTTTGCGCGCCAATTTTTCAAATACTAAGCAAGCTTTTAATAACAAGAAATTAGAACAGGTTCTAATTTTTTGGATGGAACCTTCTAAATAATTGACATATAAATTCGTCAATGTATAAATATGTCGCCAAGAACACTGGATTATAATTTTTTTTAATAAATTGATCGTAAAACAATTGTACTAAAATAATCACTAAAATCAGTCTTGTGTCAGACAAAATTAAAATTGAAATAGAATATGTTATTAATGTTTAGTATAAAAGGTTTTTAATTAATTATGTCTATAGTCTACATAATAAAACAAATATCTTTAAAAAAAATATTTTAAATATTTCTTTTAAATTTAAAATTGAAGCCCAATGTTTGAATTTAACTAATTTGGTAAATAAACGTCATAAAATAAAAACCTAAAATAATTTGATTCTCTGTAATAAATAAAAACATTATTTATAATTAATATAATTAAGTGAAAAGCTGTTTTTGTTTAATTTAAATCAAATAGATTTTATATTTTGACACGCCTGAAGTTAAGAAAGATCTAACACTTAATGTCGATTTTCATACACTACAAACACGTCCTTCATATATAAATAAAACAATTTTCTAATTTCTATGCCCATTTATTATTTAATTCCTCTCTTCCATTTCCTTCAATTTCCATGAATTCTATTACGTCTTTTAAATCCATCCATTATTCATACTAACTACGTTATCTCCAAATTTAAGGATTCTGTTCGCAACCCACAATGCTACATTCATTCTATTTCGTTCTACATACTAAATCACCCCCATGTTGTTACGATAGCGTGTATAATATATTACAATATAAATTACAATGCAAATAAAAATATTTAATTAGATTAATACATAAACTGTATTTCAAACTGTAAATAAAATTAAATATATAATTTATCTTTAAAAATTGTTTAATTAAAAATAGTAAATGTAAACACTTAAATTTTAATCTTGACTTAAGTTTAGTACAAAGCAGTAAACAGTCTATGTTTTAATTACATCTTACGTCATTCCCAGTAGCTCAATATACATCAATCTAATTGTTCCCCTTTGCAAACTGAATAATTTACTACAATGAGCTGAGTAATCTCATCTCAAGTTATAATAGAAAATATGTGATTCAACAGACAACAATGTGCTTTACCATCATTATGTATTTCGACCACTGTCTGTAAAACAGTATATTACGGGTATATGATAAAATTTGATATAATTGGTAAAATAAAAACTAAACTCTACATTTATGCGTTTAATTATATTATATAGTTGCACTACACCTATTAGAAAAACAAGATTATATCTATGAATATAAAAAAATTAATAGGTCAGTTGGTTAAACATGGGGTAATTTGGTCTTTTATGCGTTTACCGACATTGTTTGTAAGGAAGTTTACAACCACAACAGGGCCACAAACCTTAAGTGATGTTATTGTTAAGCGACATATATTAATATGTCAAGTCGTAAAAAATATAAAAGATTGTAATAAATAACTAATTACATTTTTTTCTCAAAGTATGATTTTAGTACCTGGAAATGATGATTACATACATAATAAAAATTCTATTTACAAGACAAAATTACATAGTAAAACACATTATAATTATTAAAAAAATTAAAAAAACACCTAAAGTAATTCGCAAACAAAGCATTTTTATTATGTTTATTTTTTTATTCAATATTTAATTTTAAAAAATTTATTAAAAATGAAAAAAATATGTATGAGTATATATGAGAGTACATATTTTTTTCAAATAATATATAATAAATAATATTTTTCTTTAGGTGCATTGCTTTATAATTTATTCAAGGTGTTTTTTTTTATGCATGTCAGATTTCAATCACTCGCAACTGTAATTAAAGAAATATGTATCTATGTGATGACATAAATGAATTAAAAATTTCTCAGTATGTGTTTAAATCTTGCACACGCAATGCTTTATAAAGACTTTTTCAGTATGAAAAATCTTTTCCATAGAAATTTTATATAAAAAATCACTAGTGTGTTTTACTCGGCTCCCTATCGGAAATCTTTTGAGCCAAGATAAATCCAAAGAAAAAAGTTGATTATAGATAGCTACTGGATAAGTAACTACAAAGAAATAATAATTCAAACTAAAACATTCATTTTAATTTATTTAAAACTAGAAATATGTACGTACTATAACAGCCAGTAAATTGAGTAACCAGTAAGAGACTTTAACAATCCCCGTGTGTAAAGTGGATTACTATTTACACGTTCTCCGCTAATGTAGTATCGCATGCTGAATATAAAAGTGACAATAAACGGAAAACCTTTTTCTAAATCAAAGAAATATAAATGTTTGTGTTATCCACCCATACCAGTGCAATTACAACATCTAATACTATATAAACTCACTATCCTGAGCTCGCTATGCAGCTAGAAAACTAATAAGTGACAACCAAAGCCCACGAGATAATAAAAAATCGAACCGTTTCAAAATAACTTTCAATTAAGTATCAATCGGAATTATTCAAGTAAAAAAACAAAAACCCACAATAGTTTTTATAATAATAAAGCCCGGATTGCAATTCTGATATCTGTGATTTTTGTCATTATTAGTTTTTCTTATAGAAATGACTTGTGTTGTTAGCGAAATAAGACAAAATGCTGCAGTGACGTAATTTCTATGACAAAATTTACTGTTGGTAAAAGTTACGATAATCAGAATCAATACTGTGACCTGTGGGACACTTTATTTTGATTATAAAGTTGATGATGTAAAATCAAAATAAATTTTCTTGAACTTATTACTATATTTATTTTTTTAATTAATTATTATATAACTACTTCGTAACTATTTAACCAATAATTCTTATAGTAGGCGCATAGATATAGTGTCTTTACAACATAGGCTTAAATTATCTTAACGGATTATTTCATTAGCAACTAATTATTATATTCCTGGAACCCGAGGGTAGTATTCAAGTGTGAAAATATTCTATATTTATATAATATTGTCACCCTTGAAGGTGTTACCGACCGCTATCTTGATTTGTAGTATTTCAACGAAAACGGCAACTTTGGCGTCATTGCTGTTTCTACATATACTTTGATAATCGATTTATTTTTTTACCAGTAAATTCAGAAAGGATTAAACTATGATATGTCAAAGTGTTTTTTGTCAAATTATATTTTCAAATAGCAACAAAATGCATTCAAAAATACATAAAAACGCATTTATTTCTATATTTGAAGAGTTTTTTCGGCAATTTCCTAACTATTATTTGACTAAAACAGTACAACATATCACAGTTTGTTCCTTTCTAAATTTATAGGTGAAAAAATAAATTGATTAACAAATTATATGTAGACATAGCAATGACGCCAAAATTGCCGTTTTTGTTAAAATACTACAAATCAAGGTAGCGGTCGGAATGGTCTTAAGAGCATGCCGACCGCTACAATAGAAAAGTAATAATTAGCCAAATGTGTTATTGGTTCTGATAAATAAGTTTGTCCTATTTTGTATATTAGAATAGGTGTTTCATCTGTTCCAACCGATTTTGTTGATTTTAAACATGCAATTACTTCTTCTACCTCTTTAATAGTAACTGGATTAAAGAAAATTAAATTTAAGACAGTAGTTGATTGTTGCGAATTTAATATAGTTAAATTATTGACAGCGGGAAAAATTGAAAGTTTAGCAAAATATTGATTAAATTCATTTGCTACTTCAGTTCCTGATTCAATTAATTTTTCATCCACTTTTAAAATAATGTTACTCATTTGTGATTTGGTTTTATTGCATTCGTTTTTAACAATGTCCCAACACGTTTTTATTTTATTGTTAGAATTTAATATTTTCCTATTTAAGTATTTCAATTTAGCTAATTTTAAAGTTTTACCAGAATACTTTTATATTTTATGTAGTATTTACGTAAAACTATGTTATTAGGAACCAATTTAATTAACATACTAATTTCTTTTTTTGTTTTGCTAGATTTTTTAATTCCTTTAGTTATCCATTGTTTTTTATTTATATTATTAGTTAATCTTTTAGGATATGCAATATTAAAAACATCATACAAGAGCTTATAAAAAACATTCTATTTTACTTATTGAATGATTGAGTTGATCCCAATTTATGAATTTAAGAATTTCTAAAAATTTTAAATAATTTTTGTTTGAAAATACTCTTCCAATACGATAAAGTTTATTTAAGTTGTTATATAATTTTTAAATTTTCTATTTTTTTATTAAGTACTTAATTTAATCTTAGTTGATATTGTTTTTAGTTGTTTCGTTGGCTTTTTATTGTTGATACAATTTTTTAAATAACTTATAGTCCGGGAAGCAACTTTGCATATTTGGTAGTGTTTTTTTTTCAATCAATTTCTAGTTCTAACAAATAATAATAATAATAATAATATTTATTTAATGTTTCAGATCACTATTGTGGTATACATAAGTCATAAAAATTGTAAAATACAAAATACGGTTTAAATTATGCGATAAAAAGTAAAAATGCGTTAGAATACATACAGTTAAAATCATCATAAAAACAAATAAAATATAAAAAATTAAACAATGTACAGTTAGACATGCATGAACAGTACAAATTCGTTTATAGTATAAAAACAATTATTAGTCAACGTTAACTTGATTTTGTTTTTAAATTTTTTAAAAGTCATTAACTTAATTTGTGTGGGCAGTTTGTTGTATAAAGTGCTGCCAACGTATTGGGGAGATTTTTTATACATCTCTAGATTTATTTGATCTATTAGAATTTTGTCTTTATGGCGGGTATTATGACAATGTAGATCACCGTTGAGTGTATATTTGTTTTTGTTTTTATGTATATACAATAATATTTTGTAGATGTATATTGAACACACTGTCATAATCTTGTGCTTAAGAAAATGTGGACGACAGGAATCTCTATAGTTCAAGTTAAAAACTTCTCTAATTATTCTTTTTTGTACTATTAAAATTTGATGCTGTTGGTTTGAATTAAAAATACCTCCCCAAGCAGTAATACAATAACTTAGAATAGAGTGTACTAATCCATAGTATGCTGTTATTAAACTATCTAAATTAAAAACCCGTTTTAAGTTGCTAATCACGTAATAAGCCCGATTTAATTTGTGTATAGTTGCCAAAATGTGAGGTTCCCATGATAAGTTTGAGTCTATTATTAACCCTAAAAATTTTGTAGTGTTACTTAAATTTAGTTGGTTATTGTTTGTAACAACATATGGTATAGATGAATTCCTGTATTTGCTATAAAATTCTACCGATGCAGTTTTTGATAGATTTAATATTAGGTTGTTGTTTTTACACCAAAGTTCAAATGTATCAATTATTTCTTTAGCTATAATTGAACATTCATTGCTGCTTTTGGCACTGATGCATATTGATGTGTCATCAGCAAACATACATAGTTTTCCTTTTTTAATGTGGTCTGCTAAGTCGTTTACAAATAACAAAAATAATAACGGACCCCCTACGCTACCCTGAGGTACCCCTATGTTTATGTTATTCATTTCAGACATAGTTTGTTTGATTTTTACCGTCATAGTTCTTTTTTCCAAATAAGATTTTATCCAGTTATTTAGTGACCCCCTAATACCTAATGCGTAAATTTTGTCTAGTATAAAATTAAAATTAAGGCAATCGAAAGCCCGGGACAAGTCAAAAAATATTCCCATTACTTTATTGTTTTTATTTATTTCATTGTAAATGTATTGAACAAAATCAGTTGATGCAGTTTCTGTTGAGTGATTGGCTCTAAATCCATGTTGAGCTTCATTAAATTGATTATTTGTATTCATAAAATTTGTAATTTGGGAAAACACTGCTTTTTCTATTATTTTAGAAAATACGCTAAGAAGAGCAATTGGTCGGTAGTTTATTAATTCTTGAGAATTTCCTTTTTTGAAAATTGGAACAACTTTTGAAATTTTTAAGATATCTGGAAACTGTTCAGTTTGAATTGAGAGATTTACTATTTCTGCTAAAATTGGGGCAAGTTCATTTACACATTCTTTTACTAAGATAACTGGTATTTCATCTAGACCTGAGGAAACACTTAATTTTAAGTTTAAAATAATATCCTTAATATCGCAATGGTTGACAGGCGTAAAAAACATTGTTTTATTTTGAAGTCGGTGAGTGGTACATTGATTTGAAATATTACCATTAAAATGATTTAATTGTTCAGTTTCTGCAACAGTGGTAAAATATTTAGCAAAATGGTTTGCAATTTCACTTTCATTGTCTATTGACTGATTATTCATTTTTATAACTATATCTGCTTCTTTTTGTGTTTTAGTGCTAACCATATTCCATATAAATTTAGGCTTGTTTTTCGATTTAATTAAATTTTCCTGATAATATTTCTTTTTTGCAAAATCTATACAATTTCTATAATCTTTTTTCATTATTTTATACTGTTCATTTATATTGATATCTTGTATATTTTTCTTCAGCCAATTTAAATTTTTCAATTTAGTTGAAATAATGCTTAGATCTTTATTATACCAAGGCAGTCGTTTCATAGTATAATTTATGTGGGGTTTAACGGGTTGTAGTGGAAAAGAGATATTAAATGCATACTCAAAAGAATGCCAAAAAAGATTATACCCTAGATTAATATCATTTGCTGATTTTATGTTTTTTATATTAATGTTTTCTTTGGAAAGTAACGTTTTAAAATTATTTATATTGTTCTTCGAGTATGAACGTTTAAAATTTTGAAACGATCAGTAATCAACAGTATCTAAATTAAAAGTCTGCGATAATAAGAAATTGTTAAATTTTCCAAAGAATAAAGTTTTAAAAGTAATTTTATACCGCATTAAACTTTGTACTTTGGTTTCTTATAAAATAATTAATAAGAAAAGAGTCAGTCAAATTATAAAGCACTGATTTTATGTCTATACCCGTACACAACACAACAAAACACTTTAACACCAGATAAAATTGATGCTAATGTTAAAACAACTGCAAGAGTAAGCATTAGATAAAGCAGCAAATAAAAATAAAAACAAAGTAGCATCTTCTTCAGCCCTTAAACGTCCACTGCTGAACATAGGCCTCCTCCAATCTCTTCCATGTCGTTCTATTCTGTGCTGGATGCATCCAGTTTTTCCCTGTCAGTAGCTGCAGATCGTCACGCCATCTCGCCTGAGGTCTGCCAACACTTCTTTTTGTTCTTCTGGGTCGCCACTGTAGCATATAAGGTTGCAAATAAAATAGCAGATGACGTAGCAGTTATAGATTAGATTTTGCTTTAACTGCTTTCTCATCTGATCTGATGAAAGAAGCAATTTGAACAATTGATAAAATAGTAGTTCAAGCAGCAGATACATTTGCAGATGAACAAGAATCCGGCAATAAGAAAAATTTATAAATATTTTGTGATAAAAAATTAAAAAAATATATAATAAATGTTACAAAAAAAAAAAACTGTATTACTTAGATGTGAGATTACTCGAAATATTCCTAAAAACGATTGATTCAATAAATTCTTGTATAGGGTGTTTTTTTTTAGAGCTATAGAACTTTGATCTGAAATAAAACTCAATCATAGTATTAGCTTCATTGAAAAGATAATTTTATGCCATTACTGCTGGTTCGAATAAAGTGCAATCTAGAAATCCATTTTTTGACCACATTTTGGAGCAGCAATAACGCGGCAAATGTTGGCTTCCAGCTGATCCAAACTTTGTAAAATGAGATCTTTTCAAAAAATCTTCCATTAGGTGTATAGACACAGCTCCAATTGCTGTGCACGATAGATAATCGACTCATTCTGGTCATCCTCAACACTGCGCTCAACAACTGCAACAACTTTTTGGTGCGCACTGTACGACGTCTCTGCAGATGCACATTATCAATCAGACTGCGTTGTGCAAAAACAATCCAAGGTTTTCCAAATAATTTGCTAGGATAGACGATTATGTCGACCGTAAAATAGACGTAGTGCACGGTAAGTTTCGCGTAGTAGCAGTATATCAAGCTTATTGATAAAAAACATTATTATTATAGTATTATCATACAATTTAAAATTCATAAATATATTCTAGTTTTACTACTTTCAATAAAAAAATTGTAGTTAGCTAGAAAGTTACTAAACGCCGCCGATTGAATTCTCTTAAAGATGTATGTTTAAGACGGTCGTACCCCTACTATAATCGCGCCTGACGTTTTTCTTTACATTTTTGAATGTATGAAAACTATATAAATAAATGTTATGCCTTTAATATTTAAAAATTGTCTACAACTTTAGACCAGTGACTGACATATAGTTGCCCTTTAAAACTGACTATTTTTTTATAATATACATTGTTTAATAGATAAAAAATTATAGTACAAAGTTTGGTGTGGTATAAAACTAATAATTTTTTTACAAATTAAAAAGTTTCTCAATATCGCTACTGGTGCAGCTGCAAGTCAAATATTTTATAAATAAAATAAAAACAAATATTGGTAAGATTATTAACCAGAATGAAATAAGTCAATAACAAACCACCAGATGTACTCAAAACACCCACATTACTAAAAAAAGAAGTTAGAAACACCATTAAAAACTAAAACCCTCAAAATCTCTAAGACCAGACAATATCTTGGCAGAAATCATACTTATTATGGCTAAAAATGGTGAAAATAATGCATGCAAAATGCCAAAAAATATGGAACACATGACTGTGTCCTGTTGACTAGACAAATTCGACCACGTACCACGTTGCAAAAACTATTGTCTAATAGCATTAAACCAGTAAAACCTTCCTTAAATTAATCAACAAATAACTTAAACCATATCTTTTGTAGCAAATACCACCACAACAAACGAGATAAAAAGGGAAAGGCTCTCGCAAGCAAATCCCCATTTTTAAACAGATAATGGAAAAGCATTAAAAATTAATAAAGTAATATACATGTGTTTTGTGGACTACAATAAAGCCTTTAACAGTATAAAATAGGAAATACATATAAGCATATATTACGTGACATAGAAGCCCCCCATCATTTAAGTTCACTAATTCAACATCTATATAACCACAGCAAAGCATTAGTTAATTGATAAATACCAATCCAATTCCCTTAACATAAAAAAAACACAAAAACAAGGAAGCATACTATCATCTTTAATATCTACACAAAATATATAATAAGACAAGTGTTAAAAAACTAGTATGGTAGTACAATCTTAGAAAGAGTTTTCATAAATAATCTTCAATACGCAGATGACACTGTCTTACTAGCACAAACAAAAGCAAAAAAAAAACTAGAAAAAAAATCTTTGGCCTAAAATCAACATCATGGAAACAAAAACAATAACTATTATGTCATAGACTAAGCCAACAACATCAAACCTGACATAACACACAAAAAAGTATAAAGTTGTTATTCAATACATATACTTAGGGCCACTCATTACAAACATAAATGGATGTACCAAAAAAATCAATAGAAAATGTAAAACTACCAGAAGAACAGTAAGCAATTTGCAAAAAACATGAATGAATTCCAACCTAACAATTAACACTAAAAAGAAAATATTTAAAACATCAGTCTTCCCTATACTACTATACGGGGACAAATCATAAACAATAAAAACAGTAAACGGGCAAATGATAAAGTATGCAAAATGTGGTGTTGGCAAAAAATGCTGCGCGTACCCTAAACGGCCAAAAAAATCAATTCCCAAATTCTTAAATATTAATTAATAGTAGATAAAAGAATAAAAAAAAGAGAACAAAAAGACAATCGCAAAAGAAATAGATCAATCTTATAAAGACAACAACAAAACCAATCGGCCTCACAAACATCAAAAAAAGTAACAAACAAGTAAATCAAGATAATGACTCCTTTGCACAAAAAAAAAACAAAAAAACAAAAAGATGAAATGATTTACCTAAATGTAACGCTATCTCCCGTATTATTGTTATTTTGTTTTCCATCAATGATAAGATTACTTTTACCATTATTTTCAGGATTATTTTCTAAATATTTCAATTTTTTTTTAATTCTAAATATTCCAATTTTTTTTAAGTTATGTGTTAAATTTATTGCATCGTTTATGAAGTTCCTTTTTTAATTTTATTGTATTTCTGCAAAGCCATTTATTTTGTGTTATTAATTTTTTTTTATTTCAGCATTTTTCTCATATTTATGTATATACTTGTTATAATTTTTCATTTGTCATTAATTTTTCCATTAAGTTTTTTTAATTTAAATCTTAGTTTAACTTGTGCTACAGTTGCCATAACCTATGTTACCAATTCTCATGTTTGTGGTAGTCTTTTGATATCTGACAAAATATTTTTTTTTTTAGATTTCTACAGATAACACGTAATTCCAAATTTAAATTAATCCTAGATATGTGAATGCAGATGTAGCCTGAATAGTTTCGTACTACACATAAAGGCTCGTCTGCTGGAGATTTTCATATATAAAATGTAACTTTCAAAAAGAAAACAAAATTGCAGAAATCTGTTTATTGCAGTTATTATTCTATATATACTTTTATTAAAATAAATGCAACGCGCTATATAGAAAAACCTTTACGTCAATTTTCAATCTGAATAAAAAAAAATCAAAAATAAAACAAATATTTAAGAAAAATAAAAATAAATTTAAATATGAAATTTTATAAATAAAATATATAGTTACACACTCAAACACACACATTTACTTTCTGCGTTACATAAACATTATCTTAATCAATTGGTATAGTTTTTCAACAACAAATCAACATCGACTGAAACCTTTAGCTTTCAGTTGAAGAAAACTGATTGCTACAGACCCCAGACACGCAGCTTACAATAGAGAATTACTTGCAGTTTATAAAACCAAAATAAAACATTTTGACCACATGATCAAACTTAATTCTTTTTACTAATCATAAATCAATCACGTTCATTTTTCGCAAAAGAAACTACAAGCAACTACATGTAATAAAATCCACGTCACTGTCACTATGTTTTTGTTTTGTACGACATGATGAAACAATTTAGGAGCTACAAATATCATATAAAAAGCTAAGCCTAACCAACAGTTTCAGTTTTGAGCAACATTAAAATTTATAAAAAAATAAAATAAAAAATATAAACAAAAAACACTAAAATAGAACTCTTTGACTTCTGTGTATACAAGAACTCCCATACAACTGCTTATCTTTAAGAATACTAGTTTAGAATTGCTAGGCATCCAGATTGCTTTAAGATTGTCCCAAATTTTAAATAATTGTGTATTTATCGGCGTATTTTGAATCCGGGCGTGTAGAACAAGTTATCCAAAACGTCTGATAGAATTAAATAATTGTTATATTACGACATTTTTACATACATTTAAACATATTTTAGTTACATTAAATACTTATCTTTTTTACAAAAACCATCAACAAATAATGCGGTTATTAATAGTATATAGCGTTTCAAGTGCCAAAAAAAAGCTTAAGCAGCCCGCCGCTTTAACAATAATAAATTTGTTATTTTGACGCGATGTTAGCAGAATTATTTATTAAAGAACAATTTCAAAAAACCTTAAGATATAATTCATTTCATTGTTCAACCTATCTTATTGCCGTCCAAGCCTAAGTTACATAAATACATTTTCAAGTTAGGCTACAAAAGTATCATTATGTATAAACAAAACTTATTTTTTTCATTTATCAAATAAAAACTTTTATCTAAAAGTTTTTAATTACTAAAATAGGATAAGAGAGTAAATTACTAGACCAAGCCAAGTATTTCACTTTTCTTTTATTGAGACACTCTGTATGTATATCTAGTTTGGGATTTGTTAAATGTTAAATTGTATCTATAATTTAAACTTCATTTAAAATTTATTTTAAATGATATTTTGCATTTGTGTTTATTCACTTGTCTGAGTATCAATATTCTAAATAAATTAATAGCAATTATGCAACTTGTATGTGTATTGTATGTAATAAAATCATCATAAGCAACTATAAAATACTTTTTTCTTGTTATACGTGTTTGTATGCATCGGTCAACTTCTATCAATAGTTATTTTTCAGAACCGAGTATAGCAACATTGATTATTTCTCCAAATCGCTACACTAATCAAATGCAATTGATTGATCGCATGCAAATATAACCTATAAACAAAATTGTATAGAAGCATAGAAATATTAAAGAAATCAATACCGTAAACCAAAAAAAAAAAATCAATTATATAGTAATAGTTGAAGTATTTATTTGCCAAAAAATCTGAATACACATATAAGATAACTATTTTTATAATAAATCATCATTAATATTATTGTTGTTTAATCCAGTTCATCGATTATAAAATAAAAAATTAATGAAAGGTTATTAAAATACAACTCGATCAATAGTTTCACCTTGACTTATAAAATAAACCCCTCGTACATCAACACATAGAATAGTCTTATGAAAACTTAATTATCAAACAACTGTGAAAATTGGATTTCCATTTCGTCGGAAATTATGGACATTACAATTTCATCAATCCAGAGACGCCTTGCGAAGATTAATAGGACAAACATAATAATCTTCATCACAAATCATCATGATAATGATAACACATATATACAGTCAGAAACGCGACCAAACTAATCGATAAAGAGGAAATTGCTGTTCGCATCGAATGCAATGTAAATATTTCCAAAGCTTTTTTTGAGAGAGCGTTGCGCGTCATCGCTTTCCATAAAATGTGTTTAGTGTATATCGAACAGAAAATATATAAAGAATGACGCTGGGAATGCGTATCTGCTCTTGCTGGTGGAACTTCACAAATGTTATCTTGCCAGTTTCAGGAGCAATTTGAGGTGACAAAGGGGATGCGGGGAAGGGTAATGCGGGACACAAGGAAAATCTTTAAATGTAAAGGAAATTCGCTTTAGCTGTCTGCTCAGGTGTAAAAGAAGGGAACGGGCTGTTGTGTCTTATTTTAAAGGATAAAACGGGATTTTGCAACTATTGTATTTGAAAATCTTAAATAAAAAAATTAAACAAAACAATTTGTTTTGGCTAACTAGAACCGCAAAATTGTGTATAGCTTATATACTTACTACTTGTTTGGAACTCTTTGAAACGTATACTATTGTCACTTAAATACGTGTAATCAGTAAAATCAATGTTAAAATCAATTAAAAAATTAGAAACAATCAAATATGAACAATTCAAAACTGCTTTATGTAACTACCAAACAAAAATAAATTTTAGCTAAAATCATGGATATACATATGTAACTGAATACCTGACTTCTTATGTTGATGCGTTTCTATAGTGAAGCAAATTATATTACGGCGGCCATTTTATGTGTGACTTAGTAATAGAAAGTAAATATTAAAAACATCTTACATTTTATTATTTTAGGATTCTATACATTAACATACATTATATGTCACTAACTGTAACAAGAAACTATTTAAATAATCCCGACAAAAATTAGTTAATTGGATCCAAAGTTAAGAGAAAAAATGTGTTTTTAATAAACAATTAATATCTTTTAAATTGATTTACCAACTTAAGCCAAATTTTTGGACAACATTATTACACGTATTACTGACGTTTTATTATCATAGTCAAACTTTGTATATGCAGTGGTTTTTGCTGTACAGTAACTTGAATTTCTGTAAAAATTTTAAAATAATTGTTATTCTGAAATTTAAATCTTATTATGATCGCACGCCACTGATTTATTTACAAACCAATTTTCTTAAAACTTTTGCAAAGCTTCGACGTTATCATCATATACATAATGCATATAATATATACAATGTTAAAACTTATTTTAATTGGTAATTACGCTAAAAAAAATTATTTCAGTTTATTTAACATATAAAAAAATCACTTCCATAGCAGATGCACGCACATAAAGTTTACAAATAAAAATCTAAATGCTCTACGTAAATGGTCTATGTTTGGTGATGCTTTACAAGTGTTGCCAATTTTTGTATTGTTTTTTGTAAAAAAGTTACACGGGTTTAACTTTTCCAAAGAATTTTTTTTAACAACTGTACCGCAAAAACCCTTGTGTATACATAGTTTAATATGATAGTAAAACGTCAATAATACGTGTAATAATGTTGGTTTAAAATTTGGTTCAAGATGGTAGTTTCGTTTAGAACATATAAATTTTTTATCACAAACGCATTACTAGTCTTAACTTTGCATCCAATTAAACAATTATTGTCCGGAACATTTTAATAATTAGTTTATAACTTTAGTTGCATATAATGCATGTTTTTAATGTTTTAAAAACTAAAATGATAAAAATGTAAGATGTTTTTCCAGTATTCCAGTACATCCATGGCTAAAATGTACATTTTAAAATCGATGTAAAATGCAATAACTAATGTAATGTTTAATAAAAACGTTGAATCCAAATGAGTGTAACAAACTTAGCAAAAATTTAAAAAAGATATCCTCTTAAACAGTTCAGGTTAAAAAAAATTTACAATATATACCAATTCCTTAATTTTTTTAAACCAAGTAACAAAACTACGCCAAAAAACATCTCTGATCATGCAAACCACTTCTAAAAGTACCAGAGCTATGCCGTGTAAACTATTATAAAATTTATCAATCCAGCTTAAAATAAACTAAGCTACATCAGTAGCAACGACGCTTTAGCCACAATGTTTATTTAAAAATACTGTAAAAAAGTACATATATGATAGTTTAAATCTAGACAGGACCTTCTTTGTGCACAAATAATTTACTTCTTCTTATAGTGCCGTGCTCGCTACAAGCCCTCTTGTATGATAGTGATGTGCAATAATAGATTTACACAGACATGCGGGACTTACTGTTTGACGTAGAATCCAAACCACACTACTAGAGCGGTTTACTAAGCAAATACTTTGCTGGTTTGCCATTGCCGTGCAAAGGAGACGACCGCAACGAAATATATTCAGCAAATTAGATATTGTCGCTGCCAGGAATCAAACCCGGGCTGCCTGCTCAACAGTTCTCGCACTATACCATCTTTACTCAATTTGTTTATCTTTTTTAACAAAATACATCTTTTTGTATTTTTTTTTAATTGTCAATGTATGCATTTTATTTTTTTTCAAACATCTCTACCATAATCACCTTTTTATAATTTTCCTCTACTCACTTTTTATCAAGTAAGCTCAAAAGCTCAAATATATTACGCAACAGCAATTCAAACGCATTTTTAACACACTACGGTTGTGATAAAAGCATGTAGACTATACAAAAATCAAACTACAAAAAAGCTTATTCATTGTCTTCTGAAAAAACAACGTACATTATTTTTGTTTAATTTATGAAAGAGTTATTCTGCAAACCAACTATTCAAACCTAATGTAGTTCAAAATAGTCTTCTAGTAAATTTACGTTACTTCCATCATTGATTTCTATCATAAACTAGATTTAGTTTAAAGTTTAAAGACCAAATAAGTGTTGGAAAAACCAACTAAAACTACATTATCTTTTTTAAAATTTATTTAGGTACAAGCTAGTAAAATTATTGGCAATTCAAAACTAACTAATATCCAAAATACTAAATAAAACGTAATAATCATTCAATAATAAAGCTCATAGACTGCTTAAACTTTGTTTAAAAAGTGATAGTTTTAACAAAAGTGATGCCAACGTTAAAATTAACAAAAAAAATGTTTTAATGTTATTTGTTGTTGAGTTGAAAAAAATTAAGTTGCTTTTATTGTGTAAACTAACTCAAACTTCAGTTGAACATTCTTTAAAGCTTGCAGCTATTTAAGATAAAGGTAAATTAGATATTAGTCCAACCGGGTCATTGTGTTTCATACGCTGATCTACTTTTTAAAAGCTAAAATACCGTTGAGAGTAAGAAAAACTAAAAGTATTGCAGTACTAGCTATAAAATGTTGTAGACAAACCGCCAATTACAGCCAAATGTAAAAAAATCTTTGCAAAAAGTTGCAGATTATTATAAAATATCATGCAAAAATAACCGTAAAGCTCTAATCAATGCACTTACTTTGTAGCAGTAAAATCCGATTTAATCTCAAAACATATCTAAAGTAAAACAACAGATAAAATGATTTCAATTTAAACTAATTACAAAGAACTTCTTCAGTAATGTATAATAAAGCTGGCACAGCTGCAATTAAACTAATTGATTATGGTATGGTATTATGACCAAGTATATTTTTTATATTTTTTAATTACTTTAATTTTTGTTCCATTTTATGTTTTTACATTCTACACTTTTAGACATAACTATCGTAAAAATAACTAAGCTATATTTACATTTATATTTTTAGTTTATTTCAGAAGCGGAATTAATAATTCCGGAACTTTTTATCACGTTATTTGTAGTAAATTTTCCAAAAAAAAAAACAGTAAAGTAAATTACCACACATCTCACATTGGCGTTATAATAAACAAATTATAGTCGAGTATATTTTTAATATACAATGTAAACAACCCAAAAATATTTTAGATTATAGTTTGCAAATTATGAGCTTTACGTAATATGATTAAATATGCAGTACATAGCTTAGGAAAACTACAAGTATTTAGCACCCCGCTATTTATTCCTCTGGCAAAATTCATTTAGCCTGAATGGAGACGAGAATTCCTTTCAGTTTTGCGCGGTTTCTAAATTCCTGGTTGAATGAGGATATAATAATTATTGTGCATAAAAAATAGTCATTATCTTTATAAATAAAAGTTATTCACTTAATCTATATTAGAGTCCTCTGACAAACATTCATATAATTTATATTATTACATCATTTTAACTTGATAAATCGTTTATTATTCCATTATATACATAAAATATGAAAGTTTCAAATAAGACTTTAATTATTTATTACACATACTTACTATTTGGGTTGTAGATAAATAAAAAAATTGAACTCACCTGAAAAAGAAAAAAAAAATTATTTGACAATACTGCTAAGAAGGTGGTTGAAATATTTATTGCTATTTTCTTCAATACCATTAAAGTTTGACGATGATGATTATATCTGATGTAAAGGTAAAACATATTTTTTACACATTTGTTTTCATTTCAAACCCGTGTAGCTTTTAGCATTCACGTTGGAGAAAATGAAATATTATACCCCGGAGTATTGTTTCAAGGACTATGCGCAAACAAAACGTAAAAAAAACTACGTCATCTTAGTGACTTGTATACATGATGTATAGTAGTGTGAATAAATATTTTTTAAATAAACCGTTTTTATTTTAGTGTTTATAATACATTAGTATGCATCATAATTGTAATATATGTAGTATTCGGGTCAATGTGAATCAAGATACCGAACAGCGAAAAAACAAGATATGTTATATTTTGTATATATGTCAAGAGAGTAAATAAAATGAGTTCAGACATTTTTGTGTGTATACTAGACATTACATTGGCAACGAGATATAAGAACCTGCGTGCGTGTCTTTAAATAATTCTGATAAGACACGAGGAATAATTACAAAAATGGCAGAACAAAAATTTGCGTTAGGAATAAGTATAGAATTTAATCCAACCATGTGTGATTGGAAAATTCACAAAAATAGAATGGAGCAATTTTTTATTGCAAATGGCATCGCAACTAATGAAATTAAAAAGGCGATAATGTTGAATAGTCTCTCACAAGAAGCTTATAAACTTCTTGACGATTTAACATTGCCCAAACAAGCACATGAATGTGAGTACGAATTGATCATCAAATGTTTGGATGAGTTTTATGCGGAAAGAAAAGCAATTTTTCCTGAGCGTTATAAATTTTACGCCGCGAATAAAAATCTGAAGAATCCTTGCAAGAATGGGCCGTGCGAATTAAGAATCTAGCAGGAGATTGTCAGTTTGGACAGTTCCTGGAAGTGGCGCTTCGTGATAAATTCATTGTCGGTTTAGAAGCTGGTAAAATTAGGGACAAAATGTTTTCAGAAAACAATGAACTGACATTTAATAAAGCTATTGAATTGGCTAAGATTACACATTCAGCAAGTGTGGGCTACGGGGTAAATAATTTGGAGGAAGAAGAAATGCAACGAAGAATTAAAACGGAACATCTGGACATACATCGAATGGGTCAGCGAGGTGCACAATTTTCGTCAAGTTTTTTAGGGACGCGGCATGATGACAGCGGTAGAACAAGAGGAGCGTGGGCACATAATCTAGGATCACGGACAGTGAGCAGCAGCAGTAACATATTATGTACGAGATGCGGGCGCAGCGATCACTTATCGAATCAATGTTGGTATAAAAATTATATCTGCAACAGCTGTGGCGGTAAAGGGCATCTTAGCAAAGTATGTAAAAGGAATCAAAACAATCAGGTTAAATATTTAAATTCTAAAACATCCGAAATGGCACTTTTCTCTTTGACAAGTAAATTTGGTCGGCCTATTTTAGTCGACGTTATGGTTAATAATGTTCCATTACGGATGGAGTTAGATTCTGGGTCAGCAGCGTCAGTAATATCATATAATTTATATATAAATAAATTTAATAATTGCAAAATATCGTCAACCAATTTAACCTTAATTAATTATACAGGCGAGACAATTTCTCCCTTTGGAATGATGTCGGTTAAATTAAATTACAATAATAGTATTAAAATAATTGATATTTATGTAATTAAAGGGGGAGGACCACCATTATTAGGTCGTGATTTTTTAAATCAATTTAATTTAGGATTTAAGGAAATTAAATACATAGATCAAACATGCTCAACGAGCGAAGCTTTGATTAAACAATTTCCTAAAGTTTTTTCAGACAAGTTAGGTACATTTAATAAATTTAAAATTAATTTAAAGATTAAATCTACCACAATACCGAAGTATTTTAAACCTAGGGCATTGCCTTTTGCTCTTAAGGGTAAAGTTGACGATGAATTAGATAGATTAATTGAGGCAGGTGTATTATCACCAATAGAAAATAGTGCATGGGGTACTCCTATTGTGCCAATATTAAAACCTGATAACACGGTGCGCATTTGTGGTGATTTCAAGGTAACACTAAATCCTTTTTTGGAAATGGACCGCTACCCGCTTCCTCGCATTGAGGGTTTGTTCAATAAATTGCAAGGTGGTAAAACATTTTCAAAAATTGATTTGACACATGCCTATCAACAAGTTTTATTGGATGAGGAATCATTTAAATTTACTGCAATTTCCACACATCGTGGTACATTTGCATATAATCGATTGCCTTTTGGTATCAGTTCAGCACCTGCACTATTTCAAAGGTTAATGGAAAACCTTCTAGGTAAATTAGAGGGAATTTGCATTTTTCTCGATGACATTTTAATAACCGGAAAAAATACCGAACAACATTTAATAAGATTAAAAACTGTTTTAAACATTTTAGAGCAATCGGGTCTAACAGTAAGAAAAAATAAATGTTCATTTTTTCAAACTTCAATTGGTTATCTGGGTCATATTATTGACAAAGATGGGTTGCATAAATCTCCAAGTTTATTAAAAGCAATAGCAGAAATGCCAGTACCGGAAAATGTACCGCAATTGCAATCTTTTCTTGGTATGATAAACTATTATCATAGATTTATACCCAATATGCCTGATGTGGTACATTCCTTATACAAATTAATTAAAAAAGATGTTCCCTGGAATTGGAACAATGAGTGCCAATTAGCGTATGAAAAAATTCGAGAAATATTAATGTCAGATGATTTTCTGGTACATTATAATCCAGAATTAGGAATTAATTTAACAGTAGATGCTTCACAGCATGGATTGGGAGCTATTATCTCGCATATTTACGATTCGGGAATTGAAAGGCCAATAGCGTATGCTTCTCGTACGCTTAATAATGCAGAGAGTAAATACTCACAGATTGACAAAGAAGCTTTGGCAATTGTATTTGGTATTAAAAAGTTTTATCAATACTTATATGGTAGAAAATTTAATTTAATTACGGACCATAAACCGTTGGTTTCAATATTTGGATCAAAACATGGAATTCCTATAATGGCAGCAAATCGATTACAGCGTTATGCTTTATTTTTGAGCGCATTTGATTTTAACATTAAATATATTAAATCAAATAGTAACAGTGCTGACTGTCTGTCAAGATTGCCAGTTAAGGATTATGTTGTTGAAGATACAGAGGAATATAACCATTTTAATTATATTTCAGAAACCGAATTAAAAATAGATATTAATCAAATTAAAAAGGAATATCAAAATGATAAAATATTAGTAGAAATTATAGATTTCATTAAAAACGGTTGGCCTAAAAGTTCGTCCGACCCGATTAAACCATATTTTCGACGTAAAGATGATATTAATACAGAAAATGATATTTTAGTGTGGGGGTATAGAGTTATCATACCGGAAAATTTAAGAAATATCATTTTAAATGAACTGCATTCAACACATATGGGAATGGTTAAAACAAAATCACTAGCTCGTTCGTATGTTTGGTGGCCTTCTCTAAATGCGGATATTGAAAAATTATGCAGCAATTGTAAATTATGTCAGGAAACAAGAACTAACCCACCTAAAACACCTCTACAATGTTGGCCTATTCCAGGGGGAGTGTGGGATAGAGTGCATATTGATTTTTTAGGTCCATTACACGGCAATAATTATTTAGTAGTCACTGATGCATTATCAAAATGGTTGGAAGTTTTTCCAATGAAAAACATTACCAGCACGCAGACTATTGTAAAGTTAAGGGAACTGTTTGCTAGATTTGGCATTCCTAAGGTGCTAGTTTCGGACAATGGTACACAGTTCACTTCTCACGAATTTCGAGAGTTTTTAAAAATAAATAAAATTAAGTTCGTAAATTCACCACCTTATCATCCCGCCTCAAATGGAGCCGCGGAAAACTCAGTTAAAACAGTCAAATCTTGTTTGAATAAAGCGCATTCAATAAATAAAATATTTGATGTTGAAGCAACTTTGAGCAGATTTTTAATTGTTTATCGAAATACTGAGCATTGTGCTACAGGTGAATCACCTGCTCGCATAATGCTGGGTAGGCCATTGCGAACGCGACTAGACTGCATTAAACCAAATGATAAGGTGAGAGAAACTAAATCAGTTAAAGTTGTTAAAGATAATCTAAATAACAGTCATTCCCGGAACAAACATTATTTTAAGGGTAATAGAATAGTAAAATTTGAATTGGGTGACGATGTTTTAGCAAAAGATTACCGATTGCAAAAAGCAAGCTGGACCCCAGCAAGAATTGCAAAGCGTTTAGGACTAAATACTTATCTGGTAAAAATAGATAATAGCGTGTGGAAACGACATGCCAATCAAATTTTACCAATACATAACAATGAACAATGTGAACAAGGTGAATGCGAGTCACTGCAGTGCAACGAAAATGTTAGTAATATATCCTGTAATACCGCAACAGATCCTGTTCCAGAATTTATAACGGATAATGATCCATTAAATTCTGGAGCTATTGTCGAAGAAAAACTTGAAACTCCTCTTGTACGTCCTCAACGTAAACGAGCACCTCCAGATAGGTTAAAGTATTAAAAAAAATTCTGTAATTAAGTGGAAGGAGTTGTAAATGTAATTGTATTTTAGTTCTAATGTTTATAATTAATTTAATTATGCATCTTTAATTAAGTGGAGAGGAATGTAATATATGTAGTATTCGGGTCAATGTGAATCAAGATACCGAACAGCGAAAAAACAATATATGTTATTTTTGTATATATGTCAAGAGAGTAAATAAAATGAGTTCAGACATTTTTGTGTGTATACTAGACATTACAGTTCATTTAAAATGATATTTCTTAAATTTTCCGGTATGATAACTCTATACCCCCACACTAAAATATCATTTTCTGTATTAATATCATCTTTACGTCGAAAATATGGTTTAATCGGGTCGGACGAACTTTTAGGCCAACCGTTTTTAATGAAATCTATAATTTCTACTAATATTTTATCATTTTGATATTCCTTTTTAATTTGATTAATATCTATTTTTAATTCGGTTTCTGAAATATAATTAAAATGGTTATATTCCTCTGTATCTTCAACAACATAATCCTTAACTGGCAATCTTGACAGACAGTCAGCACTGTTACTATTTGATTTAATATATTTAATGTTAAAATCAAATGCGCTCAAAAATAAAGCATAACGCTGTAATCGATTTGCTGCCATTATAGGAATTCCATGTTTTGATCCAAATATTGAAACCAACGGTTTATGGTCCGTAATTAAATTAAATTTTCTACCATATAAGTATTGATAAAACTTTTTAATACCAAATACAATTGCCAAAGCTTCTTTGTCAATCTGTGAGTATTTACTCTCTGCATTATTAAGCGTACGAGAAGCATACGCTATTGGCCTTTCAATTCCCGAATCGTAAATATGCGAGATAATAGCTCCCAATCCATGCTGTAAAGCATCTACTGTTAAATTAATTCCTAATTCTGGATTATAATGTACCAGAAAATCATCTGACATTAATATTTCTCGAATTTTTTCATACGCTAATTGGCACTCATTGTTCCAATTCCAGGGAACATCTTTTTTAAATAATTTGTATAAGGAATGTACCACATCAGGCATATTGGGTATAAATCTATGATAATAGTTTATCATACCAAGAAAAGATTGCAATTGCGGTACATTTTCCGGTACTGGCATTTCTGCTATTGCTTTTAATAAACTTGGAGATTTATGCAACCCATCTTTGTCAATAATATGACCCAGATAACCAATTGAAGTTTGAAAAAATGAACATTTATTTTTTCTTACTGTTAGACCCGATTGCTCTAAAATGTTTAAAACAGTTTTTAATCTTATTAAATGTTGTTCGGTATTTTTTCCGGTTATTAAAATGTCATCGAGAAAAATGCAAATTCCCTCTAATTTACCTAGAAGGTTTTCCATTAACCTTTGAAATAGTGCAGGTGCTGAACTGATACCAAAAGGCAATCGATTATATGCAAATGTACCACGATGTGTGGAAATTGCAGTAAATTTAAATGATTCCTCATCCAATAAAACTTGTTGATAGGCATGTGTCAAATCAATTTTTGAAAATGTTTTACCACCTTGCAATTTATTGAACAAATCCTCAATGCGAGGAAGCGGGTAGCGGTCCATTTCCAAAAAAGGATTTAGTGTTACCTTGAAATCACCACAAATGCGCACCGTGTTATCAGGTTTTAATATTGGCACAATAGGAGTACCCCATGCACTATTTTCTATTGGTGATAATACACCTGCCTCAATTAATCTATCTAATTCATCGTCAACTTTACCCTTAAGAGCAAAAGGCAATGCCCTAGGTTTAAAATACTTCGGTATTGTGGTAGATTTAATCTTTAAATTAATTTTAAATTTATTAAATGTACCTAACTTGTCTGAAAAAACTTTAGGAAATTGTTTAATCAAAGCTTCGCTCGTTGAGCATGTTTGATCTATGTATTTAATTTCCTTAAATCCTAAATTAAATTGATTTAAAAAATCACGACCTAATAATGGTGGTCCTCCCCCTTTAATTACATAAATATCAATTATTTTAATACTATTATTGTAATTTAATTTAACCGACATCATTCCAAAGGGAGAAATTGTCTCGCCTGTATAATTAATTAAGGTTAAATTGGTTGACGATATTTTGCAATTATTAAATTTATTTATATATAAATTATATGATATTACTGACGCTGCTGACCCAGAATCTAACTCCATCCGTAATGGAACATTATTAACCATAACGTCGACTAAAATAGGCCGACCAAATTTACTTGTCAAAGAGAAAATTGTCATTTCGGATGTTTTAGAATTTAAATATTTAACCTGATTGTTTTGATTCCTTTTACATACGTTGCTAAGATGCCCTTTACCGCCACAGCTGTTGCAGATATAATTTTTATACCAACATTGATTCGATAAGTGATCGCTGCGCCCGCATCTCGTACATAATATGTTACTGCTGCTGCTCACTGTCCGTGATCCTAGATTATGTGCCCACGCTCCTCTTTTTCTACCGCTGTCATCATGCCGCGTCCCTGAAAAACTTGACGAAAATTGTGCACCTCGCTGACCCATTCGATGTATGTCCAGATGTTCCGTTTTAATTCTTCGTTGCATTTCTTCTTCCTCCAAATTATTTACCCCGTAGCCCACACTTGCTGAATGTGTAATCTTAGCCAATTCAATAGCTTTATTAAATGTCAGTTCATTGTTTTCTGAAAACATTCTGTCCCTAATTTTACCAGCTTCTAAACCGACAATGAATTTATCACGAAGCGCCACTTCCAGGAACTGTCCAAACTGACAATCTCCTGCTAGATTCTTAATTCGCACGGCCCATTCTTGCAAGGATTCTTCAGATTTTTTATTCGCGGCGTAAAATTTATAACGCTCAGGAAAAATTGCTTTTCTTTCCGCATAAAACTCATCCAAACATTTGATGATCAATTCGTACTCACATTCATGTGCTTGTTTGGGCAATGTTAAATCGTCAAGAAGTTTATAAGCTTCTTGTGAGAGACTATTCAACATTATCGCCTTTTTAATTTCATTAGTTGCGATGCCATTTGCAATAAAAAATTGCTCCATTCTATTTTTGTGAATTTTCCAATCACACATGGTTGGATTAAATTCTATACGTATTCCTAACGCAAATTTTTGTTCTGCCATTTTTGCAATTATTCCTCGTGTCTTATCAAAATTATTTAAAGACACGCACGCAGGTTCTTATTCCTCAAATATATGTTATCTGATAACCTTTCCATTAGTAACCTGATCGCTTTTGATTGGTGAGCAACGTATTTGGTGAACAACGTATCAAAGTAATAAATAATAATAATAATAATAATATTTATTTCCCAACAGACCAAATACATATCCAATAACAGGGAAATATCTACAAAATAAAATATAATTGTCGTATATAATAAAATATACAGTAATACTAAGTTAATTAATAAAATATATTAATAATTGCAATAATAATAAAATAAAAATAAAATTTTAAAAAATGTATAAAAATATTAATAAAGAACAAACAAAACAAAAAGACATAAAAAATAAACATATAATTAAATAGACAAGAGATAGTTTAACTTTGTAAAGCAGTTAAACAATTGGAAACTGACGATTTAAACTCTGAAAATGTTGCAAAAATATCTGTGGAGTGTTGTATGTGGTGATATAATTTAATGATTTTAATTAATAGTGTGTTATTATGATGACATGTTCTAAAACGTTATTACAAAAACAATAAAAATCCCACGGCAACCGTTCGTGAATTGCGTGTGATATTCGGACGTATCGTTGCTGAAATCCACAGTTAGTAAGTTAATCCAAAAGTTTGAGACCACGGGTTCTGTTTCAAATGTTAAAAAAACGGGACGACCGCGTTCTGTTCAAACACAAGAAAACATTGATGTCGTGCGTGATAATCCAACCGTAAGCCCTAAAAAAATTAAATCACCGACGAAACCAACAACTGAATTTATCACCAAGTTCACTGCATGTAATCCTTTCAAAAGATCTAAAAATGCGTGCGTACAAGATTCAACTTACACAAAAGTTGAAGTCTGCAGATCATGGAAAGATACATCCATTTGCTCAGTGGGTCTTGGCTTGACAAGCGGAGAACAATATACATAAACTTTACAAAAAAAATAATTTTCACAGATGAGGCGTACTTCCACCTCAGTAGATTCGTCAATAAACAGAATCCTAAGTAAAGTTATCCCACACTTACCTAATAAATTTGATTTTGTCTATGTTTTTTATAACATCCACTCTTTAAAATCATCTGTCATAACATAACCTACTTTATTTTTTATTCTTTTCTTTAGCATATCATATGTGCTTTTATTTGTACGTTCTAATTCTAATATCATTTTAATTTTTTAATTTTATTTACTTTTCTAGTTCTAAAGAACAAGTTTCCATGTTTCTTTTATTTATTGTACCAAACATCTTATTTTTTATACTATTATGCTGCCCAACTCTTTATATTTTTGTTTAAAATCCAGAATATTTATGTACCTTATCAGTTCTGGCCGTTCCTATTATAATGTTATTAATAACTTTTGTTTACAAATATTTTTATTCATAAATTTAAAAAAAAAATATGTTGTTTGCTTATTTTCTAAAATAATTGTGTAAAAAAAAGTAATACGTAGTTTGCTCGACATGAATTGCAATTAAGTAGCTCGCTTTTTCAAAATGCAATGACGTTTGCATTATAAGTTTTGTTTTTTGTTGCAGCTTTTGTATTAAAAACCTTTTGTTATACAAACAATATTTGATTTGTTTTCAGTTAAAAACTTCTTCTCTGCCAAAACGTAGAATTATATTTTTGTACAATAATTTTTTACAACTTTTGATTTAAATTAACTCTTCAGCAGTGAGTCGATCAACTTAATTCAACTTTTGGTAATAAAACCCTACACAGAACTACTGTATATTCATGGTTAAAAAAACTTAATCGTATACGTTTGCTGCAAAATTAATTTAAAAAAAAAGTCGTCCAAAATTGGTTGTGGTGCAAGCAACCGTCGATGCCGTATAAAAACTAATATGTCAAAAAACTGATACAACCAGATTGCCATTAGTGTGACTAGTATATTTTTGCTAAAAAAACTTGAGTCAAATAGTTGAAAAAAATGGGCCAGAAATACAGCCGTAATTTTGGAACTACGTAGAACCATCGATACTAAGCGGTACACAACCATTTGTTTGCTATAAATCTTTAGAAAAATAAAAACACAACGCGCTACACTGGATCATTTTCCAATACAACAATGCAAACTCAAATACGTTATCCACTGGATTATCCCAATTTGACACTTATAATTTCTTTTTGTTCCAACACGTAAAAAACAAACTGCATGGACAACAATTTTAAACGCCAAAAAAAAAACAATTGGTGCCTTTAAAACCCATGTTGTAGAATGTCATAATTCACAATAAAGAAAATGTTATAACTATTCGTATGTAAAAGTGTATTGATCTTCAAGAAAAATATTTTGACAATAAAAAAGTTACTAATACTAGATATTTTTGGTGTTTTGGAACACATATCAATCAACCAAACGTATTGACATTAACAGATTATTACCACTAGAATTAGAAATGTTTGTATCAATTAAATAAAAAAACTGTTTTAGCAAATGTTTAAATTAAAATCCGCCAACATCAATACATTTTCTGCAAAGCCAAATCAATAAATCAATTGAGCTTGATATTTATATTCAAATTTGCCTCATCTCATTGCATGCCTCTTCAATTTTTAAAATTTGGTTTCTTATATTAACTGGTGTCTTATACACTTAGGGCCGGTATTATAAACCATTAAAATCTGTAGATTTTATTTACTAACCAAGTAAATTATTTTACTTGGCTGATTTCGGTATTATAAACGTCAAATAATAAAAGTAGGTAACTAAATCTATGGAATATCATGCAAAATCTAAGGACTAAAATTTATTCAATGAATAGCTTGACACATGTCATGTTTCTTAGGTTATTTTTAATGTGGAGCAATTTCTGTTGAAAATCAACTTTTGTTTGCTCGACGATGTTATTCAACTGACTATCAAAATGTATTAGGGAATTATTGTAATATAACAAAGACTACAATACAACACAACAATAACTACAATATTAAAATAACATATAAATGCGGCGTTGCAATTGCTTATTTTACAAATAGTTGATTTAGTTTTATAATACCGGGATACGTTTATTCGTCGAATATATTTAATTTAAGGTTTGTTATTCGGTTTTCGGCTTTTAGAGTTCCCCAAACATAAAAATCCAATGGATTAAAATCTGGCGTTCTTGAAGACCAGGCCATTAGTCTTGCACGACTAATATAACGCTGTGAATAAATTGTATTTAAACATTTTTATATTAATAATTCAAAATGTGCTGAAGCACCATCGAGTTGATACCAGTTTCAATTTCTAAATTAAAAAGGAACGTCAACTAGCAAATCTTCCAAGTTTTTTGTACCATAAATAATATTATGTATAATATCAATCTAAATAATAATACTACCAAATTTATTTTGAAAAAAACGTGGTCGTATGTTGTGCGGATTTTTATGTGACCAGGCATATTTTGTACTTTATGGGATGGAAAATTGTTTTAAAATATTTAAAATATTTTTATATATGCGACTTCACAGGCACATTAATACTACAAAATATTTTATGGTAAACACATAAGTGTAAAAGAAATAAGACCCAACATTGCAGTCAAGTATAATAATATATAACAAACATTTTCGGAGAAAACAAAACATTTTTGATCAATTGGTTCAAATTTTATAAATTTACCACCAGACAACACATATCATATATTAATCCTTTTGGTAACAAGAAAAATTGCTGTCCATAGTATTATGACTTAAAAAAAAATTGTTTAAACTACATTAATAATTTCTTAGCAAAAACTTTTCATAAATCCTCTGCATCTAACTAGTTCATCAATAATTCTCTAGCATACCTAGCCGAGTAATTAAACATTTTAATTAAAAAGTAATTGATTTTATTTTACTTAACCTACAATAAACTTGGCAAATATTTGTATTGTATTTATTAAACGCAACATCCGCTCTCAAACATATATAAAACATGTCAAAACATATAGACTAAAAATAGGAGAATTTTGAATTCCAACTTATCCATTACACAGACAGTCTCTTTTTTCAGTATAAAGATTTGTATACTGTCAGAAAAGCTACCCCATAACAGAATTCCACACTCTACAATTGATTGAAAAAATACAAAATAGGCAATTCGTATAACCGTTATTTTTACATTTTATGCATTTTGTTTGATAAAGTAATTGATTCATAAGTAAAAGTTTGGTTAAAAACACTGAAAATATTGTTTCTAAAGTACTGTCTACATAGATGCCTAAAAACTTAACGTATTGTTAACTTCTTGAACATTAAAATGAAGGAAAGTAGTAAAAGTCGCCTGCTTTGTTTTGGATTCTGTCAATGTCAAATTATTGGCTATAAACTAAACCTTTGCTTCTCCTAAAGCACTCACTTGATCAGTTCGGAAAGTCGTTGACCCATGAATTAGGGTATACTATTAGCATGTAAACATAAATAATAAAATAAAAGCAAATGGATACAGGTAAACAGTAAAAATAATAAAAAAACTGTTGTAGAATAAAATAATAACGCAATTATAACCTCACCAAAATATACATGGTTATATATCAGAAATTGTATGGAAAATGTAACTTCTGATAATATACAAAATTATTTAAAACAACTACACCCTACCATAAGTATTACAGAAATCATAGAACGGCAAACTGTAAAAAAAAACTAAATCATTTAAAATGCATGAAAAAATAAAAGTCAGAAGGTATAACTTTCCAATCCTAATCAGGAAAGTTTACTATAACCCCAAAAAATGTAATAAAACGGTAACAAACATTAATTCTATAAAAACCTTTAAACTAATAAACCATAATGTACAATCTATAAGTAATTGTTTAAATGAATTAGAATCGCTACTTTCTGATATACAGAACTTATTGCCATATTACAAATTTTAACTTAGTAGCAAGCTATTGTCGCAAAAAGAAAAAACTCGGTAACGTTGCTATTTACTGTAGACAGGAAATCATAACTAGCAAAATAAATTCTTTTATCACATTGAAAGAAAAAAAAATTGAATGTACTTGAATTAATATACAAATTGGTAATAGACATATGCTAATAGGTGATTTCTTAGAAAAAATAAACACAACTATTGACTTTATGGCACCAAAAAATTTAAAATGTCTAATTGCAAGCGATTTCAATGTAAACCTTTTATGCGACAACCTTGATACAAAAAAAAATAAAGGGCTAGTGGCATTATATAATGCATTTTTGACAATTAAACAAGCTACTCGAATCCATTATACTGGTTATGAATCTTGTATTGATAATATCATAATAAACATATCAAATAACTACAACACAAATATAATTTACAGCGGCATATCTGATCATATTGCCCAGCTAATAAGTATTGAATTAAATATAAATGTAGTACTCTTGCGAAAGAAAATAAGATTATATCCCAAGCATGCCGTTAAAGCTTTTTGTTTAGACTTACAGACAGAGCAATTTCTTAGTATCTTTAATGCTGTAAATATAAATGAGAAGTATACAAGTTTTATAAACACTTTAACTTTGTATATAAATAAACATTTTTATTTTAAAGATGTTAAGCAAAAAAAATCTATAAGAAATATATGTTTTAACACACCAAAAATTATCTAATGCAAATTGTTGCAGTTGTTATTACTGGAAACTATATCCGTATGTTTGCCGGAACATAAAACTGCTTTAAAAAACCAAAATTCAAACACAATCAATTATTGGCAAAACAACGCATTACACTTTATCAAAACAAATTAAATAGAACCCCCAACAAATCTAAATGTTCTTGGCCAAATTATTAAAGATGTTGTAGGCAACAAAGCTAAAAATAGAGTATTACCAGCTACAGAAAATTGCACAGAACAAACAAACAAATTTAGTGTGTTTTTTAAAAACGTTGCACAAAAATTATTACTAGACAAAATTCTACCAAATAATGATTCATATATATGTTATGTAAAAATTTATAAAAAATTACTTATATTGGACACTTTAACCAATGAAGAAATTTTAGCAGTAATTAAGTATATGGACAACAAAAGTAGCTCTGGTTATAAACTATAGTATCTGCTTTGGACACTGAGCATATAGTTTGTAGGGTTATGGTAGACCTTTCCAGAGCTTTTGATACAATTAATTTTTCAACATTGTTATCAAAGCTTTATAACTACAGTATTCAAGGAATAGCGTACAAGTGGATGAAATCGTACCTAAATAGCAAGTTTCAATCGATAAAGCTAAAAACTGAAAAAGTACTTACAGTATCTGCACCTCTTGAAGTTAAAATGGGAATTTCGCAGAGTAATATATTAGGCCCGCTACTTGTCATAATATTTTTAAATAACATTTATAAATCTTTTATAGTAGATTGTCGCTTAATTAGCTATGCAGATGATACAAATCTCATACTAATTGGAAAAACGTATATAAATATTATTCATAAAGGTAACAATATGATGGAAGGTTTAGAACTATGGTTTCAGAAAAACAAATTGATTCTAAATGCAAACAAAACAAATACAATTTTATTTAAAACCAACCAACAACTACAAACACCCAATTCTATATTTTTAAATAAACGCAGAATACAGAATTTGTAGGTATCATATTAGCTGAAACTTAAAATTATAAAAAAAACATATTGATTCTGTTGAGGTAAAACTTAGTAAATCTTGTTATGGACTGCAAGTACTTTCGAAAAACACCAACAAAAATAATTCAATAATATTCTACTATG
Organism: Tachinus rufipes; assembly: GCA_963932245.1. Taxonomy (NCBI): domain Eukaryota; kingdom Metazoa; phylum Arthropoda; class Insecta; order Coleoptera; family Staphylinidae; genus Tachinus; species Tachinus rufipes. The sequence goes on along the minus strand of OZ010744.1, from coordinate 44,218,274 downwards.
CTAATTTTTACATTCATTTAAAGTATAGAATTTTGATTTGAGAAAAAACTTCATATGCAAATAGCTTGTATTTTTCTATAAAAACAAGCTATGAGAATTATAAAGAAAAAGAAATATAGAGATAGTTGCAGAAGACTCTTAAAAAAAAAATGTTTTAACATACCCAGCAATGTACATATACGAATGCTTAAAATTTAATTTAAAACATAAAGCATTATTTTCTCCTAACACCTTATCGGAGACTTATAATACACGACATGGAATAAATTACATTATTCCTAGCCATAGACTAAATTATAGTAAAATGCAATGCATTATACAATAGCATTAAGTTTTACAGCAATCTGCCCAAAACTATCAAAGAAAACTTATATTGAAATTACTATGCAATCTGGAGCCATAAAGTATCGAAGATTATTATACACAGATAAAACCCACTCAAATGCCTGTATTACAAGTAATGCAATTAAACCTCTACTTTTTGACATTATTTTATGTAAATACTATATCTACTTCTGAATGTAAAAAAACTTAAATTTAAACAAATTCTAAGTTCACTAAATGTAATTTACTGTCCGTTTTGTTTTGTAAATATATCAATAATCAAACAATAGTGATCTGATTAATAAGGTTCAACAACTCAATGCATAAGTTTATTAAAAGGTTGTTTATACATAATAAAGCTGTGTAGTTCTAAAGTTAGTAACTGTAAAATTACAGGTACTAAGTTGGCAAACATCTTAGCAACTCAATATTAAAATGGCGACAAACTTGACAATTAGCCTTATTCTGTATGCATATTGCTAGATAACCATATCGTTATCGAGGAAGGTTGCTAAGCAATGTTGTGTATTTATTACTTTTTTTTTTACTAAATTGCTAAGCAGCCTTGCTCGATAACGATACTATTAGCTAGCAATATGCATACAGAATTGAGCTAATTGTCATATTTATTTTCTAATAAGAATATCAAATTAGTAAAAATGTTGTAAAAATAATTTATACTTTCTAAAGATATCGTTACATTGTATGTAAACCGCGTAAACTTCACAAATTGTTGCAACTGACAGATTGATTATTTTTACAATTGATTTGCATTTTAAACAGATATATATTAAATTGATCTGTAATAATATTAAAAAGCCACCATGTATAGATTTTTTGCTACAATAATCACTTCCCACTTTAAAATGATTGATAGTAGTGATATCAATTTCGTTGTTAATAAATCTCAGTAAAAAAATATAGTCAGGCATGTACGTTTTTAGCCACACATCAAGTTTGTTTTATATTTAAATACTTTGTTAATTTGATTTGTTTTGTTTTGTTTTGTTTTAAAGAAGGGTTTAATTTATATACATGTTTGTGTACAGAAGCTATAACCCCTTTTGCCATCTTCCTCTATAGTTCCTTGAAGTTGTTCAAGTTTTATAGTTATCTAATTTTACTTTTAACCACAATTTTCCAATTTGTTTGCTGCAATTAATTAATATTATTACTTTTGTTTGTTTATGTAAAGTAAAATTATTTTTTTTATTTGTGTTTATTATATTTATATTGTTTCTTATAGATTTGTTTAATTTTTAGTTTTTTTATAGAACAATATTAAACTAACGGACTGCACCCCTTTTCAAATTAAACCATACCTTATCCCGTTTAAGCATAAAAAGAGAACTTAGCTGCATATATTAATAGATTGTTCTCCATTGCTATCCGTTAGTTAAATAAAATGACAGTATTAGGATTTGTATAGATGCGAGTTATAGAGGCAGATTCAAAGTTACCACGGCCCATGGATAATATACTACTTCGTGACTGAGAAAACGTTCAATATATTTCCACCTTAGGATACGAATACGCGCTGCGATAATCGACTTTAAGCTAGAGTAAATGTTGTCATACATCAAATGAACCCGAACACGTAGAAATATTGTTGCGACTTGTCGCAAGTTACAAGTCGCGCTTATAAGCAGCAAGTATTAGCAAAACATTATTTTTCAGCTTCTCTCGTACGACTTTCGTTTGCGAAGTGAAGTAGATGTGTGTATTCAGACTGTTTACTATATCCACTGAACCTTGCTAATTATTTTGACTTGATATAATCTTTGCTGGTATTGGTTTTAACTTTATTGTTTTTTTTTTTTTAGTTTGTATTTTGCAATATATTGTTTATGGACATTTAAGTTCATTACATACAATATTATTGAATTGCATCGTGGCTGATGCAATTGATACTAAATAGTTATATATCTTCAAATTTATGTAAAAATATCTTAATAAAACAATTGTTTAATTTCATAGACATTTTGGATAACTTTCTACACGTCAAAATTTAAAATACGCCAATAAATAAACAATTATTTAAAAACTAAGACAATCTTAAAATAATCTGGATGCCTAGCAATTCTAAACTAGCATTCTTAAAGATAAGCAGTTGTATAGGAGTTCTTGTATACACAAAAGTCAAAGAGTTCCATTTTAGTGTTTCACGTTTATATTTTTTGTTTTCCTATTTTATAAATTTCAAGTATTACGTTCGCCCTGCATAGAAAAGAAAATTTACAATGTTGCCCAAAACTGAAACTGTTGTTTAGGTTTAGCCTTTTATATAATATTTAGCTTTTTATATATTTTTGTGTGTAAATTTATTTACAAACATGCTATTTACTTATGTAATTATATATGTATCTTTTTTACATTTAATAAACAACATAACATAACATAACATAGCCCCTAAATTGCTTTATTATGTTGTACAAATCAAAAACATAGTGATAGTAACGTGGATTTTTTATATGAATAAGCTTGTAGTTTTTTTGGTAACGCAAACCTGATTGACTTACAATTAGTAAAAAGGATTCAAATTGATTATGGTTTTGTTTTGATTAGCAGGTAAGCTGCGTGTTTGCGGTCTTTAGTAATCAGTTTTCTTTAACTGAAAGCCAAGGTTCCCAGACAATGTTGATTTGTTGTTAAAAAACTACACCAATTGAATAAGATAATGTTTATGTAACGCAGCAAATAAATACAATACATTACAAACATTTCTTAGCAACCCAATATGTTCTTTCTACTTTTGATGTATTTAATGGTTTCTATTTTACTCGTCTCTATCCTTTGTTTTGTTGAAGTAGGTAGTTGAATGGCCTCTAAAGTGTGTGTCTGTAAATATTTATTTTATTTATAAAATTTACTATTTATTAAAACTATCTTTAAAATTAATTTTAATTCTTGTTATCTGTTTTATTTCGAGTTAATTCTTATTCAGTTTGAAAATTGACGTAATGGTTTCTCAATATAAAAGCATTTATTTTAATAAAAGTCAGAATAATAACAATAATTAATAGTTTTCGGCAAATTTGTTAAGAGAAAGATTTGAAAGTTACATTCTTAATATGAAATTCTCCAGCAGATAGGCCTTTAGGTGTAGTACAAATCTATTTAGACTTGCAGAAATAAAAAACTTTTTTTTTTAATTTCAGAAATCAAGAGATTTAAATAAAGAAAACTTAATGAAAAATGATAACAAATAAACAAATATGCAAAAATTACTAAAATAAAAAATTAATAGCTTTGCAGTAAGCTTAAACATTTTTGGAATATTTAGAAAATAATTTTAAAAATAATGGTAAAGATAATATTATCTATGATAGAAAACAAAATAATAATAATATGCCCCCTCGTGGGTACTACCTTGTCGTGGTGAGGGGGCTGAGTAATTTCTGCTCGAGCTATGCCGGCGGGAGATTAAATTCTTGGCAGGGCCACCCATGCCGGATGGGTCAATAAGCAGAAGCCAAACTAATGTAATGTGTACCCAAAGCCATTCTTGGCTACCTTCCCTAATTATCCTGTTTTTTCCATTTCTACCCCTAACCTTCTTTTCCTTTTATTCCTAACCTTGCAGTAGGTAAAACGCAAACTTTATTTGTAATTACGTCAAAACTAAATTCACGCCCCCAGTCCGTGCCGTCAGTTGAATCTGATAGGAGCTTCATAATCGGCACGGTTTTGGCAACTACCGGAGTGGGAGAACAATGCTCCGATAGCGCAGTAGTCAATTGTTCGGAAGTTGGTGCAACTGATCGGGTTGTGCCAACGGATAATGGTACCCGGTCGCCTTCCGATGACAAATCGGACCGCCCAGCTTCTTCTTCGACAAAAGAGAAGAAGTCTAGCAAAGCTATTTTGTCTAAAAGTGCCGGTGATGAGAAGGCGGGACCTGTCCCTCGGTTCATCCTGGTCACTAGAGAAGAAGGCAACTTTGATAAAGTTAGCCCATTCTTAATAAGTAGAGCGTTGTATGGACTGATTGGTGACACCAAATCTATAAAGAAGATTAGAGATGACCTTCTTGTGGAAACGGTTTCAGCCGCTCAGTCTATAAATTTTTTAAAATGTTCTCGTATTACAGAAATGAATGTGAATGTCTTAGCTCATAAAACTTTAAACTCCTGTAAGGGCATAGTTTATTGTAGGGATTTTTTAAACTGCACGTTGGAGGAAATTGTTAAGAACATGAGTGGTCAAGGGGTAATTGAAGCGCGTCGCATCTCTAGCATGCGAGACAAAAAACGACTACTGACGATTAACCGTCCACAACTTCCCACCACCGTGAAAGGAGCTTTTTATAGCCTTCCAGTCAGGGCATATATTCCGGCACCAATGCGTTGCTTCAAATGTTAGAGGTTTGGACACACAGCTGATCGTTGCTCCAAAGAGCAGATTTGCGCGTGTGGAAAACCTCTGCATGATGGTAGCAAATGTCAACAGCCAATTACGTGTATCAATTGCAAAGGAGAACACTCCGCAAGATCACGTAATTGTCCGAAATATAAAGAAGAATTCGCTATCAAAAAAATCATTACCAAGAATAAATTATCGTATTTTGAAACACGTAAATTGGTAACAATCTTTACACCAGTAGCCGGAATATCATACGCCAAAGCAACGACTGCATTGAAAAGCTCAGTAAACGTTAACGAACTAATAAGCAAACTTTTACCGCCTCTTATTGCTGCACTAAGCGGACAGATTCAGCTTCCTGCAGCAAAGAAATTGCCAATACCGGTCATTAAGACCAACATGCTCCTACCAAATCCTCCGAGACAACAACGGTTGAGGAGAAATGTAGTCTCCTTAACCAAAAACGTAGAGGAAGCACCCCACACACATTCTCAGGTAGGTCTTAAAACCGACCTGACCAAACTTGTTTTGGCATATACGCCAAAACAAATAGATAAGGATCAGTCTGATTCGGAAAAACGGAAGAGGGATGGACCCTCTTCCAGCAACGGTGACGACAAATCCAGTTCGGCATCAGATCTTTCTGTTGTCGACAGTGGAAGTAATAGAGGTAGAAGAAAAAGGAAACCTGGCTGGAAAAAGGGCAGATCACGCTCCCAGCTGTAGGCCTTCTATCATGTTTTTTTAATTAAATGTTGTTTTGTACCGGCACTGCAGTCTTTTACAACTACAGTGTCATTTGTGTATTCGTATAGTTGTTTCGGTTTTAAGGTTCTGGCGTTAAAGAATTTTTTGTCTTTGATGTCATCTGTGATATTAGTCTTAAGTTTTATTTATCGTATGGTTCTGGCATCTGAGTCATTTACAACTCCGATGTCATCTGTGATATTAGTTTTAAGTTTTATTTATTGTTTGGTTCTGGCATCGAAGTCTTTTAGAACTTCGATGTTATCTGTGATATTAGCTTTAAGATTTTAATGTTTACCTTGTCTACGTCCAAACATCAAAGTCTTTTTACAACTTTGTTGTTTTAATTGTTTTGTGTTAACTAATTTTAATAGCTGTCCGTCTATTACGTGTTATTTATTTCTTAATTTATTTTATTTTATTAATAACTGTTTAAAACTATGGAGACGATTGTACAGTGAAATTGCAACGGTTGCAAACGCAGCTATTGTAAGCTGAAAATGATCCTAGTAAAGAACATGCCTTTTTGTGTGTGCTTACAAGAAACGCACTTCAAGCCCCAAGAAAATTTCAATCTTAGGAGCTTTACGTGCACAAGAAATGACGTTCTGCCGGGTGCCCGAGCCAAAGGTGAAATCGCCATTTTTTTAGGAAAAATTTAACGTTTACGGAAATAACCCTCAAAACTAGACTCCAAGCAATCGCAATCCGGCTTACCATCCCGATAAAAGCCACAACATGCAACCTGTATCTTCCAAAGTTTGACTGGACTCTGGAAGATATACAATTTAACGTTTACGGAAATAACCCTCAAAACTAGACTCCAGGCAATCGCAATCCGGCTTACCATCCCGATAAAAGCCACAACATGCAACCTGTATCTTCCGAAGTTCGACTGGACTCTAGAAGATATACAAGAACTTACTTCGCAGCTTCCACAGCCCTATCTCCTGGTGGGCGATTTTAACGCCCACAATCCGCTATGGGGTTTCCTGAGGAAAAACACGCAAGGTCGTTTGATTGAAGATTTTCTCGATCAAAGCGACGTTGTCCTTCTCAACACGGGTTCCGCCACACACTTTGGAGGTAGGGGTACAAACTTTTTGGCAATTGTTTTGTCTCTATCGTCCCCACGTTTTGCCACACGTTTATCGTGGCATGTATTAGAGGATCTTCACGGCAGCGATCATTTACCCATCGCACTTAAAACCATCGCCGCAAAATTTTTGAAAGCAAGCAACAATCATGGGAGAGCTACGTATCGACGATCTCGCCGACCAATTTGATCGACGAAGTGTGGAAAAAGGTGGGAGCCGTGTCGGGAAAGAAATTTCCCTCTGTGGCTCCCATCCTAATCGTCAACGAACGCGAAGTCACCGAAGCGGCCAACATTGCAGACGCATTGGCAACTCAATTTGCGTCTGCCAGTAGCTCTCAAAATTATAGTGAGCAATTCCTGCGTCAAAAAGATCAATTAGAAACTCAGCTAAATTTCTCTTCCCCGGATTCTTTGCCCTCACCTGCTGTCTCAGTAAACTTTTAGAAAAAATGATCAACAACCGTCTGGTGTGAATGCTGGAAAGTAACGGTCTTTTAGCTAAATACCAGGCGGGTTTCAGACAAAATCACAGTACCGTTGATCATTTAATCTGTCTAGAAAATTCCAAGACGCCTTCCTAGCAAGAAAACACCTCGTAACGATGTTTTTCGACCTGGAGAAGGCGTATGACATGACTTAGCAATATGGAATTTTGCAGAAGCTGCACGCATGGGGATTCAGGGGCCGTATGCCTCTTTTTCTTGAATCTTTCATGCGCGATTGCAAATTTAAAGTAAGGATGGGAACCACTAACTCAAAAACATTATGACTAAAGAACGGTGTTCCCTAAGAGTCGACAATCAGCGTCACCCTTATTGCAATTGCGGTTAATGATATTGCGGCTTCGGTGGTTACACCTGTACAAAAATGCCTGTACGTCAATGACTTCGTGATCTACATAGCGGGAGATACTATCCCTGCCATAACACGTCAACTCCAGATCACCATAGACGGACAGAGAGGCAGAAACAAGAGGTTTTTGCTTCTCTACGACAAAAACTTCGTGCGTGCATTTTTACAGCCTCAGAAGACCTCACCGAGACGACGCGCTTGTCTTGCAGGGTTCCAAAATCACGTGCGTCGAAACAGTCCGTTTCTTAGGGCTCGTGCTCGATAGGACCTTATCCTTTCGGGCACATATTGATGAATTGGTCACAAAGTGCAAAAAAGCCTTGAACGTGATCAAGTGATTGGCCAACATCAACTAGGGTGCGCGAAAAGAGGTACTGTTGCGGTTGTACAAAGCCCTGGTTTTATCCAGGGTAGACTACGGCTGCGAGGTGTACTCATCCGCCAGAAAATTCCGGTTGAAAGCCCTAGACGCGAGTCGGGTGTACCTCCTCTAGCCGTCCGTCGTAGTCGCTTTGTCACAACAACCGACTCATATTTACCGCCAACAAAACGGAGCAACGCAAATACAGACTCAGGCCCACCGTCAGTAGGCCGGTGTGCGTCCGAACGCAGGAGCTAGAGGAAAGTCTCAACGTTAATTATCCGATAGTATTCGAGGTCGGTTCTGGCGAGTTTCCACCCTGGCTGATGCCAAGGGTAATAACTCGTCATGATCTGACCTCCCAGAGCAAACGAGAAACTTGCCCCGACGCTTGAGGAGCAAGTTTCTTGAAATTGTTGCCGAATACCCAGACTCTCCGCGGTTGTATACGGACGGTTCAAAAACGGATCGAGGAGTGGGAAGTGCCTTTCTTTTAGATGGTACGGCCCATTCATGGTCTCTTCCTAAAAAGGCCTCCGTATACACCGCAGAATTATATGCATTACATAAAGCCCAGCTAAACTGTGAGACGTCATCTCATAGTTTGTTCCTCCTTTGTTCCGACTCGCTGAGTGCCATCCTGAGTATACAGTCTATGTACTCAGTCGATCCGCTAGTCCAGCTCGTACAAACTTTGATATTCCGCTTGGCCGTCAGGCGGCTGATGAGGATCCTACGGACAACATTCCCGTAAGACCCGATAATCTTAAAGATTACGTCATATCAAAGGTCATCAAGGATTGGCAAAGAGTATGGAACGGCTTCGAGAGCAAATTAAAGGAAATTAAGTTTTCCGTGACGGCATGGAAGTCGCCGGTAGATCTCAACAGGAGAGAGGAAGTCGCCCTATGTCGCTTGCGCATAGGTCATACCAACTTGACCTCTTCGTATCTCCTGACCGGCGCTAAACAACCAACATGCCAAACATGTCACAACCCTCTAACAGTTTAGGGAAATGCCGAGCCTAACTTCCCTACCGTAATGAGCTCGAGCTCCCTAACAACGTGGCGTCTATTTTATCAAATAGAGAGGAGTCCATGGGAAGGTGCGTCCAGTTTTTGAAAGACGCAGGACTCCTTAAACAGGTGTAACCAAATTTTTGTGTTGTCTTGTAATGATTTTGGTGTCAATTTATTTATTTATTTTTATTAATCAGTTTGTGTTGTTAAGTTGTTTAAAGCATCGTAGTCTTTTACAACTTCGGTGCAATCTGTGATATTAGGTTTGATTAGTTATTAGGGTCTGGCATCGAAGCTTTTTACAGATTCGATGTCACCTGTGATGTTAAGTTAGGTTGTGATATTATGATAAGTTGTGATATTAAGTTTAGTTACTTTAGTTTTTAGGGTCTGGCATCAAAGCCTTTTACAGCTTCGGTGTTATCAGTGATATTAGGTTAGGTTAATGGATAGGTACTAGCATCAAAGTCTTTTACAACTTTGTTGTCATTTGTAATAGTTGGTTCTGTGATATTAGTTTTAAATTTAGTTTTTAATTTTAGCAACTGTGATATAGATTTAGTATTTATCTATTTATTTATTTATTTATTTAACCATTTTAATGTGTGGTTTTGTTTTCCTTAAGTCTATAACCTAAGGATATTATTATTTAAACAAAATAAATAGCTAATGACCTTAGTAGTCGACGCTAAAATATAACAACAAAAAAATAATATTAATAATATGAGAAGTAGTGTTACATTTAGGTCAATCATTTTATCTTTTTTTTTTTGTTGTCTTTAAAAGGTTCATTAATTTCTTTAGCGATTGTCCTCTTGGTTTCTTTCTTTCAATTTTTCTATCTACTATTAATATTTAAAAATTCAAAAATAATTTTTTGGGTCGTTATCGGTAGTATGATCTCTCTAAAAGTAATGTTAATATTTGCTAAATCGGCTATTCATTATACTTACTGATCACAAATTCTGTCATTCTTATAAACCTAACATTTGTTATCCGCCCGTCTCACTCGCTGAGCAATACTTTTAGAAGAGTTTAATTATAACATTACATAAATCTAAAAAAAAAAAAAAATGTTATACCAAACATTCTTTTACGTAACCCCACTAGTCGATTAGATAAACCTTTTCGCGTATTTTTCTAAGTATTGTTAATTTCAGATGCAGTTGAATTTGTACGGTTTAACATCCATCCTTTCCTTTAGACCAGTGGGACACAGATCTACATAATTTATATTGTTAGTCTTAAGCCTTATTAGTTAGTAATCTTTACCAGCATAAGTAAATGTTTGTTTACCAAAATTTATGTTTATTTATGTATAGTAATTTGTAATAGGATTTATATTTTTAATGTATAATTATTTTCTAAAATAATAAATATGTGTCACATTTGACAATACCACGTCAATATTCTTTAAAAGTTTTGTGCTCAAGGCATTAACATTGTGAGGTGCGTCAAAACCACTTACTAAAGAGAAAATCATAAAATCCTCTTAACATTTGATTAAACTTTTGTTTGGTCTTGCCTAGACTGTGCCTTCTGTCTTTTAGCATCAAATCCAAAACAAGTTTTGACAGAATTTAAAATCTTTTTTTCAAAATCTGCTAAGAAACTGTGACTCTAGTCATATTAACACCGTTAAAATAAAAATCAAAATATTGCATTTGCTAATAAAAAGTTCATCTGGTTTAAGTAACATTCTCTTTCAAATCAAAAACATTATTATTATTTGCAAAACAAAGCATTTGATACTAATTTTTGTTAGGTGCCAAGTCATAAACAACCCTTTTAAGGCTTGAAAGCTTTAGAAAATTTTTGCAAAAAAAAAAATAAGGACCTTTGGATGTATATTTTTTCAAAAAAAAAACACATGATAATGCAAAACACAATCATTAAGAAATGCCTAAAACACTAAAAAAAAAAAAAGGTTGACAATGAAAGAATATAGAAAAACAAACAATAAAAACAAACACACAAAGTAAAAGCCATAGAAGAGAAAGAAGGGAGACAAATGAAGCAACATGAAAATAAAAAAACTGAAAAAAAACCAAAAAAATAAAAAAGGACAGGACAAGTATGCATACTAAAAAATAGAATTTAAAAAAAAAATACTTTCACAGAGACTAAAATACCAAACAAAACTGCAGAAATAAAAAGAAAGAGAAAAAAAATGTGAAAAAAAAACAGAATAACAGAAATAACAAAGAAAATAGCAATTAGTAGATAATATATCTCAAGATTGACGGATAACGCAACCTTTGAGATCGTCAGAATATACCTAACAACGAGAGGACACAAAAAAGTAATTCCAGATAGAAATACAAAGATATCACTGAGAGAACTTACAAAATTTAAAACTACCAAAAAGAATACAACTAATTAACTATTTATAAAAAAGAGGGGAGAGAATACGATGAAGAAGAAAGAACAAAAGCCTAAGAAAATTAAAAACACAAACTAAATAATTGGAATAATTAGCATAAAGATTGAAGAAAAAAAAAGAATGTATAGCTGGATGTCAGTGCAGATAAAAATATACAAAAAAGCAAAAAAAAACAGACATAAAATTATTTATCACTTTGGGTGCATTTTTATTATGTTTATATTTCAGTATTTTTTAAACATGCATAATAATGCCAGTTACTACATACTATTGATATTTCTTACTTTTATAAAATTCAAACTACTTAACAAAAATATGACTATAATCTCTAAAAGATTACTTTACAATTTTTATTTATTAACATTGGCTAAAAAAATAGTTAGGATAAATTAAAAAAAGTTTAATTACTTAAGTATCACAATGTGTCGCAATATTTCGTGTTTATAAAAATAATAGTTAAGAGGACCTCTCTCATTCACTTAAAAACATCATGTAAATAAAATTCACCCTAGTTAGCCCAAATAATGAAAACGCTAAGTATAATTACTTAATATCTTTTTAATGCTAAAGTAATTCGCATTCAAAATGAATACTTGGTTGGCATGCTTCTCCCCTAACAAACCACAATTTCATTGTGCATCTGGTTTAATCGAGTCGGGGGACTATAAAACTGGATCTCGTGACCGAAAAAAATATGTAACTGAGGAAAATGAATCGGACGATTATTAAAATGTGTTTGCGTGTACCGGAATAAGGGAACGCCTTAATTACTACTAATAAAAAGACGATGAGGTTGTGCACAATGCACGAACTCTTAGTACCCGGTAATTAATAAAAAAAAATATTATTATTAATTAACAATAATAATATTATTAAATGTAGTTGGTTTGTAGTTTTACAAATAATTTCATGAAAGATAGAGTATTATGTAATCATCATGACGCACGCGACTGATTTAAATTAAGCTCGTGCATATAATAAAGTGATTTTGATTGATTGTTACAATAATGTATCACAATATTGCTCAAAAATCAATACTAAAATGTCTATTATAATTATACTTATGATTAAACATGCATTAGTGTTAGTAGTGTTACTACTTTATATCATCATAGAATATGTTACAAATAAGTTTAATTCACAACAGTTAAGTTTAATAATAATCCTTATTCCAACAAGGACTTCAGTTACATATTACAGCTTTGTTGAAATTATGAACAGAGAATATCAAATAGAACTTGAATCAACTTTGTAGCGACAATTCCTACTCATTTTCCTAAGCAAACATCCACAGAAAATATAAATAACTCGCATCGTATAATAATCTGCCCTACTTTAAAAGTGGGATTTGTTTCAACCACATCAAAATTAACAAAAAAAAGTAAAACATCTAGTATTGACTTTTCATAACGTAGTAACAAATATGGATTTATTGGCCAGTACAAAGAAAATAATGAAACGTGTTGGAAGAAATGAAAGGATTAGAGGGCGTGGCAATTTGCTGGCATAGGGTCAAGTTTTTTATTCATTTATTCTGCATATTTGGTCAGGCAGTTATTTTCTTTTGAAGGACACATTTTGATATTTTATTAAAGTGAAATAATTTCATATGTCGCCGCGTAAACCATAAAATTTGTGGTTTGTAATAAATTGAGTTCATGATGTTGACAGAAATGTCAGCAATCAGAAACGGATGTATAAATTTTACGCTTGTTATATAACTTGCTTCATTGAAGTGAATGATAGAAATATTAGTTTGCAGCTGCTAGTTTTAAAACCAAATCAAACATGTTATTGCCGTTTTTACCAAATTTAAAGACAATTCAATAATTTATAAGTACATTGCTTTTAAATTAAATTAAACAAAAAATATCTATTATTTATTTGTTGAATACATTTCCGATTAATGTCTGTGAAACAGAGAATGCATAGAGTTTATTGATTGTGCAACTATGACCCTGAAACAAAACAGGTTACAATTTAATTTTTTTCATTCTTTTTATGCAATGTTTGAAACTAGGAATTACCATCAGCTTTCAGTGTAATTTTGAGGATCGTTCGGATGCACTTTGAATGAAGTAAACAATAAAAACAAGCGGATTTAATTAAAAAAGTTAAGCAGTAAAGTTTTTAGTTTGATATTAAAATTATAAGCGAATGAATAAATCATGGGAATAATAAATTGTTTTCCGGAGGAACTAATTCTTAATGCAAAATTGAGATTATTTATTAAAATAATAAAGTGCTAGTAATAGAAAGCAATTAATAATTTATTTAACAAGATTAAATAATTGAATGTTATAAAATATTTACAATTGTGCTCAATATTTGGTGTTTCTAACAAAAAAAATTAATATAGTGTTACTATACTTTAATCAATTTATGTTATACATTTGTTAACAGTGGTTATTGTTGTACCATAAACATTGTTATTTGCGTACAGTTAGAGTGTCTGAGGTTGTGTTAAGAGTAGATAAGTAACAGACTAGTTATAGATTGTTATATTTGTTGATGAAAAAGTTTGGTGATTTTTTATCTTACAGGTTCCAAGAGAAAGGACTTAACTGCACAATGGCTAAGGGAGCTTATAGGGGTGTAATAGAGACTTAATTACACAACACCTAAGAGAGCTTTTAAGGGTGTAATTTAGTTATCAAAACTTATTCACACAATCAGACCGGTCGTGTATAATACAAAACACATTGGTAGTAACAAATTGTTGATTACACACTGGCAGCTGAGGCCTTGGGGTTGTATGATTTATAAGTAACATTCAAAGTATGTTGTGCACTGGTAGTTGAGGCCTTAACTGCAAAAGAAGTCTAGCTTACACAAACCAGTTAGATGTTGAAGTTGTATGTGCCCTGCAAAACATTACATTATTAAAGAGTAGTTTACCAATGCAAAAAAAAATATGTTTATTAAATGCACAGAATTTATTAATAACTATGTGCAGGTTTAATTTATAGAAAAACAGGCGGGAACAACAGCAACTCGTTGCTGTAGATAAGACGTAATAAACCGGATCGGCGCAAATAGAGTGAAATGGGGCAATAGCAGGGCTCGGGACAAAAAAGGAACCTCAAAACGTCGTTATAGCACGGTGTGGTGGTTAAAAAGTTTAGCAAGCGTTACGTCAGTTATAAAAACTCTAAAACTAGGTGTAACACTTTATATAATATCACTACTGTTAGGTTAAATAAGTAATTAATATAACGCCTCCGCTCGCCTTAATTCAGAAGTCATCGTTTAATAACCAAGAGCGTAGCATTCTAAAAAACGCGGAAAATAAGGTAACAATAAAAAGGTCAGTCTCAAAGCCTAATCATTTGCGTCATTATTTTGTTCTGTACAACAGATCCAACAAAACAAGCCCGCAGTGCAAGAAACGGCAACCCAACCACCTTGAAGTAAGGAAAGAAAGAAATAGAATTTTTAGTCAGTAAAAATCTGACACTACTAAACAATAAGGGTGTTAAAAAACTAACATTGCAAAATTTCTTCTGAAAATAAATAAAGAAAAAACTATTAAAAAAAAATAGTACTGACTGTTGGACTTGCAAGAGCTTAGCAAAAAACATTGCTAAATAATGTCAAAGTAAAAAAGCATTGTTTCCATTTTTTCTTATTGAAAACCAAAACAAAAATAAGCAGACATTTTTTGTTATTTTTGGGAATTATGAAGAAATAGACATAACAATTTTGGTTTGAAAGTACATTAATCATCGCCCAAATAAATCATTCATCCAATTTCAAAATAACTCGTGTACGTGTGCACCTGTAAGCATTAATTGTTTTAGATCTTTGCCATAACAAATAGCTTTGTATCTCAAACTTTAACATCTGAGAAATTTTTCAGGCTATTGGTAAATATATATGTAGGTAATTTACGGCTCTGTTGGTAAATTTATTTTTTGGCAAATAATTTGGTAAATGTTGCTGCTTCCTCAGAGATTTATTTAAAAAATACAAAGATTAAACTATTACTATTTATAATAATTTGTATTTAAGTTAATAGCTTCTTAACTAAACGACGTAAATAATTATATTAACATTGCACTTGTTTACTAACTTCTCAACCGTAGTCTACCTTTGTCATCTTTATCTATCACAATAGACACTGTGTTGTTTATTTGTTTTATTTAATTTTATTTGTTCGAAAATAATAGTTTTTTTTCTGTAAATTTACTAATTCAATATAATTGTCGTAATATTTCCTAATGGCAATTTACTGTAGCTAGTAAAATTCTCTGAAATGCAATAAATGTAATACATAGGTTTAATGTGATTGTATCTGCAAATAAAGCACTACTTCTGCAGTAAACGTAACTAATGGTTCTAATTTAAATTTAAATTCATTTAAAGATTTGGTTAAAACGTATTTTACTTCTTTTAAAAACATAATTATAAAAAAGATTAGACAACATCGACACAAAACTAAGTAGAAAAAAACTAAAAAAAAGCCAAGATAGAACAATTAAAAACAGCGCCCCTGCATAATAAGATTAATATTGACAAAATAAAAAATCATAATAAAAAAATAAAAAATAAAAAGGTGGTAACGCAATGCCCCCTATTAGGAGAAACGTTGAACTGTTTCTGTGTGAAGGAAGGCTGTAAAACAATTAAACCCTGCAAGCACAGCCAACGGCATTTTTGGCGCGTTTTATTTGAATCAGATGATCAAAACAAATTTATCATTAAAATTTAATTATTTATTTATTTTATGTAAATTACCTCTCCACTTAGTATGAGACACATACATAAGTGTTTCAGAGTATGCACCCATTATCAGTATGCCTAGCATAGTTGGAAACACTTGTATATGTGTCCCACACTGAGTGGAGAAGCAATTTACATAAAATAAATAACTTATTAAATTTAAATAAAAAAAGTATAATTCAATTACATTAAAAAGCATTATAATGTAATTAAGTCAACTTTTTTAACTGCTGAAAATTCTTATTTTATATATTATTTATTAAAAAAAAACAGACTTAAAGTAGCAAATTTATTAAAGCTTCTTGTTTATTTAGTTGAGCCAATTAAATATTTGATTTGTCAATACTAGTCAATAAACTAAATTTAAATTTTTGTCAAAGTAGATGTATGAAATTCTAACCTATGAAAAGTTGCATCGTAACAATTATGAACTTCTTTTTGCAAATGATGCAAGAATGTAACGCTGGTCAACACCACGTAAATTTTGTTTTCAAGTCGTTTACCATTAATTTATTCATTTATAAATAAATCAGTATTGGGGCCTTTGCTATACATTTTATATACAAACAATCTGCCAAATAAAATTAGTAAAATTGGTGTGCTGTTTGTCAATGATACATCAATTACATAAATACAATTATTAAAGTCTAATAATATAAATAAACTGTGTACACACTAACAAAGTATGTACTTTAGATCAGTGGTATAATACAAAAAATAAATAAGATAAAAAGAAAAAAAGATGTATATTCTGCCAAGAAAAAACGCATGATGACGCAGAATAAACATTAAAAGAAATTACAAAACAAATTCAATAAATCCACAATTATTAATATATGCTTAAATAACAAAAACAAACAAAGAACACTAAGAAACTAGGCAACAACAGTACTGAGAAAAAGATTTGAAAATTGAAACTTTAAATCAACTAAAATGGAAAAAAACACACAAATTAAAAACCACAAAAATTGAAAAAAGAGAAAGAAGCTAAATAAAAGCAAAAGAAAACAAAAAACAACAATAAAAAAAAAAAAAACCAAAAAAAACAAAAAAACCAAGACAACTATGACTACCAAAAAGTAGAAGAAAAAAAAATAAACAAAAAAAAAATCATTCACTAGAACATTAGTATCAACCAATAAAACTCCTCAAGGAAAGCAAACTAACAAAATTGACTAAACAAATTCCAAACAATATATACGCCTTCTGAAGATGCAACTTTTGAAATAATCAGAGTATATTTTTCAACCAGAGAACACAAAAAACTAACCCTACATCAAGATTCCAGAATTTCGCTAAAAAAAAACTGACAAACCTAGAGCTACCAAAGAAGATACACCTAATAAAGCTGCACAAAATATTTATAAAAATGAAAAGATACGACAAAGAAGAAGGTAATGTAGATATAAAGAAACTAAAAAGGTACGTAAGGACAATGCTTCTAAGCTAAATAACACAAAAATATGAGAAAGAAGAGATGGATGCCAGTGTAAGAAGTAGGACAAAAAATAATAAACAGAATGTGTTGACACAGCAGACTGTGTGGATTCTGCAAAGCGAAAACCAGCACTCCTACTCAAACTAGTATCACATTAATGACAATAACTAAGACAAATAAACAGCAGGACTAACGCAAACAAAAAAAAACAGATAATTATTTCCATGCGCTTGTCATTCTCAAGAGCCACTTGCTCAGGCCAACACATCATTAGATCTGAAAAAAAAATAATAAAATTAAATATTTTAACGCTGCCATCATTGTATATCAGAAAATGTAATTGTGGCCACTTATAAATTACCTAACTCTATTTGAAACAAATCCAAACTAAATGACTATTAAATGTTACAATAAGTTGCCGGCACAAATAAAAACATTACAGTTTAAACAATTTAAACATGCAATTAAATCTATGTTAATAAAAAAGTCTTATTATTCGTTAGACAAATACTTAAAAAACAATTGGACAAATTTTGTTTTAAATGCTATTTGATGTATTTATTGGTTTTAAATTTGTATTTGTTTTTTTTTTTTATTATCATTCTACTATATTGTTCTATCAAATGTATTTGCATAAGCGTGCCTAATATCTGTATTTATCAAACAACTAAAAATGTATGATTATTATTATAGATTTTGTTCGACAACAGATTATCTAAATATTCTAAATAATGTTAGTCATATAAAATTCTGCTTTATACAAACATAAAAAAAACCTTGCTCTATCTCTTCACATTTCTAAAACATTTGATAGGTTATGGCATTTTAATATTACAAATAAGCTATATTGTACAGCTAAGTTGATCACAAATCTGTAAGTCTTATCAATAAATTTCTTAACAACAAAAATGTTATTATAGTTAGAATTGATGGTTTTAACTCAAACCCCAAAATCATAAATGCTGGTGTCCCTCAAATGTCTTAATCATAATATTGAAAATGATAACACTGCATACTTTCTAAAGATCATACCAACAAATATAAAAGAACGTCTTGAAATTTCTAGGTTAGAATATGAAGTTTTGATAGACAAAGACCTTGAATTATTATTTGATTGGAGTATTCCCAACTTAGTCGATTTAAACTCTTATGAAACCAAATTTCTTACTGATTTAAAATTAAAAACCAAGGTATCATCAGTAATGAACATTAAACTAAGCAACAATTTATATCAAACTCTTCTTCATTTTATTTTTTAAGAGTTACAATCTCACATAATCTTCTCTAGAACAACAATGTTGATGACATAACAGCTTTGAAAATATATAAGAAACTAGAATTTCCTAATAGATGTTAGACAAAAACCGTACGACTAAATAACTGCGTTTTTTGAATAATTCAAAATCCATTTTAATTGTTTTTTTTTCAGTACCATACAAATAACTACATATTTGTAAGCTTTATACTTCAAGTAGTAAGTAAGTGTAAAAAAAAATTAATACTGTATAAAAACATTAAAAAACTTTTGACAACACTAGCTTTGCATCTATTGCTAGAACAATTGAAAACAACAAAACAGCACCTTTCAAGCGATGTTCGGTAAACTCTATGCTCAAGAATTAGACTATAATAAAGTGGCTGTATATGCTTACGTTGCTGGCAGATGCTTACGGATTTTACATACAGAGTTATGACAAGAAAAGCAATAAAAACAACCACTCGAATGACTGCTGTAAGATTTGTTTGCTCTTGTTACTGCCACTATACCTAGTTGAGCAAATAAAAACCAAACAAGTAGTCTACCGACTACATAAACACACTGTAAATATTAAAGTGCATAGAACAAAAATCACAATTTTGTTACATAAAAAAAAAAATTAAAAATTTCATAAGAGGTTGCATAAGAAAGTCATTAATGTAAGAAAACGCGCTGCGCTGTTTTTCCAGTCAAAAAATTTGAAACCAAAACGCTATGTGCTAAATTTCAAAATCGCGATTTAAATTATATATTAATATATTAATGATAATAATCAATAAAACTATTACCACAGATCAGTTACTCTTCCTGATGTTTATTGTTTTTTTTTTTGCGACATAGTTACTTCGGAAATGAGTCACAGCTGATAAATCGTTTTAATTCTCTAAATTGTCTGACCAAATACAATTGGCAGTAGAACTCTTTCTATAATTTTTGTCAGTCACATTAATTCGTAACTTTTGCCATAAAAATTTAGATTTTTGTCGCAACTGCTACTATTTTACTAACAAAACTTCACTGTCGACTGTGTAGATAAATAAAAAAATATTCGGACTTAATCAACAGAACTATTTGGCATGCAAATAGGACCAAAGACCAAAATGTAACTAGAGCTACAATATATAAAGGCAAAAATGTAACAGTCCTATTGTCATCATGTTGGCACTATAGGTAATAAAATCCAAACTGATAATAAAGGAATTGACTACAAACAACAATATACACTTGATCTGGTTACTAAAGAATAACGTTATAAATAACGCAAAAGCATTTATTAGATCCCATACAAGACTAAAAAAATAAATAATTCATTGAAACACAAAATATTGTAAAAAACGGTCAGAAAATAAAGCAGACAAAGTTATTGCTAACAGAAAGTACAATGCTCTTTGGTCTAAATAAACGCATACATAAATAGGTAACATAAAGTAATCTTCCGCAAATATTTAAAAGACAAAAACTCCGCTACATCTGCCAAGAGAGTGCAAAGCATGAAATATACTCAAAACAGCATTCTTTGACAAACAAGCAAACAAAAAACTAAAAACAGTCTTTTGACAACAGATTATAGACTTCATCAAAAAACAAGTCTACTAAAAAAATAACAAACAAAGGTTCCGTTACAGAAATATATTTTCTTAGCTCAAACTGCACTGCATAATTTTCTATACAATTATTATATGCTATTCTTAAGTATTTTTATTTTGCCTATTCATGTTTTAACCTGTTACACATTTCTAAGTGTATTTACTTTGTAATTTTTTTCCAAAATAGTGTTTTAATATAATTTTTAGCAAGATTTGGGTTGTTAAAAAAAATTACACGTAAGTAGTACCGATGAGCAATGAAATATTAGTAAAAGGTGTAAAGCGTACTAGTTTATGCAAATATAAATGTATATGTCCTGTTCATACAAAAGCCAGCAACAAATTTTGATTAATGGTGATAGTTTGTAGCGTAAGTTTTAGTAGAACAGATACATTTATACTTAGCATACACAATCACATATTGCGCTCTTCATTAACTCAAAGATAGTAAGTACACTGATAGTTTTTTGCAATGACAGCTTGACTTTCCAATATCATTATTTAATTTAATAATGATCTTATAAAAAAAATAACTAATATTAAGATAGTCCAAGAAGCGGATAACAGTAATAATTATTCAAGTCATAAACGAGTAAGATGAATAAACTAATGAATGTAAAACAAACACTTTTTTTGATTGATTGACAGATACAAAACTTGGTCTATAATTCAATGCCTGTTAGGTATTGATATAAAATTTGATAGTGGCTTGATATTAAAACATAATTAATAACTAATTTAATGGATAATTGCACAACTATTTAATAATTATACTCAAAAAATTTATTTTAATCTAATCAGTAAATTAGGGCCGTGATATCCAATTTCTAAAAAAATATCTAATAAACTATTAGAAAATAGCCTAATTTTTAAAGTAATAAATTTTATTAACACCTATGAGCAGCAAATAAATTATTTGTAGTTGTCTATATTAAGCATAACTTATTAGTAGACACCGGATTATATGCAACTTAAAAACGCTAAAATATGCATGCAAATATGTAATAAAAAAGCCCAATATATGTATAAAAAATAGCAAAAATATGCCAAAATATGCAACTATATGCAACATAATATAAATATAATAATTCAATCAAAAAAATATAACAAACTCTATTTTTTTTCAGTTTTGAATAATGTTAAATAGGTAAAATGTGTCAAAATATACAACTTCATATATACAAAGTGTCAGACAAAAACCGTAAGGCTAAATAGCTCCATTTTGAATAGTTTTTAGAGTACCATAAAGGCAGGTACATGTACGTTTTAATTTTTAGTATACTTGCAATAACAACCAACTTTGGTATTTTAAAGGCCAACATATATTTTTTTATTTTTTTTTAATCTCCAAGATATTTTAAATATAACCTAGTAAATAAAAAAAAAACATTTTACTTGTTTTCTATTTAAAATGATTGTAAATGAATAGTTGGCAGTTAAAATAACTAATGTTTAATTTCTGGTATATTTTTATGTTAATATGCATAATATAGTAACTTAAAAAATAACTTTTTTTCTAAAATTTGGTGAAATATGCATAAAAACTGAATATGGATGAAATATGCAACAAAGCCTAAATATGGACAAAATATGCAAATGCATATGCAAATATGCTTTTGCATATAATCCGGTCCCTACATATTAGTTTTCTATAGAATTTAATAAAATGCATTGAGCCAAAATATAAGTTATATTTTATTATTTTAATATTTAAAACCAACTTTAAGCAATAAAGACCAAATTTCCATTATAATATAATATATATCCGCTTCCATCGTATAACTCACGAGTTTCCTTAGCATATATATTGCGGTAATATGTACGTACTATTATGTGCAGCATGTATACGATAATCATTGTAATAAATGGAAATAGCAGTAGTTGGAAATGTTTTTATCGATTTAAAAACTGCACAATATTGCTAATGTAAGAGAAAATGCACATAAACATATAATTTATTAATTAAAAATTGATTGTAGCCTTGTATTTGTTTTTAATGCAAAATAGATGTCATTATTTTTTCCATTAATTTTTTGTATTATTTTAGTTTAGGGTTTTTATAAGTTTACCAATCTTAAGGTATTGCTAATCGTCTGTATCATTTACACACATATAACACAAAATTTTAATTGCAACTTTTTTTATTAAATACAAAAACTGATTTGCTTTGCATTTTTTTCGTTGTGCATTTGCTTGATTTGAATAAAATTATTGCATAAAATTCTACCCATCTTGTTACTCAACTGAGTTGGTGACAACGTCGCTTCTCAGATTTGTTGGTTGTTGATCATAAACAACAACTTTGTTTTTATACTTTTTTAACTTTAACACTTTCAAAACAACTATTCACAATATATTTAGTAGGAAATAACGCATCAAAAGTTATCAAAGCTTGAGCAGACTGCAAAGAAGTAAAATAGCTTTTAGATGTTAGTTTTCTTTTTCACGTTTATGTTGATTAATTTATGTAAACGTACTGGTTACTTTTGACTATTTTTTATTGAGTTTTTAAACTTGCTGTTTTTCCTTGCTATTTATTTCTAGTTTTAGCCAAACTTCAACTTTGGAATTCCATTCACAAAATTACTTCAAATAATTTAATCTACTATTTCAATAAACTTAACTAAAGTAGAACGCATTATATAACATTGAATTTTGTTTCAACAACTTTGTCCCAAGACAAGTGGTTTTAACTCAAATAAGATAAGTCTTTAGTATGCTATTTAAGTTGTTTATATACCAGAAATTATACGTTTTTAATTGTTTATTTGTCTGGTAACTGTAACTTATATAATGCGACATTCGATCAATATACGCTAAAATCTTGCATAGCAAGTCGAATGCAATGTGATTTTTGCATGCAAGACAAATCCATTGATATTTAGAATTAGTAAAGTTTTTAAAATGCATCCTCAGTTTTAGTTTTTTTAAGTAACGTCTGACATAATAATGTGTTTTTTTATTCATTACAATATAGGAGAATTTATATGTTGTTTTAACATAAAATTATTCTTAATTATCACATTAATATTAATCACATATCAATATTTGTAATATTTTTTAATAAAATGTAACGCATTTTATTTATATTACTTATTTTTTTAATAATATAGATATTTATAAATATATGTTGTTCATATTATACTACTTAATGGATGATGCCGCATTATATCATTATTTTTCGATTACATTAAATATAATAGAGCATAATAGGCCCACATGTAATGCACAATGTGAGTGGACAGGAAGTTATTATGAATGAAACAAGTATATAGTAATCATATATAAGCCGACTGAATGTGTTTATTATTGTTTATATTAGATTCGCATGTTTGTTTTAATATGAATCATGCCATAGAAATATTATCTTTTCATGAAGTTATTAATGATTTGTATAGATTGAATAGTAAATTTATATTTTATAATTAGTAAAAGGTATCCAAATTATGGTCATTTTTGTTTTATTTTTAATTATTGGTGTTGTCTTAATTATAATCTCATTAACAGTAATCATTGGAATGACATTGACACCTTTATTGTGGCAGTTCATGGTTTCATACGCAAACTTATTTAATGGAGAATAATAATAGATTTTTATAGTTGAATATATTAGACTGAATATAATAAATTTTAATTTTTTTACATTTCACTATTATTAAAATGTTTTTACACACTCATACAGTGTTTGATATTTTTTGCAGTTTTTCCATTATTATGAAATAATAAAACATTTTTACTATGTTTCTTACAAATTTATTCTTACGAATACATTTCTAGTTGTATAACTTATTACATCTGTAGAAGGCTCTAATAGAGCCAAAACTAGTAATGTATTTGTAAGAATAAATTTGTGATAAAAAACATAGCAAATTGTTGTATTATTGTATGACTATACATTATCACGTTGTCACAACCATCAATTATATCAAATAAAAAGTAACAAACCTTTATTTTTTTTTGTTGGTTCCAACAATTTTTAGAAACTAAGGTTTAACATTTAATAGAAATTAAATGGTATTATTGTAAATATGCCTTTTATGGTTAGGCTTATCAAAACAATATTTAACTTTTTATAACACATAAAAGAAAATGTAGGGCTATTTTATAATACAAGGTGAAGATCAGGAGGTGGGATGGTGACACGGTTGAGTTTGTGAAGTTATGACGTTTCAGTTACAATGGATCAGTGGACGTTACCGCATTGCGTGTATGCGTACAATAGTTTTATGACAACCGGTGCTTTTGTGACGGCAATCCAACTGCTTTTCCTGCGTATTTGAAAAACGGTTGTGTGTTGTTGGTCCTTTTTTTCAATGATAATGAGCGTACAGTGACAATAAATTCTAAACAATACACTGAAATAATCAGGAACCT
This sequence comes from Tachinus rufipes, assembly GCA_963932245.1. Lineage (NCBI taxonomy): Eukaryota > Metazoa > Arthropoda > Insecta > Coleoptera > Staphylinidae > Tachinus > Tachinus rufipes. Next base: position 44,193,749 of record OZ010744.1, on the reverse strand, counting down.
TTTCTTAAGAGAATTGCGTAGACTAAACACGTACGAAATTTGGTTCCAATAAAATGGTGCAACAGCTTATACTGCAATAATATTTATAGACTTGCTTTGGTTATTTTACCCAGTTGTCTTATGTCCCAGTTTGGAGATGTGCCTTGGCCTCCGCGTTTTCCAGACTTCAGCATGTGCGATTTTTTTTCTCTGGGCAAACTTAAAATGTTGGCTACTTAAGTCAAACCTTGTATATTAGAGGAATTTTAAGATGCGATTTGTTGTGAGATTCAACTGGTTGATTAACAAACAGTGGAAAGATCGTGGAAGAACTTCAAAGGCAGAGTGTAAAAGTGCGTCGATGAAGGCGGTCAACATCTTTCAGACATTATTTACAAAACATAACTTAAATGGCATACATTTTACTACATTTTAATGTCAATAAATATTTTTAACTTCAAAATTAACCCAATATATTTTTTTTTAAAACCTTGTTGTTTGTGGTTATTCTGTACTTATGGAAAATATAAGTCCAATATTATACTATTTGTTTATTCATTTTTGACTGAGATATCTGCCGGTCCTAAACTTAAAGTTACAACTATTTGATTACTTGTAGTTAGTTAAGCTACGCAGTAGTTAGATTACGCATTTTTAAATTATTTTTTTTATTCTGGTCAAAATGTGCCATGGCCAAAGTTATTACTAATGACTTTTTTAAGCCCAAAGCTTTTGTTGTAGTAAGGCTGCATGTAATTAAAAAGTCGTGAAGCAAATGAAATTCCCATTTTTATTTTTGAAGAGTTTTTGTATAATTTGAAAAAGTTTTTCCTCATATCATTTACGGGCTCCAACAATATTTTTTGATAACGCACTTTACGTTCTGTTATTGAAATTTTATAGATTACCACAAACTAAAAACCATTTGCACACATGACTTTTTTAATGAGTGCCGCGGTAAGTAATTTAACCTTTATGTGACTTGGAAATGAAACACCTTTTAATGACGGCGTGGGTACCCGGGTACCCTGTAACAAAAACACGTTACGCACATGGCGTTTGTTGTATTTGGTAAAAAGGAATATGATTTGGAACTAAAAAATAGTGTATCAAAACAATCTGATGTAAAAAACGATCTAAATATTGAGATAGACAGTTCCGATATAGTTGGTAGATGGATTAACTGGTATGATTTTTCAATAATACCAGTTTATATAATAAGGCAAAAAAAATTGCGTTTAGTAAAGAACTAACTTTATGCTTTCTAAAAAAAACAAATTCATTGTTTTTTGTTATTGATGCATTTAACGGTTTTGTAGAAATGGTTCTAGGACGTCGAATAATAGATTCCGCTGCTGCAATCATTAAAAATCTAGCTTGCAATGCTTCTAGAAGTACTTTCATAGTTGCAAAAAGTTATATTTGTTAACAAGTTAACACGAAAAGCATGTAATTTTTGTGCAAAACCTGTTTGCAATGAGCACGGCGTTGCAAAGACAATACGCGGTAATAATTGTGAACAATTACCAAATTAGCCATATTATATGTACTGTTAATTTTATATTAATTTTAATATAGCTATAAAAATACATTTGTTCAATTAATTACAATAGTTTTTATCTTATTTTATTTTAAATTATCAAAAGTATCCGGGTACCCAAACCGTCACGTTAATTCACGCTAATTTCTCAATAAAAAAGAAAAACATAATAGTAAAAATAATGTAATACGGTAAATTAAAGATAGTTAAGAGATGTCACTAAATCTCAAAACTTAAAACTCCAAAAATGTATATAATTAAAGTTCAAAAAGGTACCCGGGTATCCTGTCAGACACATAAAGGTTAAATTGAATACCAACAAAGTATAGCAACAATTATTATATATCAATGGTTTAACTAACAAATTTGTCAAGTGATAAATAATTTTTTCAGGAAAGCAACAAATATGTTACCAAGTTTTTAATTTGTATATTTGATTGTTACTACTTAATTTTGCGGCTTTTGGCATTTAAATAATATATTTTGGGTTTATTATTAGTGAAATTAATTGGAAATAGTGTAAAATTTTGTATTTTAGATCAATGAATGAAAATAAAAGAAGTTTGTTTGCTTTGGATATCGTCTATTTTTTTATTTTTAGCTATCTTATTCCGTGTATTTAAAGTAGTGGTTTTAAACATTTTTTGTTTGAGTGGTTTAAAATTAAAAAAAAAAACATTAAAACGCATACTTTTTAGATTTTGTTTGTTTTTTAAGTGGCAATCAAGAGTGCTTACCTGCGCGTTGAGTGGAACCGGCTTCTAAATACGAGTGTCCTCACTGCGTGTACTTGACATAAAAAAGTTTACTGCGTACAGAATGTCAGCTACAAAGTGTTTGTTCGTAGTTCTGTTTTCCGTGTACGTGTCGGAACATGTTGAAAAGTGGGTAAAACTTAAAGGAAGGCCGATAAGTATTGATTTATGCATGTTGCAATTTTAAAGCTTTCCTTGCTTTATACGCGAAGAATTTACCGTTGCTGTCAAAACCTTTAAATATTATAAAATTATATACACTTAGTTATTTCCGGTAATAAATCTGGTTATTTCCAGCAAATCGTACAGGCAAAATAGTTTGTAGGTCAAATGAGATTGCTTTAAACGTGACTCTTTTGTTATTTTGCGTTTTACTGACCTTCATGCTTATTGCGTTCTTTTCTCGTGTTTATGATCATTCTATTCTTGTTTTAATATGAGTAATAACTAAACGGTTTTTATAATATTTTTCTATACATGAAATAAGTTACTGGCTGTTTTCCTCAATCTTGCATAGCGTTTTGTAAAATTTCAACACAATAAATTAATTAAAATCAGAATCTAAGTAGACTTTATTTAAGTATTTCTTACAGTAATAAGATTTTACTGTAGAAAAATATTCAATATGCCTTTGACGAACTAGACATTTGAAAGACGAACTCTTAATCTTTCTGTTCTGGTTAACTCTTTCAATCATATGCATTTTACTGTTACTGTGTACCATAATTTTGCTTGTTTTTATATAATGTAATTTATGCGTCAGGTGATATAGAATAAAATTGTTTGTGTTGCCAACAAATTAGTTCACAAATACTAGCAAATACTCTTAACATCTTTATGCACAAGCACGTTATATTTCAAAATATTATGCCCTTAAAGTTTTGCTAGACATACTATTTATTTTTAAGTACTTAACACTTATTTTGAATAAGTTTTGAGCCGTTGAGAGATTGAAAAATACCTTGTCAACAAATAGTCTGATCTTAATTATTGATATGTTTATATGCAATCTTTTTGTGATGGTTTTTATTGTTATATTGAAACAACCTGCGTTTGAGTTTACTTAAGAAGTTGTAAGAACAAGGCAGTAATGTCTGTAGTAATATTAGTAATTAATAGACATATTATGTTAATATTCTTTAAACATTATTATTAATTTTAATTATATTTGACTGTATACATTGTATGTTAACTGCAGAAGAGATTTGGGTAATTTAAAAATATAACTTGTATGTAGCTTGTATAAACTGCATAACTAAAGGGGTTTATAATAAAGGCGGGTAGATGTTGAAATGGAATAAAACAATTTGTGTGTAAGGTATTAACATTTTTTTTTTTATTTGAAAGTCCCATGTATGCCAGTAAATGTGGAATACGACATTGTTCAAATGCCCGCCTCGGCTTCTTATGGTGGCACGGATCTGAGTGGTCCAATTTTCAATTACTCTTCCGCATAGATTTGGCTGAATTTGAGCAAAGGCCTGTGTTATGTTTACCTTTAGGGTATAGGTCGATTGTGGTTTATTTGCATAGACTTGCCACCTTACCCTTAAATCGTTTATGCAGAATGTCAATTGTGGCGTCCGCTGTGTAGCACGTCCTGCTGGAACCACATGTCTTCTAGGTCCATATGGTTCAATTTCGGCCACAAGAAATTGGTTATCATCGTTCTGTAGCGCTTGCCGTTGACAGAGACCGCCTCACCAACGTTGTTTTTAAAAAAATACGGACCAATGACGCCACTGGCTCAAAATTTACATCAAACGGTAATTCTTTGAGGATGCAGTATTACTTGCTGATCTTCGTGTGGGTTGGTGTCGTGTTATATACGGCAATTTTGCTTGTTAACATAGCCAAAGATGATTTTTTTTGTGCCTAAATTGGGGTCTTTTTCCAAACGATTTGAAGCCCAGTCAAAGAACAAACAGCGTTGTCTATGGTCATAAACTTTGAGGTCCTGGGTCAATTGGATCTTGTACGGTTGTAGGCCTAAGTCCCGAAGCAAAATTTGCCAAATTGAAGTCTGTGAAAACCTGAGTTCTTGTGCACGGCGAGGAATTGCCTTGGGTTCTTTTTGCGTTCCTTGAACGTACAGGTGTTGGCTGATTATTTACCGAACTTGTTGTCTCAAGGTTGGCCACCAATCGTTGAAGAGTTGACTGTGAATGGCCACCACGTCAACCGTAAATAGGGCGCAATGCGCGCAACGTTTGCACTAACGAACATTCATTTTAATAATAAAGTTTTATTATTTGAACGTGTTGTTTAATCGTGTAACTTGCCATGATGATTTGGCATAAGTAACTGAATAATAAACAAAAGATTTGATAAATGTCATTACAACAAAATGGCCGCCAATGGCCGCAAAAATCTACTTATCTAATTATTTTTATCAAACAATTTGTTAGCTATTTTTTTAAATATTTGCAACATATAATGACTCTTAATTTTTTTTGTTCTAAAAAAGCAATTTTTTTTTAGATACCAGAGAAGTCTATTTTTTTAACTGAAATAAGTTATATTACACTTCACAGGTTCTAGAGCAATTGGCATCTTATGTATAAAGCATTTTTCTGCTGTTAATTAAAGTTTAGAAACAAATCTCAGCAAGGGTATTTTGATCAGAAGATTATTTTTAAACTAAAATTGACTTTATATTTTATTGTTATCATTAGCTAATCAGTTTATAAGAATCTATTATTGTATATAAGCTAATGCCGATGGTTAACTGCCAATACTGCTTTAGCGTTTTGCAGGTAGCATTGAAGCGTATGTTAAAGTTACGGAAATACTTGATTGTGATAAACTAAAATGTTTGTTAATGTAATACGCATTTTTGTTAATATAATAACAAACATACGTATTACATTAAAATAATGGACATTCTGTACATAACTTATTTACTTAAACTATTTCTATTAAAGATGTGATTTATGCTTGTTATTTGTGTATAAAAACATCTACGTGCAACATGAGCTACGAGAGAAACAAACAACGCAATATTTTTTTGTTAACAGTACAATTTTATGATGATGAAAAATATATCTAAATTATATTCAGATTTATTTTTGAGATGGATTTTGTGCAAAAATATAATGCCATAACATAACATAACAATAGCGAAGTTTGTAATTCAAAAAATAAATTTTAAAGAACAAATGATGATATCTCTTGAAAGCCAATTCCACATAAAAATTAAACTGACGAAAGTGTGCTCTATCGACTTTACTTATAAAAAATTAATTTCCTCATTTTTGGAAATATTGAATAATCAATTCAAGATCACACATTAAAATATACAATTCGATTATCTATAGCTACCTTAAAAAAAATTGTATTCATGATTTTATCCAATCAAAATTTGGCCAATACATACATCCGGATGTTACAAATCACATTATAAACGCTTCCTAAATTAACAACAAGATTTTACTGTTTTAAATTTAGAAATTCTAATTTTAGATATTCATTCATCATGCTTTACTGTATACTAACTATTAATCAGTTATTCAACGCGATTAATAAAAAAAAACACGTGTTTACTTGCATCTTAACAATAACTTTATACCTCGCTTTATACTAAATATATAGCACTAACTTAAAGTTACTTAAATTTGTATATGGCACAATTTATTTTTTTATTTATATATCGATGCATGTGTAAATACAGAATTAATGAGACACATATATATTTTTTTAATGGCAGAGCGAAAATAAATTGATAAATTAAAATAGATTGAGAATTGGAGCGGCCGCTTCACGACTGTAAATATAGATCCCATTGAGATATTTATAACGTTTTATGATAATATATTTTTTGCTATTTGAGAATATTTATGGGAATCATAGATTGGTACGTGTCGAAATTTTATATTTTGGACGTTTTATATAAATATATATTTTTAATGAATTATAATTATACGTTTTTTTAATTTATTTTATGTCGGGAACGGTATATATATTACAGCTTTGAAATTCTGCTACAAAGAACGTATATATTGAAAGATAAAATTGCTTGCGCATGCAGGTGACATCCGTTTTGACTTTCAAAATAATTTGCACTTGATATATCTGAATAATACTAGTCGTTAACGTAATATATTATAATGACCTGGCAATGATGTCTTCTTTATAATATTAAGTCTCAAATAAAAAGCTTTGTATATTTCAAACCAGAAATAATTAAAATAAAAAAAAAATATATCTTGGTAGGAGATGAAATCAATAACATAAGCCACTTAGCGCTTGGTTTAAACTGTTTTAAACAAAGTGGATAAAATAAAAATCAACATCTGTGTATTACACCATTCGACCATTATGCTTTAACTTGTAACGACATGACAGCAACTCGTTATTAAACGAAAATTGTTTTTTAAAGGTCTGTTACGCTTATGTTATTCTATAAAAAAATTAAAAGACTGAGATTGCAATTGTTGTTTTTTATAATATAATAAATATAATAATACTATTTACATATATAAAATAGATCAAGTAGCATTTTTAGGGAAGAGTTAATCCTAAGAAGACAAATGCAAGATAATTCGAATTAATTTTGTCAACTTTGACACATTTACTGCCGATAAGTTTTAATAAAGATTTTGTGCAAATATTTAAAACGGCACAATATTTATTCTTGTTTTATCTTTCATAAAATAACATCGCTGCCGTTTCATATTTTATAAATGATTTAGATACTATTTGATTATTAATAGGCACAATGTACGTAACAAATAAACGAATTATAACGCAAGATAAAATATAAATCTAATAAAAATGTTAAAAATTTTGAAGGGCTGCTACCACAACAATAAAATTTCTAAAAACAAAATAAAACAAGTCAGTACTTTTATTTGTAAAACAGATTTAAATTAGTTGAATAGGTACAAAATTTCACTTTTATATCAAAAGTAATTGTTATGTGTTTTAAATTGCTAACAGCAGTTTAAACTATGGCATGCGTACCACTTGTTTCATTTAGTTTTCTATTACACAGTTATTGTTTTTTTGTTTGACTTTTAGGCTGACAATTTTCTCAATGCAGAATAATCCACGCTTGATTTGCACGCTTAATGTTTCTGGTTTAATACCTTAAGCTGTACTTGTTAATTTATACACATTGGTTTGTGTCAAATTGCATTCATAGTTTTAGCTAGAAATAATACTCTATATATTTGACTAAATCAATTTTTTAGTTAGAAATTGATTTAAAAATAACTTCAACACACATATGACCGAAGCAGGCAAAGTCAGTAAAATACTAAGCACAGTTTCAGTGATAAATTATTATTTAAAGTTTTGAGTTTATTACATTACAAACGTTTAACATCAGTTATAAATTTTTTTTCTGCATTTTCAAAAAAAGGCTTGTACTGTTTAGTAGTGTCAGGTTTTTTTTGCGCATTTTGCACTGCGTGCATGCTAGACTTGTTGTTGATGTATTACTCTTTTAACAAATCTGTCTCTTCAATAAAATTCATATTCTTATGCTAAGGGATTACTTATAGCTTTACTTCGGTTAGGTTGTGTTTGCCAAAAGAAGCTGTGTGTGCAGTTTATAAGCTATACATTTATTCAGAGCGTAACGGAGTCTTATCTTTTATTATACACTCGCGGCATGGGGGATCTATTCTTAATCCTAATGTATGTTTGTTAAGATGACAGTATTTGGTTATCAGTCTTGTGACCCTTTGCTGTCTGATTTGACTTATTTGTATTACCACGGTTTTGGTAATATGCGATGGTCTTGTTAGGAATAACATGAGTGTGTCAATTCCTTACAGCTTTTTCAAAAGTTGTTCAAGTTTGCTGGGGATTTTTTATCCGGTCTTCTATGATGGCAGTCACTTTTGCCTGGGATCACACTGCGGTCCAGTTCTGTTTCTGCTTTTTATCAATGATATTTCTCAGAGTATTCATTTATTGTCTTTTTTTTATTTGCTGATGATCTAAAGTTTTACAGTAAAATATCATCTGTTAATGATTGTCATATGTTACAACGTGATTTAGATTCTGTAAATGCTTGGTGTCATAATAATTATCTTTTTCTTAACGTTAACAAATGTTTTTTAATTAGTTTTAATAGAACACTGAATAAAATATCTTACGGTTATGATATTAATCATAAACTGTTGAAACAAGTTTCTCAAATAAAAGACTTGGGCGTAATCTTTTATTACAAACTCACATTTGTTGAGCATATTAACTATATGTGTAACCGGGCTAGGAAAATGCTGGGTTTTGTTCACAGAACGTCAGCAGATTTATTCCCAAGTACGCTGAAAATAGTTTATTGTTTTTTGGTGCGCTCTCATTTAGAATTTGCTTCGTCAGTCTTACGAAATTTATATTCAAAGTATTAAACGATTTCAAAATAAGTTTGCTAGATTATTATCTTATAAATCGGGGATTTTAGCGGTTGATTTTGATTGCAATTACATTATATGTTTGTACAATTTGCCACCACTAAAACTTTGTCGCAAAAGGGCTGATCTTTCGTTTTTGTGTGGACTAGTGTTGTTTGAAGTAGACTGTCCTGGGCTTCTTGCATTTCTATCATTCAGTATTCTTATTAGCAATCGACGTACTAGGCAGATGCTATTGTTTAGAGAATTTACACATTTTACAAATTACGGGTGCATCAACCCACTTGTTAGGATGTGTAAACTGGCAAATTGTTTGCTAAGTAATTTTAATTAGCTTTGTACCAAATTGCAGTTTAGGTCGCAATTAAATCATATTGATTAAATTGTGTACCTAAATTGTATTTTAAATTAAACTTGTTTTTATGTATTGTTTGTATTTTATGTATATTATTTTAGTTGATGTAATATGTTTGTTTATATCTTATAGTGTAGATGTGAATGGTTTAACTTTTACCGAGAATAAAAATTTATTATTATTATAAACGTAGTATGCTTGCTCAGGGGTAGTAATGTTTGCTTTCTTTGGTCTTTATCGTTGAAGCCCCGGTGCTATTCTGGTTTTTGTTTTTTTGGGTTTATTGATAGCTCTTTTTTGCACTACTTTTCTATGGTGTTTAGTGCACTCGGTATCATGTTTGACACAGTAGCCCTAAACTTTCTGTTTACGAGGATAGTGAGATCATTGGCATAGCGTAAGGCAATAACGCTCATGTCGTTAAGTATCTGTAGTAGGTTGTCTATGACAAGGCACTACAGTAAGGGTGAAAGTACAAATCCCTGGGGGCTCTTACTTCAGCTTTTACAGTCTTTCCAATTCTATGCTCTAGAAAGTTATAATAATGTACTTTGTTTTACATATTTCTAAAGTGTGAATATTTTTTGATAGTTAAACACTAAAAGGCATCTTAGCTATTGTTAAATTAACTTCAAGTTACTCTGTTTTTCTGTCATTAGAGTTTGTACTCACATGTTTTTACAAAGCTAGTAGCGTTTTAACCTGTTCTAATTCCACGACATTGTTGTATTTGGCTCAACTGCAGCTGGTTAATACTTTCATATAGGTAACTTTGTACTAATCATTAGGTAGCACTTTGATCACTTTTATCGGACTAGCACACTTTTGAGAAATATTTCTACTAGTACTTTCTTTAGTCACATTTATTTTAATGAAATTTAATGATTTGATTGCGTATGTGTAAGGTTTTTCTACATTTTTTTTAATAGATGAAGGTAGCCTTTTTTTACTATTGTTAGTTTTATAATATAATCAAGGAATGCAAATACGCTATATATTTCTACACATATTGTTGCATACGAGGAACCCACAACTGGTTCAAACTGCATTCCAAGTCTTTTCAATTGTGTTTGCTTTATTACATCTTTCGTAAGGCATGTTCTTTGTAAATGGTGTGATTGTAGTTGCTCTTTGGTGGTTTTAATAAAATCTTGTTAATTAGCAATAACTTCTTGTTATTTGGCTAACCAGATTTACTTGTAATTTTTAAGACACACCGTCTTAAAAATTACAAGTAAATTTGTTATTGGGTTTAAGATCATATTCTGTAATGAAACTGTATTCAATTAAGTCTTTACTTCAGACTTCAGTCTTATTTGGTCTATGCTGGTTTGAAAGCATTACAATTGCTGATTAGTTTAAAAGTAACCTCTAAAAGATACTGTCAAAATTTGTTGACACTTTTAACTATCGCTAGATTTTTCAAACTTTTAAGAATAATAATTTTTTTCAATTTTTGTTGTTTAACGTCTATATTACGCTACAGGTTTGAGTTGGTCATTCTTCTTCTGCATTAATATTTTAACTTTGCTTGTATGCAGTTTTTATGTATACCTTGTGGACACTGGTAGGTACTAGAAAATTCTTCATACATCCGATTTTTTTATTACTTGGTCTTACTTTATCTTCCAAAATTTTAATACATAAGTAAGTCAACCCACATAATAAGAATTTGCATTTGTCCAAGTTAAGGGTAAAGGTTTTATTCATATGATATGCAATATGATTTCTATTTGTTGTAAAATTTTATCAACTGTTGTGGTATGTATTTAGTGATGATGTCATCAATGTAATACTATGTTATCTAATAAAAATTACGTATGCTGGGTTGCACTAACATCGGTCGGTCCGAACCGTCCGTTAATTTTTTTTTATAAAGTTGCTTGTTTTGTGTTTTAGTGGGTATTATGCCCGCTTAGCACACGGAAGGTCCCCGGTTCGATACCAGGCAAAAAAACTTTTTTTTTTAAATTATGGTTTTTAATTATTATTTATTTTAATTTTAAGTGACTATCACTCATTTACCTCAAATTTTATATTTTTATATATATTTGGGAAGACGCTATTTTACACCTACAAAGAAACTTTGCTTTACAAATGACAAAATATAAAATTTATCAAGAGATTTTTTGGGAAAAACAAAAAACAAACAAAGCAACAGAAATATTTTTGTCACAAAAACGCGTTATAATGTCCAAATTAAACACAATGACGGACAAAGGTACACAAACAAATTGATTTTTTGTTTGAATTATTGAAAAAGTTTATTAGAAAAAGAGTTCTCCAAGATAATATCAAAACTTTTGATGAATTAATTGCTTAAACATAAGAGATTGAAAATAGTTGCGTTGAATAGCAAACTTTGAACAACAATAACAAAGAAATTGTTAAGATCTCTACAAGTTTTTGCAATTAAAGCCATGAAAAATTATCTACAGTTCTTAGTCTGATCGACACTGTAGTACAGTAGTTATTTGAATTTGATGCATTTTTGTAGAAAAACAACTTGCAAAGATGGTTATATATCTAAAATAAAAGCGACGACTCAACACTGTAAATCTTCTGAAATTGAGTTTTTCTATACTGTAAAAATTTTAAGATATATTAGTTTTTTGTTTAGGGTTTAATAGTCGGCAATCCAGTTTTATTAAATGAACCGTTTATTTAATCTGTTGAACTTGAAGACCCAGCGAGGAGAACAAATTTCTGCATATACTGTACGGAATCTACATTTTTAAAGGGAGTTTTTTTACTTTTTATTAATCTAGTGATTTTATTTACATGGACAAATCGGCAGTCGGTACTAGACTACGTGGTTGTGAATAAGGCACCGTAGGAAGAATTAGAAATATTTAAAGTAGGAATAAGTATAGAATCAAACCACCAGCTATTAGAACTGAGCTCAATTGGGGAAACTATATGACGACAAGAAGATAAAAAAGGTGAAGAAAAGATAGTTTGGACGGAAGAAAATATGTTAGAGAAAGCAATCTGCAACAGCAATTGTATTCAAAAAAGGCATAAGAAAAGCACAAAAGATTATCAGTGTAAAAAAGCTAAAAGTGAATTTATAAAAATTAAAAAAATAATGACAAGCATGGAAATACATAAACTAAGAAATAAAAAGAATACAGGGAGATATTGAGGCAATGCCAATAAAGGTGTGGAAGGAACAGGAAGAGAAAAGAATTTAAAAAGAAATACCAGACATACAAGAGCTAATTCAGCAAGCGGAAGAAATTTTAAAAGAAACAATATGTGATCAGATAGAAAAATTAAAAAAGATGAAAGCGCCAGGTATGGATGCGATACAGAATGAAGCGTGGTTGTAGGGCTTGTTGAGAGATTGAGTGAGTTATTAAATAAAGTATAAAAGGTAGGTTCTGAGTCACGAAGTGAGTCCGATACACAAGAGTGAAAGCAAAATATAGTAAATAACTATAGGGAATAACACTACTGGGTGCAGCATGTAAGATAACGCCATAGTATTAAAAGACGACCTGAATAAGGAACTGGGTATGAAAGAGATATTTGCACGGGCAAACAGAGTTCAGAAAAGAAAAAGGTATCAAGGATAACGTAAATATTTTACACCATACGGTCGAAAAAGAAATAGCAGAAAAAGGAGGAAAAGTATATGCGTTATTCCTTGACCTAAAGGCGGAAATTGATAGTGTTGATAAAGAGAAACTGTGGTAAGAAGTATAAAGAAGTATATGAGGAGACAGTGTGGGTTAACGGAAAAATTAATGAAAGGTTTGGACAACAAAAGGTGTGAGACAGGGCTGTTTATTGAGTCTTATTGTTTGCGACTCTTAGATGTAGAAGAAAAACTGTGGTTGGTTCAAGCAGGGGGGATAGTAGTTAGTAGAGAAAGAGTATGGTCACATAATAATGATAAAATAAACTTAGTTTTTACCACAAATAATAAAATATAGTAGCAAATATTGATTTGGACAATTATTGATTTGAAAAAAATCACGACAATCTAATTTTTATGACAATGAATTTATCATTTTGTTAACATAATAAATAAAAGTAAATACAACAACAATTTATTGATATGATTGCCAACAATAAATAATAAATTGTTAAAATATATTAAAATCAATTTATACTTATTTAATCAAAAATTAATTAAACTGCTAACAAATTGAATATTTGCTTTGTAATTTTGTTTTTAATACAACAATAAATATTTTTCCAATTCTATTTGTGAATTTTAATGTGGTCGTTTGTTGCTCCTGCAAACAATCCCCGTTTGTATTATTAATTGGATACATTTTTCCGCTTACATTAATATAATTATATTTTATATCCATATTTAATGCGGCTTGAATATTTAATCCGATCAATAGTCACAATGGAGATGTTGGTTGCGGTTCATTTAGTCTATTATTTACGTAGTAGATAATAGAAAATCGATTATTAGCAATAATGATGTTAATCATATTTTTAATATATTTTTACATCTTGTAAACAATTATGTAAATTTTAACTTAAAATAACATAAAAAAGATAGCAAAGTTTAGAATAATGCTCTTTTACTTAAAACTTCCTTAAAAAGCTGCAACTTTTCAAACTTACAATATTTAAAATGTTGTTTGTAAGTTTATTTCTAAAATATAATTTAAAAATTTGCATAATATATATTTTTTTATATTATGATTAAGCAATACAATTTTCCTGTTATTATCTTGTAAATATTTATGTAAAAGGCTAATCAAAATATTTACAAAACCAAAATTAATAAGATTATATTTAAACATTTTGGTTAATAAATTAGTATGTACATAAAGTCGGAAAGACCTTTCTAACTAGCTTAACTTCAACAAATTTAATATAAACCTATTTGGTTTCTTTATTCATTTAAATGGGGGAGAAATGGAAAGTCCCAATTTAGCCTTGCGGTTCGATTCGTTAATGCTCAAAATATTTGCCCCACATTCTGGCATACTGGGTTTTAAAGGCAAAACTGGCGAAGGGTAGCGGCGAAACTTAATTAGGCAAAAGAGTTTTAAGTTAATTAATCTTCAAAGTAAAACTTGTTATAATTGATCATCAGTGCTCACACATACACAAAGTAAATTACTTTACGGTAATTCCGAGAAAGATTTTGATATAAACCGTCAACATATCGACATTTCCGTCAATGCCAGATACAATAACACAAGACGAGATTTACTTTTCATAATTTTCAAAATGTTATAAAACATTTACTTTCAATAACTTAATATACTAAAGAAAACACATATCTACTCTAGTTATATACAAAAATATAACTGAAACGTGTTATACAACATTATTTTTTTTAATAATTAAAGTGTCGTTATTAGGTCTGTTCCAACCTACGATTTGGACAGTTTGCAAACCGTCCAAACTGTGCACACAAACAAATATTTGTCATCTTTAGGCAATCCTTTATACACCGTAATTGTTTGTGTGCATTGTTCCTGATGGTGTCGGTTGGAACAAACCTATTATAATCAAACTATATACCATTTGTTTAATTCTAATAACGGAACTTTAATTTGAAATAAAAAATTTATTAAATTTAATCTATCTTAATATAGTGATTAAATATTAGTTAAGGCTTAACGGTAACTTTAAAAGAAAGCATATCAAATTTGAATAGAATGTTAATGTTCTTATATTGTCTTTGTTAAGATTTTTTTTTAATTATACCTGTTTATTGAGAACTATTTAAGTATACATTTTAGCAACATTCAAATACACAAATAGATCAGTTAAAAATTTAATAAAGTTAAACAAATTTTATTCTATTAGCACAACAACAGAGATACAAATAATGTTTTATCAAACAAAGTAATTTATCAACCTTGTACGAGGTGTGTAAATTAAGTAGTGAGACTGGCTGGGCGGAAGGTATAAAAATGAGTGACATTAATTTTAAGAAAGTAATGTTTTTGATTTCAAATTTTTAATAAAATTTAGCAAGCCTATGGAGAGTTTGTTTTGTCAAGATAAAAGTCGCAGTCCTACAATTTTTAAAAACTGTTAACAAAATCAGGGATTTTGTGCGTTCAGATGATTGGTTGACTGTCAGATTGATCGGGAAAAAGTTGAATTTGACTCACACTACTAAGGTGGAAAAGAGTCAATTGAAGATTAAACGCACAGCAAAAAATATGTCAAAATCTTCAAAAACTGTTGAAAATCTTGACAGAATCCGGGATCGTGTACATTCAGATTATCGGTTGATAGTCAGATTGATCAGAAAGAGTTAAATTTGACTTACACCACCGTTAATCAGATTTTGACTAACATTAACATTTGGAGTGAAAATGCTTTGGTTTTTTGGAATTTATTGAAAATGGTTTAAGATTTTTAAAACTACTGATGACAAATTTTGGGTGTTTGAGTTTAACCTGGAAATCAAGCGCCATTTTTTCGAATGCTCAACAAAACAAGTTCGAGCTGGTCGAAGATCAAACGCATGTTTTTTTTAATAGTCATCGTTTACAAAGTGCACTTCAATGCCAAACGGTTAATGCGGTTATGCGTGTAAGATCAAACAGTAAGAACAACTGGGTGTTGCATCACGACAAATTGCCTTGTCACACAGCAATGTCAATAAACAAGTTTCTAGCCTGTAAAAACATTCTTGTGCTTCTCTGCCTTATTATTTCTTTTTTTTGTGACTATTTTTTTAGAATTCTAGTAACCAAGTTTCAGCACTGATTGAAGAAACAGTCTTTAAGTACATACACAACTTTAACAAAAAACTTTAAATGCGTCAATAATACTATTTTTGTTTTTAAACGCGTAAAAGCAAAATACATGTTAGCTTTTAATTTCTTTTTTTTTTTAATTCAAGACTGCGTTACAATCTTAGCCAAACAATGTCATTGTATGTTTAACTTAATATTAAAAACTTTGAAATAAAACTATTAAAAATTGCTTGTTTTAGCTCACATTTTAATACAGTAAATGAAAACTATTGTTTGATTGTATTAATTAACTTTTAAGTTCTTGAACGGATAATAGCAAAAAGGTTTTAGTTTGGTAATACAATTTAATTACTAGATAAGCACCTCGGTTTTGTTAAGAATATGGCATCACTACATCAAATCTTACACTGTTCATTTTTACGGCGCTTCATGTATGATAGCAGGTTACATACATACAGCAATTTTGTGTATGTGTAGTTACAGTACAATATAATAGATGAATTACGTGTTATCGGATCATATAACCATTTTTTTTTATAATAATGCTTGAAAGGTTTAATTTAACATCATTTGGGGCCAATATTACAATAGTGGTTTAAACTGCAAACGCTAAACGACTTTAATATAGTTTACAATTGTTATTTATAAACAAACGATGACATATTTTTTGAATAATTATATTAAGTTTTTAACTTTTAATAAAGATAACGGTTTAAGATTTTGGTGTGTTTGGTAGTCAATTAATATTCAGTTATTACACCAACAACATCATAAAGAACCCCGCATTATTATTATCAGGTTATCAAAACATTTCTCTCATATAGAATTTCTTATACATTGTATTTTACTTTTGTCTACAGTATACTGGAATATTGTAGTACTGTATGGTCTTCATATTACGCAACTCACTTTAATGTATTGGTGAAATGTTTTTAAACTTTTTTCAATACTATTGTATATTTTTTTAATATATTTCTGGCTAGTAAGCTTGTTTGTGGAGAAGTGGATTGTCAGAATCTTGATGTACTAAGACCAGCAAACAGAAACTTACTAACATTTACGTGTTTTAGGTTGCATAGTAGGTTATTACTCCAACAATTAGAGTAATGTTTGCTGTGATTGAAAATTATTTGATTTATAACTTACTGGACTATGTAACCATTACACACTTTTTGATGGTCAGTTTATTGCCAACAAGACCAGCTACTTTGCAACAGAAACAGTTTTAAACGTAAAAATAAATAATGTAATATTTGAACAGTTGATTTGCCTGTACAAATTTGCAGAATAGTATATAATAGTATATGTCTGTACTTTAGACTAAACTCTCTTTTAATATTTAAATTGCATTTTGATGCACTCAACCTGTAGATTGCTCTACTCTTTCGACATTGCCATAAGTTTTTCTGTAATGATGTATTGGTATAAACCGCTCAGGTGCTGTAGTGGTTAGCATATTTGACTGCTGAATATTGAATACGCGTTCTTATAGACAAAAAGAGAAATTCGATGTTTTTAAATTTGGATCAAAATTTGTAGATAGAGCTTAATTTTAATCTCTGGCATCGGTTATTAGACACGTAGCAGAAAAAAAAAAGTTAAGTAAGTTACTATAAGAGGGGTATAGATGCAAAACCGGCATTCTTGTTTTACAGTTTAGTTTTATCATGCAGCAGTATATAGGGTGTCATTAAGAGCGACGCATTTTATTTCTAAAATAAGAAACAGATTATGTAAGAAATCAAATATTATTTATATTCCAGTTTAAAGTTATTACTGCAATTAACGAAAAACAATATTATTCAAACGTTTTTTACGAAAGCGTTGCTAAAAGAAGTAAATCTTTCAAACCCAATTTTTTATGACATTATTTATTGTTCTATTTTACATTGCTCTAGAAATCTTACTTCCCCGATTGATAAAGAGCAAGTTGCTGTTTAGTCATAACGTATCGTACGTACCTTTACACATAAATCGGTCCTAATTTCAGCAATGATACGTTTAATGTTGGTTTGCAAGTTGAGTAATGTTGCTGGGTTGTTGGCTTAGTTTTGTCAATATAATTAATTGTTGTGACCTCTACTACGTGATAAATTATGTTAATGAAATAATAAAACAATTTACTACGGTTTTTATCACAATCATATAACATAATGAATAAAGATGGCGGCTAGTGAAGATGGTAGTTAAAATCTGTCTCCGACCATTTCCAAAAGTTCTCAATGGGAAGAAGTAATTGAAGAAAGTAAATCGTATGTGTTTTGTGCAGGTGTTTGTTCAAAATACTATCATTCTGACTGTGTTGAGATGAAGAAAAGTGTTTTAAATGTTATATGTGCATATGCAAACACCAAATAATTTTACAATACTTGCGTCGTTACTTTCAACAATAACAGTGTTATATTAAAAGCTATAAAGCAAGAAATTGAAAATAGTGAACTTATAACAAATGCATTGGCAAAAACAGTTGAAGATTTTAAAAATGAGGTTTGTTGCATGAAAACAATATATAAACACAATGATAATATCACTGGTATAAGTTTATAGTGACATCTATTGATAAGAGTTCCTACAGCTCTACACTTCTTGGTAAAAATAAAGTATTAGTGAAGGAAACTGTACTTGTGAGAAGGGAAATTACAACTGAACAACTCAAAGATGCGTTAGATGGTGCTCATAATCAGAATTTAGCAAGAAAAGAAATTATAAATAAAAGAAATGTAAAAACTAATGCAAGTACTAAATCAAGTGAAAATAAAAATGTAAATTTAAACAATAAAGATAACTTAAATATTAAAAAAATAATAAATGGGAAACAATAAATTGTCGTTAAAAGAAAAATCCAGTAAAACTAAATACAATTTGTGGAACAGCTACAGAAGATTCATTCTTACAAGGAGATGCCCCACACGGGCATTTACATGTTTATAGAATGGACCCTAAGCTAACAGAAAATAACTTAACAACATACTTTAATAAAAAAAGTTTCGATAATGTTATATGCAAGAAATTGATGTCAAAACATTCTGAGTTATCCTAATGGCCTGTCGGTACATGCGTTGAGCGTTTTTTACAACGGCTTATAATCGTAAAAACTCAAAAAAACAAAACAACACAGTTTTAAATAAAACAAACAAGTTTAGTTCTCATCATGCTAATTGAATTTTTGTTTTTCAGAAGAAAGCTGTTCGTGTAGTTGCGGGTTTTGGTTTTAGAAATACGTGTAGGTCTCATTTAAAAAAACTGGGTTTTATGACTGTTGCAAGTTTATATGTATTGGCTTGTTTAGTGCATGTGAGGTATAGATGCTGGAAATTACAAGTTTTAAAATGAATTGCATAATTATTGTACTAAATCAAGTAATAACATCTGCTTGTCGTACTGCACACTAACAAAAACATTAAATTTGTTCCATTATGTGTCAGACAAAATATATAATATTTTACCCTATGCAGTTTAAAAATTACCAGTTCAACGATTTAAGTTATCTCTAAAAAAAAATTACTAAAGCATGAATTATATCATGCTAATGATTATTTTAATATAAGTTTTTTTTTTTGTTAATGTCCATAAGTGTGCATGTAAAAATGTTTTCTTTAAATATTAACTCACAACTTATACCTGACGTTTTTGTACCACATTATTTTACTATTATGTTTATGCAAATAAAGTTTATCTATCTATCTATCTATCTATCTATTTCATCTGTAGAAGGCTTTAGTAAAGCTGAAACTAGTAATGTATTTGTAAGAATAAATTTGTGATCAAAAACGTAGTAAATTGTTCTATTATTTCATTAGTTTTGTCAACTCAACGATAACGAGTTTTATTCAAAGTATCGGTGTTATCAATATTGTTGAAAAAAGTCTATTAACTCCTTCAGCATGAAACGCACGTTGAATATTTAGTTTAAGTAAATGCAATGCTTATTTATGCATTGCTTTTGCTTGTTTATAAAACCTTTAAGCTAGATCTGGGATAAATTTTAAGTTTCTCTAAAGCCTAGTTACTGCGTCTGTGACGCAAATGATTGTTTTATATTTGCGTGCTTAGTTAAAGCAATATTGTAGGCTCAGAGTTTTCTAAAAAATGTTTTACAAACTGGTATTGTAAATGCTCAAAGACTGAAATTGACGGCAAATTGACTAAGTTGCAATATTTTCTTTGCTGTTTGCATTTCTTTGTCTTACTGGCGTAAGAACATTATTAAGTAATGTGTTGTTTTGAATATTTGCGGCCTTCAATTGTTTTTTGACAACAACTATAAATTAAAGTTAATGCACGCAAAGTTGTTGCAACTGAAAGTGAATTTTAATAAAAGATCTGAGTAATTTGTAAACGTTGTTGAATTGTGTACCGTTCCATGATGAAATGGTAAGCACTGACAAGAACAAATGACAAAGCAACAAACTCAAGAGGGCTGTCACCTGAACAAATATTAATTTAAAATTGATTGATTATATTTTAAAACCAAGACAGTTTTATAGTTTATTATTAATGTACACATGAGCACTCTTTGTTATTACAAAGAGTGCTCATGTGTTTGTCTCACTATTAATATTTATTTGATAAACATTTATATAAATAACATATTTCATAACGTTTTATTATGTTCTAATCTGTATTCAATAACACTTAACACATCTTTCAATTCAGTTTCAATTTGTACATTAATTAACTTTACTGTACAAAATGCAACAAGAACAATTCATATTTATAATAATTTTGAACAATGCAATATATAAATAAATTAAAAAATATACAAATAAAAAAATTATTGTTAGCAGTTCAACACATTACCAACAAATATCCGAACTGGAACTTCTTATACTAGCACACCAATACTGATAAGAAAAAATAAGGACGGTTTCAACTTATCATCTGTTTTTTTGTCTTCACTCTATATATAATACATAGAATATAGAATTTACTTATAATCAGTAGACGATGTCACTCAGCTGCCGCGCCAGCGTGAATCCGAGTCAACACATTCACTACTTCATTAGTTTAATACTTAAAATAACTGACATTGCTAACAACTCATTCTAAAGATCATAATATTAATACAAATTATTATAAAATATATAAAGTTTTAAATGACCTTATTAGTTCAATCAAAAATGTTACACAAAATTTGTTTAAACTTTTTTTATAATACGAATAATTTCTGGATTTTTTTCTTATTAAGTTGTTATCCTAAATATTTTTTTTACAATGTTGTATTATTATTTCAAATACATTAATTGAGCCTAAGAAAAATTAATTAGTATTTTCTATTAGAATTGCTTCAATAGATTTCATTGAATATCCCAGGACGGAATTTTATAAAGGTAGTATTATGTAGGTCACTGCTGTTGATACAACGGTTGGCATATAATATGCAATATTGCAGCTAAAAAAAGTTTACATATATTTGTCATTTCACCCCATCTACACATCGGCACTTTTAAACTAGGTTGGGTCGATATAAATTTCAATAGCTTATATTGCTTTCCATGAGCGCGCATTTTCTTTTTTTTTATTATAGCAGGAATAAACATTTGATTTAGTGCACATCAAAAAACAGTAATTGATCAATTGAATATTAAATAATTTAAAAAATAATCAAGGAATGATTGGTTGTAAAATGTTGGCAGTGGAAGACATTTATTATTAATATAGTAGAATCACAGTCGTTCATAGCGGTGCGTAGATGGATGTTATTCCACCTTTTAGTGCTTTTCCGGCAGTAGCCGTATAAAATATTTATTCTTTAAACACAACGCTTTCCGAATTAGATTTTCAAATAGCTCGCTAACTACTTATTTTTTTAATTTTGCGTTAAAAATACTAAATAAATTATAAATATAGAGTATTGCTTAATGAAAATTATTAATATAAATTGCCTAACTATACTTGATCAAGCAATATATATAACTCAAAATTAAATATTAAAAAAATATTTATAATATTATTAGATAATTTATTTGAAAACAATTAAAAGTGCTATATAAGTGATGATTGTAGTTGTCAACGGTGTCGTAACAAAAAAAAATTGTTAAAAAAAATAAAAAAAAATTATAAAATGATTTTTTATTATTATTTGCGCTAAAGTTTTAATTATCAATTTAATAAATTAATCAAAAACACATTTTTTAATTTCGAAACCGTTTTGAAAAAAAAAAGTGATTTTTGAAAAAAAAAATTGTATTTTGTATAATATTCAAAAAGGTCCATAAAAATATGTATTTTGATCAAATTTGTGTGTTAAAAAAGACGAATTATAACCATAATTATGACATAATTGCAATAAAATTCATAATAGTTTGTTTAAATAGTAATGCGTATTGATGAAAATGCTGATATAAAAGTTCGTTATCAACAAATAATTTGGCGTTAAAAATATACAAGTATGGTTTATATTTTGAAAGCTATAATTTATGATATGTTTAGTTCACCATACATTTTCTAAAAAAAAATACAATAATTAGCAAATGAAAATGAACAAAAGTTGATAACGCGTTCATCCCAAATAATAATAAATTTATTTTACAAGTGTAGATTTAAAAGAAGAAGCATTTGTATATCAATTGCTATGGTGAATTTACAACTACTTACAATTTAATTTTGTATAAATATAATTTTATGGAGAAAGATGAAAATATAACCAATATTTCCTATATTTATGAAATAATGCATTCATTAATTTAGATAATCAAGGAGTTATTATGCTAGAAAGGAGAACATTACTGGAACTTTTAGGAACAGCAGAAGTCCAAGACAATTTAAATATTAAATTTAATTAAGTTTTTTATTACAGCAACTTAATAATAAAATTAGTTAGTTAACAATTGATATTAGCAAACTAAGACTATAGTGCAAATAGAATTTTATTTTTTTATTTAAGGGCGCGATATTTTAAGTGTCTTAAAACTTTGATCACAACTTGTGTTAATTCCATTTTAAAATTGTTTTATTGCAAAGTGTAGATAATAAAAATTTTAGTTACATGAAATATATGAAAAACCAAATTTTTTTATTGTTTATTAAAATTTGAAATTAAATTTTTTGTTGGAAATTTTAAATTACACATTTTATAATACATTTATAACCTTGAGCAGAATTGCTATTTATAAAAATAATTTATAGCAAATTAAAAAAGATATTAAAATGAAGTAATACTTTTAAAGTAGACACAAAAATTTCAACAAAAAAACAGAATAATTTTAAATATATACACTGAATAGATTTGTAATAGTCGGTACACACTTGCAACAATCTGCCGTATCGCAACACCGTCGCGTAACATCCTCGCGCAACATTTCCTCGCAACATGGGACTTTTCTAGCGTCCCATCGCTTGTCGGTTTTATGCCGTCGGATCAAAGGAACGTTGCGCGACGATGTTGCAGCTCTCTTTACAAGTTAGTACGGCAGGGCGCAACAATACAGCAATGGAACGGCATTGTGTTGCGGGAGTATGTTACGCGTCGATGTTGCGGTTCGCTGTTGTGTTGCGGAGTGATGGTACGCGACGATGATACGCGACGGTGTTGCGATACGGCAGATTGTTGCAAATGTGTACGCACTATAAAATAAAATTATAAATAAATATTATTACTATACTATACTTTTTCTTGCAATTTTTTTATTTTGTTTTTAAGCTGTAACTATATAAAATATAATAATAATAATATTACATTATATAAGCAATAAATCATTCTTTACGGAATATTGTACTGTTGGTATAGTTAGACTAACTGATTTTGTCCACTGTTGGAAATATACAGATTTAATATAGCATATAATTAGTAGTTATTACTTATAAATAAAATATACATTAATTTCATATAAATTGTATTGATTTATGAACTCTGATGACACAATTGATAATGTTATAGCAAAGTTACCATTTACAAAACAAAATAAATAAAAAATAAATTATTTAAAACATCAAGTTGATAAAATGGCTTAAGGATTGTATTATTATTGGTAGTTGGATAAAATACAGGGTAATCTATAGTTAGCTAGAGTAAAAAAGTTGAGAAAAATACGTCTCGATTCATTACAAAAATTGCTCAAAATGACTGCTGCCATTTTTAAGACACCTACGGACGATCGACTAAGCAGTTGTACGGCATTCTGCTAGTGGGACATCCCGAGCTGCTAAAACCATTTTTAAACATTCCCGGAAGGTAATTTCGTTATTAACAAACTTCGCATAAAATTTTCCCTTTATCTTACCCATACGATAAAAACGTCAAGAGCGGAACATCCATCTACTTGTAACCATTTGTTTTTCTATCATTTAAAAACATGTCTCAAAGATTGATTAAAAATTATTTTTTAAAAAAATAAAAAATCTATACCATTTATGCGTGGAGGCAAAAAAAAACGAATAAGAAAATTGTTACACAATCCCATCCAAACTTTGTACAGATATTGATAATGGCTACTAACGTCATAAAGATTTTTGCAGAAATGTGACGGTTTTGCTAATAAAAGAGACCAGCGCGGGTGAAAGTTGTTTTGTCAATCCAAATCACTATTTAAAGAAAAAACATCATTTGTTGTATGCTGCAAGAAATATTTGAAAAATTCTCTTTTTTGCGGCAGGTCATCAGGTAATAAAATCTAAACTTTTGACAGATAATATGGATGACTTTTTTCTGCATTCAAAATTCTGTTCACTGTGCTTTGCGTATATCCTAGTTGCAAAAAACATCTCCGCCTGCTAATAAAAAGTTTTTACTAAAGTGGAACAAAACATGTTCCTTTTTTTTATTCTGAAGAGGTGCAAAAATTCTATCACCTCGCAACCGCAATAAAATTGCTCTCTCTAAGACGTTACAAATGATGAAAAACACTGATCTATTAAATAATCTCCTTATCAAAAATCTACAAAGAACTTAAATACTGCAGCACGCGCATTGCATTACATTACCCCTAAATAAACACATTTACTGCTTTTCTTTTAGAGCACAGAACCGTTCAGAACTGTTCTGAAAGGAACATTATTTACTGGCATAATAATATATTATGATGCGGTGACTAACAACCTAACCAACAAATAATTATTTACTTAACTTGACATTTTGTTAATTAATTGTATAATTAAAAAACGTTTTATAACATTATTTTTATGATGCACTACATAGATTCTAAATTACAAACTATTTCTATATTTTAAGTTTTAAAATTAAATTTATCACTGGCGACAAAAAAAAACTAGTAACTTTGTTAATAAGTTGGTAGTAAATGTTAGATACATTTAGTTATTTGGAGTTGGAACTTGAAAAGGGCTTGATGCACCGTTGTCGATGGTGGTGCATGAGGAGAGAGGGGAAGGACACTCAAAACAAGTTAGTGCGTCGCGCTCTCTGTGAAAGGTACATGGGGCGTCACGCACAGAATTGTTCGGAACTGTCCAGAACAGTGAAAGGAAAGCATCTAATATTTGCATATACAGGTACATTGTAAATACTTGACATAATTCTGATTATAATACGCAAAAATACATTTAAATCGCATTACAACTTTAGTTGATGAATTTACTCAATGAAAAGTCAAAGTTTGGCACAGACAAACAAAAAAATAACAAAATAAGAGTACGCAAAATTGTAGTCAACAAAACACATTTTTCTTTCTTTTCACTCTAACTCAGACAATGCATTTTTACAAATAAATTAATGAACAAACAAGAAATATTCATGTAAAGCTAGAACTCAATTTAGATTATAGCACTCAATTATAGTAGAACTAGATAGAACCTAAGTCTTTTAAGTAAAAACCAGATATTTTTTTTTAATGTATTTATTTAACGTCGGTTTATTTCTGCTGCCAAGGCTAATCACCAACGCCAGAAGTTAAGACTATGTACATCTGGTTTTGCAGCAAATTCAAGAATTTCAATCTAACTTGTTAAGTTCTTTAACGTGCACGCAACATCAAGGCAGTACGCAAGAACAATGAAGGCGTACGTATCACATTACATTTTTTCTAAACACTAGAACAACCTGTAACACTGAATTTACTACAGTCAAAGATTTTAAGTAATGCATTGCTTAGGAAATCTTTACATCATACTATTACATTCATAATAACTTTTATAATAAAACACAATTGTAGTACAAAGATTGTTTTTATTGTAAAACTACAATTGTTTTACTACACAGCAGCTTTATCACGTATAATAATCAATGATAAAAAAAGTATATAGTAATTACTTATATACTAATAACAAATAAACATAAAATAACTGGTAGGTAGTGTTAACAGAGAGGAAAAAATTAATTAACCTTCCCCACTAACTGCCTCCACTACAACCTACAAAATACTAATTACAAATAATTCTTCCGTAAACTTGCTTTATGATCAAACCGACCAGTATAAATCTCCTTTGTTTGAAATTATTTGATCCTCTCCTTTTTTGCAAAATTTTCTTTGTTTAAATTACTTTTAAGTAAAAACCGCCATTTATTAATCTTTTCTCTATCTCTTTAATCTGTTTTTTCCCTTTTTGTATTATTGTATGTAATTCATAATCATTTTTTCCACCTCTCTGTACATTTTATGTTTTACTGTCGTATATATACTTTGTAATTTTTAGTTTATACTCATTTTTGTTTGTATCACTATTCGATGATGGCCTTGTAAAAGTTGAAACATGTAATATATTTTTTAAATAAATTTGTGATATAGTACGTTTATTTTAAAACAAAAAAACATTATTTAATTAACATTTGAAAACGATATCAGTCAAATGGCCGCCACGATTACGGTTGCAGTACCACATTCTTTTCATGAAATTTTCCATGACCAATTTGCTGTATGTCCTCGATAACTTCACGAATTCCATCTTTAAGGTCTTAAATCGATTGTGGAGCATTGGCATAGACCTTATCTTTTACGTAAACCCAAAGAAAAAAAATCTAAAGGTGTTAAATCACAAGATCTCGGTGGCCAATTGTGACCAACTCTTCGAGAAATAACACAGTCAGGAAACTTTTCTTGCAAAACTGCGATGGTTTTGTTGCTTGTGTAGCACGTAGCGTCGTCTTGCTGAAAATAAACGTCATCCACATCAATATCTTCCAATTCCGGCCATAAAAAATCATAAATCATAGCTTGGTAACGCCATCCATTCACCATTCACTAAAGATGATTTTTCGATAAAATTTCGGATCATTTTGTTGAATTTGAAAAACCCAATCAGCAAAGATATCACGTTTATAGTGATCTACCGGCTTGAGTTCTTGTGTTAACTGAACTTTAAAAGCCTTAAGACTTAAGTCGTTATGCAAAATACGGTTTAATGTCGTTTGTGGAATGTCTAATCCCAGAAAACGACAAGGAATCGACAAACCTAGGTTTTCTTCAACTCTACGGACTACATCAGCAATATTCTCATGTGTTCTTGAGCGATGCACACGGTTTCAATTTTTTATATCATAAACTTGTCCACCACTCAAATTTTTTCACTAAGTTTACTATTGCCGGCCGAGAAGGTGCTTTACGACGACCAAAACGTGCTTTAGTTTTGCGAACTGTGACTGAAAAATTTTCACCATTTTTGTAGTAAATTTTAATAATTTCAATGCATTGTTGAAGCGTGTATCGTTCCATTTTTAATAATGACGTAGTTTTTACTTGTCAAATGTCAAAAGATAATAGCTTCAAAATTGACAGCTGCCCAAATAGCCTGCTATTTAAAATAAAACTTCTTATTGGAAAACCCTTTATAAAAAAATGTTATAAGTATATTAAATTAGTTCAATTTATGGTATGACTAGATAAATATTTTTGATATATTTTGATTATAAATCAATATTTGTTTAAATATACCTTATAAAAGTCGTTATGTGGTTGGATTTTCGCTATAATATGCTAATTAGCATTTTACTAGGAACCTAAAGTTTATGTCCATTATTTACATCGGATATTGTAAGTAGGTTGAGAACTAGGTCAGTTTTTATACTCCAATTTCTCGCTCCGTTGCAATGCAGTGGTATATCATGAAATTGAAATATTCAAGAAACTGTCTGTATCTGACCATGTAAAAATGCACAATATAATTTCATTAAAAAGTTATTTTATTACTGGACATAAATATAATTTACATTTGACATAATTATAAAAAGTTATAGATTGAAACTGAACAAATGATTTAAATATGTGGCAAATTATTATTTACTTGAATTGGTTGAGGAAAAATTCTACTGACAGACAATGCAGTGCCACCTTTATTAACTTTCATAAAAAAAAGCATTTACATTTTTAATATTTTTTCTCAAAGAAACTTTTTAATCCCAAGTTGCCAGGGAAAGCTATTATTTTTTCGTGACAATAATCCCTGTTCTGTGTGCGTATCACCTCTACTTCCCCTACCCATCTTTACCATAAAACCGTCACATTTTATTCCACGTCTCAATGTCAATCTTGATTTAAATGTTCCGACTTTGCTTCGTATTTTCCTCGACTGCTAGATTTACTCGAATAAATATAAAACATGCAAAAACGCTTTTGGTAATATTTAAATTCTCAGACAACGTCACGCAATGAACCTCGAAGTTACGTGAAATTATCAGAGAGAAACATAGCACAATATTTATTTATTCAGTCTTTGCTTGCTTCCAATTTACAAAAAATCTAAAAATAACACTTAAATTAGTATTATATTTATGTATATATACTAACTTCAAACTAATGAATATAACGCAATTATAATCAAACTATTGAAAAAATGCCTTACATTTGTATACAACTTTAAAACTTTCTTTATTATTATGTCATAAAAGTTTGTAAAATTCTATTTAGTATTAAATATGTTATACAAAACTTATTTAACTATTTCTATATAAAAGTTTTATTCATATCTTTGCAACATTCAATTCAAATTCCATCAACTGTTAACATTCCTCTGTTTTATTGCGATTCAAATCAATTTTGCTTGAGCTGTGGAAATGTGCAGCCACACCAGAATTTAATTATGGGAAAATAGTTTTCCAGTTTAAAATGTTTGAAATGTAACAAAATGAATCACTGCTGCATCGATTCCATTAGTCGAATTCGCGTATTAATGGGAATGATGGTTTGAAATGTTGTTGCGCTTTTATTACAATTTGGCATTTATTTGCGTCAGTGCCAATACATGGTAATGTACTGGAAATATAACAAAACAAATACAATTTTCATTAATTCATAAAAAGTGTTTGTTAATTCAATAAATGTAAATTGTTCACAAAATAAAATAATGCAATATTGCAATTCATTTTAGAACTAAGAGCGTTCTAGGTGCAAACGTAAATATTTTAAAATGTTGTCCAGAGAAGATGTGTCGTTTACAACTAATGTGAAATACATTACATCAATAACTTATTTATGATTATTAATTATTTATTAAGTGATATTAGCAGACCGGATTGTAAATGCAAATAATAAAATCAAATAAATAAATTATTACGCATTTATCCATACATTTATTAAACAACTGCGGGGGCACATCGCATCCCAGCCTGACACGATCTACGTTGAACCAATCGCTCAGTGTACCATCCACCCTACCACACGCTCTGCAACCATCATATATAGCAACAATGGCATTTACTAAACATTTATTTACTCCATTTACTCTTTTAAAACGTTACATAACATATTCTGTTCACTCGATCATATGACACTTCTCCTAAAATACTCAACAAACAAATAGCATGATAAGTTTTACAATTTACTTTTCCAATCATTAGACACTTTCAATTTTCTAAAACACAAATTAAAGAGGCCAATCAATCATCAATAAGTGATATACATACTTTAACATTTCACGTGTAATCCCATTACAAATGCAACTTTACCATTTTTTTTTTTTAATTTTAAAGTTCATTCACTGCTAGTTTTACCTGTTCATTCTACTATGCATTTCTCTTTATATTTCCAACTACCGTAACTTTACACACATCTTTTGTGCAATCAACTATTGCCACTTTAAAACTATTCCACACATGTTCCTATTCAATTATTTTGTTTAAAGAGATAGTTTTTTTATATTCTTCCCTGATACTGTAATTTTAATTTTTTTTTAATTTTTATTCTTAATTGTTTAGTTTTCTTTCGCTTTTTCCTAAAAAACTTAAGACCAAAGTCCACTTTTGCTATGACAATATAATGATCAGTTTACGTAACGCTCTAATATCTCTAAATATATAACAAATATAATAAACTTCTCAATCTTTCACCACAAGGTCAATCATAGTTTTGGACTCACCCCTATGCCATGTATATATGTGAATAAGTTTGAGCTTAACCTCTTCAATGCTAATATTCATATGTATCCATTAGATTCTAGACAAAACCAACTCATATTTCCTTACATATTGCTTGGCAGTAAGCTAAAAATTTATTATGCCTACACCTTGAATACCTCTTATCCAATCATTAACACCTCAAGAATGTCGTACATGACATACACAGCAGAAACACAAACCGACACAGCCGAGACCAAATCTAGGATAGAAAATCACAAAATAGCAAAAATCGCGCAAAACGGAAGAGATGGAAGATCAGCTGGTCGTCAGAATCTCAAGAGCACGTGCAATAAAGATGAGAAAAAAATAAGCTTTTAGGCTTCCGGAAAAAAGAAGAAGTTAAATACTTATTGTTTACAAAATATTTATTTTGATTATTAAGATTCAATTTTATTTATAAAAATCTATATGGGTAATTCCATTACTTTTCGACCGATTTGAAAAAATCGACTTCTTTGATTTTGCTCAAATTTTCAGGGATCAAAATATGGATGAAAAAAATGAGATTTCCAAAATTTTGGACCTTAAAATATTGCCTGTTCAAAATGACACACATTTGAAAGTCAGAAAATTTACAATAAAACGTCTTTTTTAGCTTATTTTGTATCTCAGTTTTTGGGCTTCTGGAAAAAGATAAAAAGGTTCTCGATGGCTCAAATTATTCCTTATTACTTGTAGTTAAAAACCCATATTTTTATGTTTAATATTGTAGAAGTCATTTTGATATATTAAACTTCAAACATTATTCCAAAAAAACCCGCAAATTTAGCAAAATCGCAAAATTTTGTTTTCTTTAAACCGTTCTAACTTTGTCAAATCATAACAAAATTTGATCCACAAGGTCTAGATTTCTTCGTGTTTAATCTCTTTTTCAAATGATCACACAAGACTTATAGAATCAATAGGTATACAGCACTATTTTGATGCAGGAATTTGCACATGTTTTTGCAATCTTCAACATTTGTAATTTTAATGTCCCGAAAAAGCGCTGTCACCCTATGTCAATTTTAGTCAAAATTTCAGTAAATACTCTTTAGAGCACAAGAAAAAAGGTTATCTATATGAGAAATGGTATATCAAGCATTATCAAGAATTTTTTAATATTCAAAAATTGTCAAAATCGGCAAACCGCACATTTTTGTATCTTAAGTTTTGGGCCTTTAAAAAAAGATAAGACGGTCTACAATGGCTCAAAATATTCCTTATTACATGTACTTTAAAAGCCATATTTGTTTATTTAATGTTAGGTCAGTCATTTTGATATATTATGCTTTATACATTATTCCAAAAAATCCCGTATATTTAGCAAAATTGCAAAATTAAGCTTTGTTTAAACCGTTCTAACTTTGTCAAATTTTAAAGAAATTTGATCTTCGAGGTCTGGATTTTTTCGTATTTAATCTTTCTTTAATACACCACTATTTTGATGCAGGAAGTTGCACGAAAACATTCGCAATCTTTAAAACTTGTAATTTTTAGGTCCCGAAAAAACGATGTTACCCTAAGTCGATTTTAGTCAAAATTTCAGTAAATACTCTTCAGATCACAAGAAAAATGGTCATTTATATAAAAAATAGTATATCGGACATTATCAAGAATTTTTTAATATTCAAAACTTGTCAAAATCGGCATAGTTCTTTAGAAAATCTAAATCACGTTTTGTTTATCTTGCTTCGTTTTTGAGATAGTCAACAAATACAAGATATTTAAAAAACTTTTTATTTAGCAAAAAAAAACACAAACAAAACAACATTATTTTAACAAGTGTGCATTAATGCAAGAATTTGATTCTTGTCAAAACAGTTTTCTTTGGTTCGGTTAGTAAAATTTGATAAAACTGCTGTTCAAAAACGGAGAATACGCAGATATCATTTTTGTTTACGGATTCTGTAATAGTAATGCCCTAGGAATTAAGATCAACAGAAAGCAACTTTCTCGACGTTTTTTAGTGAAAATCTTCCCCATATTATTATCAAAAGTAAAACACCTACAACCAGTCGACGCAACACAACGACTTGCATTTTCTCAATGGCTTCTTCATAATGCCCGATATACCATTTTTTATATAAATAACCCTTTTTCTTGTGGTCTCAAGAAAATTTACTAAAATTTTGACTAAAATCGACATAGGGTAACATCGTTTTTTTGGGACCTAAAAATTAAAAGTTTTAAAGATCGCGAAAACATGTGCAAATTCCTGCATCAAAATAGTGGTAAATATAAATTATTTCTATAAACCATGAGAGATTACTTTAAAGAAGAATTGAACAAAAAGAAATCTAGACCATGTGGATCAAATTTCTTTAAGATTTGACAAAGCTTTAATGGGACCTAAAAATTACAAGTTTTGAAGATAACAAAAACATGTGCAACTTCCTACATCAAAATAGTGGTGTATACGTATTAATTTTATAAGTCTTGTGTGATCACTTTAAAAAGAAATTAAACACAAAGAAATCTAGACCTCGTGGATCAAATTTTGTTAAGATTTGACAAAGTTAGAACGGCTTAAAGAAAAATTTTGCAATTTTGCTAAATTTGCGGTTTTTTTTAAATAATGTTTGAAGCTTAATGTATAAAAATTACTGCTACAATATTAAAAATAAAAATATGGGTTTTAAATTACATGTAATAAGAAATAATTTGAGCCAACGCAAACCTTTTTATCTTTTTTCAAAAGCCTAAAAATTGATATACAAAATAAGCTAAAAAAGACGTTTTATTGTAAAATTTCGGACCTTCAAATGTGTGTAATTTTGAACAGGCAAATGGCCCAAAATTTTGGAAATCTCATTTTTTTTATCCATATTTTGATCCCTAAAAATTTGAGCAAAATCGAAGAGGTCGACTTTTTCAAGTTGGTCGAAAAGTAATGGAATTACCCATATAGCTTACTTTATAGCTCATTTCATACGTCAGTAGTTTTTATTACACAGTCCTCGCTTCACTTTACTCTAAGTACTCAACTCAAGTGTAACTAAAAGATTTATAAATATATAAAAAGAAAAACTCAAGAGTTGTTTAAAAGTAAAAATGCTAATTTAGAATGCATGTATTAAAAGTATTTTGTTATACAAGGTGTTATACAAAAAACGTACGGCTGAATAACTCTGTTATTTTTTAACCAATTTATACGATTCAAAAACTATTTTAAATGGTTTTTTAAGTATTATAAAGGTAGGTACACACATATTTATTTTTATTTTTAGTATAGTTGCTATGGCAACCAACTTTATTTTTTTAAATAGCAACACACATTTTTTATTTTATTTTTTGAATCTTTATAATATTCTTAATATAACCATTTAAAATAATAATATACTTTTATAACAAAAATTTTTGATAAATTAAAAAAACGAATATTTGTTTTTTATTTAAAATAATCATAATTGAATAGTTGGCGTTAAAAATAGATAAATTTTTTTTTGGAGTGTTTTTACGTTGTTATGCATAATAAAGTAACAAAAAATTGACGTATTTAAAATTTTTCAAGTAAACTAACGCATAACATGCCTAAAATAAAAGTGACCAAATAACCGAATTCTCTGATAAACCAACGGTAAACACCTACAGTTAAAATCAAACTTTTATAAACACTATATGATAACACTGCTAAAAAAATGAATAACATTAATCTAAAAATCTCAATGGCAAAAAATAACCAACTCTGTTGAACGACCCTTTACTTGCAATATAAGTTATATTTTATTTTATTCATATTATTTAGGTTGATGATTTTATTTATATATTTATTTTATTTATATACCATACATGTTTTAATAAATTATTATCATTTTCAATGTATTATATAATATTTCAAACTGATTATTAATATTTAATTGTTTTTTCCCGCTATTAGATATGTTAATAAAAATAAATTTTAGTTAAATAGAAATTTTAAATTATAATGTAAATATTTATATATATTTGATAAATTATCTAACCTTAAATTTTTTTTGTAATGTCTAATAAATGACAATGGTTGCGTTCAGTACAACTCATCATCACTATAATTCGCCGATTAATTCAATGTGTAGACTTTATGCTAGTGTTCAATATTGCATTGATATATTTAATTGTAGCCAGTCTGTATTTGTAAATACAATTTCAGAATTACTGTAACTTGTTATTTTTTTTTTTTTCTTATTATTCTATTGTTATAATGTTAGTTTTCCAAATTTGACTAATTATTTTTTTCTTTTTATTTGTATAGAGTGCGCACTATATGTATGTTATATATCTCTTTATTTGTCATTTATTATTTAATCTTTAATATATTATTATACATTTTCCCTGTTATTAGTATGTATGTACTATTGGGAAATAAACTTATTATTATCAGTTGCCAGCGCTGACTCATCAATAATTGGAGATAAGCAATAATTTATTTTTTTTTTTAAATATATTTGCCGATTAAACGCTGGAAGCTAATAAGTTGCTTTGTCAGCATAAAAGCGTACCTAAATGTATGATGAGTCAAATGACAAGCGCTGCCAGCAAACGATGATTCCCGCCGCCCGTTCAGTTTGAATAATTGACAGCGATGAGTCGTCCTGAACGCAGCCAATATAAAAATTCAAGTTAGCGGGAAAATATTTAAAAAACGGATATCAGGGTAGCGGGAAAAAACAATTATTTAAATATTAATAATCAGTTTGAAAAATTATATAATACATTGAAAATGATAATAATTTATTGAAACATGTATGGTATATAAATAAAATAAATATATAAATAAAATCATCAACCTAAATAATATGAATAATATAAGTTATATCAATAAAACACTTAGTTTCTTAAACAAACACATTAGTTTTTAAAAATAAAACACATCTATAGATTAATCTAAAAGTTTGTATAATGTAAAATTGGAGTACACGTGAAAATATTATAAAACATTAAGAAACATATCTACCAAAGCTATACTCACTAAAAAACTTATTGTATTTAGACGTACAATTAAATAAAGAATCTTAAAAAAACCGGCTGAACTTCAGAATCTAGTAAAATGCTACTTTAAGTGATTTTAAGTAAATAAAATAATTGTGTTCTATTTGTATTTGTTACGTAAGTTGATATTTTATCCGAAGTGACCATTAAACTTTTAGGATAAAGAATTGCTGATATCTTCAATTAAAAAATTGATTTCCTGTAAAGACATTTTACATTATATGATACCATTTTTTAAACTTTTTTTTATCCTTTGTTATTTTGTTTGTTTTACCCTTCACTTATTCTGTATTGTCATATTAGTTAGTCCCCAAAATAACAAATCTGATCATTCAGTAGAGAAACTAAGTTCTAAAGCATCATCAACTAATACTTCTATAACACCATATAATATCAATAATAATTTTTGTGAAATCTACAAGAAATTCAACAATTTACTAATAAGTAAGATAAAAGTAACAGTTTTTTCAAGCCAAAAATTACTATATTGGAAGACAAAAAAGCAAAAGAACTATTACGATTTATTAGCAATATATACCTAGACAAGTTTGATGTATGTTCAATTATTAATCCGAATGCTACAATTGAATGTATTGTCGATAACGATATTAAGAAATATTGCGCCGAAAAGTGTAAGAAACAATAGAAAAACTCTTTCAACAATATCATCATTGGCTGCATCAACAAATGTTATTCTAATATGTTTACCATATGAGAAAAAGCAACAAATTTTACACAACTTTATTTTTAAAATAAACACCGACATATACACCAAAATAATTCAAAATACAAATATCAAATACTACTTAGAAATAAACTATGTATTGACTTATACTATACAATCTATCGCAAGTCAAATATAACAATAAGTGGCACCAATGTTCTGTCAATCTATCTCGTAGAAAATTTCATTAACATTTCATCACTTATAAGAGTTAATAAAAACGTTAGTAAAAACGTACATTCTATAAAACACAACTATGTAGAGTTTTTAGAGCTTTTTGATGATGTTTACTTCTAAAGTAGACCAAATTTCTTTATATCTAAAAAACTTAAATTATCCTATTATAGTTTGCTTGACTGAACATTGGCTAGTTGACAACAAATTTTTATTTGAAAAATATAATACAATATCATTTAATAGATGATAAATAAGAAGGAAGTAATGCCATATTAGCGCAAACATATGTTGAATGCACTCCAGTTGTAAAATGCAAAATTAAAAACAGTATATTTTTTGTTATTTGCGTATACAGACTAAAAATTTTAAAATATTCAACCATAATTTAAATACTTTACTTGATGAACTGCCATTGAACTCTAATGTGATAATACTAAATAATTTTAATGTAAACTATCAGCGCGTCGCAAAGTTGTAAAGGATTAAAGGCTTTTCTTTAGTTACGTAATTTAACTTTGCAGATTGATACCTACGCATAACACAAAAAGCGCGACACTTAGACTATGTGTGCATAAACACAAACTATTTGAATACACAATAGATGTGATACCAGTTGATCTGTCTAGTCATAAAACTGTACTTATTTATACATTTAAATGCCATAAAAGATACTAAAAGACAAGAAACAATTAAAAAGCGTGTTATTTACGGTTAAGTATATTAATAAATTCATTAATAATTTTAATAAAGCCATACACCGAAAGGTAGAATGGCATATGTTTAAATAAATAAATAAATAATTGTAATATCATAAAATAGGAACCACTTTTTATTACAGAGCGTCACATAAATGGACTTTTTTTACATATTATTAATACATTAAAACATGTATACAAATTTTTTTTTTCTACAAGTAATATAAATTAAAAAAAAAATTGTTGGATGACAAAAGGATTAAGAGTTTTATCAAAAAATAAACGATACTTAAACTACATAACAAAGTTCACGGCAAATGTTAATTTTCATATATATATATAACAAAATATAAAAAAAATTCTTTGCGGTTTTTGAAATTAGCAGAACATTTACACTACTCAGCGCGCATATCTATTTCAAGTAACTGTAAAAAAAGTATGTTATTAATGAGCTCAAAAAAAAAACTAAAAAACATAAAGACATTATAGAAATTGAACTAAATGGTGTTACAATGAACAAACACTATAGTAGAACAGCCAAAAGTCTTATAGGTTGCACAGGTAAATATACCAACCCTTATATTATCAACTTCTCTTTATCAATAAAACTATTACCAATTGCAATAACACCTCTTATCTATATCCTACAAACGTAGACAAACTAAAGAAGTGTATTGGTACCTTATACAGTCATCAGGTTATGATAGGATTAGGCTAAACATTGTTCAAAGTCTCACATGGGATGTTTTTAGTGTATTAGTAAAACTTTACAACCACTACTTATTTAGTAATGAATTCCCAAATAATTAAAAAAAAAAAAAAACGTTTATTACCTGTACAAAAAGAAACTTTATAATAAAGACCCAAATTTCACTTCTGTCAATATTTTCTAAAACACTTGTTAAAAATAAAATAAATCTATTTATTGACAAAAATTACAATCTTCGTAATAATCAGTATGGCTTTAGATAAGAGAGAAGAGAACGGACAACGCAGTTAATAACTTTTTAAACAACATATAATTCAATTAAGGCAAACAAAATAAGCACAATGCTTTTCTGTGATCTGTATAAAGCATTTGCGTTAATTATAATTTTTTTTTGGAAAAGCTTGTGTTTATAAATTTAGCAAAGTTTTGCAAAACTGCCTTAGTTCATACTTAAAAATTCGTCTACAATTAGTGCAAATTTCAAAAAATTCTAAAAACTATTTTTTGGGTAAAATAGTATTCCTTGGTCCTATTCTGTTTTAAATTTATATTAACGACAACTGTTCAACATACATTTGTAGAAAACTCACTTTGTTTGCAGACAACACCAGCACTACATGGTCTTCTAACAACAATAAAACATTAAAAAATAATATTCAAAATAATATTACTAATTAAACTTAATATTTTTTAAAAACTCTGAAAATTTAAATATCAAATTAAATAGCTTAAGAATTAATCCACTGAATATATACTAAAACAAAATAATCTTCTAAAGTTGCCATCAGCCTGTTATGCAATAAAAAATATAAAATACCAACTGGTTCATGGTTCACACATCAGCTAGGCTACATAATTTGCAATGCTCCAAAACCACCTAAAATATTGCATTGCATTTAAATAAAAATCATTGAAAACCTTTCTTTGTCAAATATAAAATTTTAATATCAATGTCATTGTTTATTTTAAAAACTACTAGTGTATCTATAAAGACAAAATTATTATACCTCGTAATGATAAAGTGCATCATCACAATACTAAATCGTAAAAAACCCTATAATTTCCTAAACCAAACTTAGAGTAATGTAAAAATTCCATAGCCTGCCTTGAAATAAAAATATTTAATAAGTTGCCACTAAACTATTCTTAAAAATATTTTAGAACAAAACTCAAAAAAGTTTTACGAATTACCCATTTTATTACATCGACAATTTTTTTTTATTCATATTTCTATGTATACAGAATATACACAAAAATTATGTTTACTTATTATGTATATAATAATCGATATTTATCTATCTATCTGCCTGATAAACTGAAAAAAAAACAAAGAAGAGATTAAAAAAATATTTAAAATTTAACTCAAATATAATTTAGTTTTTCCTACAAACCAATCTGGATTTTGCATAGTACAAACGTGTTTGCTGATGTTCTAAATGCTAGTGACAAAGATAAATTGACAGCTTTTGCGGCTTTCGATTTTACTAAAGCTATTAATACATTAAATCACAAACAAATATAATAAATTTCACAATTCACAAAGATAAATAATAGGTCTTATATTATTTATACAATATATATATATATATAAATTCTTATTACATCTACCATCGATATGCACACGATACCAATGTCTATTATTTATTTTTAGAAGTTAGCGTCATCAATATATTTAGTGATTATTTCAACAAGTAATAACCATTCACAGCTTGCAATTAATTCTTCTAAAACAAAATTAACTTTTTAAAGGTGTTCGCAATGCCCCCTATTAGGAAAAACGTTGAACTGTTTGTGTGTGAAGGAGATCTGTAATACATCATTTATTAATTTTAATTCTATAAATACTAGTTAAATTTATGGCATATCAGCCATATCAGCCATATACTAGTTGAATAGTACTATAGTAAGATATTTAAAAGTAACAATTAACCTCAGGTTTGAGCATCACAAGCTTATATGGTTTTAAAAACAATTTACTGCAATAGGTTTTTTGAATAAAGCAAACAACATTTTTTGATGCAATTCTCTAGTTCTATCACATTTAAATTTCTGTGTGTTGCGTATAATACGTCCATAAATTTTGGAACAAAACAAAAAATAATTAAAAAAAAACAAATAGTTGTTTGCGCCTTATTTAATTCTTTTATCTTCTATCGCAAAAAAGTGGTCTAAAATGCAACATTGACTACATACATCTCATTTTTGGTATAAACTCTTACTACTGCCGCCTTACTTATATAATGAATTTCTTTCAGAACTTACATCCACAATCTTAATGTTAGATTTGAAGATACAATAACCCCACCGTTAAAAACACAGAATACTATAAAAAAAATATTTTCTTATAATATAACTAGATTTAGATTGTACAACTTTATACCTAATAAAATAACAGCTATTTTTTAAGTAGGTTTAAAGTAAAATTTAAACTATTTTGTTGTTTTCACCTCAAAAAAAAAATGTTTGTTTATGTATAGGTATATTGTAACGCATTAACGCAACAATCATCGTAAACCAAAAATATTCATATAATATTAAGCACTCCCAACATAGTCAACTTTAGCTCTAAAAAAACTCAAAAAAAGCTGTTTCAAAATCTAAATCCAAAGCATCATCAGTACCAAATATAAAACTGAAGTCCAAATCCATATCTAAATTTTCTTCAATTTGTTTTCAAAGTGTTACAATCTGACATAATCTTCTCTGGAACAACCATGTTATCGACATAGCTTCAAAACTATCTAGAAAACTAAAATTTTTTAAGAGATATAAAAAGTTGTTGACTTTTGTCCATCTTTTGCATATATATAAAACTTATATTTATCTCTGTATTAAATATTGTTCTCAAGTATAGAGAGGAGCATCGGAAACACTATTTCTTTTAAACTCTAATCAGAATCGAATCGAATCATTGCCGATCCAACATTGCATTTTCTACAGATATTTGACATTGTTCAAACAAGACAATTTGCCATCTAAACAAATATTTACTCATAGTACAAGGCTTGCTAGGAATTCTAACAAATATTCACTGACAGTTCAGAGAGGTAGGACCAAAACTTTTAAGAAAGATTTCTTTAACCTTACTACCAATAAATAAAAGTCAATGTTCACAGACTGCTTAAATCAAATTTCAATGTGATAGTTTCAGCAAGAGTGGTTTCACTAGGTAAAATTAATTAAAAAAAAAAAATTATGTTGTTGTGGCGTATTATGTAAATACTAATCATCACATTTTAGAACTAAAAAAAAAATAATATTATAACCGTACAAATAAATAATACCATAATAAGTGTACAGTTTAAGGAAATTAAAAATTCATTATTATTATTATTATATAGAGCTTAACCTACCATTACAGCTAACATCAAAGCTGTAAAACGCATCAGACCCTAAAAACTAACTAAACCTAATATCACAAATTGCACCAAAGTTGTAAAAAAACTATAGTGCTTTAAATAGCTCAACAACACAAACTGACCAATAAAAACAAATAAATAAATTATCAAAATCATTAAGAGACAACACAAAAAAAACTTGGTTACACCCATTTGATGAGTCCTGCGTCTTTCAAACATTAGACGCAACTTTCCATGAACTCCTCTTTGTTTGATAAAATAGACGCCAGGTTGTTAAGGAGCTCAAGAAAATTACGGTGAGGAAAGTAGATTCTGCATTCTTTTGTCGCTGGACAGAAGATACAAAGAGATCAAGTTAAAATGTCCTATGCTCAAGCAAGATTTCCTTTAATTTGCTCTCAAAGCCATTCCA
This sequence comes from Tachinus rufipes, assembly GCA_963932245.1. Taxonomy (NCBI): domain Eukaryota; kingdom Metazoa; phylum Arthropoda; class Insecta; order Coleoptera; family Staphylinidae; genus Tachinus; species Tachinus rufipes. Next base: position 44,152,759 of record OZ010744.1, on the reverse strand, counting down.
TACTTTTTGAAAATTCTTGATGACCGTTGAAGTTACGTACCCTTTGAGGTCATCGGGTCTTATAAAAACATTATTTCACTTTTTAATACAAAACAATTGTTTTAATAAATTTCAGCATGGTTTCTTGGGAGGCAAATCTACAGAAACAGCAATAATATCAAATGTTCAAAAAATATTAAACGTCTTGGAATGTGCAATATTTCTTGACCTCTCCAAGGCGTTTTATAGTTTAAATCACTCAATTATTAAAAATAAACTGGAACATATTGGATTTAATAATGTCATTTTTACATAATAGAAAACAAAGTTTTGTCTAATTTGCAATCTGTACATGAATCAAATATTAAATTGTTTAATATTGGTGTTCCTCAAAGGAGTACCTTGGGTCCATTAATTTTTCAGATTTATATAAATGATTTATATTAGATTAGTGATTTATAACAATCTTCAAAGATTATAAATTATACTGATAATTCTAATATACTGATCATGCAAAAGATTCCAATGACGTGTTAACTGTAGGTCAAGATATTATTATGGCAAGCAAAAAATAGTTTTGCAAAAACTGTTTTACATACACTTTTTACCCAAGATGGCACTCAGCAAGTCGGAACAGAAAAGGAACTAGCTGCAAAATGACGTCTCACAGTTTAGCAGGACTTTGTGAAATGCATAAAATTCTGCGGTGTATCTCGTGGCATATCTGATGTCTGTCATTGTAGACTGCGTCTATAACTTTCAACCAAGATTTTCTGGCGGATGAATACACCGCTCAACCGTTAAAGTTAAACCTGTACCTTTCTTACACTACACTTGATATTAACTTAGTACTTGATCACGTTCAATGGTTTTTTGCACTTTGAGACCAATTCATCAATATGTGCCCACACATCACATCGACGCACACAAAAATGCATAACTTTGCCTTTCTGTTCACTTCGCCTATGGTGATCTGCAGTTAACGTCTTATGGCAGGATTGGTATCTCCCGCCATGTAAATCATTAAATCGTTAAGGTACAGACATTTATGTATAGGTGTAATACAGAAATCGCAATATTATGAACCGTAATCGCAAAAATGTGACGCTAATCATTTACGCTTGGGGAACTCCGTTGTCTAGACATAACGTATTTGTTAGTTTTCTGTTCCCACTTTACTTTAAAATTGCAACCAAGTGCAACTGCAAAATTCCATAACGCCAAGTCATACATTCGCTTTCTCCAAGTCAAAAAATACCGTTACAAAGTGATTTCTTGCCAGAAAAACGTCTTAAATTGTGATTTTGTCTGAAACCCGCCTGGTATTTATCCAAAAAAACAAACTTTCAGAATTCACACAAAAATTTCTAAACATTTACTGAGACAGCAAGTTAGTCAGATTAGTCTGTAGCTGTTTACGTAGTTCAAATCTCTGCCCAGCTTTAGCAACGGCAAGATAATAGCCTGTCTTTAAAATTCTGGGTAGACCCTAGTACCCATATCAAATAGTGAATTTCTAAAAACTGCTCCATCATGCTAGAAAAAAGCTACGAAATAACCCAATAAGAGACGTCGTCTGATCCTGGTGCAAAAAAGTACCCATGCCCCAATAATCTTTTTGACAAAAGAACGTTTAGCAAAAAGGCATACCAAGAGTAGTTTGTTCGCTTTAAAAATGGTTAAACCTGTCTAAGCTGGTATAACCATTTCAGAGAAAAGCCAATCTTCGGATTTTGATGATTAAGACTTTCTACGGTTGTGGAAGATAACAAAGGTTGCATCACCAAAACACTGAAATGTATAAAAATTGTCCAAATGTGTCCGTCATTGGTTTTCAGATAACTACAAAGCCATCCAAATCCAAATATTTACCGCTTTGTTTCAGAGAAATTAGCAAAACTTAAAAACAGCGAATAAGTTTGCATCAAAAAATTTAAAAAACCTATAAAAAATATTTTAAAGAATTTCACTCTTTTCAAAAATCATATAAACATTGCAATTTACTAAAAAGTGTAAGCTGGTTATATTTTGATAAATTTTACAGAGAAGTAGAGTGGTCTTTTAAGTTAAGCTATTGTTAATAATACTATTTCATACAATCAATTTATTATCAAGATATGCTTTATCAGTACGACTGCATGTGCATTCAAAATTTAACTTAAATAATAAACATAATAATAAGTGCTGTTTGGAATCGTAATAAAATTCAGTTAAAAATACAAAAATATATTAAAACAAAATAAGTAATAATATATAAATTTTATGAGATTTTAGACTAACTTTCAGTTTCTAGTTTTGAAACTAAATGATACAATTACCGAACTCAAACAACATGTATACGTAATTATACATAACTATAATAGTATTAAGTTATTGAAATTTTATTCTATTTAAATTTATAATTTTGTATATATTTTTTGTAAAATAAAGTATCTAATACTTAAATATCTATAAGATGTACAGTCTATGCTGTAACTATAAAAATGTTATAAACTTAAGATTATTAATAAACTCACCGAACATTGGCCAAGGTGTGTCTCCGGTTCCTCAGATATCTATTGTGGTACTTCTGCAGGTCTCCGATGGAGCCCTGCTCGGCTTGCATCTTCCCACCTCCCTGCGAGGAACTGCCCTCGCTGGAAGTGGTACTGGTTACGGACCTCGTCCTCTGCTGTTGCTGTTGCTGCTGCTTTCTGCTCGCCTTTACAGAGAGGGTCGGTGATGGCGACTGCACATTGCGTCGCTGCTTCTTGTAGCTGATTCGCGTACCTGCCGGGTGTGCCAGGACACGTTTGCAATTGTTTTTCTCTCAATTCAATTCAAGTTAAATTGGTTACTTAGAGTATTTTTTTGCATTACTTCAAAAATAACAACAACAACATTCTGTGTATGTTCTCATCAAAACTAGTTAAGAGTAAGATATTGTTAATAGTTAATAGTTAATAAGGAGATATAGATTAAAAGGAATGTCTTAAAATGTCACAGACTGAGGCAGTCTGAGGAAAATTCATCACCATTAGTTATAAAAAATAATTACGATATTACAGTTTGTACATCAAATTTACCACGCCACATTCTAATCATTTAAAATTTTATATAATTTCTAGCAAATATGTATATACAAATATTAATCTTATTACCAATTTAATTAAATTAGATTAATAGATTGAAATTGGCATGGTAGATTTGATGTCTAAATTGTATTACAATCAATACTACTATTCTACATTAAACTGTAACTACACTAGGCCAGCAATTGCATGCCATACTAATTAATTAATTATCAGATATTATGTAATAAACCTTATCTGACCTCAACAAATTTATTTAGTAACTGTTTATAGTTAGAACGCAAAATATATGTTGCATTTAGTAAAGCTATAATTGGTTTAACCTGCAGTGCATTAGAGTTTCCATCAATTATATTTACGTAATTGGTTTTGGAATGAATGAGCTTCTATTTGATTGATAATTAATCAAATTAGTATTAATTTTAATTATGCCGCATAATTATATTTTTCAATTATTTTTATTATCAAATTTAACGTTGTATAAAAATAATTATTTTAAGTAATAATACTAGCATGGGTTGTTAAATTCATTATTATTATGAATATGATTTATGGTATATGTTGAGCGGTTTAATTTTAGCACTAGGTATTTACTTCTCACTTAATCAGCTCTCTGCACCAATTATAAACGACTATAAATTAAAGCCAGGCGCGTGTTCTTCTATCAATTATAGCGGTGGAGAGAGACGAAGAAAAAATAGAGGTTCAAACAACAACATCTGTGATATTGCATAAAAGTAGCCACGCGTCAGAGAGCAAGGTTCAAATTTAATGAGAATTGGTATGATTATGCTGAACACAATGAGTTCTAGGAAATTTATTGATGAAATGATAATTTTAAATTAATGTTGAATGTATATTTTGTAATTATTTTAATGAAACGTTTGTTAATACAAAATTCAAACTTCAAATACTTATTCCGACAGTAAGAGGCATGTGAAAAACATTTTAGTAGTAAATTAATTACATACTAAAGTATATTTCATACCAGCTATTTGCATTCTTTAAACAAGCCTACAAAAATAATTTTTTCTTGTTACTGTGTCTATTATGCTTCAGACGTTGGTAAAAAATTATCTCATTCGTTTTATTAAAAATGGGAAAAATACGCAAAAAGCTATTAAGAACGTGACATTTGATCTATCAACCCATTTTGGATGTCATGCTATGCTTATTGCACAAAAAACTATTTAAATTTTATTTATTGAAAGCGCAAAAAAGTATAATGTACCACTCACACATAATGCCCATTTCTTACTAGTACAAAATGCAGCACTTGCAGAAGGATGAATATAATTAGTGTACAATATATCAAGTTTAGAGCATTAGAAGCAATTCTGTTCCTCAAAAATTAATTAAATTTATCCAAGCATGTGTATAGTAATGAGTTCAGAAATAGAACAAAAATTAAAAAAAACCTTTCGAATCATTTAAAATAGATTACTGTAGAGCGAACAAGGAAAAAATGTACACAATATTGGATTCAAAAGTAACAATATAGCCCAAAACCACATCTCTACAAAAATAACAAGTCCTTTCAGCCAGTAAACTAGAATGTAATTATTGAAGTTTGTTTACATTGACCTAAAAGAAAAAAAAATAATTAAAAAAAATCATGAAAGATGTAGTAAGAAATAGAAAAACCTTATATAAATAAAAAACCTAAAATAAATTTAAAGATTAAAAAACCCCAGTGATAAACAAAAGTGGAAAGATGGGATTGACGTATCATATATATCAGTAGAACTCAACTTTTTGATTAAGCCTTTATGTTACAGATGTCAAACTTTTACGACCAATTTTTGAAAAACTTTACAAATACTACTTTCAATTACTACGATCCAATATATCGCAAGGTAAAAGTAAGATATATGTAAAATAAAAAACACACAAAAAATAATTGTTACCAATAAAAACGTGTGGTTCAAAACTTTTATTTAGATCTAACCGTTCAGTAGCTCCAAAATTAAGAAATCCACAACAACTACAAGGTGTCCAAAATATGGAATCTGAGGAAAGTTATTCTGCTCTACAAACTTTTAACAAGAATGATCACAAATCGTCTATCCAAAAAAACTAGATTTTTATCAGTCAGTTAAACAGGCAAAGTCAACGAAAAAGTTAAATACCACCAACAACCTATAAAACAATTGGGAACTTAATTTAAAAAAATGTACTGATTATATCATGCCCTCTCATTTGGCATTCATATCACAAGGCATTCGAGTTAGTAAAGACGTAGGCGCATTTAACAGTAATGAATGCAGCCAACATAAATTAAAAAAATTGAAACCTTATAAATTATACCAAAACGCAGCACTACAGATTATAATTGACAAAGATTTAATAACAAGCGTCAACCAAAAAAAAACCATCTACTGTTTGCAAATTAAAATGACTTAATAAGCAGAAATTAAAGTGCATAAAAACCAAACTGCAAAAAACATCCGAACTAGTAGAATTAACAATGAATCTAGACAAAACCTTGTTTATAAACAATAAAAAACTTCATATAACGGTAGTTAACCACATCCTTGATGCCGTAGAAAATTTTGTTTACCACCTCGGTCAAACCATTAAATTATGCAATAAAAACAAAACTGCCAAAATTACTAGAAAGATACAACTAAGTTGGGCGGCATTTGCAAAATTAGGTTATATCTTTAAAGATAAAAACATACCAATAAATCGTTAACAAAAAGTGTTTGACTTAAACCCTACTTATGTTCACATATGGACTAAAACCTGCAACAATCACAAAGAGCAATAGAAAAGTCTATAATAAAAATCAGCTTAAGAAACAATATACGCAACACTAAGCAAACAAAAGTGAAAAATACCATAGAGCGTATAGCTAAACTCAAATGGAAGTAGCAAAACAACATCATAATAAGTAGACAATAAAAATGGTTAACACGTCCAGGACTAACAAAAAAAAACAATAAAAGTTGGATGGTATAAAACAAATTGCCAAAAGCAATTGGCACCAAACTGCCCTAAATAAAGACATATAAAAGACGATAAAAAAAGCCTATATCCCGAAGTCAATAAATAAGGTTAAGGGAGAAGAACTTTACGGGACCTCCGCTGAAAGAAAATAATTATATAATAAATTTGAGCACATTCATCATAACATTATGATAATAAATGATAAATCACTATGTGATATTGGGAGGATGGGCCAAAAACTAAACTAAAAATGACTAAAATAAAGCTTTGCTGGCTGGTTAAATAACATAAAAACCCGCCCATTAAAACTTTCAAGGTTAAGCAAGTGAGTTGGCCTACTAAGAATTAGAAACGAAGTAGAAGTTAATTACCCCAAAGAAATTAAAAAATATTAAAAACTAGAATCTACCCAAAAATGCCAAAGCATTCAACGTCTTAGGAAAACTAACATAAATTCTTATAAATCTAAAAAAGCATATGGCCTAATTTACAGCAATAGTTTTAATAAACAATTCAACTGTGTATGACCAGATTTTTTTTTCAATATTTTAATATTTTGTAGATGTATTTTGCTAATTTTAAAATTTTAATTTTTACATTTTTCAACAACGCATGACCAAATTTTGATGTTTTTTAATAAAATTTTAATGTCAACTTTTAATATTTCACTTTTCAACAGTTTATAGCCAGATTTTGGTACTTTTTATCAATAGAATTTCACATTTTTTAAAAGTCTGTAGACGGATTTTTTAACATTTTTACAATACTTTGATATTTTGATACATTATGACCAGATTTTGCTATTTTGACATTTTTTAACAAATTGTAAACGATTTTTTGTGGATTCTGACAATATTTAAATTTTATAACTTTTTAGCACTTTCTGGCCAGATTATTTTTCAACAATGTTATAAAATTTTATGGCCAAATGTAGTTATTTTTAAAATGTTATAAAAATTTTTACATTTTTTAACAGTTTATAACTGGTTTCAGTGCTTCCTGACATTTTTTAACCGTTTTTAGCCAAGGTATTGGTTCTTTCTAAAATTTTTTAATATTTCACAATTATTTTTGACTTTTTAAAAGTTATTTTTTAAGAGTTTTGCACTGAAAAAAAAAGTTTTTTTTTTTCTAAAACCGCAAGGGGTTACGGTAAGATTTAAAAATCTTGGCTAGGCCATTGCTTACAAAATTTTGGGCAACTCTCTAAAGAGCCCTGCTGCCATTTTCAACTAATTATTTGTGTAAATCATGCGGTGTGCACTTTCTATAATGCGGTGTGCACTTTGTATAAATTTTCTTTATTCAAAAATATAATACCAAGATAATTAATGATGTGTTGCTGATGATAATTAAAATACTAAATTAAAATAATACTTTCATACTAAAACACAGTTGTTTTTATTTTAATTTTACATTAAGTATATTTGCAATAAAATCTACCGCGCGTGACGGCCAAGAAAACCGGAGCTAGAAATACTAATATAACCATTCAATAAATACCAACTAATTTATATTATACTACTGTTTGTTGTAAAGTATCAAGAACAACACATAAGATTGCATTCATTATAAATTTTCTGTAAACATCAATTTTAAATATTTTGTTATCAACATTCCAAAAGTTCCGTATTTCCGTCATTGCCACAACATTGATTTATAATTACTTCTACGTGATTTACATGATTATTATTAATGTGAATTATAATATAATTAATATTTCAACTGTTTGTTACAATTAACACCTAATAACGTTATGGATAATAAACAAAAAGCTAGTGTTGTGATATTGCGTATAGCTGCAACAGTCGAGAAAATATAATATAAACATTGGGTGAATAGCCAAACTCATTCATTAGAATTTTCATAAAGAAAATATATCATTCTTTAAATCGACTGACCCTAGTCGATTCAATAAATGATATCATTATTTGAGAATTAATAATGCAATTCACATTAGTATCAAATAATATATTATTCTTATTTGTTTATTTTTTGAATTTGGCGTGTTTTAAAATATTACATATATAGAATAAATTTGTATATAAAAATATTATAAAAATCTTGCTTCGCTCAGAGTAGATTAATTGCAATTTGTTGTTTGTTGAAACGTAGTAAGATATCTACAGTATAAATTTAGTTTGAATAAAAGCTCAAAAATATCTTTAGAGCATAGTATAGCATAAGTATTTAAGTATTTTCTAGGGACATTTTGGTGGAAACATTTAATATGATAACACAAATATCTTAAATGCCGTTAGAAAAATATATAAATAAAAAATTTACACAATTTAATAAAAATGAGTAAAGCGTCCATCATATCCAAGACCCTATACTGCCCTCGGGATTCTACTTCAGTAATGCTCATCAAACTGTATAATCTGTAAAGGGAATGGGTCTATTCACAGCTGTGACAACCAAATTGCGTTAATGTTTTCAAGTAGACACTCATTAATCATTTCATACTATAATTCACACTCTAATAGACAATCACCCCAAAAGCTTCAATATAACTATTCAGATTTATGTTTGAAAAACGCCGATAAAAATGTTATATAAACAGCTGTTGTGTTTATATCCTATTTAGCAATATAACAATTAAGTTACAAACGTTTTTCAGGTTTCTAAGTTAGTGTTGTCATTGTTTTGATTTATTTGTAGCAATTGCCTTTGTTTTGTCATATTTATTTTTATATAAGTAAACTAAAATTACTAATAAACTTGGTATAATGATTATTTTAAGTTTTCTATGTATTCCAGCTAATCCCTCTTATTTACATTTTCAAGGCAGAGTAACATGGCTCCCCTTATAGCTCATATGCTAATCAATAATGACGAAATGCAAAATATGTCCACAACATACATTCCCTCTTATTCCCACTGAATGATTATACATACTTTTTTGTTATATAATAACTCATTACAACAAAACCGTTTAACCTTTTATAGTGCTACTATAAGTAACTTTAATGACGTTTTACAGATTATTTATATAAAAAAAATAATAGAAAGACTTAATATAAAACCTTGGAACACCTCATATTTATTACCTGTAAGAATAACAAATAGAACAAATAGAGAATACAACCAGTCGATGTTTATATGAACGATTTTGCTCGTATTGGAGCTATAAGATTAAAATAAAGTATACCCTTAACAGCGTAATTTACGTAATTAAACGCATTGAATTATATATTATATTTATAAATGTTAATTTTATATTTTGAATTATTTCAGGTGACTAAAATAAATTTAATAAATTTGAAAACTATTTTATCATTTCCAATGGTTATTCCTAATAATAGTAATGCGCTCAAACAAACACCAACTTAGTCTAGATTGTTTGCCCTTATACAAAAATTTAATAAAGTTTTAAATATTAACAAATTAGTAAAATATAATAACTGCTTATTAGTATGTAATTAATTTACAAATTTGTTCCAAATTTATAAAAAACATTGCAGTTTTTCAAAGTTTTACCTAACTAAGTATTTTATTTTAAATCTTATAATAGATTAACTATAAAAGTGCAAAATTCCTACAATAAGAATTTTCAAAAATATGTTTGCATATTCATTAACAGTTTTTAAAATTGAAGTTTGTGCCAAGAATAAATAGTGTTACTCCTGTTTCTCCGGATTTTCTACCACGTTATATTAAAAATATAATTTATATTTACAATGTGACCGTGAAATTGTAAAATCAATTATGTTGAGTTGTTGCTAAATAGAAAAAAAAAACAACAAACTTAATAAAGCTAATAATCAATTAAATATCAGAAATATCACTCTTACTGGTCCTTCAACATTTTCATTAGCCAGAAAAATAAAGCGTGGTGCAATCCAAGACAACACAAAAATTTTGGTACATCAATCCGGATTGTAAACAACATACTCATTGAATAATCAAAGTGCATCAAGCAATCAGTATTTTAAAAATAAAACTCAAAAACCCTAAAGCGCAAGACGTTAAAAACTCACAAAACACGTTTCAAAACATATTTCAACAAGTTTCTTAATAACCCAGAACGGGATTATAGGTAGCTAAAGAATTGTTTCGCAACATTGGAGTATTCAAACTTCAGCAAAATTCAATCAAAAATACTGGAGCTACATGCCACATAAAATCAAGCTAAAAATTGGTAAACGTTTAAAGATAAATATTTTAAATAAGCATCTCAAATAAAAGATGCCTTGAGTAACAAATCAATAAATAGAATTGAGACACCTGCTCTATCAGTCAGTTCAGCTTCACAGCAAGTGCAACTGACAAAAAATCCAGAAAATTGTTGATTCTTTAATGGGCAACGATTCTACTTCTTAAGATCGTATTTAACATCAAATTCAATTCAAACATTATCCATCATGAACGCAAACTGTGACATAGCTTAAAAAACTCTACGCAGTAAACATAAAAAAAATAATAGAAAACCATATAAATAAAATATTTTAACAACCCATGCTTAAAGAATACTCTGCCACTTCAATTAGATACACTTTGACACATTCTTAAAGCTGTTAAATATTTTAGACGTGTTAGACAAACCAACAAAAGATACTTTATTGCTACATCAACAACCAAACTAGATGCACATTTCAAAGATAAATGTAAAGAATATAGCCTCAAATGCACAAATCCATTAATTCAAGAACTAACCATTTTCGTACAATAACGCTGTGAGTCCCAAAACGCCAATCAATGTCAAAAAACACAACTACAATAAGTACAAGCTTCAAACACAAATCGTCATCACAAATCAATAAATTTAAAGCTACACTTAAGTTCTACGTATTACCCAAAATTACACAAAAACTGCGAGCTAACTTATTTCCAAGAAAACAACAAAAATACTTAAAAACGCTTGCAAATCCAGAACTTAACAAACGGGAAAAAAATAGATTCATTGCTATGTGTCAACATATATCTAAATTTACTAAGCATCGGACATATAAAACTAACCACAGCACACAGTGCAAAACACGCAATTAGATTGGATAGCACCAGGAAAAATTCCAATAACAAAAGACTCAAAAGTCATTCTGGCAATCAAAAAAAAGACACCCAATTACGTCAAACCACAAAATGTAAAATAGAAAAACACTTCAAGCAAAAAGTACCAAGAACAAACAAAGAAATATTTGTAGTACGATTACCATTCATAATTGATGTTAACAACTTAAGTAAATAAAAAAAATTAACTACTTGGAAAATCAATTTGTTACAATGCAAAATACTGGAACACATAAAACCAATTAATAATACCAATGATACTTATTTTCTTTGAAACCATTGCGTTTTTGAAATTTTTTGAAATAGTACAACAACAAAATATAAAGTCGTATTTGATAATTTTGCAATACAACTGGAATATTATTAAATGACATTCTTTAAGTTCTACAAGATTTTTTTTATCTTACTCAGATTTTGCGTACATCGTTATGTAAACCGCCAACGTATTAAAAATAAACAGGCAAATCTAAATACACAAGGATAAACAACAATATTTGCAAATTATATAAAAAACCACATGCCTCCGTTGTTGTACAACATGACTTTTATGTAATTACTTGTATAACAAAAACTGATTAAATCGCGGAAACTAAAGAGCTTCAACATCAATTAAGCCAGATAATAATAAAAGAAAAAAAAATGTATAAATAAAGATCAAATCATAAATACAATAAACCAAAATGCAACATTACCCATGAACAAAACAGCAGTGATAAAAACATTAGGACATCCAACCTACACTTATTGTAAACCAAATATCTTATCGGAAATATTACAATTATTTCATCCAATGAGTTTTGTTAGACCAGTTATAATAAAGGGAAAATTGCTAATGCAACGTTTGGCAACTAAAAATCAATTAGGAGCAGCCGTTTATTTATTATCTCGGATGGATCCGCTTACGTGCAACTAAAGAGCCGACAAAAACAAATTGACATGTACAATCACATAATAACACAGCTGACATAGTATTTAAAAGTGTAAATCCAACTCAACTTAAAAAGTCAATCTAGTGGTGTCATAATCCAGAGTTACAATTAAACCGAGAAAAATGACCATGAATAAAAGAAGTACAACAATGTCTCCCAAAAGCAAAACAAATAATAGCTTTTCCAATCATTAAAAGAAATATCCATATTTTCACCATGTGTCTTCTCTTTCAAAATTTAAAAAAAGATTGTAGCGTTCTGCCTACGATGCATTCACAACTTTAAAAAAAATTAATGGTCCATTGATTATACCAGAAATAAAAACAGCTACAACGGCACTTCTTTGAATAGCAGTCAGAAGAATTAATAGATGATATATACAACTAAAACATAATTTTCCGATCGACAGATCAAGTAGATTGTTAAAATTAAGCCTTTTTTATCAACCAAGATAAAATATTTTGAGTGAGTGAAAAGCAAAAGTACCATTCAATTTTTCTCAAAAAAAGGAGCTTGAGTCAAAACATCTAAATACTGATAAACGTAAAATATATAAATCCAGTTAGAAAAAATGTTAACAAAAGTCAGTTATGCGATGACATAATTTGAATAACAAAAATTTAGATCATTTTGAAAACAAGTGTGAAATACATCAAGAAAACGACAAAAATAAAATATGGTATTTGTGCTGTGTCTAGATGTAAACAATTTGCCCATTAACTTTTTAGCTGTTGAATGTACTAAGAACAAATGTATTAAAATTTAAATATAAAATTAACACATTTTATGAATAATAATTATTAAAATTCACTACAAAAATGATGAAAATTTGTCAGTCACAGTTCGCAAAACTAAAGCACTTTTTAGTCGTTGTAAAGCACCTTCTCGGCCGGCAATAGTAACCTGAAAAATTTGAGCAGTTGGGACAAGTTTGTGATGTGAAGAATCAAAACCGTGTGCATCGCTCAAGAACACATGAAAATATTGCTGATGTAGCCCGTAGTGTTGAAGAACACCCAGGTTTATCAATTCCTCGTCAATCATTAGATTTAGACATTCCACAAACAACATAACTCCAAATTTTGCATAAAGATTTAAGGCTTTTAAAGTTCAGTTAACACAAGAACTCAAGCCGGTCGATCACCATAAAAGTCGTATCTTTGCTGATTGGGTCCTTCAAATGCATCAAATTGATCCAGAATTTTATCAAAAAATTATCTTCAGTAATGAGGCCCATTTTCACCTTGGAGGACGTTAATAAGCAGAATTGTCGCATTTGAGGCTCAGAAAAATCAAGAATGATTGTTGAAAAATCTTTGCATCCTCAACGTGTCACTATTTGGTGCGGTTTTTTGGCTGGCAGTATCATTGGACCCTACTTTTTTGCAAATGAGACTTGTGCAACTGTTACGGTAAATGGATGGCGCTACCGAGCTATGATTAATATTTTTTTATGGCCGGAATTAAAAGGAATTGATGTGGACGACGTTTATTTTTAGCAAGAAGGCGCTACGTGCCACACTAGCAACAAAACAATCGCAAATTTGCAAGAAAAGTTTTCTGACCCTGTTATTTCTTCAATAGGTGATCACAATTCGCTACCGAGATCTTGTGATTTAACACCTTTAGACTTTTTTCTTTGAGGCCACGTGTAAGATAAGGTCTATGCCAATGCTCCACAATCGACCTTAAAGATGGAATTCGTAATAATATCGAAGATATACAGCCGAAATTGTGCGAATTAGTCATAAAAAATTTCAGAAAAAGAATGTGGTGTGTAACCGTAACCGTGGCGGTCATTTGACTGATATCGTTTTCAAATGGTAATGGCATACCTTCCTCTTTACAATGAAATAAACATTTATTGATTTCTCTTAAAAAATACCCGTTTTTTTTAAATATCAAAATGAAACCTCTTATTGGAAATCTCTATACATGCGTCAATCAGATAATATTTTAAATATTACTACAAACTATAGTAGAAGAATAGTCTTAGTGTAGATGTTTATTCACAAGTAAAATAACAATATAAAATTTAATAACAGTAGTAGTAGTATTAACCAAAGGTAAATCCTATAACTATTACATTGTGTCCATCAACTACACCCTCAATTACCATCGGCATTACAATATATTAAAAAAAAACATTCTTAATGTTTGTGCATGTCATGTATAACCGAGAACGCATTATAGCACAAGGGGCTTTATATGAAAAACACATCTCGTAACTTATTCTGTTCGAATTGCGTAACAGTGGCACTGAAATGTGTCAACTAAATACAAAACAAAAAACCTGTATTACAGAACGTTGGAAAGCATAATGTTTAAAAATGTTAAATTCAAATATTCATTAAAGAATAATAAATATGTTAGAAATATGACAATCTCTTATTAAAAAAATCTATATTTTGATTTATATTATTAGTTATATAAATCATGACCAATGGATACTATTAAATTTAATGTAAATCATACTATTGCATTTCTATTAAAGTTACAAGCTATAATTTTGTAAAATTGGGTTAAATGAAGGGTGGAAAAATACAGGCAACTGAATGGAAACTCCGACTTTGTGTGCAGTGAGCGTGTATGCCGAGCTTCTCCTTTAATAACCGCGCATTGTTCGTATCTTTTCATCCAGCTTATACCTCAACAGAGTAAAACAACAAAACTGAAACTGTACTCATTGTTCAATATATTTCCCCTCTTTCTTTGTGAAAAGATACATTTCTAACTGACCTGATTTTAAATAAAAAATTCAACAAATGATCACAATGTATCTTGCGAAAAATTAAGTGGTTAAAAACGTGTCTGTGTGATGAGGAAAACTAACAAAGAAACCACTTGCGTCTTTCAATTAATTTTAATTATTAACGTCAGCTACATTTCCAATGTAATTAAACTAGATGTTAATGGCGCCTGGTGATTACATCGCGCATAAAAAAATCCAATTTGTTCGCATTGTATTGATTTTTTTAACATTTATTGTGAATGTACTGTAGGTTTTCTTGTATTCAATAAAACCATATTACTAGATAAAATTTAAGAAATGTGTTAATTGCATTTTTAGATTTTACAATTCACTAAACAATAGTAATTTAATTTGATTAAATACTTGAATCATATTTTAATCACAATACATTTTTTAATAATTAACTTCAAAACTAAAATTAATATAAATTATATTCTATTTTAAATAGAAGCCCCAAAGTCGCTTTATATTCAAAGTTGAAATTAATACGGAAATTATTAAGATTTCAAAGAAAGAATTAATTTTCTTGAACTTAATTCTTTCCAGCTCTTTTTTTGCTTCATACCAAATGAGACTCAACCAACCCAAAAATGATTCATTAAATATTTAAACGAGGAAAAAACCGCGAATACATTCGCTTCATGAAAAAAATAGGACTCACAGGATTGCTTTAATTGCCATCCCCCTTTCAGGGGCGGAATAACCCCCCGGGAATGGGAATAACCGGACGGGAACAAGTTATATCCATTAAGGGAGTGTTAATAAGCTACTCTGCATTTTTAGTATGTTGATGAGTAACGGATGAAATTAATTAATTTCCAAATATGCCATGATTGAAAAAACTGGTTACATTTTGCCGCGTAATTTAATTATATATTCAAAAATTAATTAAATAACTATATTAAGTTTTGGTTATATTTTGCAATAATGTAAATTCTTAAATCATCTAATATTTTCTCTTTTACAATATACAAATAACAATAGACAAATAGTTCAACAATAATTTTAAAATTGAAGTTTTTAGATTATCATATTTCATGTTACTGGAAATTTTGTTCTCTACACGTCGCAAACACCAACTTAAAAAAAAAGAGTTAAATTGCGCAAGATGTATTCAAAATTTGGTGATACTAAAAAATACAAAATTAAAAAGTAAAACTAATATTTTTATCCAAAAAAATATATATAGTGCAAACTCGAAAACAACCGGTACCAGGAATGCATGTGAGTAAATGATAAAACATTGTTAAAACTTTGCAAGAAGTAGAAAATTCTTAAACAAAAAATAATGAATAAAGTTTTGTAAAATAAAGTTTATCCTTTTATATAAGAAGTTTATTTTCAGAGTATAAAAATCATAAATTTATTAAAAACTAATTAAATACACTATCAGGTAGTTACAGCTTTTATGCTAAATTTGTGGATGGTTACAGCAATATTGTTAGATAAAACTAATGAACAAACTCAAATGACTTATTGCGGCCACAAGAAATTTGTGTAACACAACAAAAAATTAGACTGAGTGTCTTATAAAAACTAATTCGTCAACTACAAAAGGAAACATGGAAAACTTTTTTTAAAGATGTTAAAAACACATCCACTGCCGCATGGAAGAAAAAATCTTATCAAAAAACCTACTAAAAGACTGGCCTAAAACCCTAAAATAGCACATACACAGCCAACCTATCCAAAGATACTTTTAAAGACTCACTTCCCAGGCTGTACACCTCAACACAAAAGTTGAATAACACTGCAATCATCATCAGGAGATAACTAGGACACTGAACATTACCTTATAAAAACACGCGCATAACCTGTGCCTTTAGAATAATTTAACCATTCAAGACACAAAAACCAAGACGCTGTCCTTTCAAAATTTTATCGCTCTATAAATCTTACATCTTTTCTCCTAAAAACATTTAAAAGACTGTGGCAAAAGGAATTCAGAAAATGGCACGTATTACTACGCGGATACAATCAAACCAACAAGCATATACTAAAGAAGATCTATAAAATCGGCTTTATACAGCGTAACAAATCAAATCAAAAGATCATTACATGACAAGTTGTCCACCCTAAAAGTATTCAGAACATCAAAGTAAATTTAAATAAAACCATTTTCCATAAAACAAAAACAGCACTCTCAACACATCCAACAATCAGTGGATGGATAAAATACATGCTAGAGAAAAGAATTGCATTACAACAATAATTGATGTCAAAATAGAATAATTCAACAAGACAAGTAAAGTAATAATAGTAAAGTTGTGGAAAGATACTGTTTAACAAGTATTTCAATAATTATATTATTTGGTATTACAGCAAAAAAAATGTTAGTCAATAAAAAAGTACTTTGCATCCCGTAAACGGTAATCAAATTAATGTCTCTATAAAGTCTTTATTATTAGTTAGCCATCAAACAAAAAAATTATTAAAAAATGTATAATTGCTGTACCAAATGTTGTTTGAAACTCAATCTCAATTCAGCTGAGTTCATGCAAACATTATCATAGCAAATGTGCAAACTTATAAATACCTTGCTAAGTTATTGGAACAAACACATATTCAAAGAGTAAGACTAAAATGAAGCTAGCTAAAAAATATTTATCCATGGTTACATTTACCGAATGCTCAATGCAGATAGATTTCCAACTACACTTCATAAAATCAGTTCAGATCAACAATAAATGAGAATGCAGAAATCTTACGAATAAAACTGAAACCCAAGTTCTATAAACATATTGTTAAAACGTTTACAATAAATTATTATTATTATCATCAAATTAATTAAAACTTGCCAGTTTAATTGCTTAAAACAATTGTATTGGTTAGAAAATAGTCTACTTGAAGTATGGAATTAAAAATCCAACACAGCTGAGCAACACATAATTTTACAACAAATAATTAACAGTCATTTGACCGTGCCGAGTAAATTGTTTACTATGCAGTGACGTAATAATTTCAGAATTTATGTATACGTTTCTTATCAGTTTTGAAAAAAAATATTGTTTTTCTGTTTAGTATTTCTACGGAATGTCTACTATAACTATCTACAATTATAGAAACATAATAAATTAATATATATATATATATATAAGTTAATAAAAAATAGTAAAATATTGTTTTATAAATTAATAAAATATTAATTATATGAATTAATTTTAACATCATCTAATTTTTACTAAATTATGAATACTATAAAATTATTTAAAAAAATGTCTTAGTAAATTACTATTAAATGTGGCAGCAACCTGTTGAAGAAACAAATTTAATATATTTTTTATCAACATAAAAATGTCCATGACTTTTTTAGCATTCATTATTTAATTATTATGAAAATATATGCTGACAGTTTGAAACATAACTTATTATGATAGCTCATAATTATTTTCATTGTAAATTGCAAACCCATGTTTTTGGAATTGTTTAAATATATATAATAAAAATAAAAATAATTGAATTATTATTCCCAAATATTTATAAAGTTTTAGAGACTAACTAATGCATATAGATAATAATTCAATAAGAAAATAAATCTACTAAACTTGGTGCTGAATAAATTAATTAAATATTATGTAGTATTTTATCTCGTTTATATATCTAACATTTTATGGCACGGTTTATTATAATTGTGCGAAACTAATTGTCAGTATTATGAAAAGTGTTATTGTTTTATGGGCACTTAAATTTGCCGAGATAAAGTTTAATGGAACAAAACCGAGATGCTTTATATTTAGATTTAAAAAATTTATATTCATTTAAAAATTGATTAAAAAATTATAGTCAATATCGAATACAATAAGAAGGAATTGCTATAAAGTAGGAAATCAATATAGTGGAACAAAAAACAGTTTTATGGTTAAACTTTATTAGGCAATTTGAAAATTTTATTATAAATATTATTTTTATACTTTGTGATAATATAAATATGTAATTGTTGTATTAAGAGAGCGAAATTCTATATTTAGAGAAATTGATTAATGTTTTGGCACATATCATAGAAGTTTTTTTTTATCTGAATAACTATAAATATATTTAACTAATATATTGAGCAAATCAAAAATAATCTGATTTTAATTATGCAATGTTACATATTATTTGTGCATTATTATTATTAGATATTAAGTGTACTAACTCAAAAATAGTTTAGTAACCAGCTTTGCATACCAAAAAATAAGATTTTAATTGAATTGAATCTTGTTTTACAAGTTTTATAAAAGGTTGAGATATTAAAACAAACAAAAAATATATAGTATGCAACAAACTGCTGTGCAAATTTCAAGAAATAATATAAATCAATCGTTAGAGTAGAACCAACTAATTTTTAAAAAAATTACAAATTTTAAAATATATGCAGATATGAGATCTGGGGATGTAAGCGTTTACAAGTACAACACAACTATTAAATTGCTTAATTTTTATTATATTGTCTGACGCAAAGTTTTTGAAAACATATGTAGTAAAATGATGTCAGAATATTAGTGTCATAAAATATATGTTTTTGACTACAATTTCTTATAATTGGTATACTTAATAAACAGATAAAATTGTTAAAAAATCTTTCTGAAAGACGCACACAACTGTGCTCAACAAGCAATGTCTGCTCCAAATTGAGCAGTTATTGTAATTTAAAATTATCTTGAATTAAATTAAAACATTACTTCACGTTTTATTTTATTGTTTCAAACAAAATTTTTTGCAAAATGTTACAATTGGGAATGCCATCCATTCCACGCAAAGTACTCTAATAAAACATCATTTTTTTTATTTTTTGGAAACTCAAAATATTTGATTTTCAGCAAAATAGATAAAACAGTACACTAACCGGAAACAACTAAAAAAACTATTACATTTTTATGCCAAAACACTATTTTTGTAAATTTGATATATAATTATCATTATATATGAGTAATTTATGAGCAATTTTATTGATTCGTATGCTTTTGGCTTCACATTTGTATTAAAAAATTCTAGTTAATCTTAGTTTGTTGCAAACAAACACAACCGGTTTAAAGAGGCTGCACAAAGATCCTCCAACAGAACAAAAAACTCAAAAAATTAATCAAACTATATGTTATGCAAAAATGCCCAAAAAGATGTTAAAAGACGCATATTTCAACGTCAACAAAAAACTTGGAGATCTTTTTGTAAACAAACTAAAAATATCAAGTGCTGCAAAGCTAAAAAAATCTTATCTAAAAACTCCTAACAGTAACTAAATTGCCTCAGACAAATCGACGGCACATACACGCCTGTCTATGAAAAACAACAAAGATAGTTCTAGAAACCCACTTTCCAGGCTGTACTACCTCGACACAAGTCTGCACTGACTCTGTGACCCTGACCCCGCCAAAAGAGGCAGCTTCGCTTACCACCATTTTCAAAAGATGCGTAACAACATAGACAATTAAAAACTTACTTCTATAAAAAATTACACCGTTACAAAATCATATCAACTCGTTGTCCCCAGAGAGGTAAATCTCTACTGCTATAAAATATAGTAGTTGACAGCCTCACACAGCTACTCAATAATCGTAGTTTCTATACAATTGGTTACGCAAATGACGTAACAATCGTGCTAAGCGGCAAATTCAAAGACATACTCTACAATTTAATGTAAGAAACGCTAAAGATAAAAAAAAAAAGTGCAAACACCAGGCTCTAACAGTTAACATAAAAAAAGTTAAAAACTAAATCTACCAAAACTCGTAAATACCCTACTACCACTATAAACCAAAGTCCATTATCTTGGGTAAATTTTGACAACAAAAAGTTAAAGAAATAGTAAACTGCAAAATGTCTGACAAAAATGTCCAAATTCTAACGGATAGTAAAACGACACTAATTGCTATAAACAAGTCTAAAATTACATTAAAGCTATTTTTGTAATGTCACCGTGCCCTTACTTTTTTGTAAAAAAAAACATCAAACTGATATGTTTTCTGGGTGACAGAATATTCCAACAAAGTAGGTAACATTGAGACAGAACCCGTCTGCATAAAAAGTCAACCCTCATAGCGCGTAGACCTAAACCGTAAACAGCTTTACCACTCAAGCTCAAGCTTCAACAACCTACTAAATATCAACACACACAACTCTCTGAGAAAACGTTGGAAAAACACTCCAAACTGCAGACAGAAAAAGAACGCAATGACTGCCCCAAACGCCAAAGCCGATTATTACTTGCAATTATAGAGAAAAAAACTTGGTATTAAAAATAATCCATGTAAAAGATGTAAAATAGATGACAAGTCAATCGGACACGTGCCTTATACATGCCCGGCCTTCTCATACAATAAAGAATCAATGTTAAGAAGTTGTTGGCTTAACATGGCCAGTATAAGGAAACCTCTCCAAGCATTGTACTTGCATACTTCAACCACGTAAGATGTTTAAATGACAGAACAGCGGAGTGAGGTCACCATTGAAAGAGCTACAAAAAGCCTAATTAGGCCTACGTGCAGTAATGTACAGTTTACTCTCCAACTCTAAATCCAAAATCTAGTTTAATCCTAGTTTGTTTTTTATAGAATCTTCATTATAGTAAAATTTTAAAATTGATTATGCCAAACAGTAAGTGTAGCTGCATATTTGTATAAATTATATAAGGTAGAGATAAGACATTAATCGTAACCGTAAAGAAAGCGAATAGATATTTGCAACTACCGCACAATATACATAAAATTCAACAAGAATGCTATTTATATGTAACACAAAGATGCAGAAAAGCCATGTGAGTTGTCAAACGGCGTTACATAATAACTATATAAACATAAATGTTTTTAGACGTATCTAAAGCGTTTTAAGCTTTTAGAGGCATACATGTTGATACTTCTCAAAAATAAATAGTATAGAATAGAAAAAAATACTTAGATTTACGGGCGTAAGTGCAACTTATTCCTCACAATATAATATAATTAAAGCTAAGGGATGATGTGTTGCTGTAATAAACTAAGCAAACACTGTAAAAATATACAACAACAAAAAAACTAGAGAAAATGAGTACATATATAAAAAGATGACAAAAACAAATTAGTTATTCACTTCCAAACACTACAATAGTGACTGAAATTACAGATTGAACCCATCAAAGCAAAATAATGCTGCATTACAACTATATTTTAGCTCACAAATAAAAAATACGGAATATTCATTAAAAATTCTCATAAAAAAAATCGCAGTTATTATGATAAAAATTGCAATTTGTATTGTTTGCAGGAAACAAACACATTCATTATAAATCATTTCTATTAAAATAACTTGTATGAAGCAAAATGTATTTGAAATTGCTAATTAGCATTAATTTATAACAATGAAAAATTCAACATTTCATAGCATATTAATTTAATTTATTTCATTAACAGTATTGTTTAAGCTATAACTAACTTTTGATTAAAAATACTGAAATATGATCCAACCAAGGCGGTTTTTGATCTTTTATAAAGTATACATATATTTAAATATATTATTTTATCGTATTAATTAATCAAAATCTTGGAAAATAATGTAATTACAAATCTAGTTTTGTCATGCTTATGCAGACGTTTCTTTATTTAATTTAATTATTAGATTCCACCATAAGTTAGCAAAATGTGTAATTAAATCTGATATGTTTCCAAAACGCCTATAAAAGTTTAAACTAAATATATTTTTATTTTATTATTAAATCATACTAATGACCGTATTATTTAATAGTCAGACATGAAACGTCGGGTTGATTCTGGATTCAAAAATTCAAAATTTATTTATTAGGATTTATGTAAAAGTTTCTGCAGTATATACTAGTAAACTTATACTTACTGCAAATACTGAACAAATTCAAAAAATATCAAAAATACTGTTATTTAAAAAATGACAAAAATTATATTACTAAAAAAATAAAAACTAGAACTACCATCGTCAATTAGCCAATACTATAAGCAAAATATTAACTTTAAAACTTTTATTGATGAAAAAATTTTAGATCTACCAAATACAAATACAAAAGCACTAAACAAATATTGTTCAGTCTTATCTAACAAATAGATATTTGTCCCCATTAGACTACCAATTTTGATGCACGTAAAATACAAACAAAAGTATAAAGTTTTGAACTAATTTAGTAGAAGAAGTTCGGCGTGCATTTTGACAACAGTTTGGTAACAATAACAAAATTAATGCGCCAACGCGCAAAACAGTTTTGGTATGAGTTCGTCACTAGCATAAAAATAGTTCTGTAGAAAGCATTAAAAAAACCTGGACGTAGAAGAACGGTTTGTACGCCAGTAAATAAAGAAGCTTAACATTTTGTCAAAAAAATTTAATCGGTATCAAAAATCAATACACAATTTGTTAATGACCGACAAAGCAAATTTTTATTTAAATAGCAATGTTAACAAACCAAATTTTAAATATTGAATATAAGGTAAAAATCCTCATAAATAAATTACAAAAGAAATCCATAATCCAAAAGTCGTTGTTTGGTGTAGAATGAACAGTTAATTTCGAGCGCTACATAAACAGGTTACAAAAGGTTTTTCATCACAGAACTAGTTAGAAGGAAATTAATAAGTATTGCCATGTTATTCCAACAAAATAGAGCAACAGCTCATACAACCAGGAACAACAAGAAAAGTCAGCAAAAAAATTTAGCAACCGTATAACTTTTTTTTTTATTTAGACCTCCTAAGTCCATTGTACTAACGGCAATCAATTTTTCTCTGTAGGAATATTTGAATTAAAAAAAAACACAAGAATAGATAAAGATTTGCTTTGCTTAGTGATGCACAATTTTGCATTCAGAATTGAAAGTTAATAGAAGGCATTTATTTTGAAGACATTTTTTTATATTTATCAAATGTTTAAATCAATATCAATATAAATCTTATAAAACTAGTTGTACATTAGTGTGATTTTTTTACTTGAAATTTTATTCTAATGACAAAATATGTAGTTTAATAAGTACAACATACAAAATAAATTATGTAGTACTAAAAGTCAGATATCGGTCCAACTTTTCAGAAAAAATTTTATGTTAAAATAATAAATACTCTTAGACATAGAAACTAATCTAAAAACTGTAAGATACGCAAACGATATTGCTATAGTTTTAAACAATAAAACGCTAATAGAAATCAAAGTACAATCAGAACTCAATCAAACAATAAATTAATCTACCAAGACTTTTAATAGATCCATTCCTAAGTAAAGTGAATTTTTTCTTGACTCGCAAAATAAAAATCATTAGTTAGCAGAGTAAACACATTTTCTTGATAAACTTTGCCAGAGATCACCGTAAATATTTGGTAGATGATTGCAAACAAGTTAAATTAACGGATAAGATAGCATGAGCTAAAATAGTTTCTTAAACGTAAACAAGAATTTTTAAAAGATATTGGTTGGCAGTATATTGTTCTATAAAAAACAGTAATACAGAGTTGTTTAATATTTGTTCGCACTCAATAAATGCAAACTTTTTTATGATTTAATAATAATAGCTGAGCAATAATGTTGAAATTTAATAAAGGTATTCTTTTATTGTAGCCTCCATTTTGTTATTATTTACCATTTAAATTTTATAAATACCTTTTTAGTATCTCTAGGCACATTTAAAAACTTTTAAACGTTGCTAAATTTGTATACTGCATTTACAAATTGAACCCACAAGTTGTCCTTTATCCAATTTTTTTTTTTTATAAAGTTTTCTGAATATTAAAGAATATTTTTAAACTTGCCAGAATATTCTTTAGATTTAACAAATTAATTAGAAGTATTATTTTCGTTTGTTCGTATTTTAAATAAATTTGCAGTTTCAGATTATAAATAAAAATGCTTTTAAACTGTTTCCTGAATACTTTGCAATATTTCAAATTGTCAATTAAAATCCCGTGAACACTAACAACAGTAAACTAACCTATCAAATAAAAAACGCAATTTTCATTGCAAAATATTTAAAAAAAGCAAATACTTCATAAACTTCATACACCATTGTCACTCATTTGTATCACTTTATTTATTTAAACAATTAAACGTAAAAATGTCTATTTCATTCCAATTTTTATGATTTAATATATAAAATGACCCAGTATATAAAAAAATTAGCTCCTTGTTTATTTATTCTACTGCAACATTTTAATGATAAGTGAATGTAAATGCATTTTACTGATGGTAACAAAAATATTTCATTGCACATCAACAAAAATTACCTAGATAATAATAAATGCGGTATGTTAAATTGAAGAAAAATCTATGTGCGGGTAACGCTTATTTAAAGTAATTTTAAACAGCACATCTCCAAAATAATATTCTTTGTCAGCCATTTATACGCCACTGCTGGCGTCTTAGCCTCTTCTCTGCTTGTAATACTGGCAACTTACATTACAAGGGACCTACAGTTTTAAGTGGATTCCGAACCACTGGAGAGAATTCGTCACTCCTCAAAGAAGGTTTTAGCCGTAAAACCCCACGCTGGCAAGGCGGGTTGGGGAGTAGCAGAGCGTATAGAAAGTGAAAAGTATATCACGGTATATGGGAATCGAACCCACGATCTTCGGTACAGCGGCCGGATGCCTAGACCACTGCGCCACGCTCTCTCTAAAAAATAATATTATGTTCCTTAAACTCAGAACATAAACATAAGTAGCAAACGTCTACCGGAATTCAAAGATACACATTTCAATAAAATTACTTCATTTGTAGCTTGTCATGTTTATGTTCATTTAATTCAAATTAACATTAATGTTTTATGTTCCCTAATTGAAATACAAATAACTTTCATAATAAAATTTTAACCCATATTTAGTAAAATGGCTTTGTTTGTTGGTATAATAAAAGAATAATAATTATCTGATTAACTGAATCTTTTGCCGTTTTCTCATTATGAACAATATTGACGTGAATATTAAACTGTAAGCAATTGAATGGCATTTTGTTATGATATATAAGAAGATCAAAACAAAGTTTTATTTTTAAACTTATTTAATATTAAAAACTACCTGAATATAACATTCTAATTTTATAAAAATAAAACTTGCCGATAAATTTGCTTTATAATTTTAGCAAATATGAAAATGTTATGTTAAGCAGGTGTTAACTAGTATGTTGAAAACTGTTTTATCTTATTCAAAATTTAAATAGCACACAATTATAATATCCTGTTTAATTGCTGTGTAATCTTGCTGTATTGCAATTTTGCAGAACTTCCTAAATATTGTTATCTCAGATATAAAAATTAATTATATTTGCATTAAATTAAATAACTGTTTGTTTTTTAACATTCTCATAATATGTAGATATAATCTTTAAGATATTAGATTCTTAATTAATATTTTTATAATATATTTCAACATTTTTAATGTAAAATTTATTTATATTTAAAAAAAAGTAAACAATGAATATTGTAATATCTTTAAAATGCAAATATTTACAAAAATAAAACTGAACAAAGTTTGCAAATTAAAGATAATTGATTAATTCAATTTTCAAGGGTGATATGAAACGCATTTCACGGTTCGGTAATGAACATTTTATAGCACCATTAAGTTTATAACAACTTTTTATAATGTTCAAGCGTAAAATATGTAGATGCAATAAAAAAAGTTTTAATTGAATTGAATGAATCTTTAACTATTGAAAAAGTGTTTTTAAATTAACTTGTAAACAATATTATTTTGTTATAAGCAAGATATAAAGTTTTAATCCTGTTTGTACTGAATAATAATGTTAATGAAAATTAAAAATTATAAATACTCATCAACATTATTTTTTAGTGAAGTAATTTCGTTTAATTTATTTTAAATTTGATTTATTAAAAAATAATTAATATTTTTAACAATTATTAATGTTTTCTTCTCTTTGTTATTAGATAGTTTTTATAATATATTAAATAAAGGTTATAACAGCTGCTCAATTGCTGCGACTTTGTTTATATATTTGTTTTATGTAAAACTAAAAATTGTTATCTTAGTATTGAGGTCAAATTTGGTTAAATTATTCAGTTTTTAAATATCCAAAGTAGGTGATGAATTTTCCTCAGTAACCGCGCAACACACAACAAAACAGAAACAAGAAAGAGTAAAACGGAAAGTAAACCAAAATAAAAAACATTGATCATCACAGGATAACACCATCAAAACGCGCACCTAGTGGCAGTAGAGCTGTAGGTTCTTCTTCCAAATCCTCAATGGGAAAGTGATCGTCGTCGTCCTCTTCAGCAATATCCTGTAGATGCGGCGATGGTTGGCGGGCACGTGGCTGATTATCGGGAGCCGATGATATCGTCGGTGAAGACGGGGGGGCGGCCTTGCCTTCGGCCGGGCCACCGCACCAAGGCAAGCAACACTTCCACACCCCCACCAGCGTGACGTGTTCAACAACAACACCCCCAAGAAAATACCATCACCTGTTGCGAACACAACACTGAGTAGTCACACATGCACAGCACTGGGATAGATCCAAAAAAGAAATAAAACGAGGGGGAGGGAAAAATCAAATACCAAGAAACTAAAAAGGTCAGTCAGTGTTTTACTTCCTGACAATCATCATGACATCCGTTTGTATAGACTCGATTGATCACCTCCGACGACGCCGGCATGCATGGCTAGACTAACCCATGCGGATCCGCGAACTCGACTGCGATGTTCACCACGTTACAAACCAACATAACGCTCTGATTGGCTATTTCGGTAACTAATATTATTATTAAATCAAGCAAGGCCGTTTGTAATCGCTTCTAATCAAAGAACGTTTATTACAATCATTTCTCATCCGAATTATTCCAAAATTAATAACATCCAGTTAATATTTATTAGTAACTAGAAGAAAACACCGACACCACCGGAGAATTTTTAATTTAGATATTTTGTAAACACTGACACTATCCTATAGGAAAATTCACATCAAAAATATTTTTTAAGGGTTCAATCACCCCATTTATTTTTATTTGTATTTGTAATAGTTTCACCTACACTCACTAAAATTCTATTTGTTTTTATATATTATTCGCACGTAATGTTGATGGGTGTACGAAGTGGCAGCAGGCCGGGAGCAGGAGAGCGCGCACCGTGCCTCCTGCACAGCTGGTGAGGTACTAAACGACGCCGATAGAGGCGCCGACGCCCCCACTACCAATAGCTTGGCACGTACGCGTCGGGGATGTTTACCCAGTTCTGAACGTTGTACTAGGTTTAATCTTGGCGACTCCACCACCGCCTTTGGGGTCTTGGATAACAAGATATCATCGATGCATTTATATGCCCCGGGAGAAACCATCGTTATTTGTCATCATGTCGATAGTACTTGCATATTATATTAGTATGTAACTTTTATATTTTTTCAGAACAAATTGTTAATTAATGTAAACAGCAAATCGCTAGTGGCAATGTTTAGTAATTACTGAACTAATTGTTATTGTAAATTGTAAATATTTTCTTGTTTATTATTATTAATATTTCAAATAAAACTTGATGTTTTACTTACATATGTAGAAAAACATTTCTATTCTATAGTTAGATAACATACCAATTCTATTAAACGTTAATGCAAATATGTTAGGTGCATTATCAAATTTAATATTTTTCAATAAGATTAATTTTGATGCTTGATTATAAAATCTAGTTGTATTATGCTTTTAAATCCATATTTAATAATTTTATCAATATAATATTGTCATGTACAAATCACAATTAAAAATTTAAACATTTACTACTAAACATATTGTATATTTATTATAATCGTAACGTACATTGATGTAAATTAACCTAATGTATAATTTAAGTTAATAAATAATCAGCTGGAAAACATCTACAAGCTAATTTATAAAATTATTTAAACATTTGCAATCATGATTCTTGAACGAACCTTAAGTAATATAAACGTAACATTATTCTGTACAAAAAAGTCTCAAACAATGACATTGATAATTTTATTTAAACTTTATACTGTGATATATATATATATATTTTTTAATGCGTCATAACAACATAACAATGTTTTTCAACATACAAATAGAACCACACTATCACAATGAAACAGTAAGCAATCAGTGATAGATGTAAATAATCACCTTGAATAGTAACAAATTAAAATTCTCAGCATATTGAATTAAATTAAAGACTATTCCAGTTTGCAATCTGGTTAAAACATCGCTTTTAAACGTTACCGTACAACCTCACAGCAGCCAATAAATTGTTTAAATTCTTATCAAATATTGAAATGCACGTTAAAAGTTGTTTAGATGACAATATATCTTAAATATAACATAACGCAAATGTTACCGAGTGTCTAGGTTATTAGTTAGCTTTTAGTCAGCAAAGACTCAAATATCTTAGTAACTAGTAAGTAATAAATAGTTTATTATGTTAATATAAACATTTTACCGTTGAGTGAAGGAATATTGAAACGCAAAGCATGTTGTATGTTATGAAAACTTGTCTTTATATTTTGACTCAAATAACAAATTTCTAAAAGATGTTGAGTGTATATCATAAAATATAATGCTTCTTGTAGTAAATTAATTTGATAAAAACGTCGTTATTTTGCAAAAATTTACATTTTGAAACTTTAATATTACTAATAACACGCTTAATTATAAAACAAATTTCAATCAAACTTACAAAGTAAATTTAACCTGATATCACAAAAGACACTGCCTATAAAAACTCCAAATCTAAAAAAAATAAGTGGCTTTAGCACTGTACCTAAAATTAAACTAGATACCCACTTTGCCTTAATAAATTTTATTTGTGACTTTGTAATACTAAACATAAATTAAAAACATTTTATAATTGTTTATTAATTGTTTAAACATTTAAAACATACATTGTATGCTATTAACATTGTAAAAAAATAATAAAATGTTTCAAACAATTGGTTAATTGGTTTAGATGCAATTTGGATAAAACCAAAAATGCGTTTATGGTAAACAAATAATATCTTTTAAGTGAATCTACCAACTAAAACTAAATTTTAAGCCAAAATTATTGTAACCATTTTACTATCTTAATTAAACTTTGTATATGCAGTTGTTTTTGCGGTACAGTTAATTAAAAAAAAAAACTTGAAAAATCTTAACAAAAAATAAACCCTTATAACTTTTAGAGACAAAAATTGGCAGCAATCGTAAAGCATCACAAAACATAACCCATTTACGTAGTGCATTAAGATTTATTTGTAAACTTAAAGAGTGTGCCATCTCGATTGCATATGATTTTTGGAATTAAATCCAGCATTAAAAGCCATGATTCAGTCATTTAAGTGGACAAATCCATATCTTGAAAAGTAGTGTTTTGGCATACCCAACCCTGTATCCAGAGTCCAATAAACTTTTTTGCCTATTGTGAACGCAAGGAAGCTGAATCTAATCTTGCAAATCTAAATTCTGTCCCGAGCCATAATACTTTGTCCATAACCTAACTACTAACATTATCTACTAATACCGACCTACCTGGCAGTAGATATAAAAGGCAATATTACGTTCAAAATAATGTTAGATAAAAAAGTATATGTACGCCAGATGGCTAATATCCAAATTACAGAATACCAATCTGGCAAAATGCCACGCAATGCTTCAAATTTTAAGGGAGTGGCGGGGCATTTTAACAAAAGTAGCATTGGAGAAAAAACTATTTTGTTGAAGACAACCAGTCCCAAACATACGACAACTTGGCATTACTTTTGAAAACTAATTATACAATTAAATTAGTAAAATAGGGCTTAGCCTATACTTCTAAATAATTCAATCAACCAAACATTGACTTAGTTTGTGGCTTAAAAGTTTCATTCTCTAATATATGTAGTGTTTTTATTTACAATCTGTTCATTACCATTTTAAACATAAGAAACTCCTATTATTTTTTTAATAAAACTAAAGTAAACAATAAAACTTCAGCATTAATCTATTAGATCTATTAGATTAAATATTCATTTGCTGGCCAAAAGGGTGTTTGTGCTTACATTCACAAACATTTAGTATATTCTAAAATAATAACATACAATATTCAAGGAATTGGTTACAATAACATATTTTTGTAACAGGCATATACTTTCTCCAAATAAAGCAACTCCAAATTTCTTTGACAACTTTTCTAAAACTTTTTACAAGCTTCAACAAGGTCAAAAAAAAAACTAAAATAATTTTGTTAGTAGATTTTAATGTACATAATACTGAATAGATAAAAAGCTTATTTTCTATAACTTCAGTCAACAAGCTGTGATTTTTGCTGTATCTCATAATCTTACTAACTATACAGGAACCCACATTTTTTGTAACAGATTTCTTAACAACCCAAAATTATTGTATCTTCAACTATTCCAGAAATTACAACACCTACTGTTAAAGCTGCGTTAGAAAACTCTAACTATACACCTATTACTGTTGTAAATTTTATTTTTTTTTATTATTACTGAATGTAAGCTACAATATATCTAACAATATTTTAAGATAAGCGTAGTACACCTAAAACAAACTATTTATAATTTTAATACTCATCCAATGATCTACATATTGCTCAGGAAATCTTACAATAACTATCCAGAATGTCAAAAGGATTTTTTTTCATTTTTTGTTATTAAACTTTCTTCAAACAAAGGTTAGCGACCATCATGATAATTTTGATTTTGATGTGGCTCTTCTAAATAGTTCCATAAATGTATAGTTTTCCAATAAGAGGTATCTTTTTGATATTTAAAAAAAAATAGATATAATAATAATAATAATAATAACATACTTTATTTCTATTATATACAAATCATATAAATAGAAAAAAGGCGAAGTTCAGACTGGGTCTGCTCTCCCACTTAACCTTTTTAATTTTCACAATACTAATTTTGGTCTAAATCGGCTTCAAACTTTATTATCTTCTACCTCCTTTTCTGTGCGCCATTCAATACATGGTTTAATCATACATTTACGACTGTTGTAGGCACTCAAATTACTTTATAATTTTAACAGCAAAAAATTGTCAACTTGACATTATTTCTGACATCAAAAAAATAAATAAATGTTTATTTAAAATATATAAAGAAGAGACGCAATGTCCTCAAATGAGACAGTTGTAAAGCAATAATTTCGAATATAGTCTAATTAAATAGGTAAATTTATACGAATGCCACAACGACATATGTAGTGCTCGTTACTATTTGTTCAATCGGACAACCCAATAATAACATTAAAAAATTACCTCTCATTAGTATGGCTAAGCTCGGTGGCTAATTGTGATCATCTCTTCGAGAAATAACATAGTCAGAAAAATTTTCTTGCAAAATTGCAATTGGTTCGTTGCTTGTTTTTCTGAAAATAAACGCCGTCTATATCAATATTTTTCAATTCTGGCCATAAAAAATTATTATTCATAGCTCGGTAGCGCCATCTATTCATCGTAACAGTTGCACCAGCTTTAATAAAAAAAAAAAATGGGGTCTAATCACACTGCCAGCCCAAAAACCGCACCAAACAGTAACACGTTGAAGATGCAAAACAACAATCATTCTTGGATTTTCTGAGCCTCAAATGCAACAATTCTGCTTATTTACGTAGCCTCCAAGGTGAAAATAGGACTGAAGATGATTTTTTTATGAATTTCCGGATCATTTTGATGCTATTGAAGGACTAAATCGGCAAAGATCGACCGGCTTGAGACTTAAGTCTTTATGCAAAATACGGTGTAATGTCGTTTGTGGAATGTCTAATTTTAAAGATCGACAAGGAATCGACAAGCCTGGGTTTTCTTTAACACTACAGGTTACATCAGCAATATTCTCATATGTTCTTAAGCGATGCACACGGTTTCAATTCTTCACATCACAAACTTGTCCCAACAGCTTAAATTTTTCCACCAGGTTTGCCGGTCGAGAAGGTGCTTTACGACGACCAAAAAGTGCTTTAGTTTTGTAAAGTGTGACTGAAAAATTTTCACCATTTTTGTAGCAAAATTTAATCATATCAATGCGTTGTTGAAGCGTGAATCGTTCAATTTTTAATAACGGCGTAGTTTTTACTGGTCAAATGTCAAAAGATAATAGCTTCAAAATTGACAGTTGCCCAAATAGCCTGCTATTCAAAATAAAACTTCTTATTGGAAAACTCTACAATTGAACCATTCCCATAAATTTTGTAATCATAAGATTTGTCAAAGTCCAATGCTGCGTTTGCCTTGGATTATCAATCGTATTAATTTATATCGATGACCCCGCATTACATGGCGTGTGGTGGTGTCTTTTTGTCTATTCTCCTCAAAA